>CM047516.1:3082500-3682500 GCA_026122265.1 Ammodytes dubius | reverse complement strand
CTGTGTACGGATCTAAATTGCAAATACTTATCCTCTCTTTCTGTTTAGGAAAACATGTGTTTTGATGCCTGCTGGTTGCACACGAACACACACACACACACACACACACACACACACACACACACACACACACACACACACACACACACACACACACACACACACACACACACACACACACACACACACACACACACACACACACACACACACACACACACACACACACACACACACACACACACACACACACACAACACATAATCAGCTGACTATGGCTCATCGCAACTCTGTGAGTAATGTCCACTCAAATGTAATTTTATCAGGAACACCTGTGTGTTTGTGTGTGTGTGTGAATGTGTTGGTTCAACTGTGAAGTTGTCTTCTGAAATCAAGACAGTTGCATCTATTGTAGTAGGACTTGCAGTTGAATCCACCAAACTGTTTAACTTTGTAACATGTTGCTCCTTTACAAAACAGCCTTCTGATGTATGACACGTGCACACATTTTAATGTCTAGATCAATAAGTAAAACAACAGCTTTGTATTGGAAGATCAGCAGACTATCCTAAGGTTCTAAGTGGTGCGGTGGAGCGAGAGAAGCTCATTTAGTCATAAGACTTTTTGATGCTACGAGGCGAAGAGAGGCGCGGCCAAAAGATCATTCAGACGTCACTATGTGTAACCACACAGAAAATGCCCCTGACCAGACGGTAGCAGCTGCACTCGTCTCACACACACAGCCAATACACTGTAACACATGTGCTCCATCATACAGTGCACACATTTAATTACTGTGTTTTTCAAGCCATGTCTGTTAAAGAGCGGAGCAAATTATGAGCTGAGATAGTATGCTATGTATGGGGAAGGGGGGTGGGGGCAGAGAAGCTTTTGCTCTTCTGTACAACACTGTAGAAGGAAATTTGAAGGATAACATAGGAAATGCTAATGAAAGCAGCCACACCACACACACACACACACACACACACACACACACACACACACACACACAAACGTGTTCAAATAAGTGCAACATGCAAGAGGACATCACACACACACACACACACACACACACACACACACACACACACACACACACACACACACACACACACACACACACACACACACACACACACACACACACACCACACACACACACACACACACACACACAAACACAAAACGGTGCATTTGTGTTTATTTTGGTCCTTTGTTGTAGAAAGTGGGCAGTGGGCACAGGGCTTTTGGGTGGTAACTCTAAATCAGTATACTTCATCCTTCCGTTCCCAGACCAATACAACTCACAGGAAGTGATGTCGAGTGGGTCCAAGGTAAACATACAGTACGTGCTCTCCTTTCTGTGTGTGTGTGTGTGTGTGTGTGTGTGTGTGTGTGTGTTGACCCAACATGCAAGATGGAGGAGAGAGTCCTTAAGCAATTAATAACGATTTTTAGGTTATGTTCCATCAATAATTCTGCTATAGGTCATAGAATGAGTCAAGTGAGTCTTATAACCCTGGGCGGCTCTGGGCTGAAATCAAGTACAGCACCGTAGTGATGTATATTTGATTATCTACAGTGTTCCAATACGTGTCCTTGTCAAGTAAGTTTTACTTTAATTTCATTTCCAGTATGTATAAATACATATTACGGTTTGCTACAGAAAGAATGTGAGGCAGGTAGGTAGTAAAGTATACTGTTTTTAGCGCATGGCAAATAGTGTTTTATCAATCATCAGTTATTGTACTTTTTTCATTCAGCTTGGTACCGGTAGGAATTCTGTTCAATTTGAACACTTTCTCACTTCATGATAGTGAAGGAAGCAGTGTGCCTTATATCCAGGGAAAAGTCAAGGTGTGTAGATTGGTGTGGAGGCTTGGGGTTTAGTAGAACAGAGATCTGAGTCCTTATATTAACAGACCTGCCAGCAATGTTGAATTTAGCGTCCAGTTTTGACAATATAGTTCAAATCATGTTGAGATTAATATTGTGTGCACCTTTTGCACTTTGACATTTTAACCTTTCTTGCATCTGTATGCAGTGCAATAGGCAACAACAGAAAACAAATCAGCATTTAATCACAAAGCTCAACACTCAGTGTATAATATGCCCTTGGAAACAGTCAAGGAAAAAGGAGTAATGGGAAAAGTGAACTAGAAATGCACTATTCCAAGGACAGTCCAAACTGCCAACAGTAAACAACAGTGCTTCCTGTGGACACCCATACTTAAGAGGCCGGATGAAATAAAGATTTGTAGACTCTGCTATGTATCAAGTGTACAGCCGAAGTTGTTATTTTATTGCTACGAATTTCATCTTTTTTCTAAAGGTGTATTCGCTGTAAAAGAAGTCCTCCCTGCCAGCTGGAACAACTCTGGGCCACTCATCATTAATACCTTTCGTACATCAAATACAGGATCTCTCTGCCATAGAGTTATAGAGGCTGATTAATAGGCTCTTTCTATTTGGTAATCTAAGCAAAAGAGAGGACCGGACCTGAGGGAAAACACAACAGAGAGTGGAAAGTTGCCAGTTGAAACTTACCATGGTGTCTACATGTTTGAGAGGGAGGTCACTGCTCTGCGCCTGATCAGAAAAAAAGAAGAAAGAGACACAGAGCCAATTAGAAAGTGGGATTAATACCTGGCAACGCTTACATACAGGTGCAACAAAAAAAATTGTATATCACTGAAAAGTTCATTTGTTTCTGTGATTTAATTCAAAAAGTGAAACTCATATATTCTGAGTGTATACAGTGAACATAATCTAGAATACACACTTTTCAGAAGGTTGACATTTCTGTATTATAAACAATTTTTTACTGGTTTTATGTAATATTCGAATATTTTGTAGATAGATTCATTTTATTCCATGACTTGAAAACAGAAATCATCAAAATTACAACAAGAGAAAGGCCTGACATATTTTGTTTTGTGCAATGAATATATGAAAGTTTCACTTTTTAAATGAACTTTTCAATGATATTCAAATGTTTTCAGATGGACCAATACCTCACCACCATGTCATGTTACAGTCCGTTGTGTCATTTCACACTAGCACCAACTCTATGCTATGTTGAAGGAAGCTACACCCTACTACGCCATTCCTTGCCCTAATGTGGCCTGAAACAGAGTGGGGCTCCACCTTGAATTGCGTGGGACCATCTATAATCCTCTGTGTGCAAATATTTACACAAAGAGACAAGTCTACTTCCATTAGCCAGGACCAGAGAGTGTGTCAGTTGCAACCCTCTTTTTGCAGCACCATATACAGCTATGGGACACAACAGGGAGAACGGGGACCAGACCATTGGACAGACAGAGGGGGAAAGGAAAAAGAATAGAGTTAGGATGTACAGTATGGACTAGCTGAGAGAGAGAACGACACCATTTCAAAAAAGGATAGATGGACGGACAGGATTTGGGGCGAAAGATGAAGAAGAAAAAAACTTCAGAGCAATCCATGATGTCATTGGTTTTGTGTTGGGCCTGGCTATAGCCACAGCCCGCCACACGCACAGATGCTACTTATACTAAATGATGCATAAGAAAAAAGTTCACTCTAAGCAGTTCTGAAAAGCCTCAGTCATAACTACACGTAGCAGAAAGGAAATTAAAGGACCAGTGGCACTTTTTCATAGCAGCTAAAATCGTATATATTGTCCGTGGTTTACAACCAATGAGTGCATCCTGTAAAGCTGGATTTTTTCGATCTTCTGTTATCATCAACTGAGGATCCCAGTCTCCGTAGATCATTCTGGCGTAAAGTAGAGGCGTTGTGTATCATGGACTCCTGACTACTTTTCTGTCGTGGAGATTTGAGTAACTGTCATAAAAGTGGCAGGGGGGGGTGTAGGGGGAGGGGGGGGGGGGCTTTTGAACCTCAGCGGTTTGTCAGCACCGTCCAAAGACAGCCCCATAAAAATCGTAAAAAGTGACGGAAAGTTGGCAAAGGACGCTCGGTCAGATTCCTAGGCTTGTTTACTTGTTCTTTGATCAAATATCTTCTGATCTAAAGCAGGAAACTGAACGCTCTCCAGCAAAAAAAAAAACCTAGCCCAAACAATCGGTATGCATGACATTTTGAAACTCAAACTCATGATGGTATTGTTTAAGCACATTGTTTTCCAAGGGTTTTTTAAGGGTAGGGCTAAGGATATTCAATTAATTTTGTTATTATCTATCAAATCAATGCATAATGTGTGTGTTTGTCTATCAGTTTACTACCTTGACTGTTGCAATCAGTCCATCGAGTCTAGAGTCTAAAAATATCCTCTTCCCTTAAATAGCTTGGTTTAATTTAAGTTGTTTTTCACAAATGCTACTCAAGCAAGGGTATTACACATTTGGTAAACTAGAGGGAATGTAAGGCAATAGGACTGTGCATGCAGGCTGGAGCCAAAATAAACTACAGTGTTTGTGTTCATGGGAAAGGACATTTCACCCAGGGGCAGAGAGGAATAAGTCTTTGGATACACACAAAACTCTTTATTGGAATGAAGATATTGTTGGTTTTGGTCTTTTCATGGGATTTGTTCACAATAACAAAAATATGGGGGGGGGGGGGAATCTTATCATTTGGATTTTAGAGAACAACAACAACCAGGAGTTATGACGTTTAATATTTTAAATTGCCATTTTGATCAAACTACTTCGTAGTTAAAGGTGGAAGGTGGTTAAAGCCCAGCGATTCTGGAGAAAAACTTGTCGTCATATCAGTGAATATCTCCTCACGGTCCTTATCTGTCCGTACTGTGTTTGCGCTGACAAGAAATCCAGTGTTAATTGATTCAAATCTTAAGCCCTGTAAACAGGCATGTTGCTTTGTACGGTGGGCCCCCTTTGTTTACGTACCCTTTGTTAAAGTCCCAGTATTACATAGCCTAGGCAGAATAGTGGGGTCATGAGGAGATATTCAATAATAATATTGACAAAAAGTGTGCTTCAGAATCGCTGACTCCACCTTTAATTTAGCCTGCTCCATGGTATTGTTTGACTGGACAGTGCCACACAGACAGCTGCTGCGGATGTTACACTACTGAGGAGGCTTCTCTACTTCTGTAGAAAGATTCAGTGGAACATAAACATTGAATGCAAAGGGGCAAATTATAGTCTGGACCAGAATACAGTCTCTAAACGCCCAGAGTAAACCACCAACCAGGGAGAGAGAGAGAGAGAAAGAGAGAGAGAGAGAGAGAGAGAGAGAGAGAGAGAGAGAGAGACCTTAGAATCATCCTAACTACACCACAAACTCCATCCTCACCAGTAACATAACAACTTACGACATTTTAAAAAGACCAAACTAAAAGTAACGTAACCGTCAACGTCGTTGCAACATCAGACCCGTGGAAGGCCTAGTTACTTCTAGGAACGTTTGAGCCTCTAAATGCAGCCTGTGGATTTATCTCGGAGGGCCAGAATCTGCAGCCGCAGGCATTTTCACACAAATAGCCCATATTGTGTGTACACCAAGAAAAACACACACACTGACACAAACAATTCTCACAATGATATATTCCAACATGTGCGTTTCCGTTCTGAGCAATTGCAGCCAGATGGCCGAGTGTCTGTGCATGTGTTGTTGTGTGTGTGTGTGTGTGTGTGTGTGTGTGTGTGTGTGTGTGTGTTGTGGTTGTGTGTGTGTGTGTTGTGTGTGTGTGTGTGTGTGTGTGTGTATTGTTGTTGTGGGCTACTTTAGAAAGCAAGAGAAAGCCTGGGAAGTTGTATATCAGCAAAAAGGCGTTTGAAAGTTTCTCTGAGTCCTCTTCAAAGGAAACATACCATACGTTTGCAGAGGAATGGCACAGAGACTAGAATTGAATTGTGTTGATAGTTTAAATGGATGGACATTGGAAAGGCTGCTGGCAAACACAGTCTCTCTTGAGGCCTATGGTCACATCAACACATAAAGGCAAAACGCTTTGGCATAGTAAATAACGTAAATCTTCTTTACTTTAACTTGAGTTGAACCTGATGGCAAACTGTCTTGTTGGTGCTTTCGAGGGGAGTGAAGAGCCAGAGAATATGGGTATATATACTGTATTTATTAGCTGCATTCCAATTTTATTGAACCTCCTCTGTCTGTGTATAAACCCTTCCACCGAAGAGCGATGCTTATGAGACGGGAATTGATGGTGCAAATATGCCTGTGTGACCTTATTGTCACCTTAAGCAGTTAGCTTAAGAGCTTGTTTTCAATTTGCAGAAACTCTTTATCAAATCAAATGATGAGTGTACATTCCTGAGAACAAGACGAAAGGGGGATGAAAACAACAACGTCTAGAGAGTACAGAAATACCTGTTGAGAGCTGATGTGACCGACTAGCGCTAGCATGTTAGCCATTTGGATGGACATGCTACAGTAGTTCAGCAACTATACACCATGGACATATAAAGAAATGGACACCGGATTGAAACACGGCGCCCATTAAATCCTATAAAAGCTGCTCATTGGCGCAGAGAAGCAACAAGGAAGCGTAATCCGGAAATTCCATGCGGCCCGGAAGCATGACGCAGCATGGACGTAGCTGCATTATGGACCTATCAAGAAAGAGGGCGGCAAGCGTAGCGGACTGGAGGCGGGAGTAGAATCATTCTCGTTCTGTAGCATCTAGCCTGGCGAAAACAAACTGAAAGCCATTAAAAGCCGTTGGGCTAATAAAACGCTTGAGGTGGCGTTTTGAAATGAGAAAACTTCAGTTTTAATAGTATATGGTCTAAAGATAAGTATGAGGCCTATGATTGATATCCAGAAATGTTTTGCAGAGACACAATCTTGTTCGCCGCTTGTACTGTGTGGACAGGGAAATCTGCCTACGGACCGCATGAAAATAAGCTCCTCCCTCAACCATGCAATACCAATGGCTTGGCCACATGTCCATGCTGGCTGCTCGGAGAGGCACAGTCCTGTGGGCATGCTATACACCTGTAAGCCAAGACGCCAAGTCTCCAAATGAATTGAATGGACCCATTGAGAATGGGTCTTAAGGCTGCAGGATGCATTTGTACGGTGTAATGATCGTATTTATACATGACAATCGTTCCACATTTGTACTAGCAGGGAGATCGATCACTACAAGAGCTCCTTGGTAATGAATACCTTGATGTGAAAGGTTCCTCCTGCTACAGTCATGGTCATATTGTTTTGATGTTTGCATTAAGCCCAAAGACAATACATTAACAATCTAAATTCAAATCTGGAATGTGAATGCAATTTGACCCTTAATGACGATATCAAATAACAGAATTACTGTACGCAGGCCGATGTCACAGCTAAACATCTGAGAAATTCCTCCTGCTGCACCTGAGTGTACTTTGGCTCAAAAGTAAATGTCAGACAGCCGCACAACCATAACCACAGCAGACTCTTCAAATAATAGAACACAAGTGTGGTCTTTAAACATAATTAGAAGAGATGCAAGAGTATAAAGACTAGGGGGAGAAAATCATTGTTCTGTTGCCAAGAGCTTTGCAGCACCTGCAGGGAACATGAAAACACAAACCTGACCTTTCCCAATACACTCCAGGCATAGATGTAGGTTTCTCTGATCCTGCTTTACTGAAGTGAAATATACAATGGATTTTTTCAACTTTGGATATCAGTGGAGAGTGGATTTTATCAAATTAAACAAAAAATCTCCATTGCAAATAGGCTACTTAAGATGCTCTGCCTCCTTGGCACATCCCTAGCTTAGAGGCATGCCACCACAGCCAAGTCAGCTGAGTGTCATATTGCATTTGTCCTCCTGAGAGGAGCTAAATACAGGCTGTTGATCTCCAATGAGGAAGCAAAATAGTAACAAGCCTAATGATAAACAAACTGTGGCAATGACAAAACGTTGCCTAAAAGGAACTACATGATGTTTAGTAATGCTTCCTTCATAGCTCAGGTGAAATACATACTGGAGGTGGCTTGATACGAATGACTTCAACAGTTGCTTACAGCTAGCCTGGCTCGCCTGCCGCTACTTCCGGCCAAATTTCATTTTCCCTTCAGTATCAGTCTGGGTGTACAGCGCATTTCCAGATTCTCCGGAGAATCTACAGCCGTCCAATCAGCGAACAGAGGAGTGGCAGATCCAATCATTTTAAAACTTCAACAGACACCCGCCTCAAGTGAGTGAACGTTTGCCAATTACAGCACTTCCAGACCTTCTGTACAAATGAAATGAAGTACGATGGTCTGGTAGCACCAGGCTAGCTTACAGCTGCATTCTCTCTTATGTCTGCCAATGTTATACTGATCAGAGATACGCTAAAACATCTTCTTTAAACTACAACACACACACACACACACACACACACACACACACACACACACACACACACACACACACACACACACACACACACACAACACACACACACACACACACACACACACACACACACACGCACACGCACAATAATAAAACCATCACCACTGCCTTGTGTTTGCCTCCTATAAGACAGCGTATCAAGAGAGAGGTTGACTTTTCACCCACCACAGCTGGTTATCTCTGTCACCACCACCACACCATGTGCTTTCTTTCACATGGAGGAGCACACAGTGGCTCCTTTGAGCAATTTACCCAAATTATAGCTCACTCCTTAAGGAAAGCAAGAGGTAGGGAGCACACACACTGGGAGTTTCCCCCCCGGAGCACAATCGCAGCAGCCCAAAGCAAAGCAGGGCCTCTGGGGGAAAATGACCCAGGGCTAAATATACAGCTATGTGCATCTTTAGTCCAGACACACAGAACCACTTCAGGCCAGCTCAGTGTGGACAGCAGAGCGGTTAGCATCATCACTGCCTTTGGGCGTGTGAGGGGAGTATTACATTACAATAGACAGCATTGATTGTGAGTGTTGTGGAGTGTTTAAGTTCAGTCATGGCTCTAGTACATACGTGTGTGTGTGTGTGTGTGTGTGTGTGTGTGTGTGTGTGTGTGTGTGTGTGTTTCGTTTTTTAGTATATCCTTGTGTCTATATGTGTGTTTGTGAGTCAGACCAAGGGTGTGTGCCCTGTGCCACTCATCCTTTCCTCCTCCCCTCTGCCTCTTCCTAGGACATTTCTGGGACAATTGCTCTCTTTGGAAACTTACAAAACACACGCACACGCACACACACACACACCACAAACCATGTGACTGGCAGCAGAGTGGCTACGCACTTAGCTCTACTCCTCTGTTTACACTGAATTTTTGGACCAAAAGCCCACGCCGGGCGAGAGACTAAGCATGCCTTAGAAAAGCCTCGGTTTGCTTACGTTGTACTAAGCAGCCCGGAATGATGCGAATGAGTCTTACATTTTGCTTTGATGGGTAAATTATGGAGCATTCCTCACCGCTAATTAAATGAAAAGAGGAAAAGGCTTAATGTGCCATTCACAACACTTAAACGATTGTCAAGGGCCTCATTTGCGCAGGATAAAACATTGAAACATTTTTTGACAGTGTTTTTCCCACGTACATTGTGCTGCGTGATTCATCTCCCCTAAGGGATATTCTCATACCAATGCAATATAAGGAAAGACACAAGAACCTCAACAGCCATTGGTTCCTCTGAAAATGCCATGTAGACTGACTGTGGATCAGTCTCAAATCAAATGTCATGAGCAAATCAATTGGGATGTTAAAATCCACCAGCTGTTTGGGGTTACCACATTGCCACAGTTGTGTCTCCAGTAACTGAAACACTAAATACTGAATAGATTATGGAATTCTGCCCTGTGATTTACTCTGTGTGTCCTGGTAGTGTGAGCCGCTCCCCTGTTTCAAACCCCATCCATCACAGTGGTGGACACAGTGTTATTACAGATGAGACACAGGACACCTGTAGAGTCTCCTGGCTGACATGTCCAACAGTGCCTCCTAGTGGGACTCATCCCAAACTGCAGGTCTACAGTACACACCAGCTGACACAATGATGAGGTACCTGAAGCCTTTGGTTGCGTTCCGAATCGCATACTCTTTCTTTTTTCTATTCTACATACTACATCCGACGATAAAAAAAATCTAGTTAGGATGCAGTAGGCATACTATTGGGACTAATACTTTACTCTCTTATTTCATCATAACATTGCGCCTTGATCTTGCCTCTTGCTTTATATCCGTCGCATCCCCGTTTGTTTTCATATGGAGGCTTCGTCAATGTGACGTCACTTCACGTGCGCACTGGATTGTGGGTCAGAATCGACCAAATAGGATGCAGTTTTCAACACTAACAATCTTGGCCGCATGAAGTAGGACATCCGGGTACTTCTAACCATCCTAAATCTGGCCACAAGAATCGTGACATCCTAAATCTTTTTTTCTACATACTATATAGTAGAAAGTATGCGATTGGAACGCAACCTTTGTCTTTTACAGTAAAATTCATTCAAAATTGTAACTCTAAGCTGCTGAAAACAGCAAAAGTTTACTCTTTCTTTTTTCTATTCTACATACAGCATTTAACCATAAACAATAATCTAGTTGGCATACAATGGGACATACTTTACATATGTACTTCATCATAACATTGCACCTTGATCTTGCCTCTTGCTTTACAATGCGTCGCATCCCCGGTTGTTTTCATATGGAGCCTCTGTCGATGTAACGTCAATTCGGGTGCGCACTGGATTGCGGGTCAGAATCGCCCAAATAGCACGCTATCTTCAACACTAAAGATCTCGGCTGGATGTAGTAGACATCAATTGGGACATCCTAAATCTTTTTTTTACCATACTAAATAGCAGAATGTATGGGTATTGGAATGCATGGAAAGTCTGACTGGTGCTCCCTTGCTTCTGTGACAGTTCCTCAGTTTCTCTACTTTTCCAAAGTGTGAAGTGTGAACGTGTTTGTTTGCCTTCAAAGTCAAAGCGCAGCTGTTTGGCAAGAGCCTTGACGAATGTGTTTTCCCCTGTCCAGTGGATGCCTAAAAAGGTAATCTTGCTTCACTGGAGTTGAAGCCACCCAAAAGCCAATTCCTATAATGTTGAAAACTTGATGCTTACAAATTAGAGGACACATGGAGTGTTTGCTGACACCTGTGCCTGTGAAGATTGCAGTGTATACGCCGTACACATTTCTTCTTTCCAGGAAAGACCCTTTCATAGGTTTAGGAGTTGAACTATCACAACATTAATACAGACACTTTCCAGATTATGATAAACATAACATGGCAAATGCAAACATACTGTAATCAACTGCAATACAGTTGACAAATGTCTCTACGAATTGCTGAATTATTTGTAAGTAAGGAAGAAAGTAATTTTTTTCAGTCAATGATAGCAAAGCAGAGTACATACATTTTAGGTAGATCAATAGAACGTTGGCTAAAAAGCTGTAGGCCGAAGCCATTTACTGTAATCAATAATCTTATAGACTGCATTTTGTACAATCCCGAACACAGTATGGTCATATTCATAGCAATACAATACTACTAAACGCTGATAAACAATATTCACTTATGACCCAGCTCTTCTACCTCATCAGCCTCAATAACACATAAAAGGGTGCACACGCACGCACGCACGCACGCACGCACACACACACACACACACACACACACACACACACACACACACACACACACACACACACACACACACACACACACACACACACACACACACACACACACACACACACACCACACACACACACACACACACACACACACACACACACACACACACACACACACACACACACACACACACACACACACACACACACACACACACATTTTTAGTACTTTATTTGCGCCCACAATTAATAATAATATACATAAGGACACAAATGTCATAGATGCAAAGTTTTCTCCGACACAACTCTGAAACGTGGCCAATGCCAGTCAAACAGCTGATATTATGGGTACACACAACACCTTCTCCTCCAAATATGGCGACTGCCAATGATGGAGGACACTGAGCAGTATTTGGCAAGCTGTTTTGCGCTTGTTTTTGTAAGGCCGACAATCCTAAGACCACTAGTGACAAGCCTATGCACATGGCCTAGACTGCCAAAAATGAACACAAGTAAATGACAGTTGTAACCCATGGAGTTAATTGTCTGTACTAGAGGGTAATATTTCACCAGCTTAGTTAAATAAGCCTCCTCTAAACTTGAGTCAAAGGTGCAGGCTACCTCCAGGATGTGCACTTTTCTACGGTGCTCATCTATTATCAAAATGTCAGGCCTGGTGGCACTTAGATCAGTAAACACAGACATTTCAGCTTCACACAAAGAGAACATATGAGGTCTAACAAAGCAATTGACATGGGTGGAGGATGTTGGTGAAAGTATAGGTGGTAAGCTTTGTACAATCAAGTTCACAATCCTGTCATGCCTGGCTATATAAAGGCTTTTATAAAAGTAGCAGCCATTTAATATATGTGACATTGTCTCAGTGAACTGTTCTTGTCCATGATGAATACATAATGATGTGTGGGTGTGTGGGTACCAGATTGACAGGTTCAGCTGGGACGGTAGAACCTGCAATCTGGCTTTGATGGCAAACGTTTGTATGTCCTCATCAATGGATGCATTATTGAAGATGATGTGGGACACAGAATGGTCAGCAGAAGGCAAGCAGGCTAGTTTGCCTTGTAGTCTTAGTCCCGTCCAGTGTTTTTGGCGTTGTCTGTGTTTTATTGCCAGCAGGGCTGCGCGACAGTTAGTGGGTGGAGTGTGAACTCGACTCCGTCTTCCACCAAGGTGGCAGTGACGGCGATGTCCCCACTAGTAACCACTGATTCGGATGGGGCTACATTCTTTCCATTATGTGTCCAACGCAGAACGATACCAGTCCAACTACAGGGGTCGTTAAGATCCGGCCAGTCAGACACACACACACACACAACACACACAACACACACACACACACACCACACACACACACACACACACACACACACACACACACACACACACACACACACACACACACACACACACACACACACACACACACACACACACACACACACACACACCACACACACACACACACACACACACACACACACACACACACACACACACACACACACACACACACACACACAGCTGTTCCTCTCTCATGCTCTGTGTGCTCCTTCATCTTGCAGCGTTCACACAGCCATGTCCCAGAAATGTAAACACAGTGCAAGAGGAAAGGAGGGGGTCTGTGTAGGCCTTATGTGTGTGTGCGTGTGTTTGTGTGTGTGTGTGTATATCCAGGGTTAGGGTTCAGGTTGGAGTAGTGTGTATTGCTTATTCCCCGTTCTCAACCCCCTTGGGCACATCATTCCAGAATGCCAGGGATCCTCCGGACCTTTAGGAGGCAAGTAGAATGGATGGTTCCTCGCTGTGGGAAAAAAACAGCCGAGTCGCCCATGACCCTAAACCACCTCCGTCAGACTTCTCCCATGTTTCTCACCCCCGCCTGTCCCCTGCTCCTACTGATACGGCCTCTGTTATGTAACCAAAAGCCTTTTCCAACATGTGAGAGGAGGGGACTCTATACAGGCATCTGCCAAGTGTTTTTACTCTATGAGGCTGTCCGTTGTGTGTGTGTGTGTGTGTGTGTGTGTGTGTGTGTGTGTGTGTGTGTGTGTGTGTGTGTGTGTGTGTGTGTGTGTGCGCACACACCTATTAAACAAGTCGCTTTTTCTCCTCCACTCTTAATAATTCAACTGTGCATATGTCCCAATATGGTAATAAGCCAGAAGCATCGTCAAAATAACCTAGAAAAAAAGGGAAAGGGAATTGTTCAAGACTTAATTTAATTTATTTGGCCTGACTGAGCTTCCCATGCCTGTGAAGTTTGAGATGCTCTATACATTACGCAATCATTTATTAGTGGGGATAATAGGCAAGTACGCATGTTATGTAGCTAATGAGCCTAATGATAAAAGATGCAGGGTTCTCAACCCTCACGCAATGAGAGTGAGACACACGCATTTCAGGCAATTCACACGCTCCACGCCACACCTTGCATTTCTCACGCAAATTATAACTCTGCCAAACAATTTTTTTTATATATAGCCTATAGCTTCGATAAATCCTGGCCTTCACCACCATCACCTAGTGTTGCCACCTTATTTATACTATCTATGGTTGCCACCCGTCCCGTTTTTCCCGAAATTGTTCTCTGTTTTCACCAGCTGTCCTGAGGAAAGAAAAATCTCTCCCGGGACAGTGGCGTTTGTTGCGCCCACTAATGCATTCTGCGAGAGCCGAGCGGGCAGAGAGAAGGCGCAGCGTTTCGTCAAGCTACACGACAAGCGTGCAGGGGCGGTCCTAACGATCTCGGGGCCCGTTTCAAGACCCTGTGTGGGGCCCCCCACATTTATTTTTTATTTTTTTCTATGAATAATGCTTGTGCATGCTCCCCGCAAAAATTAAAAAGATTGTGGAAACTAGTTGGTTCATAGACGGATTATGAGATAATAGGCCCAGACTCTTAAAGCCCCCCCGCCCCCCTCCCTATCCAGTCAGTTACATTGACTTTTCTGCAAAGATACATACGTTTACTGGCATAAACATATTAAGGGAGTCAGTGTTTCCCACAGGATTTTGGGATACTGTGGGAGATATCCTGTACCTTGTTGGGGGGTCCGGGGGCATGCCCCCCTGGAAGAAAATTGGTACAGTTTTAAAGTAAAATGCATCAATCTGAAAAATCAATCTGGAAAATTTCGATTTAAATCAAATCTTGAGCTGCAGAAGGAACATTATTTTTCTTAAACAGGCAGCACTCTTTACTCTGCAACTGTAAAAACATTTCAGAAGATTGGTCTGCAGACCCATGTTATATGATGGAGGGGCCCATTGCAACAGATACAGGGTGGAAAGCTACTTTTTATGAACAGTATATAATTTACATGTAGAAAGTTTATTCCTGTACGTGTGTGGGGGCCTTAGAGACCCCTCATGAAGCCCATAAGACATAGCTAATAATGCTTTTGTTTTGCACTTGCTTTTCGATTTTCCACCTACTAGTTGAGGGGCCAAGTTGGTTTTAGTGCTCCCACATTCAAATGCGGACACCGAAAGAGTCTTCTCCATGGTTGGTCTTCACCAGCACCAGAAACAGACTAGCCCTAGAAGGAACATTGTCCTCCATTATGATGGTCTAAATGGCTGGTGTGGAGCCACAGTGCTTCAAGTGGGAGCCAGAAAACCCCTATCCTGAAGGCCTCAAAATCTGCCACTCGAAGCGACAGCGAGCATCAGTAATATCCAGTATCCATATTTGCTGAACTGAACTAAGAGTTTTACTGAAATAACTACCCCGAACAACTACCCTAGGCCTACAGCCATCTCACTAGTCTGGCATTTGGTATTAATCCAGTTATACTTTCATCATAAAATTACTACAATAGGCTATATTTTAACTAAAACAAAGAAATTATATTGAACTGAACTTGTGTTAAAAACACACAATAAAATTTCGCTCGCGCGCTCGCATGGGAAATCCGCTTCTGTCTCACTCTAAACAATTTCCAAAAGTTGAGAACCCTGAAGATGTTATACGTCAGTGGCTTTCATTAGAAAAATGATTCAGCCATGCAGGTGCTGTGGGTCTGCGTGAATGACGTTAACACGTCAAGCTAATGATAGAGACGCCAAATTTAGGATTCTACAGCCATGCTAGCAGCTCCCTGAGGCTGTAGCCTAACTTTGAGCCTTATGCTAACATACTGATGTTCAGGACGTTCGCATCATATGTTCAACATCCGAGTTCCGTGTGCCAACATTAACCATGTACCATCACAGTGTAATGTCATTCGTTTAGCAGGAATTTGGTCAATACCCATCTACGTATTTAGTGGATCTATGAACAAAACTTGCAGTGTTAATACACAGCCTAGGCTCTGTAAACGGACATGTTTCTAGCTACGGTGGGCTCCTCGAATTCATTGGGGACATGAAAGCCTGCACAACATTTTCTGGCAGTTGAGATTGTTTTTGGGATATATTTCTATCTGGACCAAAGTGGTTGTGGCTGTTGTTTACCCTGGTGAGGACAGGCTCTTGCAGTTCATTTGTCCGGATGACAAAGTTGTTACTAAAGCTTGGGTGACACCAAAGGACCTCAAAGTGTCAGCCTCATTCCTCCCAGCAAACTACTCTGCTGTTTTATTAGAAGAAAGACCTGAGCGGCAAAAGGAAATCACACCAAAACGCAAGGGCTGATGGGTAAAAGGAGGAGGATGCTGGCATCAGTGACTCAAGTTTGGAAAGCCTGATATAACTAAGCAAGATGAGGGTGAACATAGTCAGAACTATTATTAGTCCATTATTATAATTGGTCATAGTGAATAGGACCGGTTTGTTTTAACTGTATTAAGTGCAACGCCTCACTAATGTGGTGGCACGACTTCATAAAAGTGCAGTTTACAAGCCACAGTTCACTTGTAATTCAAACTGAGAGGCCCTGTTATTTACAAATGTCTGTCTACAGTTAATAATGAGAACCTTTTGATTGTGTGTCAACACAGGAGTGGGGGGGGGGGTTGGTAATGGTTGAAAGGTAAGGGGTTCATTTAGATAATTCATTTTGTCAAACAAGTTAGAAAAATGCATAAAAGTAACTTTTCCACTAAGTTGTCCATTTGACCCAGCACTTAACTCATATCTTTTCTCCATCTTAGCTAAAGTGGATGCCTGCAGACAATAAATTGAACATGACAGCTGGTCTTATACAACATGCACCCTTAGGTCTAAGTATGTAATATATACACACTTGATAAGGCTGGGTTATCACGTAGTACACTTACACTTAAACACGTAGCGCATGACGTCTGGCTCTTGGGTTCGATATTAAACGTGTGTTTTATGGTGCAGTTTGTGTGTTCCCAGGAGAGCGGGGGTCATACTGTATATTATTACAGGAGGCCTGGTTGGTGCTTGTATATACGCAGCGTAATACAGGGCACATCAGGGAAATATGTATGCTTCTAAACACAGCGCTAATTGGACCACATCTAGACCATCTATGCCCTGCAGTTACTCATTACTCAACAATGTCCTGGCCCCATTCCCTGACTACACAAGACCTTGAAAAAAAAGGAAAAAGACGCTGGGTGACGTAGGTGTTAGTGGTTTATGGTTCTCTGCATGCATTCTTTATGTGTGTTTTTTAAGGGGCGGGGGGGCAAGGGCAATGGTTCAGATTTGAAGTATACCTCCCCAAATTCCCTCATATCTCGCTCACTCCGCAGCCTCTGACCAGCTTTTTATTTGTTGAAAATCAAACTTATTCCTGGCAGAGCTGAGGACCCATCTTAGGATATTATCCCAGCATGCTTCAGTGCAGGGGGTCTGGGTTGGAGGGGGTAAGCACTTCTGTCATCAACATTGTAGGATTTGGGATCTTCCAACCACACATCATCAGCTGGATAAACGGGCTGCCAGTTGGCACCGCGTTGCAGCAGTAGTGGGCTGCAGTTTGTTTCAGTCCAAGTTCACTCTGTTGTTAGCAACTAGCAGGGTTACTATATTTACATCAGGGCTCAGAAGCAACTAATGTCATAACCACACTCCACAATTTAACATGCTGGTGCAAATCGCCGTCATAAAATTCACGTGTCTTGTGTCTCTGTCAAGTTACCGATGCAGTGGCTCTACATAAGTGCGTACATCCACAATGTGACAACAGCATCTGAGTTATGATGATCCTGGCCAATACAAATTGTGACACTATTCACACAACTCTGTAAAGGCTTAAAGCACACTAAATAATACTGTACATACTTAATGACATTTACAAACATGTTGCCAACAGAACATGTTTTCGAGTCAGCACGGAAATCAAACTTGTGCTTGTCATAACGGGTCATAACAGTTTGAGCACTTCTGATGACTTGACCTTATTGTTAAGGGCACAAATTGATAGGACAGTCTTCAAGCATGTTTGATATAAAGTCAACAAAGATAGAACTCCTCAAAGTGCTGTGAAAATTGGAATTCCTTACTTGGCAACCTCCGTCTCCTTTGGAAGATGATTCGGTACCATAGCTCCAAAACAGCTAAAAAATGGGTTGTCTGTTTCTACTACTGTTTCCAAGGCTATGAATTAACGTTCAATCTCAACATCTAAAAGAACTCCACTAATTCAAGATTGGGCTCATGTGATCCTACTGTATATGTAACACTGTTGGACTGACAATGGGGGAAAAAAAGTATGAAATCAATGCAGCAGAACCAGAGACATTGTGTGAATGTAAGCTCATTTCACACAAGCAGTAATCCTTCCCAACAATTGTAAACAGTGATGTGTATAAAAAAATAAAAGATCTAAAAATGTGATATGATCTTAAGTCCCACACCACTTTTTAGATGGTTTGAGGGACTTTAGATCCTTGTGGTGAGATTGTTCAGTCAACAGTTGGATCTGTATCAAAGCTACAAAGATGTTTTGCTGTTTGTAATTGGAGAACCTTGGAGACAGGTTTGAGAGAGAGAGCAACAGGTAACTATGAGAACGGTGGAAAGACACACACACAGAATGACTTCTTTCATCTTTTACTTAATAGTGCAACTGAAACAATGTTGCAATCAGTACACTGAAATCATCTTAAATGGGCTGTGTGAACAGTCTTGGTCCACATCATGTTCTGTGGTGTGAGTGATAAAGTAAGTCTTGTAATCTGTACTAGATTTAGTTTAACCGCTGCTCTGTCTAAATTAACGTTCAGTACATTATATCCATGTCATTTAAAATAAGTCAGTCATTTATTTTGGTTGGAAAAACTATGTCCTTCCTGTCTATTCCAAATAAAAACAACATTGGAAATGACACTGCACTCATGAAATATTATACTCTAAAAAGTAAACTTACAAAAGATATTAAGCAACTGAAAGAGTAAAAAAAAACAGGGCAGCCCGGTTATGTGAAGGTATCTTGTTTTCATTTCAGTCAGAATGGAACATTATCGTCTGGTGATAAAGTTGTATGTTTTTTGTAGCTCGTCCCATCTGAGTGGAATGTCTGGCTTCTCAAAGGAAAATAAAGTAGATTTTTCTCTCAGACCAAGTTAATATATGGTCGGCGTTGCAATCAGTCTGCACCTGAGTGGTGCAGTAAATCACGGTGGTTGTCTGGCCGCGAGCAATGGAATTCTCCAAACAAGGGGGCTGAGGAGAACTGACACACACCTCGGGCTGGAAGTACTACTGCTGCCGGGAACGCAAACACCGACAGATATCATCCACTTTCTGTCTTACACACAGCATTGGATGGGCTGCCAACCAAAAGGGTGACACATATACACGCAAGTAGAATAATCTATGTGATAGGATACTTTAATATGAATTGAATGCAGACACCCTGACTCACTGAAACACTTCAAGTGCATAAAAAACAACAATCTGTGATCATGTCTACTTCCCATGCTTCAATATTTTTCCCAATGGCCATATTTTCCATTCGTCTGTATTTTTGGGGCTACATTACACATTGCATTTACATTTTAACAGGCTCCTGGAGAGCAGGAAAAGCCAATGTTGGTGGTTAAAGCTTGATCAGCCACTCTCCTCTGCGGTAGAGAGGTACATGAACGAATGCTTTACACCTCGGCTCGTCAGCATTTATGAGAGCAATCAGCACCTCCTAATGCACAAAAGCCTCCGGGGAGAATACAGTTGGCAAGCAAAGCGAAAAAAGGAGATGAAACGGGTCGAGAGATTCTACTTCCCTTTTTTCAATCTTTTCAAACAGATTAATAGATAAGACAGAACTGAAATATGTATCCGCATTGATTCACTTGCAAAACTAAGTTAACTGAGCCAAACAACTTCACAGACAAATATTTTCCCGTATATTTCCCGTGACTGCAATTTGGATGGTGCCAATGTGCCATGGGTGCCAATTTGGATGTGCCAATGCGGTGTTGTGAATACTGCAGTCGTACGGAACGGTGTAATAAATGTCTAGCAGCAGTGTGTGAAGTTTATCGACATAAGAACAAATGGTCAGAGCTGTCAGCAGAGAAAAGCATAGACAATAGCACCTAGGCTAAGTTAGCCAAGGGATTATTTATGTTCCAACAGGAGGCCAACAACAGGTAGTGGAAGGGTACGTTCTTGCACTGTGTCCAGAGGTGATCATTTCAGGAGAACCAAAGCATTGCCTGGAAAAGCTTAGCCAACTCGGCTGCACATCTTAAATAGATGTCCTCATGGTGAAGGCATCTAGTGCAAAATCATCTGCAGAGGATAATAACATGTTCTTCTTGCTAGATCACGGCAGCTCTTATGAAAGAAAAACAGGACATTTTGGAGAAATGTTTTCTCTGTGAGATTATATAAGAGCAGGGGGATGTTTGCTTTGGTCTGTCGAGCGCCCCCAAACCAAAACACACAACAAGCGAGTGAATAATCTCCAAGTCTAACACGTTGTCTAATGCCAATACCAAATAAGGCAACAGAGCAAGCGTGATTTTATTGCCCTTGAAAAATCACTTCATACTCAGCCTCTGCGTCCCACTTTGTTCAGTGTTAGTTTAACCACCACAAGACGTAATCACCACAGAGCAAATTCAAGGACACCACATTTTGTTTACGAATCTTCTAGATGATTGTTGTTGTTTTAATGTCATAGCAACCGATAAATCCAAAACTTTAAAATCTTTTTTTTTGACATTTTTAGCAGGGCAGAACAAAACAACAAACAAACAAGGGTTAAGTCAAGTAAAGTCTGGTTTACTTATACTGCTGCCCCAAATCACAAGTTTGTCTCAGGGGGCCTCATGATAAGGGGTTCATTATCTGCAATAGTAACTGCCTTGTTTGTGGAGCTGACAGAGGCTGTTACTTTTCCAACCCTGTTTGCAATAATTCTGCACCAGGAAAGACCCAATAATGCCTGCTGAGCACATACAGCATGGAAGCAATTACTCAAAGAACAAATGGGCCAAAAAACTGTGACTTACCAGCTCATAGTTTGTCGCTGGAACACAAGATGAAGGCACCTGAAAAACAAAAATAGAACGGGTGAGTCACATTGTTGGTCATGTTCATAGTACCATAAACACATAAACACATAACTTGACTTCTAACATTCCTGCATTTATTGCATTCAGGTTAGACTGTATACTGGCAGTGAGGAACAGGCTTCATTGGCTTTAAAGCTGCACCAATCAATAGTGTTTAAGAAAACTGTGTAATGTGAAAAGGCTCAGTCGTAGTGAAAAACCCGCAGACAATGACCACACCTCTCTGCAGTATACTGTATAGTGGAGCGTGCAGCTGCTTAAGTGTCAGATAATTCCCTCAAGAGTTGGCAGGTTTTTTCAGTGAGAAAATTCAGAAAAACCTACTCTATGTAACCTGCTCAGCGCCAAACAACAGATCTGCAAAATTAACAACCAGCTGATGAACGTAACAGAGCTTTTAGACACTAAACAACCAGATTATAATTGCCATTTATCCACATGAAGTACAGACAGGCTAACATGTAAGCTATGTCATCTTTATAAAAGTGATATGTCAGTCTTGTGTTGACTACGGCTTGTTGTGCTGCCCCCAGGTGGCCAGAAAATCAACTAATACCGCGTAAAATAGGAAACAGTTTACGATGATCTTACTGAACTTTACGTAGCATTTCCATCAGAAAAGACAACCTTTAGAAATGGCACTCGTCAAGCATTCCCACAACCAAACACACTACAGAACTCAGTAGTGTTACACAGTGTAAAGTACAAGGTAAGGACAGTACTGCGATAATCTAATTGTTAAGATTAAATTAAAAAACGTTGGTGATAGCAAGGGAAAGACATAATGGTGAAGTGGGTCGGTGATGACCCTCCTTCTGTTGCCATGAAAACATGGACACTACATCAATGGAAGGACTCCATTTATTTTGCAGAGTTGACTATAATCTGGGTTTAAACCGATAATATAATGGACAGCTGTCACATTTTCGGATCGGGAACAATGGACATGGGCTTGATCCAATTGTTCATTCCTGCGTCTAGGACATCATCTGATACTGTAACTGTCGAATCAGCGGAGGTTAGTCAGCGGTGGGATCGCTCCAACAGAACTCATGATCTGTCTATTGCCCGGGCTAATCCGATTAGCATCCGACAGCTTCCATAATCATTCTGTAAACTGGGAGCATGAGCATGAAGACCCAGGCTGATAAACAGGAAGAATGTAATGATGATGATGATGATGATGATGAGGCCTCTAACAGAAGATTCAAATGAAGTGTTTCCAGAGAAAGATGAGCGCTAGATGAGGATGAAGACAGACAGGATGTCACCACTGATGTTTCCTTCCTGTGCACGTCTGTATTCTGTCCCTTTGTTCATCATTGTTCTGAGGCTGCACACAGTGGGGAAAATCCCTACAAATTTAATTTGAGCCCTGTACACCACCATCCTCTCTGTAGATAACTGACAGACAGCAAACGATAGCACAGGCCAGGCTTTATATTTCCAGAAGGCTTTTAGACTCATTTGTATCCTAAATCCTGCTTTTATTACTATCACAGAAGTGTGTCTGTTTTAGCTTTAAAAGATTAGGCCTCAGGGTTATCACGACAGATGACCTCTAAAAGCACCTTTCATCTTTGCTACTGCTCCACCACTCTACTTATCCAAGACTAATTGTGTCATTGCCTGAACACAGGCCTGCTGCTCTGTTGGGGTCTGCTTTGTGTTACAGGTTGCACATTCCACGTCTGTCAGTAAAAATAAAAATAAATATAATTCTGGCCACTTGAACACATGGTGTTTCACAACTTTGTTGCAGCTTTACAGAAAGTTATTGGGCTGAAACTGGACCAAAGTAACACACATGCCAAATGTATTATAGTGTAGTTCAGATAGAAGATATGGATATGGATAATATTTTAACACGGAGCATCAGAGGCCATGAATAGTTGAGCCTGAAACCTCCGAATTGTGTAAAATTCCATTTCAATACCTGAAATCCATTTCCAACATTGATGGAAGTGTCAAAATCATTTTTCCAAAACAAAATCATGCATAGGCTATCTCAAAAAGGGCCAACCTGCTATTAGATTATTGAAGCCAATAAATATTAATGAGTTTAAGTCAGATAATGATTCATTGGCCCCAATGTATTCCCATTAACACATAATACCTATATGAAAACATTTACAAACATTCTTTATATTAGTTTGTTTAAGAATCCTGACCAAGTTACTACATGAAATGAGGACACTGTTTCTAAATTGGTTTGAACATATTCTTTGAATTAGGTGTTTCTGTACTGCAGTGTCCTGTTACTTGTTAGCTTGCATACACTATAAGCTGTGATGGATCTACAGTATGACCTAACATCGCCCTACATGCTAATTTATTGGTCATGCTCTAATTCCTATCCCAACCAAGTCCTTTGAAAATAGCAAAGCTCTGAACAGATTGTATGGGTAAGGCATTATGTAATTGGATTAAAAATATACTGTAAATATAGAGTTTTACTACCCTTACTTTGGGGTGGGGTATGTTATACCAAACCAAACTAAAATGGGTCAGTGCATGAGTCCAATTGCGATGAGATTCAAACAGTTGAGGATGTCTGAGTCACCTTGGGTCATTACAGTTTTGAGTCTCTTTCATAGCTGAGTGTTACCCCATCAGGAATACTGGAATGTTCCCTCTAAACAGGAAATGACCTTTATCAGATCACATGTTTCAGTCCCGTCGAGCAGTAGCAACAGCTGATACTGTCATATGAGAAGCGCGACTGCAGAAATTTACGAATTCCAACACACTGACTGTTTGTACATCCATTATTCACTCCCAATGCAGGCTTGCGAAGATGACAAAAACAACATCGCCACAGTGGTGTAAACAGTTAGGTCACTGTGGCTGCCGTTTGTCACCGTTTCCCAACATGTCCTATGTATCAATAGCCTCGCTGAATGATGGCATCCCAGTGGAATGCGTCTCTGTTTTGAAAGAATGCTGTCTGGCATGGTGGAGTCGTGTCTGGAGTTGACAGGATAGGGCCTACTGTATCTTCGTCTGGCTCAAATCAGCTCCTTTACAAGTTATTCTAACCCTCCCATAACCCCCTTCCCTGCTCCTCCATCCTTATCATTCTGTGCACAACGGCATGTCGTTCTTCCCTCAGAGAGCCGTCTTTCCTTAGGGTGCCCCCCTCCCTTCTTCCCTGACTTCTCAGGTCTGGTCAGTGTTTCCACCTGACGCTGCCTCTGCCCCGCAAGCTGTTGACAGCTAATCCACCTGCAGTCACAAATCATTGAGTGTGTTTGCGTGCAAGCTTATAACCAAGTTATGAGAAAGAACTTGGATGATATTTGCAGAATGGATCATTCTAAATGAAATGTGCAAAATGTGGCATGTTTAGGCCCTTTTAGTGTTTGACCCGAACAGAAGTCTCATATACCAAATTGAATCAACAATATAAGCTATAAAATTAGAAATCTAATACATTGCAAGGAATTGATTAGAAAGTATCATTTATGGGCCTTCTTTGAACACAGTGCCAGCAGATGAGATGGCAGCACACAAAAACAAAGAGCCCCTTCATGAAAGTCTCCTATCCGAACATCAAAAAAGACGACGGCATCTGACATTTAGTTGAATGTCATGCCTAGCAAAATTTATGTTTTCTATTTGTGCTAAATAGAGTTAATAACGGTTGGGACAACATTAATGCCAAGTTAGCCAATGCCGCCAGTGTAATAAAAAAGCTCTGATGTAAAAGGTCAGATTGAGTGGGTAGATTGTCTGCCCACATCAGAATAGCTCACATTCCCCCTCATGCTAAGCAGTTCCCTCTAGACTTTGCTGGAGTGGAACTCTGTACTCTAGCAGTATGGTGAGGCAGTCCACAGCTAGGATCATTTATTTATCTAAAGGCAGGATGCAGGTGAGCATTAGGAAACCACTAAAGGATGAAAAAACATTTAATCTGAAAAGTATGGAAAGATCGGAAAGAATTAATAAGGCTCACATGCTTCCATTATTGTGAATGGAATGTGAGAGGCCGATTCTGTCAAGGTGTGATTTTTAGCCATGCTAACATGTTCCTAGCGGTCCAGCTTTGAAAGTTGGTTGGGATATCTATGATGCCTACAATGCGACTTATGCCTCGTTTCCACCGAGTAGAGCGGGTCGGGTCGGAGCGGCTCAGAGCGGGACAGGTCACTTTTAAGAATCTCTGTGATGTTTCCACCGCCGACCCTACCCTTACTGGTAGGGCCGGGTTTAGGCTGGACTGCGATAGCCGCCAGAATATGGGTCAAACTATCGGGCTGTGGAACAACTGTGGTCAAGCCAGCGGTCTCTCGTTTTTGCTTGATCAAACCAGCCGCTTCTTTATTTATTCCCCTCGTGTTGTTGTGAGCGTAAACGCACAGAGACGGCTCGGTGAGCGAACAGTGAGCGAACAGTGCTGGCTGCGGCAGCTACGTGACATCGTAGCAGTGGGACACACTGTAACCAACTGATTAATTTAATGACGAGGAAAAACACCACACAATAAACAGTGCTGTGCTCACTTGTTCGCCAAAACACAATACTCTCTTTACTCTTTCCGAGGTGACTAAACACGGCGGAAATGATTCTTTTGACCAATAAACGGACGGCATGTGTAGCTCCGCCTTTTCGGCACCCTTTCAGGCGGCTGGTACCCCAACGGAGGAGTACCGAAATTAGGAGCGGCTCAGAGCGGTTAGGTGCGCTTAAACCGTACCCTACCCAACTTTTGGCAAATGAAAAGCTCCGATCGGACCCGCTCGTGAACAGCTTAGTGACTTTTGGGCTCCTTCGAGTTGTGGCTTTGAGTAAAATGTCCCAACAACTATTGGATGGGCCGGCCATGAAATTGGACCGAGACAATCATGTTCCTCTCAAGATGAATTGTAACAACTTTGGTGATAGCAAGGGAAAGCCATAATGGTGAAGAGGGTCGGTGATGACCCTCATTCTGTTTCAATGTTATAACCTCTGATCTCAGAGGTCGTGATTCTGGAAAAACATGGACACTATATCAATGGAGGAAGCCATTGGGAGTTGAATTGAAGCTGGGCTGAAAAGTTCACATTTTGGGAATGGGAACAATGGACATGGGCTCTTCATATACTGTATTATACGTATTGCTGTACTTCACCATTTATACAGACTATTGTTCAGGTGCAGTACGCTATTTCGTTTTCATCACGAATACTAAAAGTACTTTCCACCAGCTTCAGTTGTGCTTTGTCTTTTACATTTTGATTTCATATACAAGTAAGAGTATACTATCACAGGACAAGATCAGAACCCACTCCTGTCCCAGAATCATACTTAAATGTTGTTTTTGTACCGAATCAACCATGGAAGCAATCCATAAAAGTAAACGCAGTGGACGCAATGTAACCCATAGCCTCTGAATTACGTTTGCATTTAGATGAAAACCTACACAAAGCCTTTGTCCGTGCTCTGCGGTGCGTGGGGGAACAGAGGCCCGCAGAGTGAGTGTCTGTTGATGCTATCGGGAGTATTCAAATGAGTGTAATACAATAAGGAATAATTGTGTTGCTACATTCCATACATGCTTGTGTTAACAGCATTAAACAAGGGTCCATTTCCTGCGGACAAAAGTCCATGTCAGACGTCTCTGGCTTGTGGGACAACGTTCACATGCAGTCAGTCCTCCTGCCAGCTAGTGACACACTCCAGACAGTCTAGTTATGTAACCCCCATGTCAGTCCCCCAGGTCCCAATACGTTAATAACCCTAATGACGGGACCACTGTGGAGCCTTAAATAAATTAAAGAAATGATGGATTGATTCATTATTTGGGTAAACAACCTGCAGTAAAATGTCTGCTTTGCTTTTGCCTACGAATGTAAAAACGTCAACCCATTGTCCAAGCAGTATTTGACGTTCAGGTCAGCTTGTTGGAGAGGAGAGTGGGGCAATGCGTTGCAGTTTAAAAGAAAAAAGAAGAAAAAAAAAACATTCCCCCGGCCCTCTGCTCTGGCATATAAACACACGGCTGCCCCGAGTGCTTTTATGTTTATCCAGCTCCTTGCATCTGGCACATCCCCGCAGAACTATTCAGTGTGCAAATTCAATTTGTGAGCCGTAACCAGGAACAGAAGGCTTTTTCTGCCGCCGTGATGCTGGAGTGTGCCAGAGTGCGGGAGAGTAGGCCTATGTACTTGTTTGGGATACTGTCAAAGCACAAAGGAATGATGGGGAGCGCTCAGGTCCAGATGCCCATTGCCCTATATCACCTTGTGTATATCTGACTTTTATCTATAATGATTCATTTGTAACAATGTCGCTGCATCTACTGTACGTAAACTGAACATTTATTCCCAATAATCTATATGTCTCATTTTGTTTTCATTACCGTGCCTCAAACTACCTTTTTCTTTTTCTCTGTCTCTGTGAAACTTATAGCCTGTGGGTTTTTTCCAGGGAAAGTTGTGGAAAATCTCAGATTTATTGAACAGTTTATGCTGCAGGACACAGACATGACGTCTCCAAGCGCTGTTCCTCTTCTCAGTGCCACTGATTTATGTTTGAGAGTATAAGAACCACTTAAGGAACGGCAGGGCATGTGAGTGTTTGTGTCTGTTTCGTTTTGGATATATTACCTTGTTCTACAAGTCAGTACACATTATGTCTGTGTGTCTTACAGCAGAAACGATAAGTCCATGAATCAATTAATCCACCTGTTTTCAGGTTTCCGTCATTACGGGCACACTCACACGCCATCTGTACCGTGCCCAAGTACGATTGCCCCCTAAAGTCTATTTCGTTTGACCAGTGTGAGTGCTCCGTTCCGTACTCAAGCACAGTACACTTCCTTGGCCACGGCGCACAAGACACATAGACGACGATGGTGCCTCAATGATATATGACAATGTTAAAAGGTGGAGTCAGTGATTCTGGAGAACGCTTGTTGTCAAAATCAGTGTAATCTTCTCACGATGCGCTGCACGGTGTGTGTGTGTGCTGAATACAATCTGGTGTTTATACGCAGCCAAGGCTCTATACACTGGATGTAAACAAAGGGGCCCACCGTAGCTAGCAACATGTCCGTTATTAACACTGGATTTCACAGATTTGGAAAAAATAATATTTTGACAACAAGCAGATTCACTGAGTCCACCTTTAATGTAGGCTCCTGTGTTTGTGTACTGTAAGTCAATGCGTCATGGAACAAAATTGTGCGTGTGGGTGTGCAAACTTTATAAAGATGAAGATAAACAGTCAGTCCAGTAGCAGATAACACAACAGAGATTCAACTGTGATTGATTATATAACTATAAAGATAGAAAAAACACGCTAAAAAACTTTCTGTTATACTGCTTGTGTATGAGTAGCTTGGACCTCAGAAGAGTCTCACAGCAGTCTGCATGTGCCTGTCATGTTTCTTCTACACGGCCCGGGACTCATAGTGGCCCTCTGCCGAGCGGAGAGCCTGTTCATGCTCACTCCCTGTCTGTGTTGGGACAGGGCTGACAGAGTGGAGAGGGGAGAATCTACGGCTTGTTTCTCTTTGTCCCAAAGTTACAGCGGGGGTCACGTTCCCTTCCCAGGCTCTTTCAGCTAAGAGCCGGTATTTACCAGCACGCTAATTTACACATTTAGCATGGCTCTCAGTGGCTGGCACCGGGCCAAGAGGTGGAGGGAGGCTAGGGGAGGGCGTGGGGGGGGAAGAAGCCAGCCATGAAGACTCAGGGTTGGGATATGGGAGGTGGGGTTGTTACCAGTTTTATGTTTTTCAAATGTAGATCCCATTACAAGGCAGTCCCTACTGAGGCAACTCTCTGGCGAAGTTTTGGACAAAGTGCTTGTTTGCTGTCTTGCCAAGGAACAGATGAGAGATCAATATGTCAATATCCATGTCATCTCTGTCACAGTGCGTACAGCAATGAGAAAGGTCTTGGAGGTGTTTTGCTTAGCTTTGCTCAAAGACAAGAAGCATGTGAAAAGTTCAGCCTCTGTCAAACGTTTTTTTTTAAGTTTATTTTGTATCTTAGTGACACTGTTAAGATGAAATCATTTTTCCACATGGCGTCATCGGACATCTGCTCCCTCACAGGACATGTTAGCAACTAGTGTTAAGACATGCTCACAGTTAAACAGGAGAAGTCAAGAAGAAGATGTTTGACCATTGGCCAAAGAAAGGGGGTCGATCGGGGAAAATAGTCAAAGACATGTTAACAGATGTTTAGGACTTACACATGCAGGAATAATAATGATGTCTGGCACATTTTTTTCACAGAAAAATATTGTACAATGAATACTTCTTCTCCCTACATATTACAAATATTGCTCATTTCAAAGTGTAACTCCTAGAAATAAGATGTCTCCTGATTCATGGAAAAGTCCATTGAGGTTTGAAGGTTTCCCATCTCCTGTGTGTAAGCTGCATACCACAACACCATTGGCTCTTTGAGGTTACAAATTATCTAATTCGTTCACGTGTTTAACTCAAATTGAAGATGAGCTTAAGGGAACTTTCCCACACTCAAAACAGGCTTCATTCTGCACAGTGAAGCAACAAGAAGCTAAATATATTTTGGAGCTGGAAAGGACCTTTATTCTACCCCTAACCACAGGACTGACTGTCTGGTCCGAAAAACAAGTCCCAAAAATCATTGAACATTTTGATGTATGCCTTCCACTGTACCCATAAATACACAGCAGATAACCACATAATATGATACTGTGGTTATTACAGTTATTGTGGTAACTGTGTGATCTCATATTTAACATGGTAGAGTGCAAGATTTGCCACAGTCTTAACCATCGTCTTACATCACTGTATGGTGCTCCAGAGGACAGACAAAAGAAATGGGAAGTAGTTAACAAACACAATATCACCGCAAGGTCCACCTCATAGCTGCTTTGGAGCTTTTCCATTGCATAGTACCGGCTCTACTCACTCTTCTGTACTTGCCTTTCAGGTACCTTTTCTGGAGGTTGTTTTCTTTACAAGATAGTAGTCTACCCGGGATAGTGGCAGCTCTGTGTAGCAGGTCGTCATAGCGGAATATACGCCAATTGTAAGCTTCTATGCAGCCATCATCAGGGTGATTATTTGATCATTTTAGTTTTTGGATTAAGTAATGTTACATTTACTATTCAGAAGAACATAGAAGGCTGTCATTGTTGAATATGTTTTGTCAAATGTAACGTTAACCAACATGCATACTGTATGTGCCACTCAGAGATGATGGTAGACTCTCTCATGTTGTGTGGCCCTATCCATCTAGTGCTCTCGTCGGCCACCAAAGTGTGGAATGGCTGTTCCTCTTTGAGCGACCACAGCATGGTTGTGCTGATGCCATTTTTGGCAGAAGGTAGAACAAAAACTGGAGAGACAGCAAGCTCAGAACCGGCAAAACCACTGCAATACCCTAAACAATCACAGTTTTGCTACTTTTTTGGAATCTCGATGGAGTAGTCACCAAAAAAGAAGGTACTGGTACCAGGTACAACTTTCATAGTGGACCCGAAAAAAGTGAGTAGACTAGAGCCGGTACCGTGTAAATGGAAAAGCGCCATTTGGACCTATGAATCATGTCACATAATAATCTTCATCACCGTTTGGAGAAAACATGGGCAAGATCATGTTAAATGATAGAAAGCTTCAAGAACAGCTGCTCACTAAATGAACACAATGTTTTGTCAACCCTTTTTCCCAAATCAAGGACTTTAAAGTTGACATTGGGTGCAGTCTGTGATACTCTTATCATTTCTGCCTGAAAGTGTGTTTGTGAAACCTGTTCTAATATCTTGCTATCTTCCCAGGCAACAGGCTGTATTTGTATGAGCAGCACTTCAGTCTCTGGAAGGCAGGAGGTTGCTGTCAGGAGGAAAGATGGACAAGCTGAGTCGAGCCTGGCTAACGGCCCCCACACACATCCTACCTCTACTGCGCGTCTACCTCGCGTCTGCGTCTGACTTTTGGTCACAGACTGTGAAATCAACGTAGAGCGAGCACACATCCAACCTCAGACGCACTGCTGAGGCACGTCGGAGGCACGTCTGCAGCGCCGCTCCCCTTCACCTCAGGAGGCTTGCCTATTTTTTTCTGAGAGCAGCGCGTCTCTCTCGCGTCTCTGTGCTTTAACTGATAGAGAAATACTCTGCTGACAGTCATACCAGCAGCATTCAGTCTAGTTACACGTTTACCCGGTGTGTTTATTTCAAAATAAAACATCCCTCAGTCGTATAGGCTACGCGAATAATCCCTTTATTTCACGATTTAATTGTGCAATCAAAATCCGAGGGATTTAAAACCTAATTTTCAATTAGTTCTGGCATTTCATTTTTGGATAAATGACACATATAGAGATCCAATATAGTGAAGAAATAAAAAAGATCATGATGAGCGCAACAGTTTTCCGTTGCTCTATCTGTGTCTACGGCCTTCTTCTTCCCCGACCACACCCCCCTCTCTCTCTCCCGTATAAATCAGTAAAGTGATTTTTGAAATACTCAGAGTCATATTGACTTCATACTGGAAGCTTTCGCTGTAGTTTCACCATTTCCTGGTGTGTCCCCTTCAAAATAAAACTTCCAACAAGCGAAAATATGGCAAAAGAAAAGAAAAAAAATGGCAATGGGGCGCACGGATTACTGTCCAGACTCAATATAAATCATATGCATCATAGATGACATGAAAGAACTTCATTTTTAATGGGAATTATCTATGAAAACTCTATGTAGAAAGATAGGGCTTTTAGAAGCAGCGCTGCAGCAGCAGCAGCTGCTGAGACGTTGCATGTGTGGCCGAGAAAAGTCCGAGAGAGGCAGCAGTAAGGTAACGCGACGCGCTCCAGAGGTAGACGCAGGATGTGTGTGGGGGCCGTAAGAGTCAACCGTGCAGATGTTCAGCACACCAGGACAAGATGAGATGTTAAAGATGCACCATGCAGTATTAGAATAGGGGGATATGTTTACATTTGCATATACCCTTCAGTTAGTTTACAGAAGATATATACTCAACATGTAATCATTAGTATTGAATAATTCTATCATCATAAATCAAAAACTAAATCATTTTGAGGCACCTGGAACCAAACGTAAGACTAGAATAGCTTTGTAAATACAACTGTGGGCCCATGTAGTAAACAACAACAGTGAAAGAGTAACTTTTGAGGTAGCTTTCTAACTCCAAACAATGTTCCAGGGATCCGAAGACACCTGTGAGGAAAGTTTGTAATAATGAGTTATGACATTAAACCTTAGAAGATGTTCACTTCTCTGACACACCCAACGTTACATAGTGTTCTTTTAAATTATAACTCAGGGCTAAAAACACCTATTATAGACTTATGTTAACATACAAGAAACCTACAGGCAACTGGCACACAAACGCACCCTCCAACCTACACCCTTTGCTGTATCTAATGACGGACGGAAAGGGCGGGTTCGGGTTTCACATTTAATCCCGCCAAAGTCTCTCCCTGTCTTCCCCGTCATCTCCTCCGCCTCCTTTACTACTTCTCTTTCAACTCCCCTCTTTTTTTTCTATTTGCACAAAATTGTTTTCTTGCGTGCTAGCACAGGTGACTATATGGGAAATGTTAGAGTAGTGATTATGTAAGAATTAACAATACGCTTCTCTCTGCATTGAAGACAAAAGGTCTTAAGACACATACTAATGCTATGTACACAGACAGTTTAGAGCTAAAGATAATTTGTCCTCATCTTTCAGCACTAGTGTCCGCTGCTCAGGGGCAATTGGGGAACCTGGCGTCCAAGTTTTGCTGTCTTTCAGTTGGAGGGGCCGGCCGAGCCCCCTTCGCCATCAATCAGCAGAGGAAAGCAAACAACAATATGAGCGCTTTCTTGGCAAAAGCAAGGAAACAGGTCTGCTTTCTATAAACATTCCTCAGAGGGACATGAAGGCCTGATAAGAGGGGGGAAAAGGAAAACAACCACTCCGCCCTTCCAGTCGACCGCTGGCACACACACCCACACACACACACACACACACACACACACACACACACACACACACACACACACACACACACACACACACACACACAACACACACGACCAGGGCACATACTTCACATAGTGTTCACATGGATGCTCAGTCGTATGGAAACAAACTGCAGTTTCAGTGAAGCTTTCAATTGATTTACCTGAACGGGAATCAAAGCAAACTAATGCCGTGCCTTGTCCATCACCTCAACTACAACAAGGTGTTATTCTACTGGGTAGAAGTGGGTATTTACGATGATTGATTATGCATTATATTTGTTTCTGATTGTGCATGATATCTAAAAGTTAAACATTTGGCCCTATTCACCTGCAATGTCTCGCCTTAAACCCATAAAAATGGTCATATATGATAGTTTTTTATTTTGGAAATGGTTATTATGACAAAGTCAAATGTAATAATGGAAGAATGTTTAACCAATTAGTTTTAAAAACCTCAGTAAAGAAAACATGCTTCTAATGCAAGAACAGGCCTTCAGGGCAGCCGGGAGCTGATTCTCCAAATCTGACTTAAACCCTAAAAAAAAAGCTGTATGCAGTGATGTTATACTTGGCCATAGGGGTTCAAAGCGATGGCATCTTGTCAAAGTCCATTAGCTTCACGTCAAAGAATTAAAGTCAACAACTAAATCCAGAGCTAGAGTTAAGACAGGAGCCGACCGGTGCGGTGTTAAAGGTGAAATCTTTAAAGGTGACATCATGAGCCTGTGCCTGTCTAGTGCCTGCTGTACAAACACACTGAAAGACGTCAAGGCCAACCAGGCAGTTGGCACACGTTAGCTCACAGGGGGGGAAAAAACATAAAACATTCAAGTTATCTGTCTCTCTACTCTCTACTATCTACTGGGGGGATAAGTAGTTATATACTATAAGGAGCTATGATACCAGAACATCTAAATGTTTACAAATCTTGAGGTCTTGAGTGGAACATCCTGCAAGAGCTAAAATACATTGGTCTTCATTTGAGCTAATGCTCTGAACCATCCTTCAAAGGCAGAACTTTCCTTATTATTGAAAGTATATGGAAAGTGTTTACGTCTCAAGTTTGCAAAATGCAAACGTTCAACCTAGTTCCTCTTCTGCACAGTTTAATGTAGAAATGAAAAAGGAAGACTCAAATTTTCAAGGCAACTGTCTTCACTAGATGTATGAGTTTTGAGGAAATGGTCTACATTTGTGCCAACTAATTATCTTTTATTGAGATAATGATAATGTATCATTAAATTGTAGTATACATTCAAGTTTTGAGTTCTACATACTGAGACTTCCTAAATATAAAAGTTACACTGTTTTATGCTTGAATCAACATTCTGACCAACTTGGTTTTGTTTGTTGTCTATATGACAGAGAAGTATTTGGCACAACTGTTATTGTTTACATTGTATACAACTCAAAATGTGAAGTCTGTATACCTGATGTATGAATGATAATTCATCTCAACAAAAGATAATAAGTTGGCTCAAATGTAGGCAGTGTTTCTTAAAACGTAAGAGTTGATGTTGGTCTCAAAACTCAAAAATGTAGTGAAGATAGTTGCCTTGATATTTTGAGTTTTCCTAACATTACAATCTTTACTGAGTTCGGTACTAAACTGTGTCCATGTTTTTCCATACAATTCAAAAAGGAAAAAAGGAGGTGGGATAACATTGATCCTAACCAGAGGCTGACATTGTAACCAGAAAAAGGCTACATTTAAATCAACTTCTATTCTTCCTCTCCACCAACATACAAAACCCAAGCCCATGCATCAGAGGGCATCGAAAGCTAAATAAATCCATGGATCTGCAGATTTAGAACACGCCACATGGCCAACATTACCAAACGTCAGTGAGGATTTATTGGAAGAGCCCCATACAATAAGCATCATGTTGCTTTGAAGGCAAAACAGTGCTGTGTCTGTGAGATGGAGCCCTACAGGTGGTGAAATAAGGCTGGTCCACCACAATATGATGCCCTCTACTACAGTACAGCTACAACATGTGATGAGGCCCATGGTTTGGTCACTGAAAGGGCAGCCATCTCGGTATTGTAAGTGCAAACGGGGAACAATGATTAATTGTAAAGCCGCGTGTCAAACTAAAAAGCTGGGAGAGTGTTTTTTTTTTCAAGTTGCTCCTTGACTATGAAAATGCAGACGCTCTTCAAGAAAGGGCCATTATACCAGGCTTTAGGCTTGATTGCGTGGAGTCGGGAGATTAGCCGTCATTAAATGTTTCACTGTAATGTTCCTCTTTTTAAGGGGTATTATAAGTAGTTCCTCTATTTAAAGGGTATGTGAGAGTCTGCAGAAAGCTTTGCTCTGAGTGTGCTGGCACCAGTTATCACTGACGGACAAATGAGCTGAAGTGGTTTCATTTGTGGAGTTAAGCTTTTCTTGAGAGGGACCCAAGAAAGTGAACACAACATTCTTCTTACAAAGTCTAAAATACAAACCTGGTTTTGGTCAGACTGAAACACCAGTTTTTTTGAGTTGCAGCACAAAATAGGAAACCAAGCCACCAAGCTAAATGAAACATTCCATTAGTTCTGAGTGAATAGGTGAGGCCCGGATTGGTCTAGGTTGGTGGGCCGCGGCGTGTGTTAATGCTAGTGAACTATTGCAGGCTCACAAAGCAGTAAATTCTAAAAAGGGGTCCTCTGTTCATTTTAACTGCAACATTAGTCTGCGGATATGTTCCCTCGTGCACTCTTTAAACGCCTTCCTCTGGGCCTATGGCAGCAGTTTACGCATACGTGCCAGACGACCTGCTAAGTAACTACCGTAAGTGAATCATTATATGAAGGCCCTTGAAAAATGTGAAGCTTTTACTGTGCCCCTCATTGGATGCTATTAATTATACTAAAAGCCCGACTGTAAGGGCAATGATGCTTTGGCAAAGCAATGGATTATTTATGTGGCTAATGTAATGCAGGTTCACAGCATGTGCCAACATTTAGTTCAGAGGACAAAGGGTAAAAATGAAACGCCCTGCACCATTCTTTTGATCATGTAAGAAATTCCAACATTATAACATAATTTGTATACCATAAAGTTATTGACTAAGCCAGTGCTGTATATGCAAACGTAAACATTATATTGAGTGAATGCAATAAATATTTCGGTGTACATCCTTGCCCTTGAGTAAAGGGCCAGTGCCAAGTTTGCCTTCCAGCAACCACACATCTTCCATCATCCATCCATATCCATTCCATCCATCCATCCATCCATCCATCCATCCATCCATCCATCCATCCACCATCCAATCATCCATCTATCCATTTGTTTAAATTGATGAGGTGAATAGATAAGAGTGAGAAGGGGAGCTACATTTTTCAAACTGTGCAAAGGAGATTAAAGGTTTGGCTGAGACACTCATCCAGTTGTTCTCTCCTGGTTTGTAGTGGTCCTTATATGAAGTCGAAGAAAGCCTCCAGTCTTATAACAGGAGTTTTTTAAGACAGACATTATCAAACACAAGTTATTTGGACAGCCAGAGTGTGTTCTGTATTAATGAGAAAAATTGTAAGAAAAAACAATATATGGTAATGCAATATGTTGAAGCTGCGCTGCAGGGGCTGAAATGCACGTGCCGCACAACAAACACCAACCACAACATACACACACCACACACCCCACACACACAACACACACAGGCCAATGAAGGATTACATCAGCAGAGAAGCATGAGAATTCATGCTGGTGGTTTTATATGGTCATGGACCACTGCCTTATCCCTAATCCCAGAAACTCACACACCACACACACACACACACACACACACACACACACACACACACACACACACACACACACACACACACACACACACACACACACACACACACACACACACACACACACACACACACACACACACACACACACACACACACACACACACACACACACACACACACACACAGACAGTCACTCAGCGCACACCTCCCCAAACTGCCTATGTGTGTGCCTGTCCTGGCAGCATGTGTGGTTGTGTGTGTCTGTGGTTGTAGGAATCTATCATGAGTTGCCTAAAGGAGGGACGGGGGTTTGACTGGAGCACTGCTTCCCCTGGCAGATGGTAATGATGAAAAATGTCTCCTCTGAAATCCAGTCCGGCACACGGGCTCCCTGCCAGTGCATGTACGCCATTCCCACACAACCAGTAGTCATGGGTAATCCCGCTGTCCGGGCAGGACAGTGCTGTGGTACATTCATGTTGCACAGGGAATGTGTGGGTTTACACGTCAACACGCAAGCTAGGACAAACCTGACTTCACATATTGCACATTGCAACCCAGCATTTAAACCTTTCCTAATCAATATGTTCATATAAACAATTGATCAATGACTATTTGTAATGTGAAAGAGGTCATTTTATAGTGCTGAAACCGCAACACTGCAGCTGCCAATTAGCTCAATGGTGTGTTTTAGCCTCTTTTAGCTCATAGTTTTGATTTCACGGGCCACTTTTTTGGTACAATTTCATTGCCGTCATCAAACCAGCAACAGCATACAGTTTATAGCTGCTAAGTCACATAACTTGTTCAAGAGCTGGTAGAAACCAACAATAGATCTAAGTGAGTGAATATTGGACGTAGATTTATCAGTCCAAAACAAGCAACATTCTAATCAAATTCTAATGTTGCCTAATGTCTTGCTCTCTTTGTAACTTAGCAACTGTCAGCCACATTGTACCAAAACATTATGCCCGTGTCGTTTTGGCAACTTGTTTCAATCAATGAATAGAGGTTTGCAACGATCAGAAATACCAATATTCAAATAATCCATTGAACTGAAATGCTTCCAGCTAACATTTCGGACCTGTCTTGTAGAAAAAGGGTCCCGTTTAAAAAAAAAATAGTTTTAAGACCTCCATGGTTTTAGTTTATATTGTGCTCACATGGTTCATGTTCCAAAATAAAGTCCTGTTTAATCCAATTAGGATAAAATCCACTCCAGCTCAGGAGTACTTGCTGGCACCTGTGTCTGTGGGCATGTAATGAAGCTGCCATGTACAATACGCTCTCCTGTGCTCACCGAACTGTACTCGGTGGGAACTTGAAAGTGACACGGTATACCTACACAATGCACAGAGAGCTGGAAGTGTCCAACGGCCAAATAGGGGCCAATTTAACTGATCTATCTAGAACATCACAGGGATAAAAAAAAAAAACAATCCATGTGACATGCTTTTGGCTACCATCTTGTTTAAACAGCTACACTGAACAGCGGAACGTTAATGCATTTATTAGAGCCATATTTGAAGGTCTAAGCGCAAACACATAACCCTTAAGTTACATTGTAAAACTGCGGCACCGGCAGCACTATAATCATCTATTAAGAAATCCAACACACCCACACAGACAGGGGGTTGGCAAAGGAAAATCACAGTTTCAGCCTTGCAAATCTCTTTTAAGAATATGTTCTATGTTTTCACACTTATGCCCTCATTCCATTTCTCCTCCATTTGCAGCAAATTAGAGGCAATTGAAAGTTGGCTCTACAGAACGTGCCAAAAAATGTCCCAAAGTGATGTCGGGTTTTTTCTCACGCCCGGGGCTAGTGCGCAGCGACTTTTTTGCAAGGTCCCATTGTGAAACACTGCGGCTGAGTTCATGGCTGTACACACACACACACACACACAACCAACAGTGAGACCAGTGGAAGAAGGAACTAACACACACACAACACACCACACACACACACACACACACACACACACACACCACACACACACACACACACACACACACACACACACACACACACACACAGTTTGTGTGTGTGAAAACACAACACGTTTTTTTAATGGACAAAATCACTTTCTATCACAAACTTATGTTGGAAGTTTCTCTTTCAAACTGGGCTCTGACCTCAGAAAAGCATACGGTTAGTGGAGTATATAAATGCAGAAAACACTCACATAACTAAAGTGTCTAAAAAATGTTATTCATGCATACAAGAGAATAGAAAAGAAAAGAAGAAGTAAGACCAATTGAAAACCAGAGCAGACATTGCCACCACCACTGCCATTCCAGCTATGACCATGGGCCAACCAACCAACCGCAGAACATGGTTAAGCCAAGCAGACCACACACAGACACACCAGCCCTCCAGAAAAACGAGCAGAGCTTTACACCACATAAACACGTACAAAGTCTACATGAAAACTGCAAACGTAAATTCCAATCTATCTCTCTCACACGCTCGTTCAGACAAAAATTCCTGTCTTCCCATACTGTACCAGCTACAGCGGACACACTTGAAGCAAAGCAGTGTGCTGTGCAAACATACTGACACATGTAATGATTGTAAATCATTTTTCACAAACACACACACACACACACACACACACTCACACACACTTCACCAGACAAATGCACATTAAACTGAACATCTGGTGTAAAGAGGCGTATGCAAGAACTGACTGGAATTAACACACTTAGTAAAAACCTACAAACATAATAGCACTGCACCTATTGCCAGTTCACGTACAGTACATGTACATCTGAGCACACTTCAAGCTTTCTCCTATTATCACAGCAGATCCATATGACTGCGGAGGGCTTGCTGTGAACCAGAGCACAGCCAAAGAGCCAACACTTGGGACAGCCAGTTTCTCATATACTGTACCAGGCAGAAGCTCTTACACATCCTCACTCACTCCTTACCTGAAACACTGCGGTGGCCATCCTGTCTCAAGCCAGTGTGTGTGTTGTATGTGTATTGGTTCTCTCTTTCACTCTTTTTCTTCTGTCCGCCTGTGTTTTTAATGCTGCATCGTCCTTTTCCCTTTACACTCCCCCCTCTCTCTCTCACTGTACTATACAGCAGAGAGGTTTTTCCCCCTGCGCTCCGACCAGATGGCTATAAAGCTAAATCCAACTCGCTGTTACCTTGGTGCAGCGCGGACCGGAGGAGTGTACAAGAGTGTGTGTGTGTCACATAGAGAGAGAGAGAGGGAGAGGGAGAGGGAGAGGGAGAGAGTTGGTGTGTGTGTGTGTGTGTTCCAGGCTCCGGGCTAATAGGTTCTGGCTATAGTCTCTCCCCTCTCTTTTTACTCCTCCTCCCCGAGAAAATGAGCATAAAAATGTCTAAAAGAGTCTTTATGTGAGAGAGCGAGAGTTTGGGGCAGAAGTGCAGTCGAAGGCAAATCTTTAAACATCCCACAACTGGAAAAACAGCGCAGTGCAGCACTCCAGCAGCGCTGAACAAGGCAAGCAAAAAGCAAAAAGCAAAGTCTTTAGTCTACAGCCCGACTACAGCTTATTTCCCACTCTTTCACTGCCTGGGTTTATATTTTCTTCTCCTCCCTCCTCTTGTTCAGTCCATTTCCAACCCTCCCTTTCCAAAACGGTGGAGACACCATGAGTAGGCGAGTAGAAGGAGGAAAAAATATTGAAGTGAATTTCCCAGGAAGATCAGGAAGGGGAATGGGACATTAGCTCGGGAAACTGTAAGCACTGTATCTCCCTCTTGTTCACGCGCGCGCACACACACACACACACACACACACACACACACACACACACACACACACACACACACACACACACACACACACACACACACACACACACACACACACACACACACACACACACACACACACACCGTACATTTCCTCACAAGCTCATTCCTCATTCTCTCCTTGTTATCAGCTTCTCAAGTTACAGGTTAAATATGAGCCCCCGCCAACCAATCCACCCGCCTTTTCTGTTTCTTTCCCTCTGACTTTCTCTCTCTCACACACACACACACACACAGACACACACACACACACACACACAAGACACACACACACACACACACACACACACACACACACACACACACACACACACACACACACACACACACACACACACACACACACACACGTCTACTCACACAATCCACTCCGCAGCTTCGAAGAGAGGGAAAGTACCATGAATGAATCCATTGACTTCTTCACCGCAACTCCCAAAGTCAAACAGTGTCAACAGCAGCGAGGAGACACACACACACACACAAACACACACACACACACACACACATATACACTTGTCAGTCAGCAGCATAGCGTGTCTGTCAACTCACAACGCCAAGAGTCATTGCCGCTTGGAGTTCAACCCCGTCCCAATGTGCTGATGAGATATGAATCTGAACATGAGATAACAAACTGGAAACATGCACGACAGCATTGTGGAGTTGAAGAGGACTGCTGATCACTGTTTGATATCTGTCCCTTTAGTTTATCCCTCTGAACACAGAAAAGAAACGTGTATTTTTTATTATATTATACCTTGAATGTACAACATTTCTTCTGTAAAGAAGCTATGAGAAGCTATCAGTTTTGTGTTGATAATAGCGGTACATTTGGACAAAAGCGGTACTGTTTATAAGACACAAGCATTCAGAGGTGTTCCGGCAGCGTTTGCATTTGTTTAAGAAGCGAGTGAATATGTCCATGAAGAGAGACAGCAGATGTGTCGCAATGAGGTAATGTATTCTTATGACTATCTGTCAGATCAGTAATGGTTATATGATGGAGATGATATGATTATGAAGCAAAGCAAACCTTGATTTAGTACCACCTTCCTCTCGTGTTAGGGTCGCCACCGACCCGTTTTGGTTTTCAAATGCATAAAAGAACCACTTACATTTTGTTTATTGCATCAAAATTTCTTGACTTTGTCAGGAACCTCTATTTCAACAAAATAAAAAAAATAAAAAATGTTTCACTTAATTATAAAATGCTCTGGTGTAAATTATAACACTGGTGGTGTTAGGGTCGTTTTCGACCCGGTTATAGAATAAGATGTAAAAAACAATAACTAGAGCCAAAACTGAAATCATAAGTGCACTGTCAGCCAACACAATGACAGTCAGCTCCTCTCCCAATCATGTGAGCTCTGGGGGGTTCTCATTTTGACTTTGTTTGCCCTTATACCTGCATAAAAGCGAAACAAACAGACGGGCATATCCAGACATGTGAGGTCAATTCAGTATAGAGTTGGTGACTTGCAGAGTGCACATCTCCAATTTGCAGTATTAAAAAATTAGGAGATATACAGTGAGCCAAGTTCTGGATCATGTTTTTGGTGAAAATGGCCACCTGATTCTAAAAATAAGAGGTGTCAGGTCTGCCGAAGCACTAAGGACAGAAAGATAAACGGATTGTGCTTTACCTGCAATAAATATCTCTGCAAAGAACACTAAAAGTGTTGCTTTTTGTCACACATCTGAACACACAACCAAACATATGCATACAGAGACTTTTACTCTGTTTCTTTTTACTAGTTTTGGAGCTAGTAATTGATTTCGATTGGTTTGATTTGTTGATTGGTTGTTGTTTATTTGACCTTACAAATCTATATTTTGTGTTGTGACTTGTTCTGGTTTTCATTGTGTGTTTGTATAATGCTGAAATAAAAGTTGTTTTGCTCTTTTCTGAAATAAATATATATGGGTCGTAATTGACCGGTAACACCATTGATGTTAAAAAGGTCAATAATATTAATATGAAAAAATAAATAAAACAAATTTTGTTAAGAAATGTGTTCTCATACCCCTCAGTAATAATCAGGTAACACAACAACCAAATATTTATATATATGATTCTCTTAAGGTTAATTTTACCATTTTCTAAACTGAAATTGAGGCGCATACTGACAAAAAAAGGCCCAGCCGCCTACACCAAAAATATTAAAAACAATATTTTCATGGATAAGGAAGCCTAACAATGTAACCAAGAGATGAGAAACAAAAAGGATGATAGATAATTGTTTTTAGTGTTTTTTTACAGCTGATTTCAGACACGGGTCGAAACCGACCCGCTAACACCATGGATGGTAGCAGAAAGTTAACACAGGAGGAAGGTTAATAAACACAGGTTCTCAAAATATAAATAAATAGCATTGTTTTCACTGATGGTCTCGTTTGCTGTTGCAGGTCATTTATAATCATCAGAGGAAAAGAAATTCTGTTTCATACACATCTTACAAGTTCCTCGTAGGCAGTTTAAAAATGTATTTATTCTCTTGGTAAAACTGACCCTTCCATCTGCTGAATTGCATCTCACAGATCTGTAGCTATCCTATGCATAACACAACATTGAAATAAACTACAAGCAATTCTTCAATGTTACAAAGCAATTTTCTTTCTGATTTGAGATCATGAGCAAGAGTGCATTGGGTGGGTCAAGGCACCCGTCCTCTGGTGATGCTGCTGCGATGAAGCCAAGTCAGCTGATACAGTCGCTGGATGAGGCTCACTATACTTGAACCCACTGACGCTTACTCATCAGATCACTTACTGTTAAACAGTTACTGCAGCTGTCAACTTTGGCTCGGAATGTGATCTATGGATTTGTATATAAGCCCTCAAACGTCACACACGCACTGTTGCTTTGTTGGACCATTATCAATCAACGATATAGCAACGTTTAAACAGTGTAGCCGTTTAGCTCTGGAAAAAAACAACAACATCCACTTGATCGGGATACGCAGTGTTGCAGTTGAAAAAAGACCCTTCAGGCGCATATTTGATTGCTAATTACTTAGCCTCCATGTTAAATTAGGTAAAAAGCTTTGCAGTAGTGGAGTCATTTCAGTCATCTTGGCGACCTCTCAAGTTCTAGATTACAACAAAATAAACAACATGTTTGTTCCAAGCTGCTGCTGTCGCTGGGATCGACGCCGACGAAATGTGAGACTGGATCCAATCAGTGAAATGGTAAGCCTTCAAAATCAAAACAAACAACATTAAAAGAGACTCCTTCATGATGATAGTCAGGTAGTCTTAAAGTAAAGGAAGCGTTCTGGCATTGTAATTCTCTATAAAAACAACCTCACCAGCTATTATCCAGTAGCAAACAAAAGGGCATTATTAAAGAATGTGTAGCACATTACATGGAATGCCGCAACATGGAAAGAATGGCCACCGTCTTTGATGTCGCCCGGATGTAATTACACGGAAGGTAGTTCTCCAACGTAACACCTTCATCTGGAGCGTGTTGGCCAGATGTCGGCTCAGTAAGCGTTAATTTAATTCGCTATTAATGACAAGGGGCCAGGAAGGAAGGGAGGGCTGCCGCAGAGGAGGCATGTGGTTTATGGCAACAAAACAACATGTTTGTTTATGTGTTTATGCGAGATGCCCACCTTTAATGTAGAGACCGGTATGAACTGCGGGACGTGGGAATTCCCCCTGTTTTTCTTTGCTGTCTGGGTTTGCTCATGTGGCTTATGACTTACTCTACCCACTGCAATGCAATGCAATCATAAAAAGAGCACAACCTCTGTTTGTTAGGGGATTGCAAAGCATGGTTAAGTGGTTACTTTTACCATTGATTTTGTTCTAGCTTGGCCAATGATTATTAGCTTTAGCTTGAGAAATACATACTTTTCAAGTGATCACTAAATTGACATGGACAGGTCTCTCTTTCACTGGGATATCAACATGAATCATTTCTGTACAGTGGGCTGAAACAGCTGCCACTGTTCTTCAGTTGGACCTTTCTAACTTGAAAATCTCTGGTGGCTCTTCCAGAAATGTTAAGTGGAAAGCAAACCAGAATGGATCAAGAGATCAATGGTCCCATGCAGATGTTGCTGTTGGGTAAAAGAGATTGAAAAAAAAGAGAAACGGACAAAAGAAAAGGGAGAGAAAGAAAGAGAGAGAGAGAGAGAGAGAAAGAGAGCCGTCTGGGTGAGTTCCAGTCCAGAGTCTGACTCAGGCTTTCCCAAGCAGATCGCTGTCCCCCAGCACCCAGTAGAGCGTTCCACCAACGCCCATAGCAGCGCACAGAGCAGATTTTACATGGATTTTTCTCCTGGATGGTCATGATTAGGCAGCAGTGGAGGGCTCAGACACCGTGGAATCAGACAGGGCATGGAAAAGCTGCCACTTCCAATCAAAAGACAAGCTTGAAAAAAACATGGGTGGTGGGGGGGGGGGGGATCAGGGGGGGACTCGAACACAAAAAGTTGTGGTGGAGCTCGTTTACGTGTAACGAGGAGGTGTCCTCTGGCAAGGCGTTTCACCCCACAGCTGTTGAGCTGCTCAGAGAGGCTTAGGGAATGCCGGAAAAGAGAGTTTGCACTCGGCAGCAACTGTTCCTCGGGATAATAGATGTGAAAAAATTAGCTTTGTATGGGAAATTCTCCTGTGATCAATCCAACTGTACAAAGTGCTACAAAGTCATCCCCCTCGTTTATATATTGTTCCTTCCAACAATGTCTCCTGCATGGACTTGGCCCATTGTTGACATTCCTTCCAGCGACTCTTGATTACTCCATCATGTTAAAAAGCTGGGCGTTCCTGTTTGTTTTCGCTGCTGTATCTATGCACGCTTCCTACCATGCAGTTACTAAATACATGGCCGTCAGCCACTGCTCCTTGTGTAATCCAGTCCCTCGCCCACTGGAACAAGGAGAGCCGATGGATCATTGTTCTCTGGTTGTTGATCAAGCTCACAAATCAGTTAACCTAATTGTTTTTCTGCAGCTTAAATTGGTACAATTACGCTCAAATTTGAGCACATTTAGTTTTGAAGGTCAAAGTTATATCTGCACTTTTTTATGTTTACTAATGATTAGATAAGTATGTGAACCCACTGATAGCTATCAACAGACTCTTCAGTTCCTCCCAACTCTGCGGAGCATTTTAGCGTATTTCAGCTTAATGTTCTGGTTTGATCGACCTGTACCTTTACTGTTTTGGTTCACCCTCACCAACGCCAGGGGGCCGTAGAATTAAAAAGCGAATTCTATGTGTCTGCTGTATGTCTACATCAGCAACTATTGGCTGACATGTTTTCGCCGTAACAACGTTGCAATGTGATAATGTCAATGTTTTTTGTATGGCTTGTTTTGCTGTGCTCATGTTGCTGGTCGTGTTGCTGTCATAAGGAGAAGTGCAGAGTAGCGAGCATGTGTTCTATCCTGTGACTGCTAATTCAATTGGCCTCAGAGTTCTTGGCTGGCTCTGTTCTTGATCAGGCTAGGAGCTGCGTACTTAAAGATACAGATACCATGGCAAAGGCCCAAGGGAATATTTCGATTATGACCCCACTCCATCCATTTCCTGTTTGCCCACAGTCTGCCACAGCGATATGACTTTGACATGGCTTCTTGCATATGTTTTCTTAACAGGAGCTCCCCCCCCCCTTGCTCCTACTGTAACTCCCATTCCACACTTACAGCAGACCGCCACCGCATGGAAAAGGAAGGAAGTTATTAATGTTGTTTCTGGGATTCAATACCATGCCGACATCTTTGAAACTTCACTTGGGGTTATGTCATGCCTCCTGTGCTTACACTCAAAACAGAACAATGTATATTGCGTCTTTCTATTAACGGCTGGCTTATCTCACTGTCTTCAGTCAACCTTCAAGGAAGTTACGTCTGTAATTGTATTGAAGTCTCAGCATGGCTAAAAACTGCACATTGAACAAACAAGTTAGTGCAAACAAATCCATCGGCATTAGCATGAAAGCAAATGTACAAGACCCTGTGTAAATGGTAGTGCATCAATATGTTAAATGTAAATGATAACTTTCTATGAAGAGTGGAGAGGCAACTTCAATTCATAAAATAAATAGAATACAGGACAAAGTTTTATTTAGACGTTAAGAGAAGGTGAAGTGCATGTCATCATTTCTAGCAAAGGTCTGGTGGATAGATAGGAATAGACTAAATAACCTCATGCATGGTATCCCCAGTGACAAAGCCAAAGTACTTTAAAGTCTTTTAACGAGAAAAACGCTGTGCTGGTGATCTGCAGCAGCGAAACAGCCTCCAAAAGCTTCCAATTAATACCAGTGATAAATCAGCCCTTCAGCAACGTGCGGGTCTAAAAGAAGTCACCGGAACAGAGGATGAGGGTAATCGTGCCAAATGATCTTGACAGCTGCAGCTAAAGAAAAGAAAATATGAGAAAGAAGGGGGGCCATGAAGACTTCCTGGGTCGTTTCTGTCTAAAGCTGTATTCCTTTAAGTCATTGAAACTACAGTACACATGTAAGGTGATGGTATTAGTGCTGGAACTATTAGTCGAGTAGGATCGCAATAAAAATGCTGACATACTGATGTTTAGCAGAGATAGCTTTTTGCCAAGTTAACCGTCTTAGTTAAGTTAATGTTTTTGAAAAGGTATTTGGTCATGAACCACAAGAAAGTTGAGGGCAAACTTGACCCGATGATGGAGCTTGATGGAAAGTGAAGGGTATAATTGTCAGGCATTATCCTGACAGGAACACAAATGTGTGTACCAAACTTCATTGCAGTCAATCCAGTTGGCGATAGTTGGTAAACACTATAAATGCCAACCTCATAATAGCCTTTATGTTTCAACCTGGACCAAAGTGTAGGACTGAACGACTGACCTTAACGTCCCTCGAACTACATTCAATCTATTTCTGTTGTAGTTGGTTGGACAAAACCAGAGACAAAGTATTGAGGTCTTAGAGATTATGAAGGGCATTTCAATGTTGTCTGATACAAGAGTTATGGCTAGAGACAAGAAGATGAAGGAAAACGATCAACCAATCAGCCAAAATAATCTTCCAATGTTTAAAGTTCTGCATTCCAATAGAACTGATCTGGATGGGATTCACTTTTTGGTTCAAGAACATACACTGTATGCAGTCTTGCAGTTGAAGCAGGGTGTGTTTAAACAAGTTACCTGCTTTTGAGCCTGCAGCTCCTGGGGACTAGACAGCTTTACTGTTACCTTCCACAGTCACCAAATCCAAGCTGTGTTCAACAGGTGATGGAAAGGCCTAGTGTAAACTCAATGCTCTATGTCAGAAAGGAACCTCATTCGTGTGGATAAAGGTGTTTGGATGTTTTACTGACTGTGGGGGCAATGAATAATGGGAGATAGATGGTCTGCCTTATTTTCAGGCGCACAGAAGACTTTTAATCTCCAGGTGATCGCTCAAAAATGTAAAAAATGTCGGGGAGCGGTTGGCACTGACACGCACACAGTGCCAGAATGAATGCTTCTCTAAACACGTTGTAAGTAGTTTGATCCAGAAACTTCCTGGAAAAGAGAGAGCTTCTGCAATCGATCACGAACGTTACACGCTCCCAAGAAAACTTCTAAATCATTTCAATAGCGCTCATTTGTCGAGCACCAAAAGATTCAGAGCAACCTAAGAAGCTATCTTATTAAGAAGTAATTATTTAATTTAGCAATGCGGAAGAGAAATATGCAGCTTTTCCATTGGCAAACACAATTGGCAACATATGGACATATCCATCAGCAGGCCTGCAAGCACCTGACCTCCAACATGAGGCATGATTGCTCGCTCAATGAAAGGAACTGAAGGGGTCACAACATAACAACTCTGAGATAACAAGAAGGGGGAGAGCCAGCGAGCACAAAGACACACAAGATTTTTCACCCAGACTTTCAAAACAGGCATTCTGAGGAGTTCAGGAGCAGGGGAAAAATGAAAACAAACGCTTCATCATATCGGAGAGGAGAGTGAAAAACTAGTGCAGTGAGCGTGTGTTCATGTTCTTGCAGTTTGCTTTCTCAGACCCCCTTCCTCATTAACGCTGGAATATGCTAGTTTCCTTCTCAAAACACACTCGACAGGCAACAAAGGATCAGGGAAATCCAATAGGTCGTACTCAGCAGCTCAGCTTGTTCATGCCTTTAAGTGCTACCAAGCCATTAGAGTCTGACTGTGTGTGTGTGTGTGCATCAGTCGAGCTGGTTTTTCATGACGATTTAAGCTTATCAATACACCGTGATGCACTGTGTTGGCTGATAAAGTAACAATGCATTGCAGGCAGGTCAAAAGAAAACTCATAAATAAGTAAGTAATACATTGATAAAGATAAATGAGTCATTAGTTGTAGTAAATACAATAAATGTATGACAAGGTTTAAAGTGACTTTCCCACACCGCGCACCACTTCACTAATGTCTATTATAATGCAATATGGTTAATACTGTAGTTTAGATTGTATTTAAGTTTGGCAGGCTGTATTTATATATACATGATGCTTATTTATTATCTCAACTTCACTAATGTTTTGTTTGTTGCTGTCATAATATAGTTTTTATTGATACTAATGTATTTAGACGTAAAACATATAGGTTAGCCTATATTAAATGGCCTAATATAATACCAGTATCAGTCGGGCACTAAATTCCACTTTTTTAAATGTTACATTTTTAAAAGGATCCATGCCAGCAAACATGATCAAAATTATCACAGGGGCTACAATTATAGCACAGTGAACAATTACATAGTTTAAATTGGTAAAAAAGTTAAATAAAAAAAGAATCACATAATAAGGGTATCGTCTCGCTTGCTAAAAGCCTTTAAGTAAAGAGTGAAAGTCTGAGCAAGAAGCCTGAGGTTCAAAAGGGGCTAAGGATGAGTGTTTGCTGCCATAAACAACTTGGACCACAGGCCACAACGGAGAGGCATACTACTGTGGACAGCATGTTTAAACTCTATATCAGACTCAGGGAAAATAAAAAATGTTTGACTGCATTGGGGACTGACAAATATAGGATAGAGAATTTTCATCAAAATCCCGATGATTTATTATTGTACGGTATTGCATGTTGGGAGCTTCCACTTTGGCTGCTATTATGTTATTACACTGGAAAAGTCCCAGATCACCATCCTGCACCTGAGTTTTTTTTATAATTTAGAATAAGTAAAAAGATAGATATGACAAAGTATGCATTGTAGATGTATGAGGACGTGGGAAAACTCACCTTGAAATCCCTCTCGCCTCGACTTCCAGGCTGATCTAATATTCTATTTCTATCTCTCTCTGTGTGTGGCTATTTCCTGTCATCACCCAGGGGCGAAATCTTACTGACAAGATTTAAAGCATTTTTCACAGCCAGTCGTCAGACAAACACACCATAAGGGTGCGGGACACGCATGTACAGTATTACACACGCACACACAACACACACACACACACACACACACACACACACACACACACACACACACACACACACACACACACACACACAACACACACACACACAAACGCTCAGGCCTGACCATTTGTTGCAGTAGCCAGGTTAAAAACGAGCCCTATTAGTCTTATCTTGGGACTTGACAATGTGCTTGGCAAAACTTTCCCAGCTAAGAGTTATTATCAGGAGTTTGGATTCCTAAAATAAAAGATCATATATGAGTAACATTACATAGAAAAAAGCTTTATCTGTTTTTTATATTTATATATAGATAGATAGATAATTAATTAGAATGAAGCAGACTGTCTTGCAGGCCGGACTGCAGTGTAGATAGTGATCACGCTTGACCCTCTCGTGGCAACTCCCTTGTTTTTCATCTCAGGCTTGTCAGCAAATTGCTTCCTGCCCGAGCTATGACATTTTTAGTTTGAAATGTTTAGAAAAGGAAATGCTGCTGTGATTTTTGTTGGAGATGGAAATATTGAGTTTTGTATATATAAAGACACTGGGTGCATGTCCTCTGTCTCCTTCAAGGTCTCCTCCCACAAAGATGACCCTGTAACTCCAGAAATTAAAATCTTATGAGCGAGAATGGAGCGTCACAGCAGTCCTATTGAAGACCTTATGCATATTTAAACTCCCATGACTTTAGGGAAACACAAAACACAAAATATCCATTGTGCTTACTGATCAAGCAAATTAACAGGGGACGGAAAAGACAATAATGATAATCTCTGTTTTTATAACAGATTACTGGACATGAAAAAAGAAAATATTAGTTCCAAGCGTAGTGGGATTTCCGTATAGTGAAATATGTTCATGCTTCCTTTGTGTAGGAAGCTCATTAAGATAGCTCTATAGATCCTATGATCGGTCATGATTTGTATTCCCAACACCTGACTAAGAATCGGTGTCAAGTATGGTTGAGGGATTGAGAAAGCAACAGAAAATGTTATATAAGAGGTGTGGGAAAAATAGCCTGAGGCAAAGATGGACAATTAAGGGAGTATTTCGGGTTTGAAAAGACACCGAACCCCTTTTAAACTGAACAAACGTGTCCTTATTAGCTCACTTCGGCCTGATGAATGCCTCAAATTCATCATCAAGATATCATCAACATATACATGCATAATGGACAGCCCTTAAATAGGCACATTATGCTGCCTGTTCCGCTCCGTTTGTGCACAGTTTTCCCTAACGGCTAAAAGGAATTTTTTTTCACCGAGGAGCTTCAAGTCAAAATATCTTAATAGCATAGTGGAACAACGACATGTCATCAGCGCACCGCTGTGCTGTGACAGAAATAAAAGATGATTAATATGACATATCATGCTAAATTATGTCTTTCTAAAGCAACAGCTAATACGAAAAGGGTTTTAAAGAGATTACAGAAGGGATGATATTACAGCCTACAATAGGTTGGTGTTACACAGTTCAGAGGAAAATACTGGAGGACCACCTGCGTAACCAGCCTGGAGCAGCTGTCAGAGTGTGAGAATTTTTACTAAACAACCACAGGAATGCGTTTGTGTGCTGAAATCATAATCACACAAATCTCTACTCTAGGGAAATTGGCAGCCATTATCATGATGACAAGAATGATAAAGATATTACGTTTGCATTAGGTTAGTCTAAGTCATGTAGTTTTTTTTTAGTACGTTTTGGTATCAGATATAAACTTTAAGTGCATTCAGCTATTAGGCGTTATGATTATAGGTCAACTGTGAAGTCTGGCAGATCTGTACACGACTCATACTTGTTCCCACAAATTCTCTTCAATCACTCGTACGTGGCAAATCTGATTGCACAGATGACCATTTTTCTGTGAGTACATATTGTTTCTGGAAGGGGATGTCACTTTTGAATTGTGGAAATGTCTTTTTCTCCAATGTTGTGTGCACTACAAATACAATGTCATTCATCCTCCATTAATGTTGGGCTCAAGCACAAGTCTCAGAAACAAACATCCAAACACTTCCCATGATTAGATAAACTTTTCATTCAAAAGGTGGCACGGCTTAGCCTTTATACACCAGCCATTTTGTTTGATTACTCTCCACTTGAGGCCCTTTCTGCGAGGCTGCAGGCCAAAGCCCCCCACCTCACACTTAGCGTGGCCTGTCTGCCCTGCACCCCTGGTATTTCCTGTGAGTAAAAAAGAGGGATCGGGCAAAGCTGGCAACTAAGTAGCACCCATTTCAATAATGGATACCAGATGAAGGGTGTGTGTATATAGCGTACATAGGTGTGCATGTGTACTGTAAATGTGTGTGTGTGTGTGTGTGTGTGTGTGTGTGTGTTGTGTGTGTGTGTGTGTGTGTGTGTGTGTGTGTGTGTGTGTGTGTGTGTGTGTGTGTGTGTGTGTGTGTGTGTGTGTGTGTGTGTGTGTGTGTGTGTGTGTGTGTGTGTGTGTTGTGTGTGTGTGTGTTGTGTGTGTGTTTTCCGTGTGCTTATTTGAGCAAATCGTGCCGTAAACCTCTCATGGCAGTTGTACCTTTGTGCACAGAAAACACAGAACCGTGCAGGAACTTTAGCTTCATCTGTTTCCCCCTCCCATTTTTCTTTGACGTGCTCTTTGCCTTTCCAAAACAAGATGAATCGAGCTCCATCCAGAGGTCTCTTATTTTTAGACACGGGCCGATGTCAAAGACGCGAGGCTTTATCCAACATAAACATATTCCGGTACAAAGAGCACTTGTTTAGACATTCTTTAGATTTTTTTTGCAGAACATAAACTCCCCAAACTCCACCTACCCCAACGTCTTCATGTATATGCGCACAGACAGACAGACCGACACAACACACACACACACACACACACACACACACACACACACACACACACACACCACACACACACACACACACACACACACACACACACACACACACACACACACGCATACAGAAGAGTAGCTGACTCCACCTACAACATATTATTTCCTCCTGATAAGGGTTCAAAATATGTAGGACCATTTCCTTTCCATGCTTAGATCAACACTCATCTGATGCATACAAACATAAAGAAAATCTGCAAATACCTTTCAAACATGACTTTTACCTTAAACCAGAAATCTCAACTTCTGAAACACTTACATCAACTTAACTTTCCATAATCATTACTAGCGCTATTCGTAGTGTTTACAGTTCATATGTTGTTAATTATATATATATGATACATTTTTGTTCTTAGAAAACATGCAGCAAATGCATTTTTAAGACCGATCAAGGTATTTTCTATTTATAAAAGGGGTGTATCTAAAATCTGTTCTTTCCAAACTTGGTCAATAATATGTTGTACAAAGGATGTAAGACTTAACTCTGGCTTTATCCAACATCTATGTTTTTAGTTTTAAAGATGTTTCACATAATTAACTTCTGATTTATTTTTTAATACAACAAATAATTGTTTTATTGTAAGTAATCAACTGACAAAGTTTTACAATGATATCTATTAATTAAATATGTTACCCTATTCATCTGCAGTGTCTCACCTTAATTTGATTTGTTTTTTTGTCAAACTAAATGGATCATAATCTTACCTTGACTTCGCATTTCTTGTGGCAAGCTATCCGGCACACTAGAGAAAACAGAAACAAAGATCAAATTAACTTTACAGTTCATAAAAATTCAATTGTGGAGAAATGAAAAAACACTGTGGTCCAGTATGAATCATGACATTGAGTGGGTGTCAAGGACCTGTGAAAAAGCAAAAAGGTCCATTCAGATTCCAGGGATTGTTTGTTCTGTGGTCAAAGTCAAATATAATCTGTTGTTAGCGGTCTAACGCCGCCCAATGTTAGCTCAGTGCTCTCTGGACACTGGCTCCCAGTCAGAAGCTAAAGTCATTGTTCTGTTAAAAACTCACACACTTTAACAGATGTTGTTGTGTTCAATTAAATTTGAGATTCTGATCAGTGGAGTTCCTTTGTGTCCAATATATAATAGTGAAATCAATGGTAACATGTGGGTCTTTCTATTGAAACTGATGTGATGAATGACAAGCTTAAACATTTTTTATCCACCACACCAAAACAGAGCCTTTACTGCACAGATGTTATAAAGAGATGCTTATCGACACCATAGACAAAACTCAACTGCAAACAATACAGAAAGCATTACATCCCCTTTTGTTGACCAGACTAAACAACTTTCAATACAGTGAATTATTAAAAGATATACTGTTTTTTTCTCTCTTACGCAAACATGGTCAACTTTTGGACCACTTTAAACAGTATGTGCCATGTGTAAACCATCTTAGTTTATCATGCAAACATTTGTGAAATAGCACTGGGGCCTGTTTCAGGTAGCTGTTTTGAGGCAACCCAGAGTTTGTTCGCTCTGAGTGGGTGGAAACTCTGGGTTTTCCGTTTCAGGTAGCAGGTTCAGCGCAACCGAGAGTCAGTTACTGCGGCAACATACGCCGTGGGTCTAACCTGCTGGGAGGTGGTTAGACCTACCCTGAGTTTGTTTTCACTTTACGCTGCAGCTCCGACTGAAGAAAGAGTGTCACTGTCACACGCGTCCCTGTACAGTTTGAAGCAAAATCACTCCACAGAAATCTCCATCGGGATGTTTTTATCATTTCCTGATGATTTTACGTTTGACCGATCATCTATCTGATCAGTAGCCTTGTTCTCAGCCCTCGGTCCGTTCATATAGGCGGCCACCTTACACATCGTGACAGCTCTACATTCAGATTAATAAACCTATTTGTATTGTATGTTTTTTAACGTCTGTGCCACTGAACAGATTTATGTCAGGTGGATTCATGTAACGCTGCGGCTGCACGCGATCGTTACAGTTCCCTTGTGCGATCCTAAAGTCACAGACGAGCTCGTTAAATAGCCTAATATGAATATTAAAATGATATAATCATTTAAACTGTGATCACTTGAGGAAAATGGATCTGGTAATAAATCAATCAGGCTCTGCAATGGAAACTGTCACCTAATGTGTCTTGACGTTAATGTCTTTCACTCCCCATTTAAAAGAAGTGACAGTCTGTTCTGTTTACTGCACAGTAGGCTATTAGGCTATAGCTTGTCAACATATTATACAGCGAATATAAAACACTGTCAGCAATGCTGTGCCGCGCCAGCTTTATTACTTTACAGCTGATATGCGTAACTTTTTTAAATAGACTATGGCTTCTCATACGGAAGCGAAATGATTATCTTGACAAAAAATGTTTGCTCTGTTTTTTTTTCTGAATTGCCGAGGAGATTAGATCAGAGTTATGAGACAATATCCCGTTAATTCTTCTCCATAGGCTACCATAAACTCATTCGTTAATATTTCTAACTCTAGTGGGAGGAGCGGAGATTTCTTTTTTTCTTTTTTGAGAAGTGGAGAAGTGGGAGGATCAAGCATTTGTTTCTTCTGTTTCCATGGTGAATCATGTTATCAGCGATCCATTGACGATGGCTTTTACGCACACGCTCCACCCAGAGTGAACACGCTCAGAGTTGATTAACCAACGCTGATCCACTGTTCTGAAACCGAAAACCCAGAGTTACTCATCAACCCTGCGCTCTGAGTTTACCAACTCAGAGCGCAGGATTAAATCAGGATGTAAAACCAGCTACCTGAAATAGGCCCCTGAACTACAGCTAAGATTTATGGACATTTCTTCAGTGTTGAAGGTCTTTGCTCAAGAGCAAGAAGTTTGGACCAAGTTCAATTCTGACCTTTGCTAGATGACAAATGATTGGAGAATATTAGAATTAGAATTCATAGTCAAAATATTCGAACCATTTCACTGAAGACCAACAATGTCAAATTTAATGGCGCTTGATAAAAACAAAAACAACACCTAAAGTAACAAGGACAAATCCTGTACGTACTATGAATGACTAGTACATGTGGAGATATTTGACTGGACTTATGAAAACTCTAGCTTGCTGGAGGAGCTAGATGGAGATACAAAGGATCACAACATGTTTTAGGACGTATCTAGGGAACTTAAACATAATGTACCAAATCACTGCAACAACTTGACAAAAACTGATTGCTGCATGGCAAACATGTTAGCACTAGCAGACAGTTTCCTCTTTGCGTGCATCCAGCAAACACAGAGTAACACTAGCTTTTATCAGGAATCAGGTCCAACCCTTGTTAACCTTATAGATTTGTTTTGAACTCCAATGACTTCGCTGATGAGAGCCATGAGAGTCAACCAAAACAGTAAAGTTGTGTTCCGTAAAACTAAAACAATGAGCTGAAATACGCTCAAAAGCTCTGTGGAACTCGAATTGCAAAGTCTGGCAATAATTGGTTCATCACTAGGACTTGACACCTTTAACATACTGTATACAAAGACATGTGACCCATTGTTTAATGAAACAACATATATAGCTGCTTTAGAGAAGATTAGATGTTTTAAAAAATGTCACAGAGTATTCACAGGAGGCGTTGTTACATGGGGTTCAGTTGGAAAAATGACATCAATGTCTAGCAATCAAACAAGGCAAAAGACGAAGTTCCACTATAGAATTTCAACACGTTTATTAGCTGCTTTCCTTCCAGCCCTCTAGCCCCCTCACTAGTCTCCCGCTGGCTCTACAAATAGAGGTCAATAGGGGAGAGCACCTGGACCAGCGCTTCCATAAATTGTCGGATCCCCTGGAAAGGACAGCAGAAGAAAAACACAGCTCGGTATGCCGAGGCGTAAGCTTTTCCAAATAAAGGAGAAGACTGTATGCTTTCACAGGAACACGCTACACCTTATGTAATGAGTTATTCTTCCTGCCTTCCAGCCACATTTTTCAAAGCGAGTGTAACCTCTGTTGTGATTTCAGGTCATTGATATGAATTTGGGAGGTGGCCAGTCCTCACATTGTGTGAGAATATAAATGTCTGTCTATGGAAGGCTAACACTGTGTTATGTCGTGAGCTCTATGTTTTCCAAACCCTGTAATTTTTTTTCTTTCCTTAGATAAACAGCACGCTTCTTAAACCCTCTGTTCTCTCTCATGTGCCTCCTTTAACCACGCCGTATATTTCTCAAACATAGTCCTTAAACCCCTTTGTTCTGAAAAACCACATGATCTACTGTGCATCATCAAAAATAACGTTTAGCCCTACATTACATGTGTTCAAACAGAACAAGAAGCAAATTGTATAGCATTGTCGTGATTGCTTAAAGGTGGTGTTAGCGATTCTGGAGAAGGCTTGTTTTCAAATCACTTTTTGTCAAAATCAGGGGAAAAAAAAGTTGGTGTAAATGCACAGCCTAGACTCTGTAAATGGGTGAGTAAAGAACGGGTCTGTAAACAAGGGTGTCCACTGTAGCTAGCAACATGCCCATTTACAGAGCCTTGGTTTTGTATTACCAGCAGTTTTTTTTTCTTCAGCTCACACACAGTAGATACAGGTGGCGGATTGTGAGGATATATTCACGGATTTTGACAAAAAAGTGATTTTGACAACAAGCATTCTCCAGAATCAATGACACCACCTCTAATGGCGCTTTTCCACCGCACATGTAGCTCGACTCGACTCAACTCGACTCGACTCAACTTGGTTTGGTAGCAGCACGGGTCGTTTTCCACCGCAAATAGTACCTGCTGAACGTGGGCGGGATCGTCGTAAGGGGCTGAAAGCCTACTCCGGAGCAAAGTAGCAAAGCAGAAATTACGAGCAGTTGTTGCACTATTAACTGAACCAACCGCCAAAAACACTGATGAAAAATGTTCAAGAAATACCCCCCTTGTATCTGTTTGCTAAAAGAAGTAGAAGAATATTGCTATGGGCCATTAAAAGGGATGGTTGTTGTCCCGATGTGTGACTCTGCCACAGTCAGCTGTAGGGATGCGTCACGTAGGCTACATCCCTATGCACGTAAACACGGGAATGATAAAGTTGACTGTTTAGTGCTTGTTTCAGGATACGTGTTTTCAAATGCAAGCCGTGTCTCAGCCTGAATATTTTATTGAGGTAATCAGTGCAGTCCGAGGCTTGTAATGTAATCGCTCGCTATCATGTCTGTCCCAGCTGGCTACTATTTAGCCTAGCTGCTAGCTGCCCTACATGTCTCCTCTCGTATGTTAAAAGTAACTTCCCCAACAACCAACACTGGGTGAGCTTAGCGAATATATAGAAAAAAAATTCGGATCTGTGATGCAAATCAAATGAAAGAGAGCCAGAGTAGGCTGCACGCGGCGTAAATACACTCAAAAGTCCCGGAGAGTTGGGGAGAATAAACAACAGATTCAGAATGAAGCCGGTAGTCTCTGGCCAATCAGAAGCGTCGGCAGACGGCCGGCCACTGATTGGCCAGACAATAGTCTCTGGCCAATCAGTGGCCGGCCGTCTGCCGACGTCACCTTTTAGCATCGGCTCAGCTCGCTTGGAACCTAGAGCGAGGCGATACCAAAAAAGCAGCCGCTACCAGGTACCAGGTACCATGAAATTGCGGTGGAAACGCCAAAAATGCGAGTTGAGTCGACTCGAGTTGAGCTGATACCATGCGGTGGAAAAGCGCCACAAGTCAATGGGAACGACAAAATAAGACTCAAAATGGAGATGATGCAAATTCACAAAAGGACGCACAGTTAAATGTTAAACTTGACAAGAGGTAAATGGAGACAGACACTGGGTAGTCACTCACAAAAAAACAAACTAAACAAATACAATCTTCAAAGTTAAATATGGTATTTTGAAGGCAACCATTCAGACCAGATGCTGCCAACTGAGCATTCTGAGGAGTTTATTAGGTTAGCTAAATCAATATCATTACTTTTTTTTCTAGACATGAGTTTGGCCATAGACTTGGTTTGTTTTTGTTCTTCTTGTTATTAACGTTGAATAGCTCTAAGCCCGTTTCAGGGTCGAAGGTTAAGTGTTCAGAGCAGCTAAGGGTCAACCAACCACTACAAGGACTTTATTGTTATCAGGGACCCATTTATTTTAGTTTTCCTTTTTTCACAGGGACATTATTTACTTTATTGGAACGTCACTATAAGATAAAATAATTAAAATTCCATTCATTGATTAATAGCTTATATCAGACGAATATGTTGCTCACTGTTAGATGAGCATCTGATCATAACATCTGAATTGCTCTTGGTTCAAATAAACTGGTAGACAAGGAGTGTATACATAGTGAAACGAGGGAAAAGTGAGACGCGTCCTTTATAGAGACAAATGTGTAATTACATCATGGTGCAGCAGTTCTATTTCTATTCAAGCACAGGCAGCAGGACTATATTTGCACTTGGGGGGGTAACATTGAGAGTCAGTTTGACTCAGTAATTAGAGACTTTCAAACGTCGGTAGCATTAAATCTTACTATACCGGCATACACATACATTTCCAAGTCTTCCAAAAGTTCTTCAGTTCCCAGGGTCAAACCGAATGGAGGTTTTTCAATACGACGTGACCCACTTAGGCTATCCGGACGTTGACCAAAAACAATGGAACACATTACATTATACTCAGTTTGGAGCATCATACTCTGGATGAGGTTTAGATCTCCAGAGCAACTCAGCCAACAGAGACACATAGATATACAGCCTTTCAACTAGGGCTGCAACTGTTAATTTAAATATTAATATTTGTTATGCATGATTGTTTTTGATTAATCGAATGGCTAATTATTCCTTTACTTTTTACATTACATGAGCCCACGGTGACGTCTTCACTTGTCCATTTTTATTAGACGTCAGTCTAAAAATGAATATATAACATTTACCATGGTACAACATCTTTTGGATTAATAATTCAAACATATATTATTAATTATACAAATGATCAATATACTTATAGTTTGGTTCCTATTTTCACCTGAGATATAAAAAAAAACATAATTGGAGTTAAGGGATTTTCAGAAAGCTGTCTTTGGCCTGTGCAAAGTATTCGTGACAAACTGAATACTGACATAAATCATATGGAATGCTCCTTATAGAATTTCAAACATATTTGTCTATAGGCATGTCTGTCCATCAGGACAATGTCCAGTGCCTCGTTCACAGCACGTGAGTCCCCATGCAAACAACACTCCCCGGGGCCAGAAGGGAAGAGGCAGGACTTCCATATTGGGTGTGAAAGAGCCGCCGAGCCCAGAGAAGTCGGCTTAGGCTTTTTACCTTGTTAGGAAGTCAGAGCTTTGGAGGATAAACAGAGCAAAAAAGTTCCTGGTGGAGGGGAAGGAAGAGAGCAGGGTGGGGGAGGGAGGGAGGAGGGGGGGAGGGAGTGAAGATGATGGAAGAGAAGAGAGATGCTTGAAAGTGAAAGAATATTTAGAAGAAAATATATGTGCATTAGAAAGGGTGAATCATAGAGCGGGGGTCAGCTGGGATTGTAGCTGGTCAAAATGAGGAGATGGTGAGGAGGAGTGTGAAACACCAGTTTCTATCTATCTATACACATACACACACACACACACACACACACACACACAAGTAATATCTATATATAAGGAACCTTTGTATCTTCGTAACCTAGACACTTATACTCTAGCTAGCACACACACAGGACCAGGACTATTACAATTAAACACTAGACCTGCCTTTATGGGACGCTTCACACTACCTTTACCTATAAATGTCATAAAAAGAACAGTAATGTATAGGGCAATGTCATATTGTACCATACTGTATACCACTGCATTTAACACAGACTACAAGTGAGATTGTTTTCTTTTGAATGTCCAGGAAGAATGTTTTTTTGTTACTATGGTAATAACTAATGGGGATCCTTAATAAAATAATAGTAACCTGACAGTGTGTCCTATATAGGGCAATACTGAACAACATTTGGATAGAGGGAGTTGGGGGGGGAGTGATAGAGGTGGGGGTGTGAGACTGAGACTGGGCCTTATTTCCTTCCCCTGGTCCCTTGGAATGAGTGCATGCTCCCAGCGGACTGGGCTGGACCTCCTTACAAACCCTGGACACAATCAGAGGGCAGGGCTGGAGAATTTCCTCTTCCTCCTCTCCCTCTCCCCCTCCCTCACTCTCACTCTCATTCTCTCCATCCCTCTGCACTGCCAGGTTTCACTCCATCTCGTGCACACATCGCAAAACACGTGAGCACCCACACGTGTACATGCAGTGTACTAACATGCAACTGTATACAGACAACTCCTGACTAATGACTTAAAATGTGTCATAAAGTGGACATTTTAATAAAGGGATACATTTGTAGTTCCAGAAGGGCGATCATCATTTACTATAGGTGCAAACTGCAGCTGTCCTTAAAAAGTACATAATCTACACGCTAACTGCATACAATTGAGACATACTTAAACATCGCGCCTTAAACTTTCCTCTTGCATATAAATCCGGCTCGTCCCTGGTTTCATTTCACACAGAGGCTATTTCGATGTGACCCAACTTCCGCTGTGCAGAAGATTGCAGTTCAGAAATGCCAACAAAGCATGCTGGTTTTAACACTAACAAATTGCGGCCCGATGTATTAGAATATCAGAGTATTTTTCAGCATACTGAATTTGTATTGGGACATCCTAAAATGTTTTCTACCAAACTAAATTGCAGGAAAGTATGGATATTGGAGCGCACACAAACATATGGGTGAACAAAGACTGTGGTGATTGCGGCAGTATGTGTTCATGTTTGACTGAGTTTGGCTTCTGAGAGGGGCTGCAAAGCTTTAATGCAAATCAATACGATTGAAAGGGTTCAAGTGGAGGTTAGGAACAAAGCAGTTCTATTCACACTCCAGAATAACCACAGAAGTGGGTGGATATAGATATGCACTGGGTTTGAGATTTAGTATGTATAGTGCCACAGCAGTTTCCAAGTCATGTAATATCATCTCACAAAAGCAGCCATATTAAAGTGGGCTGACAACCTACACACTTGTTTTGATACCCTGTCGTGTCTTGATGTGAGCTCTCTCTTATAGTTTCAGTATAGTATCAATGTTACTCATCATAGACACTCACTACACATCATTTGACTGGTACAAGAGTGTCATGGTTCCACCCCCACACATCTTCCCAAGCTAAAGGCCCTGGCAGTGTTGTGTTACTGTGGGTAAGAAGCCCCACCTTCATCCAGCTGCTGAGGATTTTTCTCCAACACGGGAGATTCCCCCATAAGCCACTGCAGGACAACAGAATAAATCCTGACCGCAAGTTCCCATGCGATCCATTTGTGTACTCTGTGTGTCACTCGTTCGCTTCGACCTGACAAAACATGACTCCTGTTTGTTTACTTGCCTTCTGCTTTTGCGTGTGTGTGTGTGTGTGTGTGTGTGTGTGTGTGTGTGTGTGTGTGTGTGTGTGTGTGTGTGTGTGTGTGTGTGTGTGTGTGTGTGTGTGTGTGTGTGTGTGTGTGTGTGTGTGTGTGTGTGTGTGTGTGTGTGTGTGTGTGTGTGTGTGTGAGTGTTAGTCTGACATTGTTTGGTTGGAACAGCTGCTTCCCTCGATTCAAACCGCTGCCACCGAAAACACAGCGAATTAACATGGAAATCAAACAAACATGTGGATAGCACAATGTGCCCAAAGGTTTCAGGTTTGTGCTGAAAGTATATTGGAGATGTGTTATTGGGTAAAGGTGTTCCATCAAACACAGAACTCTGCTGCTCCCTGGTGGCTGTAACAGAAGCTACAGGTGGGAGTCATGAAGAGCTGATGGGCTGCCAGTGCCACGCAAACTTATATTTTACAATCAAATATTTGCAATACAAATCTATACTGATCTGGTTAGTATACACAGCTTCCCAAAGAGGATTACACTTGCATCACATTTGACGTATGAAAGAGACAGTAATTGACTTTGATGAACATATTCTGACCACAAAATCCATTTAGTTGCCAAAATGGAGCGTTAGAAAATACCTAATGATATTTGTGAGTAGATGGACTTTTCCCAGTTGTCATAGTAGTGTAGATGTTTAATATATTATTAATTGTATGATTATTTATAGAAGATTAATGTAACTGTTGTTATAATAAAATATTAAATAAGATGATCACAGAGTTAATTTGCAATGAATGTAAATCATTGCGATAACTATCATGAATGCCGTTTAGATTGACTAAGTACAAATAAGAAATGTGTTGCTTTGTATCCTCCTGTCTTTTTTTCTATTTTTCCTAGATGAGTTTAAAAAGGTTTACTTAAAGGCCTACTTCACCGGTTTGAATATGAAGGTGTATTGAATTCTGAGATCCTATGTAGTATAAATGTGCAAAAAAAATTAAAATCGGTTCATCCTAGCCTGAGAAAAGGCAGAAAGAGTGTTTTTTTAACCCTATATTTCTCTTTCTCGTGACATCACAGAAAGAGAAATATAGGGTTAAAAAAAACGTACTTTGTAAATATTACTGTGATGTCACAGTAAAAGACATCACAGTAATATTTACAAAGTAAGTAGGCCTTTAATTAAACATCCTTTTAATGGTCTGATGAATGGCAATCTCCATGTAGGCAGTGATGTGGCGATGTTTAACAGTGCGTTTATATCTGTACTTAAATATATCTGTACTTAAATCAACCAATACTGTATACAAATGCAAACATGCTGAGCTGACCAATACATTCTATTAAAATGAATAGCCTCAGCTCTTACAGTAAAAGTTCCAGGTGCAATGTTTCAGCTCAACCAACAGGTGGCCCCCTAACTGCATTACAGTAACTGCTCTGGGGGCTTCCACTTTGGGACTGTGCAAGTTTTACCATAAATCACAATACAGTCACGTCATGCTTGAATTCCAAAGGATGATAAGCAGTTTTGTGAGAACATGTGTGACACAGATGTGCACCTGTACAGTCCATCAGACAGTGAAACAGACATAGCAAGGCAGATGAAAGTGTAAATAAAAAGGTTCACAGGCGTGCAGCAAGACCAAGACGAATTCCAGATTGTCAGCACAAATATGTCTTCACACAGAGCCTCTGTGCCCCGGGCAGGACTCAGGGAAAGTCATTGTCTGGTTGGTTTAGTAGATTAGGATAACATCAGACTAGAGAGACAGTCACTATCCATCATCCAAACCAGTGGTTATCTCAATCCATCTGCTACGCTTATTAGACTAATGACTGCTGCCAAAGCAAGAAGTTGCAAGGGAGACAGTAACAAGTAAGTGTGTGTGTGTGTGTGTGTGTGTGTGTGTGTGGTGTGTGTGTGTGTGTGTGTGTGTGTGTGTGTGTGTGTGTGTGTGTGTGTGTGTGTGTGTGTGTGTGTGTGTGTGTGTGTGTGTGTGTGTGTGTGTGTGTGTGTGCGTGTGTGTGTGTGTGTGTGTGTGTGACATGTACTGAGATGCTGACTAAAGACGGAGAGGCCAGTGTTACATGCTGTCTAAGAAGTAGTCAAACTATAAAAACACTAGCTTGACAATAGCCCTCTGACATTGCAGCTAGAGCTACAGTATATGCATGTGGCGTGTGTGTTTGTGTGTTAACCCTCATTGGGACTTGCTGCATACCAACTGTATGAGCTCAGCAGCAAAGAACAGACCTATGATAACCTTCACTCTCTCCCTCACTCACTCACACACACCTGCTATTGTGGCGTTTCTCCAGCCGCTCTTTGAAGATCAGTGTTTACAGTGGAAGTGGCGTCAGTGTGGTCGCCTCCAGGACAAGAAGTATACACACAATACACCTTTTTTTTTAAACCATTTTTGCTGGTTCGTTTGATTTCTTTTTTATTCTTAGAGTTAGAGTGGTGGAACTCTAACAAAGTCAAAACAAATCAACTTATTTGCCCTGAGAACCTATGTGGCATAATAGCACTCTATTGACTTGCTATGGCACACAAAAAATCTATTTAAACTGAAGTGCACGAACAGTGAATGAACATAAAAGCCAGTTCCTGCCCTCAGGGCCAGTGCTCCAAAAATACCCTACCGCAGACGGCCTTTTCTCTTCTTTTTTTTTGACTGGAAAACTGCGGTCCAGACCTGCGTCAACATGCTATTGTCAAAGTAACTAACACCTTGTATCCTGGCAACCGCTAGAGAGGGAGGAAGTCCACGTGCTGTGTGTGTGTGTGTGTGTGTGTGTGTGTGTGTGTGTGTGTGTGTGTGTGTGTGTGTGTGTGTGTGTGTGTGTGTGTGTGTGTGTGTGTGTGTGTGTGTGTGTGTGTGTGTGTGTGTGTGTGTGTGTGTGTGTGTGTTGTGGCACTGCCAGACCATGTGACTGGAGAATGTTAGTAAACAAGAGCAGCAGAGGGGAGGAGCCCGTGACTGAGGGAGCTGCTTGATTCTGTAACAACAATCATTGATGCATCTATTCTCAAATATGTTCTCCATAGTTGAATATTTAGTCCTAAATAGTATAAATCAATATATTATATCATATAAAGGTAAACAATTGTAGATTTTGTATGTAAAACCATATTCCCCTCAGATGTTGAAAATTGCTAATTAATTTCCTAGTATTTCCTAGTTTTAGTATTAAAATCAATACTTAAAAACTACTTATAACTCTCCAATCCATCCATTAAATATGAGGGTACATCCAGCAGCTGGTTACCGTCACTTAGCACACAACAGGGGAACAGCAGCTGGCCTGGCTCTGCTTGAACGTATCCATCTATAAACACCTCTAAAGATGACTAACAATATCAACAAGTTAAAGAGTTATAGTTTCATCTGTATTTGGACCCTGGTTAAACAAATGTTGTCTTTTTTACACAAATGAGATATGAAGTGTGAATTAGGGTACACAGCCAGCTGTTTCCCCAGGAGTCATAGTGCTAAGCTAACTGGCAGGTAGCGTCATATTTAGGGTAAGAGTGAGAGTGGTATATCAACCTTCGCACCCATTTCTCTCCAATAAAATGAATTAGTGCAAAAAGTCAAACTACTCCTTTAAAGGTCAGTCTAGCAATTGAGCATTGTACGTCCTTCGAAGGATGGGGAACTTGTGAAAGGAAAAGGAATGGAGACTGATGTAGCAGAGGCAAACTATCCTGGCTTTTAGTCCATAATATGGACTAAAAGCCAGGATAGTTTGCCTCTGCTACATCAGTAAACTGGCATTCTTTGGAGCTTGACATAATATATGTCAAGCTCCAAAGAATGCCAGTTCCTACACTTCCCATAATGCAATTTGCAACATGATCACATCTTCATTAGACCTCCCCATGCTGATGGAGGCCCACTTTAATTATCCTTTCCTCTGTTATTTCAGACTTGTCAAAGCTCCTCCATAACAGAAGACAATATACAACTGTTTTCAACAGACTGTGTTGTACTGTTCAGTGGGCTTAGGACTTTTAGTAGATACAAAAAACCTACCTTAGAAAACTTTTTTTGTAACAATAAAGAAAAGATACAGAAAAGTACCAACCTTTTCCTTAAACATTGGTACACACGACTTGTATACACACATACGAAATATACATTGAATCGCAACTGTTTTAAAAATAGAAAGAAATTCAAAAACGACAAGCAACTTTATGGGTTGAATTCTTCTCTAACTCTCTAACATCAACAATCAAACCGTTAAATTAGACAGTTTGGTAGTACAGAATTAACCTCATACTGACAAGTGACAACTACTTTATTAGTGCCACTTAAAAGTATTTCACCTGGTACTTTTTGCTAGTTGCTTCCAGTTTCGCAACTCAAGAGTAGGAGACAGAGAAGAAAAAAAAACTGTGTGGTCTGCTATAAAAGTCTGCTGTTCACTTTGTGTTGTCCTCATAAATCTGCCTCAAGCACACGCACCATTAACTGCAGTCGTACACATGAGCAGACCATGATATGACTTAGGAGAGAGAGAGAGAGAGAGAACTAAACTGAAGTTAAATCAGAATGGAGGCAGCCCTGTCACCATGGTTTACGTCTCCTATAAATCACTTCTTATAAATGATGTTCCCAGGTGCTGTCTGTCTCTAGTGTCATTTTATTAGAAGATAAACTGTCTGCAAAAGGCTACGGGACCATATTTAACTGGAGCCCAGTGTAGACACAAACAAAATATATTAAAAAAAAAAAGTTTTCGTTCCAAAATCTAACAAATCCTTGTTTGGGATGGAAGAAATGGTTACTGAAGACTACTGCTGATTGCTTTAATAATGTTGTTATTATTTTCCTTAGTAAATTTCCTAGTTAGTAAGCATACTGGGATAAGATTTATTTTCCGTAAAAGTAGAAGACTTGAGGAGATGAATACTCTTTACAACACAGTCTGTTTCACTTAGGGACAGGCCAAGTGAGGACAAAGTTGACAGTGGATACAAGTCTGCAACATACTGTGTGTAGCACGAATAGCATGTGAACCAAAGATGCCAATGTGAAGACTTAATGACACTGTTCAACAACAACAACAACAACAACATCTGGACTCAACAGTCTGATCACAGAGTAAAGTGCAGAGTAAATGCAGGTGTGGAACTGCACTCATTGTAATAAGCCTTTCTTTCAGCAGTAGATAAAGAAGGAGACAGAGGTGCTACTCAGACACTTTGCACATAGACACATGCCACAAGCACAACTGATTGCCACACTAACAACATAGCCTATACTTCACAGGACCAAATGTGTGTATAGGTTAACAGATACACTCAAATAAAACACATACACTAAACTGCTTTGGCTGTGACAACTAAGAAGCTTCTAGGTGGAAACATACAGTATTGTTGGGTTGTATCCCATTTTTGATTCCTTTAAAACCTTCCCCAAATTCTCTACCGGTAGACTGTATTACCGTCTGGTATCAACTATTTCTACTTCAGCTCTATAGCCTATTGGTTCTATCTTCTCGCCTAACACTACATATAACAAGATTACATTGAACTAATCACGATGAAATTACCTTCACCAAATACTAATGTTTACTGAACAGTGCTTGAACCCATCACAATGTAACTCAATGCAACCTATGTTCCAAACGATGGAAACAAACATGGTTATTGTGGAGTACCAACCGGGTTGCCTAGGCCATCTATTCTTTCTAATTGTAGATTTTGAGAAGAGTTGCTATTTTTAAAATATCCCGGTATATGGTATTACCGTATTATCGGCAAACCCTGATGTGCAGCAGTTGTAGGCCTATATGTACAACTGCATGGAACTATACTTTAGAGGACAACAATACGTTTGTTCAACTAACTGATTGACAGTCATTATCAGAGTGTCAAACTGAGCACTTTCCCAACATGGGCCTGCACACAGTACAGCACAAGAACTAAATGTCATTCTGTCAAGCAGCATGTCCAAAAAGATACCAATGTGCATAGGAGGAGAATGCTCTTGCTTTTCCAAGCTGTGCCCTTCAAACATCTACCCCGCCCTGTGTCAGATTTGGGAAGCTGAAAGTTGAATACTCCCCTCTGCTGATGTGCCAAGCCAAACATCCAGCCGTTTCCTCATGGTTTCATTTGACGTTATCTGTTTGGAAACAGACATTTCCACTACAACGCAATGTGGTGAGAAGCAGGCCCGGTTGATATATTCTTCATTTTGGTTTTAACTCACTTGGAGCACCAGATGGGAAAGGTTTTCACTGCATGGAGAATGGTGAGCACATTAAAAGTCTATTATTAAATCTCAGCGACTTTCCTGCAATTGTTTGCCGTTTCACAATATACTTCAATCTCACCCAGCTGGTACCGGTAGGGGAAGGTGGGGTGATTTGTGCGTTTTGGAAGTTGCAAAACCCCTTGTTTCTAGAAAACCGTGGAAGAAATTGGAAATGTGACCACATATTTAAGAAGAGCCATCCATTTGACTCATCCTGTAAAGAAGGGAGACACAAGGAATAAGATATAAGCACATTTAAGCTCAAAAAACTGTGTTTTGCCTTTCAAAGTAAAATTTCCATGATCAAGGTTTTTTGATTATTGTGTCTGAACAATTATAGACACGTTTGAAAACATTTGACACATGTTTTAGTGCTTTGGTATGCTACACTTTGAGTCTATATAGTTAGCACAATGTCAACCCTAAATTGCTGCATCATGCCTATTATCCAAAATTCTGGGGATGGGGTGATTTGTGCGCAAGGGCCTGGGTGAGTTATAAGTAAGTAAGTAAGTAAAATGTATTTATAAAAGCACATTTATGACAGTTTGCACTGTCCAAAGTGCTGTACATAGTGCATTCAGTAGGTAAACAATGAAGGTACAATAACAATAACCAAAATAAAAGACGTAAAGCCCATACATCCACATAAACACAGATAGTAGTGCAGAGGTAAGATAGTTAATGGGGAGGAAACACCAGGGTGTACATATGGGTTTTGAGCCTTGATTTAAAGGCAGAAATGTAGGGGGAATCACATTTGTCAGGTGGCAGTTGGTTCCACAAGCACGGAGCAACTAGTGCAAAGTACATTTCTGAGAGTTGTGCCAGTGGCATGGCTGTATACGCTGGTCACCAAAAAAAAGTGATTGTCTACAGTAGCTCAGAAGAGAGTGACATCTCAATTCCACTTAACGACACCACTGATGAGAGTTCAGATGGCCAGAAAGATGATGATGGTGACTTTGTCATTGTGACACAATGACGCACAAATCACCCCACGTAGTGGGGTGATTTGTGCATCAAGACAACTTTTTTTCCGAAAGCTATATTTCTTAAACAGTTTATTCCAGATCCAAAGTTTTTATTGCCAGGGATGCACAACATCCTGAAATATATGTACATATTTGAGTTGGAGACATAACTGTCAAGGCCTCACTTTAAAATCACTTTGAGTAAAAAGTTGCACAAATCACCCCACCTTCCCCTATAAACAAGAAACAAAAAACTATCGAAGCCTGTTTAAATACTGCTTGATTCTGGGACCCTAATGAATTTACTTTAAAAAAACTACAGAAAGTATAATTTGTTGAGCAACAAATCATTTAACATCATTTAAAGCTACAGTGCGTAACTTATTTCGCCCCCTTGAGGAATTCTGAGTAATTACAACAACACTGTCGGTACATCTACACGAGGTAAGCCTTCAAGGATCGCGCATGGGTTTTATTCCTTCTGCTGTACGTCCAGGTTTTTTTTATGAGCAGAACAATCATCAACTGAAACATTTCTTGGGTGCTTCTTGAGCTGGCGTGTCAATGTCGGGGGGGTCACACCAGTTTGTAAATACTGCCATACTGAGAATAACAGAGAGTTCTGTGGAGCTGATAGGCTTAATTAACTTTGTGTCAACTCATTTGGTGATGGCTTTGGGTAACAAACATTTATTTATATGAATAAAGTTGCTCACTATAGCTTTAAAGATGTTTGCATCAATTAAACCATGTCAGCCAAATTGCCTCTTCAGTTAACACCATTAAGGAAAGTGAGAAGCTCTCTGGGGCTTCTATTGCCCTCCTATGTCATTTGACTGTCTAAACGCTGACACCAGGTTGACCCCAGGTAACCTCAGATGACCCCTCATTTAGACCACTAATGGACGTCGTAACAGATACGGCCATCATTGTCCAGGCAAGTTAGAACAGTTACTGCAGACTCATTTTGTTGGCCCTAAGCTCTAGCTTGGGGGAACCTAAGTAATGAAACAGTGGAGTTTAAGATTATGAGTGAGCTGAATGAAAGTGGTATTGCTTGTTTCATTTTAATCAATGATCCATAACAGATATATAACATCTTGAACACACTGGCTCATGAAAATAGTCCCTAAGCAAAATAAGAAAAAGATGTGATAAGGTCAAAAATCTGACAGGCGTCTAACTGCAAAACAATGGCCAACTGCTTTGTCGTGCTACTAAAAGGTTAACGTCAAAGTGTAGCAGTCGCATTTTACTTTCCAGTTCTCAGTGGCAGCGCAATAATCCTGCTGTATAATAAGTTTGAGTGAAATTGACCCACTCTGTGTGCTGTGTGTCCTAGGTCAAGAGTCTTCCGGTCCAACATAATGTAAATTGACACTGTCTGACACTACAGTAATTAAATCATTTCCCGTTTCTCTGTCCCAATCTATCGGACATAATGTCACCTTTAGAAAAAAACATAGATTCACAGATGTCACAACTGGGCAAACTGTAGGGTTAGCCAATGAGACCATAAGACACTCTTTCTGTCTTTTCTCATGGCTAGGATGAACTGATTTGTAGACACCTTCATATTCCCACTGGTGAAGTATAGGCCTTTAAGAGTAACTTTTTGCTGGCCTTTTCTGGTTGAAGGGTTCAAAACCTGTGCTCTGTTGCACCTGTATATGTCCTGGAGTAAACCATCTGATGCAGCAAAAGGTGAGAAGTTAAACCACTAGAGGTCACTAAAAACAACATAGTCATGGGAGCTGTAAAAGCCTTACTTACTACAAACACAAACAGTTGCCTCAGTTAATCCAAGAGATCAGAGTTTGAGGGAAAGGGGACTGACCTCGGCAGATGAGTCCGTCTTGGGTGATGGTCTGTTTGCAAACGCCGCAGTGCTTGGCCTTCTTGAAAGTCTTCACCCGGAACGTATGGGAGTGAAGAGCCTCCAACTCCTCTGGCTGCAAAGTTAAGAAAACACAAGCAAGAAGACAAAGAGGTGGAACGTGTTAGTGTGAACATGTTGGGGTCATATGGGACTTCAATGAGTCCAGGTGGTGTGAGTCATTTTGGGGCGATTTATTTTGTGTGTGTGTGTGTGTGTGTGGTGTGTTTTGTGTGTGTGTGTGTGTGTGTGTGTGTGTGTGTGTGTGTGTGTGTGTGTGTGTGTGTGTGTGTGTGTGTGTGTGTGTGTGTGTGTGTGTGTGTGTGTGTGTGTGTGTGTGTGTGTGTGTGTGTGGTGTGTGTGTGTGTGGTGTGTGTGTGTTGTTGACAATAAAACCCAAACAATCAATCTTTGAATTGAATTTTCGACTTATCCTCATTATTTTTTATCCAAGTGCATTATTTTGAAAAAAACTCAGATTTTTCTTTCTCTACCGTTGCCCTAATACTGTTCCGTAAAACCAATTAGTTACTTTGAAACATATAAAATAAAAAATCTAAAATGTATCACCATTTTCGCGGTCTGTTAAAACTTTACCACATAAACTGGTCAAAAGGAAGTAACTCTGTATGTGTCCAGGTTGGCAGAACATAAACTAGGAAAAAGGAGAAACACACAGAGCCTAATCTCTGTAGCTTTCTTTTTTACTCTTTCTTTCAGTGTTCCTCTCTCCACCCCCTTTAGCTTTTTGCCCTGACATCTCATTTCCCTCCTTGCAGGTGTGTTACGCAACTCTTTGGAGAGCAAGCTCTTGACAGTGTCCAGTTAAAACATTGCTCTGTGTCTGTCTGCACCCTGCTGTTCCTCCTCTACTGTATACCATCTACCCCCCCCCCCCCCTCCCCCACACACACACACACAGTCCTTTTCCTGTCTGCTTTGTCACTTTGGCACTCAGCAATGCTGGAGGGCAAACAACAAAGTGGAGCTTTTTGGGGGGTTTGGGGAGCGCTTCCTGTGGTGTAACCTGCATCGTGTTTCCATTTGCCCCCTAATGACCGACCGTGGAGAACTGTGACATCATTCTCTCTCTCTGTGCTTCTATTTGCTCAGCTGGTCCCATTTTCACTTTGAGGATCAGCACCACGGGGATAGCGGTCCAATGAATCCTCCTATACGAGCCAGAAAAAACCCTCAGCGAATGTTTATAATGGAGTAATTATGTTGTAAAGAGCACTTAGCCACAACAGTTTTATATCGCATCAGATACAGTGGGAATGGCGTTTAACATAACCGACAATTAACCAATTAACAGCCAGTATTAGCGAGAAAAAGAACAGAATAGAAATGAGACGGGCCATTTATGAATGCTAGCCTTTGGATTTTTCCTGGATTATAAAGTATAATCAGTGCCCCAGAGGAGAGAGGGGCAACATTACAGAGTCTTGCAGTACATCTGCATTTCTGTGATGTCTTTAATGTACCTCAATGGCCTTTAATGTATGTTTTATACAGGATCAAAGAGGGAAAGTGGACGTGTGTTTTCGAGGCAGGAAGAGCCAGTTTAGCATGGCGTCCAACCATGAGGTTTCCATTAAGCGTGTACAGAGTGCCTGCCGGACCGGACAGGGCTCAGAGTGGCCATGTGGTTGGCATATTGAGGGACTTTGCACAGGAATTTTAATATGTGGAGAGACCATAGAATCTTAGCATGGCAATGAATATATAGCAGCAGCTCCCTTTTCTTAAGAGATTCCCAGACTTCCAACCGCAGTAACCTTATAACCACTAATGAACCCCCCCCCCCTCTTTTTTTTCCTCTTCCCATCAATCATAAAAGGCAACGTGTTGGAAAAGCGGCTTAGGGTGTGTGTAATAATCACAGTGCAGAGTTAACACATGAATGATAAACCAGACGGAGCATCTCCTCAAGTCACTGACCGTCCTGTTATTAGCAGAAGGAACTGACTTAGCAGAAGGAGAGGAAAGCCCTGGGTTTATTTCCCCATGATGTCTTGCTTCAAGTTAATACATAGCCTGAATACTGAGACCTCCATATGGATCCACAAGTGAAAAAGCAGACTCATAACATGTAGGATTCACTATATTCTACACCGCTTATACTGTATATCTATAGCAATACAGTGTACTAGTCATGGGGAGTAGTCCTCTGCCTGGATAATCACTTGTATAATGTCTTCTTTAAAGGATCTGTATCAAGTCAGAAAACACAGTGATGTAAGCTTGGGCTTGGAAAGTAAAGAATGCTTAAAATACAGGGGAATGGAGCTTCAATGACAAGGGTTTTCACCAGGCAGGTAGTGTCTTATAAAAGGCACATTGGAGCTGCATCATGAGGATAGAAGTGTGGAGTTTTTAGAGCTCCATATTAGTTATTGGGGCCATGTTCAGACACACATCAGCCCTGCATGGGAACACATATGGTTGTAGTTGTACAACAAAACAGATGAGCCTGGATCATCTTTGACTCAGCGCAATGCAACATCATCTGGAAAGCCAATCAAAAAATGTGAAATAAGCGCACATTTCTGGCATATCACTTTGTAACATGAATGCCTACTTTCTTCAGTTCATGGTCATGACACAGGATACAATGATAGGCCACATGATGATTGATGGTATTGGTGAACTGCTGTGCAATGTTTTGATTTCCTTCGAGTGTTCAAACCCACAGATCTATAAGTCAAACTGGACCTTCGGCATCCTATTCCATTGTCTCATTGGTAACTGAAACACAACCCCATCAACACAGCTCCTCTAAAGGGGTACTACGCCAATTTAGTCCTGATTCACAGAAGGTTGGAGATAATGTTAAGAGATAAATTGGAAAAAAGATTGAGAAAGGATAAAAATTGAGAAAATTGAGAAAAGTCAGGATCAGTAAATGGGTATTTAGCAACAATATGCTTTTTAGCAACAAAAAAAAGTCAGCATATTTAAATCAACAGAAACCTTTCTCAAATGAATTGATATGCATTGATTTTCTTTGTTTTCCAAAAGTTCATGAGCTAATTTGAAGGTTTAGAACCTCAGACATGCCGATATCACCTCTGTTGTTTACCAAGCTTTACGCGACCAGTCCAGTGTTTGTATTTTGCTGAGCCACATGGCAACAGCAGGACTGCCGACCCCTCATTCCATCTCCCTGCTACGCCTTACCACGACATAACGTGATTAGCTTAATCTAGTTAGGCTGATATAATGACCATAGCTGTGCAGGACGCGCCATGTTGGCAAAGGGGGAGAGGGGGAGGGGGGAGGTCTCTGCCTGGCATCCATGCACATACTTTGATCCAAGGCGCCAAAATGCCAAAAAGCTTTGGCTGGCATCTGCTGGATAGGGAATCAGAATCTGAATTCCAGGGCAATTGGGAAAGGGTGATCAGTGGGTTTTTATGTTACTCTGAGTGTGTGTAGTAATTGTGGATGTGTGCGGGGGTCTGTCCGCCCTGTCAGTCAAGCTGTTTTAAAGGGGGACTTCAAGCATTGTTTTCCAATACTGTCAAAGTGACACCAGGCTTTGTGGGAACTGATACCTCTGGAACGAGGCAGCCCACAAGCTGTGTTTTGACCAAATAGAACTATCCTCTGGTTTCACTTGCAGAGTGTTTAGGGATCAACTGTCAACATAAAAGGAGGCAATACTGTCAGCAGTGTGAATGTGACTGAGCCGCAGGCAGGTGTTAAAGGGAACACACCTCCCTTAATCGCTTGTGTGTGTGCGTGTGTGTGTGTGTGTGTGTGTGTGTGTGTGTGTGTGTGTGTGTGTGTGTGTGTGTGTGTGTGTGTGTGTGTGTGTGTGTGTGTGTGTGTGTGTGTGTGTGTGTGTGTGTTGTGTGTGTGTGTGTGTCTAATCTGTCACCACATCATCCAAAACAGTCATTAAATCCACAGGAATGGAAGCCTCGGACTGCAATGAAGTCATCTGTTAAGGCCAGGACACACCAGCCCGAAAATCGCCGTCGTAGAGTCGATAGGGGGTCGGGAGACGAATCTGTTTGGTGTGTGCCGTAACGTCGGCCGACGTAGAGGTCGTCGGGCTTGTTTTGAGCCTGTCGCCGCCGATTGAACATGTTCAATCGGCGGCGACAGGCTGGCCGACCGTCTTTCATTTGGAGCAATTTGATTGGTGGAGGGCTAGCGAATCAGTGAAGCCCGGAAGTGAGGCGGGTAGCACAAACAGCTAACAACAGCTAGCCATCGTTTTAATGTGTTTGTTCGTTTCGTTTTGAGAGTACTCACATGCATCAACCCTTGTTGACTGCTCGACAGCATGCTCGACACTCTCTGCTAAAAATTGTGCTCTTATGGTCCGTAAATATAAATACGTATTTCTATCTATGTTTATGGTCTAGAGAGTTGTCCCATCATTTCCGGCTTTCGTATTTTTTCGGGCCACAATACAGGTTAGCGCCGCCTGCTGTTATGGAGACATTACGTCCCGCGCAAGCAACAGAGCGTACGGAAAGTCAGCAGTCAGTTTGGTGTGTTCTCTGGCCGCGACGGGAAGCCTGGAGCTTCCTGAAACGGCCGACCCCATTTTTTGCGTAGTCGGAACAAGTAGAAACAAGTCGGACTGGTGTGTCCTGGCCTTTAGGGATGCAATAATTAGCTATTTGGGAAAAGGACATGAACTTAAGAGTTTGTTTTTGTTGTATTGGTCTTGACTTTTGAATCAATGTTCATTTTGAAAATAAAAATCAAAGAATTACAACCAAAAATAAGGTTGTGTTGCTTTGGTTATTCCTTATTATATTCTTTATTATGTAATATATCAAAAATAGCATAATTCATATCATAAAAGCATAATACACAAACAGGTAGAAGTAAATGTGAACTGAGCACTACTGCACAACATGCTTCTTTGTACTTGAGTTTTCTGTCAAATGATTTATTCATGAAAAACATTTCCCAGATTTCCAAAATCAAATTAAGTCTGCCATGTGGGACGTAGCACTTTAATCTGCTCATGTTGCCATAGGAATAAGTAAAGTTTTTTCCACAGTAAATACATTTAGTGCACTCCCCTACCTCCAGTCCTTCCTCTACTTAATCACTTGTTCATTTCACTGAAATATGCGCCAGAGGTATAAAAGAACGTACAAATTCTCAATTATAATGTGTTCCCATTTGTTTGTGCACAGGGGCAGGGACAAAAAAGTTAACAATCCTTCTGGGCCCGACCTAGTTACTTTTCTAAACCACCTCTAACCCAGTGTATATGAATTGAATGCTGTCAGATGAATGTACATAGGTTCAATAAAGAGAGAGATTCATTGCACGATTAGTCCAGCCTCCTGAAGAAAAATGCAATGAAAAATCACCACCTATAACTTCTTATGCAGACGAAAATGAATGTCTGTAACATTATATACTCTGGGTTTGATCTGATTGTTTTTTACAGGAAAAAAAAACGATCTTGGAGAGAACTGACAACACCCCGCACAGCAATAGTAATCCAACCCTGCTTTCCAATAACATCCAGTAGATGAAATTCTAAATATGTATACCCAGCTATGATTTTAAATCAGCATGTGGGAAAATCTGTACACTGTCAGTCTTTATAGAACATATATCATAACTCTCATTGTAGTATAAATAACAAAGGTCCCTTATTGGCTATAGATGCAATAACAAAATACGTCTTTATAGGCCGTGCCGTGAGAGAACAGATCATTTCTCTTCTCCTTTATTTCAACTCTTGAACTCAACGCTGATTCCCCCTCTCCCTCTCGCGCACCAGAGGCCAAATGTTTTGCTCCTTCCCTCACGGTTCAGTCCTGTCTGAATGAGGAACAGCTACATAACGGACGCCAATGTCTGAATGGCCAAAAGCCATCACTTTTAACAGACAGATGAAGCCAGCAATGTTAAACGTATTCCATGTCTGTCAAGGGCTTTTTAAACTCAACTTGGGCTTTCACTCTCTGCCAAACACACACACACACACATACACACACACCTATACACTTGCCCTGTGTTAAACAGGCAGAATGTCTCAATCTAATTCAGTCTATTCAGCGGCCTCTTTGACCACTCTGGAGCCCCACTAGCCATTCACACACCAGGGCTTATCCAGGAGGACGGGAACTATGGGGGGAGTGGGGGAGTTCCAGTCGTTCACTGGTATGCCACTTGTCATGTTTACACATGTGTCATACTCTTATTTCTTATTAGAATGAGTAAAACAATGTTTAAGGGGTGTGGGCATACTCAAAATTGAAATTCCCTCAACTCTAAATCTTTAATTCCCAATATCACTGAAGTCCAACACATCCTTCTTTACAAAGCCAGACAAAAGCCAGATCTCTCCAGCAGGCCTGTCTATGTCAGTCCTCTTGCCCTCGCTAGAAAATCAGGCTCCCGTCATTTAACCTCAAAATCCTATGTAAATACAGCGCAGAGCAATATAGCGGGACGCTCCCTTTTGTGAGCCCTTAATTGTTTCCCATCATTAGCAATTCAGTCGGCGATCATGAGTTTGCGTGTTGTTTTGGAGGGGGATGGCTGTAGAATTGGGGAGATACGGATGACGGGGGAGAGGTATGGGGGTGGGGAACACAGAGTTAAAGGCAAACCCTGCCTGCCAGTACACTAGCTGATTATTTTCTGTTTCAACAAACGTGTTCCAGGACCAATGTGAATGGCCTCCAGAAGTCCTTCACATTCGCGTCACACATTTCGGGCACTCAAATGGGCCACAAAGGAAGGAAATGGTTTCAGACAGGCAAACCGGGACCCCCGAAAGCTGGGGTCAGGGTGTACACATACCCCCCTCAGCTCCAGGCACTGCAGCTCCTGGGAACAGACTGCCGTTCCCTTAGAGACGCACGCATAATCTCCTGCCTCACTCTCATTAGCACACACGGGCAAAACACAGGCACTCTGGTGCATGGAAATGTGCAAACACACACACACACACACACACACACACACACACACACAACACACAAAACACACACACACACACCACGCAGATGGACACACTTTTACATCAGAGCATAGACAAACACATTCTTGCACACTCACATGCCCCAGTCCTCCACACGTATTCCACACTCCAACACGTTTTCCTAATGTTAAAAGATCGAAGAAGAAGAAGAAGAAGAAGAAGAAGAAGAAGAAGAAGAAGAAGAAGAAGAAGAAGAAGAAGAAGAAAGAAGAAGAAGAAGAAGAAGAAGAAGAAGAAGAAGAAGAAGAAGAAGAAGAAGAAGAAGAAGAAGAAGAAGAAGAAGAAGAAGAAGAAGAAGAAGAAGAAGAAGAAGAAGAAGAAGAAGAAGAAGAAGAAGAATAGAAAGATTCTTCAAACAGCATCTTCTGTTATTCCAGCATTGATTTACTTTTGTAATAAATATTTTTAAAAATGCTTAGCTGCAGACAACAATCGACACAGTGGTGTGTGTGTGTGTGTGGTGTGTGTGTGTGTGTGTGTGTGTGTGTGTGTGTGTGTGTGTGTGTGTGTGTGTGTGTTTCAGCCAATCCTGTCTACTGTTGGATGAAGAATTTCTCCTAATTATCAGAGGCATTTTTGCCCTGTCATTTTTAATTTCACAGGAATTCCAGGAACCCTCGAGGGAGGTGCTGAATTACGCTACCTGAGCTTTAGCCCCGACCTCTACTCTTCACATTTTACACTGATGCCTTTGACAAAAGTCCAGTCCAGCTAGTCACAGCAAGCCCACTTACAACCTAAAGGTCCCCAACATTAACTTTTTCATGTTTTTTAATGTGGGTCCCCGGTGTGACTAGAAACTCCCAAAGTATGAGAAAAACAACACTCTCTATATCACACAACTCCACATTTCTGAAAACCTGTGTTCAAAAAACTGATTTATCTCCCCTTATGACATCATAAGGGAAGAAGCCACACCCCTGCCTCCACCCATTACCAACCTAAATTAGCACTACCCCCACCTGCGAATCAAACTGCCAGTTAGATTAACACCTGCAGTTATATTCAGGGCCAATCAGAGCACACTCGGCTATTTGGAAGGCGGGGCTTAAATAGACAGATTTAAAAACAGAGCATTTCAGACAGAGGCTGAAAAGAGGAGATTTAGCAATGGCACGGTGAGAAATATAAAAGTTATTTTGGAAACTAGACTGTGAAAACTGTTTCTAGGAGAAACACACATGCAAATATAGCAGAATATGTGACCATTAAAATGTACTCTTTTTAGGGACATTTTAAGAAGCTGAAAAGACAACATTGGCTTATCACTTTGTAAAGTATGGGAATGTCTACGTTAACATCCAGTAGCAAGAAGCAACATTAGTACTTATTTGGAGAAAAGTTTCTGGCCACCTGAAGTCCAATATTCCCTCTCTTTTAGCTCTGATTTTGCCTCCTCCAACTCCTGAGTGAAACACTTTGCTCATTAGTTGGTCAACAGCTGGTTGCTAGCTTTGCCTTTCTACAGAGCTACATGTCAGGGATAACGTATGGCAGTTTCTCTATGTGTTCAGGAACACTTGACCTGGATGTCAGGACAAAGTAAAGAAAGCAAGAGCAAAGAGCCGGGCAACTACTGGACAAGATGGTTGAGAGAATAGAGAATAGCCATACACACATAAAGACAAAAAACAATTATCACTCCGAATACAGATATCCACAAAATTTTGTTTTTCAACGTTATGTTCAAAAAATTTACATTACATCAAACAATATCTGATTATGATTATGAACAGCATTTAACATTATTAAAGGCGTATGGAAGTATTTGTCAAATGCTGAGTAACAAATTTCAGATAGCAGCGTTTATTTCATAAAGAATATATATTATTTTCAGAATCAAAGTCTTTCACAGAGGGCAGCTCCAGCCTGGGTTAGGTAATGTTATAGTATGGAGATAAATCCTTCCAGACTCTGCCCTGCTACAGACATTCCAGCAGAAGAAGGTAACGGAGAGGCTGTTTTTCTCCTTAACTTTAGAACTCAAGACTATTACCTCAACTGCTTTCGAAAGTGTGACTCACGCAGAGACGTATGTAGAAAAACACACTGATTTCACCTTTGATAACGCTGCCTTCACTGTTGGCACTTCATGCATTACCTCATATACACACCGAACCATGTTTTGCATGTGTTCAGTGCACATGCGAAACTCACACACGTGCATGCATGCACTCAATACAAATCCAATACAAAAATCTACTTTATAAAATAGTCTTGGTCTTCTTGCCCGAATCCAATGGTTTTACATAATGGGATTAGAATAGCTTTACTTTTAAAAGTAATATTTTTAGGGGGCGCCCTTAGCTCAGTTGGTAGGGCGTCCCCCCCACGGGCCTCGGCCAGCAGCAGACCCGGGTTCAATTCCAGCCCGCGGTCGTGCTCTGCATGTCACTCCCCTCTCTGCCCCATTTCAACTCTGTCTCTACACTATCAATAAAGCATAAAAATGCCAAAAAATATCTTTAAAAAAAAAGTAATATTTTTTTTACTTTCAAGAATTCCAAACAACACTGGTTACTGAGTTCGGTGAGTTTATTTGTTTTACTCTTAAGGTTCATAGAAGGAGAACTCTTTATAGCAAGGCAGCCTAAATGCCCAATTAAACAATAATAGAACAACAGTAGACAAATGAGAAGCCGTCTAAGGTTCTGTATATATTTGAATTAAGTGAGTTCCCTAATGAGAGACGTGTCTGGATTTACCATGGACTTTGCTTTCCATGTAATCAAGCTAGAAATGTCTGGAAAGGCAGGCCAATGATTTGAATGGCCACCTGGGCATTTACTGTTAAGCACATTTAAATTCACCATTAACACCATTAACACGCTGCCAATGTTAACAAGGCTATTAGGAGTCTATACAGCCATGATGGCAGCTCTGTGAAGCTGTACTCAGCAGTGTTTTGAGCTAGATTCTAACATCAGCATGCTAAGATGCTGATCAACATGTAATGCCTACTGTGTTCACTTTTTAACCATGTTTGTTTGGCGTATGCATGCCAGCATTTGATAATTAGCACTTAACACAAGATACAGCCGAGGCTGACATGAATGTCATTAGAGTGGCACATATTTGGTCATGGACCAAAGTAATGGACAAATTATAGATTGATAACTGTACACAAGAATTGAAGGAGTTATCCAAAGTTATAACAATTCATCCAGAAAAGGACATTAATGCTTGTACCAAAGATAATGGCGATCTATCCAACAGTATTCACTGTGAAGCATGAAGTCAACATCATGTGTGCATGAGAAGAGAAGCCAGGGCATTACCAACATCATTAAGATGCATAATATGGGGACTTCTATTTTGTGCCAAACCATTAACAAAGGTACAGAGTGTATTGAGCGGAATATGTGGTGAAATTTAAGATTGCAATGCTGCCTTCCTAAACCGTCCCTTTTGGAGATTGAACATAAGCTACGATGGCCTTCAAGGACAAGAAACTCGGTCCTAAGTATGGCATGATCCCACACTGCATGATTCCACAAGTCTTTCCACAATATTAAGTGATGAGGTGAAGGTTTATTTAGTTATTTATACTATAGTACTTCTTCTTGGTCTTCCAACAGGTGCATTTCCCCAGGACGCCCACTATATATACAGACATGAAAGGCCGTTATGTTTGTAAATTTTTTGCTAGAAACTGGATAAATGAAAACTATGACTTAATTGAGATATAGATAGATATTTTAGTCTGGACATGAGTGATGGATCGACCTACAACTCTACACCGTGTTCCTTTAAAGGTTCCATTGGTAGATTTGACCTCTAGTGCTGTGGAGCAGTTTGTTCAGGAGTGTGTCCTGCTCGTTCCCTTATCTCATGCAGGTGCAGGTGTATGTGGTTGAAGTGATACACATTCCTGAGAATGGTTTCACACTATTACAATGATTTAAAGGTGGCGGTAATGTGCTGGGACACCCAGCAATGTGCCAAGGAAGGCAACAAAGACTCATGGAATTAAAACAATGCTGGGTTCAAATGAATGTTAAATAAATGTTTTATGAAGAGGGAAATGCCCAAAACATGTTTGATACACATCACTGATTCACATAATGAAAACATAACGTTGTAAATGCCCAAGGCTTGGTGTAATTAGTACCATACTCAGACCCAAAACACACAAAGTTTTATCATGATCAAAAGTTTAAAATAATGGAGTCTGTTGATGTTGTATGTATGAGGACATATCAGATATCTCTAAGAGGTTACATGAGGGGGAAACAAGTCAGAGCTGGAATACATTAAGCTGTAGTAAGGGTCAGAAAGAGACAAAGACAAATAGGCAGTAAAACAAAGAGAGGGATACATGGACAGACAGACAAGACACTAGAACAGACAAGACAGACAAGCATGAGCAGACTGGCCTCCCTTTCAGTGACAGGGATTTCCTGAAAAAGCAGATACATACACAGACATGGGAGGACACTACTACATCATCACCCCCCTCTCTTTCCCCCTATAAGGAGCTATTGTTTGTCCCGGTCGGAGCCAGAAGTCTAAACGAGCCCTCTCCAGTCAACTGGGTTAATCAGCGAGTTAGCACGCCGCCGTCTCTCATATGGGACACCATATGCATGGATGGACATTTTAACAAGACATACTGGGGTGACCTCCACATGTCTCCATCTGTGACTGTGTGTGTGTGTGTGTGTGTGTGTGTGTGTGTGTGTGTGTGTGTGTGTGTGTGTGTGTGTGTGTGTCTGTGTGTGTGTGTGTGTGTGTGTGTGTATACAGTATGTGACACTCACCGAATCAATGAGTGTGTGTAAGCAAGTAAAAGCTCAGTTTAAGTATACATGTTTCCCATTTTTAAGCAAAATACTTCACAAGATCCTCTCTCCATAGCCCTCCTCTGCTGTTTTGTCCCACCTCCTCCTCCTTCCCACTGGGCATGTTCCCTTTGGACAAGGCAGCCATTTCTCCCCCCCCCCCCCCCCCTCTCAGCTAAACAGGAGCTAGCCAGGGCCGGCTGACCTCTGACCTATCTCCACTTCTCCTCTTCCCCTCTGCCTGACCTCTTTCCTGCACACCCTGCCCTCATCTAGTCAATACTTTCCCAGACACCAGCTGCAAATCCAACTCATCCTCCGCTACATCCACCTTTTTCCCCCTTGAACCCCCCCACTGTCTCTCACACCCCCTCCTTCCCCCAATCTGGTCATGTGACTGTCTAGTACCACAACTTGCTTTCCTGCAAGCTTGCAGTGAAAGTGCATGGAAAAGACGCGAAAAAGGTTTCACTTTGAACTAAATGGAAATCAATTAAATCTTTTGTTTTGATCAGCGTGTCAAAGCACTCCATTAACACACACACACACACACACACACACACACACACACACACACACACACACACACACACACACACACACACACACACACACACACACACAACACACACACACACACACACACACACACAAACGCAGATGCAGAAGAAGAAAGACACTTTGGATTGAAACCAGTAAGGTCAAATGTTGCTCCAAAGTCCCACAAAGTATATTCTTTGTCCACACAAACTAAGCTTTTCTGCAACAGAGATGAATGTATACTTAACCCCATTCATCTTCATCTTCTCTGCAAGAGATACCTGGGGGTTGGAATTAGGGCTTTTTCTCACCGCCGTGCAGCAACTCACTACCGCCGCGATTCTCAAGGCCAATCAAAACAATAAACCACAATAGACATTAACTGTAACAGGCCGAGTTTACTCCTGCTGAGTGAACTGAATTCTATGTGTAAAATTGATGTGGTGCCAATCTTGTTTAATGCCATCTCTATCTTATTAGATACTAACACAAGCAGGTAGGAAGCGCAGGTGGGGGACAGACACATGACATAAACTAGACGTTGACTCAATTCACCTAAGGCAGTGGTTCTCAACCGGTGGGGCGCGCCCCCCGGGGGGGCGCGGACACTCTGCCGGGGGGGGCGCGAGGGGGATGAAAAAAAAAAAAAATTATCTTAATTTTTTTTTTTTTTTTTGTAATTTCAATTTTTTTCCTGATATGTAGCCTAGTTCAGAGATGATATGTATTTTTTTTCTTTCTTAACTTTTTTTGATAGGTAGTTGCCAAGTTCATCACACAAACACTCCAATCCACTGATATGAGATCAGTTTGCAATTTTCAAGTACTGAATTAATGGTAGGACTGTGGCCACTAGAACTGGTCTCTGGTCAGCAAAGGTCTTGAAAACAGCATAAGTGTGCTTGTGACATGCGTGCCACCCATACACGTGTATGGGCACGTGTCCCAGCAGATTTTTTAAATCTGAATAAAAAAATTTAAGTTTGTAGTTAGCAAGTGTAACATGTTCTTAGGGCAGAATTTCATAAATAAAGGTTTAGCAAGATATTTGGTCAAAAGCTAGTTGTTATCTGTCCCTCTGTCCAGTTGTTAGGCATCTGGCTGCTAGCAAGTTATGTTGTCTTGCTAATTTTACCATTCATCTGAACTGAAATGAATATTGACTTTTTCCTTTATTATCTTCGCCAGAATGCACCAGAATGCTTAGATTACATGTTAAAAACACAAAAAAATCTTCTGGGGGGTATGCCCCCAGACCCCCCTTCAGGGGTTTAGTTTTCTGACAAACATTACAATGGATACTAACATGATTTGGGCATTTGGGATTATAAATCATCTTTGAATTGGTTGTACAGCATATCACATGCTATTCATTCAGGGGTGCGATGGCCACCCCACTCTAGCTCTGTGGCCCACCTTGGCCACCCCCAGTCAAAATTTCCTGGAATCGCCACTGAGACACACACAACTCCGCGTTCAGGCTGCACAGCACATTAATCGCAGGTAGCATTTTGAGCTAAATCTGGCCACTTTCCAAATCCAAGACTCAATAGTTGAAACATTCTCTGAACTGGGTTGTCAGACAGCAGTGTTTCCCATTGATCATAGACTTTGTTTTGTGAAGCTTTTTCACAACAGGTATACCTATTGTAGAATTTATTCTGTGTATGTTCTATTTAGGCTACTATTTTTCTTCTCTTCTAAGGAGATTAAAAAAATAAAAAAAAACATTTCCTCAGTGTCTCATTGATACAATCTCATAATTAGCTTTTAAAGTGCACCAGAATTTAACGTTAAAACATAAGAAATTTCCGGACCCCAACCCTAAACCCAATGTTCAACTCAAAGGTGCGCCACTGGCCTAGCCCTTGTGATAATAACAATAATAGATTATCTATCTATCTATCTATCTATCTATCTATCTATCTATCTATCTATCTATCTATCTATCTATCTATCTATCTATCTATCTATCTATCTATCTGTGTAGGGTGGTGTGTGTGTGTGTGTGTGTATGTGTGTGTGTGTGTGTGTGGGGGGTTGTCAGGGTCGGTGGGGGGGCCCAACTGCAATGACCCAGCTTTGGGGGGGCCCAGCTTGCAGAAGGTTGAGAACCCCTGACCTAAGGTACCAGCCCATATTTATCTTTGACTTATGTTTAATTTATATAACTAATATAAGTGAAATATCGATTCAGAAAGAGATTGTTCTCCGGGACATTTCATGTGCTTATTAAATGTTACTATGACTTGCATTCGTTTCAAACTTTGAGAGTGAGACAAAATGGAACTGATAAATCGTTGTGGTTCCAGCGTAAATCTAAACCCTATCAAGATGGTTCGAAATCAGGGAACTTCTCATCTCACCTCCCATGAATGAAACTCATGTGAAGTAAAACCTATGAGTCATTTGCGACAAGAAATGGCAAGATAACGTGAAGAGTGTGAGAAACACATGCTTGAAACAACAAAGGAAGCATTCAGCAGAGGCTTTGTTCCTTTCAACAAACAAACGCCTACTCTACGATTTTTATGCTGAACCCAATATTTATGTTCTATCCTTTTGAATCCATTACATCTGATACAAATTATCTATTATCCGTGCAAGTCTCAACATAATATATACTCATATCCGTGCTTTCCTGTTTGTGATACCCTCAATTTTGTGTGACTATAATTCAACTTTGAATGGGAGAAATAAATCCAAATGTTCTCATCAAGGCCCTTGTGCAGTGACTATCTCAAGTCAACTCTTCAGGACAAATGGGGGGCAGATATATACAATGACTCAACTAATTATATGTCTGCTTCCAATTATACTTTTATAGTCTTTTAATCCTGAATGACATGTTACAATACATTCAACACTTTGGGAGGTAAAGGAAGTGTGTGTGTGGGAATCCCCTAATTGTGAGCAACCTTAGACGGAACAAGTGCAACGGGCAACAATTCACCAATCGCTAAATACCAGAAAGAAGAGAGGTTCCTTTTCTTCTCCTTTTTCTTCCTGACCTCTCCTTCCTCCCCTTCTCTTCCGCTCTCCCTGCTTCCCACTAACCCAAATGGCCTTAACAATGCACAGTCACCTGCTTTTCATTTAGGGGGGGAAAATGCACCCCAGGCATTCCAGTCTCTCCTTTCTAACCCCCTCCACTCTCTACGTGCATTTCATCTCAGCGAGGTGGATCCCACGGAGGAAATTACCCAGCCATCCAGAAGTGAAGAGTGGATAAGTAAAAAATCCCTTCCATTTACACAGGACATCCGTAGCGCTACTGATTTAACTTTCTGAGTACTAGTGCAGTGGTGGGTGACAGGGCAAGATTGACTTTGTATGGGCAATGGAGACTGACACATTTCCAACCATCAAATATATAGCGACACAATCACAGTCTGTTTGGAGAGACGATTCTATATTTTAAATGCAGATGAAAGTGGTGGAGTTAACAATGCTGTAAAAACTACATTAAGAGTGTCTTGGCTTTACTGGGGGGGTGCACAGTGGTGCAGTGGTTAGCAGTTGCCTCATGGTGAGAAGGCTGTGAGTTTGCACGTATCAGCTGTGCCTGTCCAAAGACATGCATCGACTCTAAACTGCACATAGGTGTAAATGAGAGTGTGATTGGATGTCTGTCTCTATGCGTTGGCCCCCCTGGGACTGACTGGTGACCTGCCTCTAGCCCAATCAGCTAGGATTAGCTGCAGCCTCCTGTGAATAAGTGGATATGACTAATTGTTGAGAAGAAAGAGGTGCATTCTGAACACCAAACCTTTTTGTTGATTATCTCTGTTAGTCTGATTTAAGTTGATAATTGTCATTTATGATGATTTGATTTTCCATAACGGTTATCTTGACCATGATTTCAACTAGTGACGGCAATGATGACTATATGATACTATATGACTGTATGATACTGCCATGAACGTTGCTACAGGTATGAATGGTGCCCACAGGCACAGTAAATTGTAGGCCTATTAGTGTCATAGTGTCTTAGGTCTTCATCTTGTGCAGTCACCATGTCATTGACATCACACCTGTACATTATGTTAAAGGTGCACACTATGAGGGGGCGCCCTTAGCTCAATTGGTAGGGCGTCCCCCCCATGGGCCTCGGCCAGCAGCGGACCCGGGTTAGATTCCAGCCCGCGGTCGTTCTCTGCATGTCACTCCCCTCTCTGCCCCATTTTACCGTCTATACACTGTCAATAAAGCATAAAAATGCCAAAAAAAAAGGTGCATTATGTAACTTTGGGTGTGTCAGAGAAGTGAACTTTTTTAAGGTATATTCTCATAACTGAATAAACTAAATTTGCTCACGGGAAAATGTAAACGAATGAAAGGCTGCACGAGGCGACTTAATGAGCCGAAGCATCTCAGTCAAATGATCTACAAACAGCCTTTACAACAAGTAAATCAAAGCAAAGATATAGTGCCAAAAGAAACTAAAGTCTGCTTGATAAAATTGTGATTTCTTCTGTACTCTTTCTTCTGGATGTTTCCCAGCAAAACTGTCTGTGAATCTCCAGAAAACTATATGGCACAGAGAATTCCTTTGGAGCCACATTCCACAAATATTATTTTCATTATTGCTGTAACACAATTACAAATAATGTAATTTCCTGGCAGGGATTCAGGTCCGTGTTTAGAAATCTTACAACAGATCCATATTAAGCACCTCACAAAAGCTCGGTTTCATTTGTTTTCAGTCCAAATCTAGAAATCGCCAGAGATAAGCTTTCTGTTTTTAAGAAAAACAAAGGGCTGAGCTTTCTCTCACAGTATTGCGATATGGCAGCGCATGAAAATAAATCATACATGTGGCAACGGGCCCCAAATAAAAACAAGAGGGACTAGCCTTGCCAATAGCATTGATTCAGTGCGGGATAAAACAAGTTTTATTAAAGACAGCCAAGTTCATCAAAAGAGCTAAAACAGCACGTGTTGGCAGAGGCTCAGGCACTTGATGAAACTAAAACCATAAAGCAAAGTTTTCTCTGGGAAGGATGAGGAGGACATGTTTTGGGGGCGATTTAGCTAGTTCAATTTGATCTCAGAATTTCCTTAAAAGTGCCTATTCTGTTCTTGCAGGCTAGATAAAAAAATAAAATCCAGAGTTTTGCCTAAAACACATATTATAAGGGAAACTCAAATAAATCTTGGAATTCACGTGTGGCACTGACATTACTTCAAACCCAGTCAACAGAGTGAGTATGAAATAGAAGAAGGATCAAAAATGCAAATCCCTAGCCCCCTTGGATGAATGCGACAGGCGGCGCAGCTGGATGCTGTCAGTGCCACTTCCGATGACCATTGTCTGGCCTCACAGTCCAATGCACAGGTATCTACAGGAGGGCTCAGATCACAGCCACAGTCAGAGGTTATCATGCCATTAACAGGTTCTGTGAGCTTCGTCAGTGGGGGCCCCTTGGAGCTTGGAGAAATGCTGCCATGAAAGATCTCCATCTCCTCAAACTATCTGAGTATACCACAGCTGACATGGTCAAGACATAAATAATGGTGTTAATCTCCGCTTCTTCACAATATCAGATCTTTCATATTCACTCACATAGGCACACATTAAGTTTTGGCCTCAGATTGAAGTAGCATATTTTCTGGGTTTGATTAGTGTTTTGTTAAAATATCGTTTACATTAGTTTAACTTGGCTGCTCTGTTCTGCTCTGGTGATGAAGCACAAAGCTTGAGTCTACATGTACATGGGAGGAATGTTTTAGCTGATAAAGACTGTGTTGCACACATGAGACGTGAGGCATGGCCTTATAAGGTTGCTTTAACAAGACAATAAACCTTAAAAGCCAGACTGTGTAACCTTCGCTGGACATCAACAAATTGGCATGGTGTGTTATTTTCCTGTATTCATTTTGTGATGAAACTTATTGTAACTGAAACACAAGCCGATAAGAGAAACCGAGCAAAAATGACTCAATGTTAATAATGTATGTTCACTGTTGAAGAAATATCTAGATGAAAAGTTCATCAACATGATGTAATATTAGCTTGCCTTATGATATTGTGTGAATCAAATCCAGAAACCTGCGTTTAATTGCATTTACTTCTCATTTGTACACTGCTAAAACATATGTCAGGATCTAAATTAATCTTATAATTTTGTCTTGGAATAATATATACATTTATTTTGTTAAATAAATTTGTATATGACTTGTGTAAGTGCTATAAAGTAAAGACAATAGATGCTTATGTTGTCACTGTATCACTTTAATCATTGTCACTGTGTAACAACATTTGTATTGCTATCTAGCGCCAGTATTAGGAGGGCAAAGGCGCCAGTATCAGGGGACAACGGCTCCTGTTAGTTGTCAAATCTTAAAAACCACCAAGTCCAAACACCTCCTAGACGCTAGGCCAAATCTCAGGCCAGTCAACACCGTTTTTTTCAGTTCGCCAAGAGTGACCTTCCTTGTTCTTAAGGGTCACCTATGTGCATTTACCGCCCACAACAACAAGTTGAAGTACCACAGTAAACTCAGGGAGGCCAATGAAAGGTAAACTATTCCTGACCAGAGACTACTTCTGAACAGAAGGTCAAAGGGTCAACAAAATCACCAGGAATCAATAGGGACCCATATATATATTCAATACAAATTAGGACAAACTGACTTGGTTTATAAGTTCATTTTCCTTGAACAGGGATAGCAAGGGCCAAAACTCTAATCTAATCTGGAAATTAAATTCCAGTCAACTTTCTGAATCACAATACTCCAGGGAAAGCCAGAAGGCCACGCATGGGAAGTTTATGGCCAATGTGCCCAGCGAAGCATGCACAAAGCTGGGGGTCTCTTCAGGAATCAAAGGGATGGCTGGGAGGGGCTACACAAAGCTCAACAACTCTCATAAATCAACTGAGCAAGGGGTTAAACTTCCCTTCTGTTGTACAAAATGTATCGCCCAAGATCCAAAGAGCGACACCAAGATGAAATAACACAAGTCTTGAAGAATTCAATGGCAACAACAGAATTAGGGCCAAACCGGAAAACAACTGCATGGCAAATCCATTAAACTGAAAAAAATTGGGCGACGTAAACCCAGATGTTACAATTACAGAAATGTCGCTGTATTTCAAAGGGGCCCCCACATGTGGAACAATTTTCGACTCAAGTCAGGAACTCTGTGGGGTGGGGGGAAGAATCAAACCAGCAACATACCAAAAGAGAAAAGCGAGGGTGGAAAAGGAGATGAGTGCACACTTGTACATGTGTCCTGCTTTCAGGGGCAACAGTTAAGAATCTAAGTCATTTTTCAAACAGCAACGACAGGTTTGTTGATTGTCTATTTTCAAGTCAGGACAACCAAAGACCAAATGACCTAACATTCCTGAGATGACACCATTTACTACAGCGATCCTTTTGGGACCCAACTCTGAACCGAGATGAACCGAGATGGACTGAGTGCATGTTAATGGATATCGATCATCTCGGGGAGTTCTTTGAACCATGACACTCTGGAGGTTTAGCAGAGGGTCAATAATAGCATTGTCACAACTGTGAGACAGTGACCTTAGACAGTGTTTGTACAAAAACACTGTGTTAGAGGCCTTTTGGCCATCCTTTCAATTACACCTGTTTGGTGCCAAAGCCAAAATAAGTGGATGCATTCATACCCTGCGATTCTTTAAGGTCAACAGGATTTGCATGGCCTTTAAACTTTCTCTCAGTAATGGGCTTTGTAGAGGACATTTGATTGGTTTCATAGTCCTTTCAGAGAAACCTGATGAAACGCTCCCCTAAAACCCTTTTTGGCCTTCATTAATTATTCACAACGTTTGCTTGAGGAGCAGCACTCTTCTGAAGGTCTTCTTTCAAGCAACGCCCACAAATCCGTGCTTACTCTGCCCTGTGATCTTGTCTAGAGCATCTTCTGTTCATATCCGTTGTCCTTCAAGTTGTTCCTGTCATTTCCTATATTTCCCTGAGCATTTTCTTTCTGCATCTACGCGAAAAAAGAATCTCCCTTTATCCAGGACACTCCTGCTCTGACAAGAGGAAGCCCTCCCCATCTGAGGCCAGACTGAGGCACAGATCTGGAGATGGTCTGTTTCCTGCATTTGTACTAACTCACTCTCACATGCTCCTTTTCCCAGTTCCAATGGCTATCTTCTACTGTGCTTCATAACAGCTTTTGCAGATGTAATCCCTTTCCATCTGCCTCTGTCCATACTATGCAAAATATATCATCATCAAGAACCATTTTAGCAATCTCTAAACATTCCAGGGCTTTAGTGATCTTGGATTTCTGTCAAAAGTATAATTTGTAATGCAATTAAAAGCATATTCCAAAGAGAAGGGTTAGGGTTCAGGTAAACACTACCCTTCCCAATCTGTTGGAATAAGGTGTGCCCAGATTAAGGCTGTTTTAGGGCCAAATAATCATCCACCATTATCGTATTTGGGGGGCTCAGATTGAACTCCGCCCCCTTAAGTGAGCCCGCTTTGTCATACAGTGCTCTGATGCAGTCAATCAGTGACCCGGACTTAGCTGGGGGGCTTTGAGGTTATTTTACAACCCCCCCTCCTTCACCTCGCCTCCCGCTCCTCAAAAGAAAGAATGGTAATTAACTGATGAAGAGCTCTGTAAGATTATCCAGTCTCCGCACCGAGGGCTCCAGCTCTGCCAGTGGTGTGCAGTCATGTCCCAAAGGACCACTGCAGAATGGGGAAGGATGGATCTCAATGGTCTATTCAACTACTCTCCTTTCTCATCCTCTATTCAGCTATGAAAAAGAGGAGTGCGGCATGCAATGTTGTATATTTGAGCCAGGAATGTTCTTTCATATCAGCACAAATTAGTAAAAGAAACAGGACTGTTTTAAGGCAAATGTGTAGACCACGGTCACAATGCTTATAGCGTGGACGCATACACACAATCACAGGTCTTCACTGACAACATCACATCTTAGAGGGTACAAAAGTGCACAAACAAGCCCTCACTGTGAGCGGGAATGCGCGGCAGATTGAATTATACGAGAGAAAGCAAAAAATAGCTGTGTCCCAACCACCTAGAGCGAGACACAGAGGGACACGGAGGGAGTTTGGAATGGGTGAGACAGAGAAACTGAAGGCAAGAGTGCAGGAGATTCATTTAATTCAATTCAGTGTCAGTGCAGAGACTGCAGACGTGTTTTGAGTTTTTGTGCATGGAGCGGTAGAGAAAAAAATGTGCAAGGGGAAGAGAAGTTTGCCTCAGTCAGAACAAAGTTTGTCTCACAACAGAGTCCTCTTGGTGTTCACACACCCTCCCCTTCTCCTCCATAATATCGCCCTCATTCAAACGTGTCGCCGTGCCATGGCCCCCCACAGCCGGGACCCGAAACCCCTCCACCCAACCCCCGAAAAAAGAAGACCACCCAATAGATCCCCCTGACCATGTTGATTTGATCAACAGTGTCCCAATTGTCCTGGTCTAAAGTATCACCCACTGAATAAGCCAGCCACCTTCCCTCGATGGGGAACAAAATCAAAACATTGTGGCCTCATCAAGCTGGTGCCGTCTGTCATTCAATCAACTCACTCACACACTACTTGCACAGTGATGTTTCAATGTGACATGAATTATGCAATTGAAGTTTGCAAGTTATTAGATTTAAAGGGGAGTCAGTGATTTTGGAGAATACACGTTGCTAGCTACGATGGGTCATACAGACTTTGACAAAAAGTGATTTTGACAACAATCATTCTCCAGAATTGCTGACCCCAACCTTTCAATGGCCATGTTTTGGCTGCTGGGTGTTTTATCACCTGTAATGGGGTTATCAATATAACAAATGTCCCATACTGACAGTAACAAATTACTCCTGATCCTGAAGAAAAAAAATATATATACATAATCCAGTTGAAAAGTTGTCTCACCCAGAACATGCAGGACAGGCAGACCCAGGTGCGCGCAGGTCCAGCCAGAGCTGCTGGCAGGCTTAGAGAGACAGACGGCATGGTAACGTTCAGGAGTGATGATGCTGCACGACTGCTGCTGCTGCTGCTTGCTACAGACCAGTGGGCTTCCTTAAATCTAATCTAGCCAGGAGAAGAGTTGCCCAACACTGCAATGCCATGATGACTATCCCACACGTGAAAACACTCCCTCTCCCTCTCCCTCGCTGTCCGACTTGCTCTCTCCTCCTTACGTCTCTCCTCTAGACTGGATCCTGACTGCCTCTCCTCAGCGCTCACACTGGCTCGGTTCCCCTCTGTCGGGAAAGTTTTCACAAAGCTTTTTTTTTTCTTTTGGTGGGAGGGGGTGTGGTGGGTCAGGCTGCCCCCACTACTCCACTACTCCATGGGAGCAAAAGGGGGAAGGGGGTGCTGTGCTTATTATCCATCTCTTTTGCCCCTCCTCTCTCTCTCGCTCATCCTATGTCTCCCTCCCTCTTTTAATTTCATTCATTCCTTGATCCCACGCCCCTCCCTGTTAACCCCCCCCTACCTTCAGCAGCATCCGTCGCCACTTCATCTCGCAGCTCTTCCCTCTGTCTCTCTCTCTCTCTCCTCTCTCTCTCTCTTCTCTCTCTCTCCTCCTCTCCTCTCTCTCTCTCTCTCTCTCTCTCTCTCTCCTCTCTCTCTCTCTCTCTCTCTCTCTCTCTCTCTCTCTCTCTCTCTCTCTCTCTCTCTCCTCTCTCTCTCTCTCTTTTCTCCTCTCTCCTCTCTCTCTCTCTCTCTTCTCTCTCTCTCTCTCTCTCTCCTTTGCACAGTTTCCCATGTATGTGTATTTCTGTATTGGGCCCATTTTAATATTTCATACACTCGGTCTAGTGGTTTGTATTCAGCCATGTGATGAACGTCGGTCGCCCGGCATTTCTCCTGACAGTGTAAAATGCCGCACTGAATCTTCCGAGACGTCAGAAAAGAGACACCTGCTTTTTAGATTGTCTGTCCATGAGAATGCCTGAGATGTTTGCATAACGTTGAGTCGAAGGTTACTTTTAACACCCACTAAAAAATTTGACATTATTTGATGATTATTTCCTCCACACATTTCAGAGCTGAATAAAAAAAAGTCAGGGGTTAGTTAAAACACACCTAAGGCTCTGTAAATGGTATGTTACCAATGGATATTTAAACAAAGTGGCCTGCCATAGATAGCAACATGCCCATGTACAGAGCCCAGGCTGTGTGAGGAGATATTCACTGATCTTGACAGAAAGTGATTTTGACAACAAGCGTTCTCTAGAATCCCTGACTCTACCTTTAAGCAAACTCTAAATAAAGTTCATTGGTTGGGACTATTTAGAGCGGGGGATTAAATAAAACATGGTGTACAAGTGATACAGTTTTCCTTCTCAAAGAAGTACAATAAAAGTAATCCTAAAGGATCAACCTCTGACAGTAGTAGTTGCCTCAAACAGAGCCACCCTCCGTCTTAACCCTTTACTAGAGGGGCTGGGAAGTAAAAGCTGCTTCATTAAGTTCTCAGTCCTCCTCAATGACCATGTTAGCCCTGTGTGTGAAGACTCTTTATCCCCCTGTGTGGTTACTTTCACACACACAAAACACACACACACACACACACACACAAATGTAACCTTTACCCAATCATGGGCTAGGTGCACCTCTTAACACTCACAAACCCCCCCCCTCTCTCTCTCTCTCTCTCTCTCTCTCTCTCTCTCTCTCTCTCTCTCTCTCTCTCTCTCTCTCTCTCTCTCTCTCTCTCTCTCTCTCTCTCTCTCTCTCTCTCTCCTCTCTCTCTCTCTCTCTCTCCTCTCTCTCTCTCTCTCTCTCTCTCTCTCTCTCTCTCTCTCTCTCTCTCTCTCTTCTCTCTCACACACACACACACACACACACAAACAAACACACTTTCCCATCTTTCTCAGATACTGCATAAATACACAAACCCACCCACACGCAGAAACATACAAACACACCCACCCAGTAGTACAGAGGATTAATCCCATGGTATTTCCTGCAGGCCAACCCTAGACAGACAATTTAGACAAATAAGAAAAAACAGCTGGATAGCTCAGTGGGGGTAACATCACCTACATTAGACCAATGTTTTGGTCTCCACACTAACCCCTGAGGGAAACATCTGGCTAGTTTGACTAACTTTGTCCAATACAGTTGGGTTTTGAAGATTGTTTTGCTATAGACAGCTGTCTCATGCTGCTAGGAACAAGATTGATGAGAGCGGTGAGACGCAACTAAAATAGCAAAGTTTTTATGAAAAACCAAAACAATGAGCTGAAAGACAATACACCCACTCTGTCTAAAGGGGAACGGCAGATTCAGATTTGATCCATTATTAATGTTATTGGGTTGGCAGCTTTATATGAATTCAATCAATTTACATTACTTTGTACAGTGTGTAGAACAGCTTGAGGCTATTTTGGAACATAATAACAATGGTGTTATCCAGTAGAGCTTAGTTGTACTAACATTAAAATGAAGCTGTCACAATGTTGCACACTATGTTCTTTGCTTGCACTAGGTCTGCCTCCAGTTCCCTGCCAGTGCTCTCTGCAGTGTATGATGCATCATTTATGTCTGATAAACACATCTTCTATATATAACACCAGGATTTACTGCACAGCAAACACAGAGCACATGAGATGAATTACATCAAGTTTTAGTTAGATTAGTAAATAATGGATTCATATGGAAGTATCTACTTGGGGAATTCTACAGATTGTATTCAAATGCAGAAGAAATTTAACTAAAAACAGTAAAAGAAACAGCGTTTGCATTTTTTGGCTAGAGTATATTGTGATTTGAATGCATTACTGAGATTTTGGCCCAATAACAGAGCATTATTCCTTAGACCAAGTGCAGACGCAGCACCCACTGGTGGTCACTGAACAAACTTCCTTCACATCTATAATCAGACACAGGCCCTTTGGTTGGAGCCCAGTTATTATTAAATATTGGAGGCACTGCAGAGATAACAGAGGCAGTCGGTGTGTGTGTTGTGTGTGTGTGTGTGTGTGTGTGTGTGTGTGTGTGTGTGTGTGTGTGTGTGTGTGTGTGTGTGTGTGTGTGTGTGTGTGTGTGCCTGTGTGCCTTTCCGAGGCTAATCAGATCACTTGTGGGATTTGTTTTAGTACCTCTTTAACCTTGACCATTTCAGTCTTCTTTTGTAAAACCCAAAGCCCAGTGCAAGTAGACAGTGAGGCACTTGCACAATTAAGAAGATTAACCGGTGTCAGGTCACTGTCCTTGAACCTAGTAAAGATGGGTAAACATTGGAGAGGTATCAAAGCTGTGCAGCCTGTTAAAATAGGTTCCAAAGTAAAGGAAAAATTGATTTCGGCAGACAATAAAGAATAAAAGCAAAGCAAGTGAGATGGTTGGAATGAAGGTATAGACGTGGAGAGAAAAGGGAAATGACTGTGTCTGTGGCAAATAAAGAAGCGGATAGATAGATACAGTAGATAGATAGAGGGAGCGGATAAAGCGGGACAGATAAGGAGAGAGTGAATGTGTAAACAGAGGGGTGTGTTCCGTCATCTTGGCTGACGTCCTAGAAAGCCGCTAGATGAAACGGGTGGGAGTTAGCCTGTTGACAGACAGAGGAAGAACACACTCCGTCAGGCCCCCCCCCCCCGACAGACACACACACACACACACAGACATGCACACACACCCTTTCCCGACCCCGTGACTCCCATCTGTTGAAAACAATACAGACCCCGGGCCCTCCCTTTTTTACAGAACACTCACATGTGTGTGCACGTTTTTTTCCTCTGCGTAGCACTGAGAGGAAGGGCCGTCCACCCAGCCCTAGAATACACTGACCCATGAACACAACAACAATACCCCCTACAGTATACACAGCGGTAAACCTTTTTTGGGTTTGTCGGACTATCCTCTTTGAAGAACTGTCATTAGTAAACATGCAAGCGATCATTTTGTTGAGACCAAATTTGGGGCATTTTTTGAAGCAACTGGTTTTCTGCACTACACTTTCCAAAGATTACCTTTCAATCAAAGCAGCATGGGACACTGCTATGACTTCATTCCCCAAATGATCCTCAATATGAAGTTTATTTCTGTAGACACATTCTGTTTGCAAAGTAAACCACATTGGCTATAGTTGTTTCTGCTAACTGCTCACTCCTTTTTTTAATGTCAAACAATCTGCCTCTGTGCCAAAAGGGTCAAATGTAAGACCGTGTGCAGCAGATAAGGAGCTGCTTGATGCTGGATTCATAAAACAACAAAGCTTAAACATGACGCATGAATAAATGGCACTGATCAAATAAACAGAACCCAAGTGCATTAGTGAACTGCTGCACAATACTTTGTCGGATTATTCCCTAACTGCAGTGCACAGGGCCTCCACTTCCTGTGCCCTTGACATTTTAATACAAGCCCTGACCAGCTTTGTGAAGAGAATACGATACACACGCATGCATATGCTGCTTAACCACACAATATCTCAAACAGTGACTGAAATCGGTCATTGAGATTGGGAGATAAAGGTTTACTTCTTGTCGCAACGTTGTAATAGACTGAATATTTGGAGGCTTTGGAATGTTGGTGGTGGGTAATATTAATCATTTGACAACATCACTTTGGCAATCATGATGGACATTCTCTATTGTTTTCTGATGTTATATAGACCAAATGATTTATTGAGAAATAATTGGAGATCAATCAATTCTGAAAATAATCAGCACTCATCGATGTCTCCACCACATCAATATTAAATTTGATAATATGTCAATTGTTTTATGTCAGCTTGTTTCTGTCCCCCCAAGTGGCCAAAAAAACAAGTTATTATTGGTGATCAGTGAACACACAATAAATGTAGGCTTCAGGTCCTCAACACAATTTGACTTGGTTGGCAAATGTAGGTTTACTTCTAGGTTTATCATGGTCAAGGTGCAAAACATCTTATGGGTTGACACACTTTGAAAGGTCACTGCCCAGGGTCACCAATAAAATGCTGCATCCCTGAACTAATAACACAGTCATCTGCTGTTGATAAGACATTAGCCACTCACAGCAAACCCTGCTAGCCAGAACTGAGGGCAAATCCAGGTAAAGTGCTTCTTTCCCTCCTGCTGAATGCCACCTCAAAGCACAGAGACCATCAAAATGCCAGGGCAGGAAGATGCACAACCCCAGGAGAGGGAGACGCATGCTAAAGACCCTAAATGTGTCTGTGGCCAGACAGCCAGGCATTGACTAAACACATTTTCTGCTTTAATTAGGGACAGAGTCGATGAATACTGTGTGTGCACATCAGGCTAAGTGTCTGTGTTCTAAAAGACTGGGCAGTGGCTGCTTTTGCAAGATTAATGGCTACACAGACCTTACATCAGGACAGGAGTAATGTTCAAGTCAAACTGGCAATATCCTGATGTGTGTCTGTGTCTTTGTGTGCGACGTAATGTGCTTATCTCTCTCCAGTCTGTCTCGTCCTCTGTGCTCATAGAAGGGCCTTTCACTAGTAGCTGGTGCGTCATAGAAATATTATTTCTATTGTCATTTGGAAACCGCACATGGAAGCATTGGGACATTTGGGCAAGGGGTCATGCAAAAGATCAAAATGTCTCCGTTTCATAGATCCTGTGTACGAGGTGATATTTTAGTCGATCACACCAAATGTCACCATGGCTATGCTACAGAGATGATATGAAATGGTATCTTAATCTTTGTCTTTAAGACAAATGCATATTAACATTGTAAGAAAATCAATCAATGAAACAATGAATTTCATCATTTCAAAAGAAATTGGATTTAAACAGTACTGAGAGTCTACGAACCAGCTAGCAGTTATTTGGGACTGTGGTACAGCAGAAGGTATCACAATTTTCGCCCAAAGGGGATATGAATGTCTGCACAGATTCTTTTGGCAATCCATCCAATAGTCACCTAAATCGATAGGATACTTCGTCTTGGAACCAAAAGTGTACAGGCTGTTTGGCACAAAACGTATATGCTGAGATGTATTACTGTATACAGTGAATGTTTTGATCTGTTGGTGAGACTGAATGAAAGAGTCAGATGATTACCAAAGTCAGTGCGGTTTGTCCTCAGGGGACCATGGATGTCTGGACTAAATGTCCCGGCACTCCTGAACCAAACTGGTAGACAGACCAATTGACAGTGCAACAGACTGGCAGAGCTATACCTGGCTGCACGTATTGCTATCTGCCTCAACCAATCCAGAGTTAATTGCAGCACTGACTATTGCAAGCAATTAGCAGCACTTGTTGTTTCTCTATCACATCAGGAGACACAATAGTCACTTAAGCCAAGGTTCATCATGCAGACGCTTGAATTTCAAACTGAGTAAATTAAGAAAAGCGATCCCTCCCCTTTTAATGCCTTAATCTAAAAAGATGAACTGTACCTTGTTGCTCCTTGGTTTCCGAAACAGGAAGATGCAGCAGAACAAGTATTTTGCCCAACTGAAGACTGTGGCAAGACACCAGCCTAGTCCGCCCATTCTCTTTGTGACAACCTCCTTATGTCCTCTACTGTCAAACAGCCTTGTCCTTGTCCCCTCTGTCCACCCTCCCTTTTCTATCCTGTCCCTTAAAACCCAGTATCCAGCCGTACAAAGACCCTAGTGCTGCTCAGTCCTGGAGAGAATCTTGGGATGGTTGCTGATGTGATCCAAGGAACGGTACATTTCCCCTTTTGGTTTAAGTGACTAGAAGTTCCCTTAAAGTGTGCTTGAGGTCATTCCCAAATGCATCGCTTGCCTAGCATCCCTACAGCATCCATTCATCCTCCATCCCTGTCCCCTAGTCTGTCTCTAGACGCTGCAGCTTTTCTTCCATTCAAAGCGTGAGGAGGTAAAAGATTTGCAGAGGGGGGAAGACAGAAGTGGGCGGAGGCGGGGTGGGCCGGGCAGAGCCGTCTGGTAGAGAAGGAGGCACTTAAAGTGATGGGAAAAGGAGGGGGGGATCCACAATTTAATATAGAACGGGGGAGCCAAGGAGGGAGGGGTTGCGGAGTCTTGCAACAGTGAAAGAAACGATGAATATATTATGAATTGAGTGGAGTAAAAATTAATTCCCACCAATTAAAATAAAAGCTATAAATACTAATTATGATGCAGACACTGTTCCAGCTGATGTCATGATTAGGCCTACTACTACACATTTTATGTCAAGGACTCAAAGGAAAAGATATCCAAAAGGAAGACAATGTGAGTTAATATGATTGTACACTATATGAAAGATTGATTCACTAAAGGAGAGTGCATGTGAATTGTGGACATTTTCTCAGCGGAGTGTGATTGTGTATTTCTAGCTGTCAGGGGGACCCTGATGAATATTGGCAGTCTCAGACCAAACATAAATGGATGGTAGCCCTCTGAGTAATTAGACTAAAGGCCATATCAGTCACTTAAGCATGCAATGGAACTGCATGCTAAGTTTCTCCTAAAGGGAAATGAAATTGTTCTCATATTGAAATCAATTGTTCTAACACATAAGACATGAACTTGATTGCGATCACGGAACCAGCGATTCTGGAGAATGCTTGTTGTCAAAATAACTTTATGTTAAAATTATGTTTAAAGCTGCTCGTGATTCTTTACTTGTGTGTGTTAGAAGAAAGTCCAGTGTTAAAAGGTGGAGTCAGCAATGCTTGTTGTCAGAATTGATTTTGGCAAAATCAGTGAATATCTCCTCACGATCTACGCTACCTGTTTGTAATGTTTGTAATGTGTGTGTGCAAAAAAAATAATCAGTTTCAATTCACTTACTATGAATTCAACCAAGGGTACGTAAACAAAGGGCCACCTTTGTTTACGTACCCTTAGTTCATATACCAGTTTACAGAGCCTACGCTTTTATCAACACAAAAAATCACACACATTGTACAGACAGGTAGCGGATCGTGAGGATATATTCACTGATTTTGAAAAAGTGATTTTGACAACAAGCATGCTTCAGAATGTATTACTTTACTTTTACAGAAATCCCCCCAAACAAATTACTAATGGGGCTTTTATGAAGTTAAATGAAGCTGTGTAAGCCACAAGCAGAGCAATTAATCCTCATTAGGCAATTTCTCATTAAAATAATTCAAAAGAAACAAACCAGAACATATAGCTCTATGTTCTGGCAAATGTCACATCGAGACAAATCTCCTTCCTGAACAATGAAGAGTAACCTTGTCCCAGATTGTGTACCTACAAAGGAAGCTCTCTTTTTTTGTTTCCTTTCAGGGAAATGAGAGAGTGAAAGAGAAGGAAGCCTCTGACTTTTTGGTGAAAACATTGGAAGCTAGCCCTACGGCTCTATCTGGGTGTATTCGAAGCTGCTTCCTGTTTTTAAGGAGTCAGGCTTTTCCAGATTCACATCCAAAAAATATGGTAGAAACTAAGGTGTTGTTGGGAAACGGTTGTAGCTAAAATGTTCAAATCGCTGCTCCAACTCCTCATAATAGACCTTTTTACTCAAAGTACAGAAAACTGCAGGTTGATTGGATGGAATTTGTGATGCACAGATTTACCTGGATTATACAAGCTAAGCAACATTGTGTTTAAAGCAGACCACCTTTGAAGATATGGGTTAGAGCCTAGTATGGTTTTATGTTATGTTCTGTGTGCATGAATAATTAATCCGTGGGCACGAAATTACAAATTCAAAAGCACAACTTCAAAATACAAATGAGCAAATTAATAGTCAATGCATATCAATTCGTCTTTTTTTTTACTTTCTTCATTAAATCTGCCAGACCCCAAGCTAACAGTTAGCAAGGGAGCTAAATACAAGTTTGTTTGTTGTCCTGACAATAAATTATCACAGATTGTTCAATAATAAATATTTGCGCTATTGACTATAGCTAAGTTGATTGTAACTTTTTCCATTTTTTACTCCACGGATTTCAGTTTCTACAGTGGTCAGTGTCCAGTCAACCAGTTCAGTTTGCAATTGGTCAGCGGTCCAAATTTGTGTGTCAAACTTGATTGCCACAAGCTAGGAATCCATAGATCCTTTAAGCGTTCAGATGTAACAGTCAGACACTTTGGTACAGTCTCACAACTAGACCACTAGACCCCTGCCTTGCATTACTGTTTAAGAAGAGTACACAAATCTGGCACAGAAGGGACAGAGGTTTCAGAGAAGGAGCGCGGACAATGTTATGCGCACTTCCTGCCTCTCTGCAGCACAAACAATGGGGCCGGTTTCAAGTCTCAATCTGGCAACGTCAGGTCTGTTGTCCGTTCTAGGGAACCAGACAAGAGGTTAGGGAGCTAAGGGCCATTGTTCCTGAGAGAATAAAAAGGGGAAGTGGCCGGTCATGGTTTTAATGAGGGGCTGACGGAGATGTTTTGGTCACAGCTGGTGGTATCAATTCACCAATTGAACTTGATGTAACCCATCAATAACAACGCAGTGTGGCTCTAAAAGCACCAATGAAGAAGAACAAAATGTGTTTTAATAGTGTCTAGGCTGCTCAGATGTCAACACAGGAATTATGTTGTCCAATTTTTACAAGAACATCCCTTAAGTCAATTATGATATTAAAAATTTGACACCGGCCAGAGTTAGTTTTCAACACACAGCCTTTCCATCAGTCTCATTACATGCAGTGCTACACTGCAGTGATGAAACTCTGTGCCGAGCTCTCACCTCATCCAATATTTCAGATGTATTTCAGCCGTCAATAACAAAGTGCCAATGTTTAGCTGAGCCTCAATGACATCATGCAGGCCCTTTATTACGTCCTGTATGAGCATGGCAGCTATAAGACACTTTTATGCCCACTATTTTAATTCATCCATACATACAGAGAGTAAATCCACGATATGTTAGTCATCATTGCCACAAAGGCGGAACAAATAATGAAGTTAACAAATAGCTACTAATATCATTTGCATTGAAGTCCCATTTGTTTAAATATTACATTTTGTGTTACCGCCCCCAACAAAGTGGCTTTGATTGATGGAGCAATTATCTCCCGTCCCTCCCACTATTGATTCGAGGCGTCCATATTTTGGATCGAGAGCTTGGCATGTAAGCACTTGGCAGTAAGCCATGGGGCGTTAAGTTAAAGCCCATTTGAATTTTGCACAGAGACGTTGCACTATCTTAAGTCGGCAGATAGAACAGTTTTGGGCGAATTGGCAATCATGGGAAATTTAATTCGGGACTGTGACTAAATGAGTGCAATATAAGATATCCTGTTTTAAGAAAAACTATAATCCCGCTGTGAACTAAGATCAGAAGGGGGCATGAAGAACTTAAAAAAAAAGCTCCCTGGGCAGTGGGCATAGGTTCAAATCTCAGTGACTGCATGCAAGTGATACTGCAACAATAACCTAGAATAATGTTGCCTGGTGAGAAATGATAAAGAATATGAAGAATTTGATGCCATGCATTGGGGCAATTTGGAAAGCTATATTGTTGTTGTTCTTCTTTTTTCAGAACCATAACATGTGTTTGGGGATCACTGAGACTCCAGGGTTTCAGATTGTCTGGCTTGAAAAGCATGAAACCTTCCTTTGTGTACTTTCATACGGTTTGTGGATGACAAGTGAGATCCAGAAGAGAGAACTTTGCCCACATTGTTCCAGAACCTTGTAAATATATATCTCTAAAGCATCAAGAATAATCCATATTCAGAATCAAATCAGGAGGGGAAAATGAAGTTTAAACAAAAGATTCCCTGTTGGGTTGATTCATTGATATATTCCGAAGGACAGGGTTGAGCTATTTAACTTTTTAATTATCCTCTACAGAGGCACCCACCAAAGACAAAGTACCCACAGTTACCATTTCACCTTCGGAGCGGCAATTATCAACTGCCGTCAAACACCGAAGGCTAGTCTGAGCAATCATCGGCTGCCTCATAAAAGCCCAGACAGCGCAGAGATGAACAGATTGTAGGCCAAGGTGAGGAATAGGTGTAATGCTTGCCCTGTCCTTCACTGCAGGAACACTGAATACATATATGTACATCTAAACTGTACATCCATTATTTCAAAGCTTTCAAAACGTGTAAACTCAACTTGTAGAAATTGTAAAAAAAAAAAATAACACTAAAAAGGTTAAATAAAGTTCAATTGGAGGTTAATTAAAGGAGGCGGGTTCTCTCTTTTGTTTTGTTTTCATAAAGGACAAGCAGCTGACCATTGCATAGGAGTCAGTGACAGACGTGGGCCCCGCCTCAAGGGCCAGGGGGACGGCCCCTTGTAAAACATGTCATCATTGTGAGAGTTATTGCATTCTGCGCGGCCGTGGAGTAAGCTAATCAGCTCTCAGGACTCCTCCTAAGAGTGACACTTCCACATCAGAGGACAGGACAAAAGAGAGAACAGAGAAAATGTTTGGGGCAAAAAGGACACAGCCCAGACTGTCTCTGTCTGAGGTTGACAAAGCAGACAGTCAGCAACACAATGCAACTTGTTTCTGTCGTAAATACTTATCAGACGCAAACAGCAGTGTTAATAAAAGATGGCACAGAGAGCATTTCATTTTTTGCCTAGTGGAAGCTACATTGTCCACAGGAAAAGGGCAAATCAAATAGGCAGGAACACACACTATGCAGAAACACACACTGTGTCTCTAGATCATCCCGTTTTAGTCCAAAACTTTGCAAAAAGCAGGCCATGTTGGTAAAGATGGGTGCAATTTCCAAAGATCATCCTTGAATTTGCCTTTTTCTAGCCATCTCATTACTAGTGATATCATCTTTAAATTGTCATCCAGCTTTGATTTTAAAATAAATCTAATGAACGCAACCCTGACCCGCAAGACAAAAAAGTGAAAACAATGGGCTGCATTCAAGAGCAATACGAAGAGGTTTCACATAAAACAGGTGATTGAGAGAACTTTTTTTTTCTCAGTCCGTCTTTACTTTGTCACTTACTATGTATGAGCATAATTCATGAGTGGTCCAAACCTGTTCTACAAGTGATGTACAGCTTGTCCTTCTGTCTTTTTTCTTGGCGAAATACTCTTGTTTAACACCAGTGTACCATCATTCACTGTAGGCGATAATATTCGCTCATCTCATATCTTCATGACTGTCAAGTCCCTCCCTGTCCACCGCTCATTTAAGTGATGGACTTCCTTACTTCTAGAGGTATTTTTAGCACCTAAGGTCATAATAAACCATTTGGTCTTTATGTCTGTCCCAGTACATCTAGCTGCTCTGATGAAGCTTTTCTGTTCTTCTGCCAATTACTGAAGGCAGGACTTGAAGTGTGAAATACAATCTTTTACACTTTTTTGCTCAAAACTCAAAAACATGCATTTCCTTATGAACAAGCAAGTATACAAGTTAAGTTTGTGGGAGGTTGTAGCAACGGGCTGTGAAAAATGATTACACTATCACTCAAAACTGTTTGTGTTTCTGTCCTCTCAGGCAACAAAACAAGATTTTTCTCTTAAAGTTATTCTTTAAAACTTAAGGTACTCACAAATATTGAACACTAAACTTATTCAGATTCAATATGGGTTCGGAAAGCCTTCAGATTCAAAAAGGGGTTCAACGCTGGATTCTGAATCAATTCCAATGTTACAAGCTAACCCCCCAAAACGACCTAAGCTTGTTTTTTTGCTGCCAAAAGCATTACATCATTTTAAAAGTGTATGGTCTTCTTATAGCAGTAACATTAGGTGTAGTAAGTTGAGTTGAGTTGTACATTTAATTAACTACTAAACTACTAGTGTGTCCTGGGGGTAGGTTTGGCTTGGAGGTGAGAGCCAATCCCCTGACCACCCACAGTTAAAAAGGACAAGTTGCAACAGCACTCACCGGCCAGAGGGACATCGCAGAGTTTTTTCCTTTGAAGACACCTGGAGCAGTAATTCCCTTTCACAGATCCACAGCTTTCTGGAACAACTGAGCTAGCCTTTTCTGGGATTAACAAAAGACAACGTTATTGTCCCTCAAAGTTGGATGCACTGACCGAAAAGAGCCCAGCAGTCTGGCCCTTATCCTGACATACTTCCTGAGGTGCATTGTTAGCAAGGGGGAGAGGAAACACACACACACACACACACACACACTCCGACACACACACACTATGGAAAGCTACTGTCAGGGGATCAGAACATGGAAAGTGAGAATACCAGGAGCTGTTATTTGCACTCTGGTATTTTTCTGTTTCTTGTATTTGCCAAGGTCAGAGTTTTTATGACAGTCAAATCCTGGCTCCCTGCGGTGAGCAGAACAAACTCGATGCTTCCAGGGTTTGAATAAAGCGATTTACAGAAGCTTCAAATCATATCACACAGAAAAAGTGTTTTTATAGGCTACTGCATTTCATATCATATCATATATTGGCATATCAAGTTGTTTTTTTGACCCATTGGGGGCTGAAGAACTCTATAAAAATGTTAAGTGTGTCCCTAATGTGCTACTGTAGAAACATGGCGGTGCAACATATACAGCTCCTATGTAGATATAAAACGCTCATTCTCATGTACAAAAAAAGCGATTATATATACACTACATACTATCATTCTTCATTCTATCAAGTCTGTCAACTCCCTTTACAAAAACAATGAGCTGAAAGAGGTCTAAAAGTGGGTGGTACCATTATTCGTTGTCACTACGAGTAACATGTTTCACATTACAAGAAGTCACTTAATTTATTGTTAACATATCAAATATGTCTTTCTGCTTTTGAAGTGAAATGAAGATACAATTAACCGAACTGGCTCTGGCACAGTACTGTTTTTTCTTTTTGGTGTTTTTGTTTTTCAAAAAAAAAGGTAATAAAACTGTTCCAGGGGAGTGAATGAACACACTGGAGGTATCTGGCAGCTGACCCCTTTGCAACGGGTCCCTGAACCAAGTCACTCCCCTGTGAACGGCTTTCTCTCCATTGTTATTCTAGCACAACCTTAATGGGAACTAGCTCGGACCTGACGGATTCATTGCCACTGGTCCATGTGCGAGGAGGGGGGGACTAAGGAAACGGAGCGTGCAGGGCAAGTAACAGGAGAAGCACCTGACATTAACATTCTTCAACTTTACTCATCTCCTCTCCACGCCACTTTAACAAGGTTTTGAAGAAAGACGAGATATTTACTTTGCAGGAGATGGAGCACAGTGGCAGCCTATTGCCTTAAAGATGGGTACTAACAGAACACACACATTAAAGTTCCCCCAACAGTCATAATTCAAATCATAATTAATCTAGTGAAGTGTGTATTGGAGATTATGTTACATGTACACTACATATAATCAAGTAAATATGTCTTCATGTAGCCTACAAGTAAGTTTGCAACAGTAAACTTCCTTTTCATAAAGATACAACATTCTTCTCATATAAGCTGTATAGCTTTCAGGCAGTAAGATAATCTAATTGTTAAAGCCATAGTGCGTAACTCCTGTTGCCCCATAAGGAATCTTGAGTAATTACAACAGTGTTCGTACATTTACATGAGGTAAGCCGTCGATGATAGCGCAGTGTCTGCTGTACGTCCAGGTGTTTTCCTAGCAGTAGTAGAATCAACAACTGAAACATTTATCGGGTGCTTCTTGGGATTTTTCTGAGCTCCTGCGCCAGTGTGTGGGGCCGACACCAGTTCGTCAACGCTGCCATACTGAGAAATACAGAGAGAGTTCTGTGGAGCTGAATCAACTTTGTGTCAAGTCGTTTGGCGAAAACCATATAGGGTTCATTCTTCTTAAAGCCCTTCCAAACCCCCCTCAGCTAGATCAAAGTCCATGTTGTATGTTTAAGTTTTACCATGGGGGGGCAGGGGGGTTGGAGTGGTTACTTTCTGGCCGATTGTTATTGCTTCTCAAAGTGCTAAGCCATGAGTGAGGCCTCCGTGAATGCTGCTGCTGCCAAAGCGGTGTCTGAAATGTGTGTGAAATGTGTGTTGTGTGTGAGTAATCCTCCTCCCTGCCATGTGTTTGCTGCAGGATGAGGCAAAGGCATGGGCTTAAATTGGAAGCGCATGTTGCATGAGCTCACACTTGTCATTTATGATTAGTCTATGCGAACGGGGTGAAAATCTAACATGCCGATACCCCATGCAAGTGTAAAGGAAGCACTTGTGTCGGGGCTAAAGCCACGGGCCATTGTACTCACAAAATCCCTTAAACATTTATTTTTCGCTGCACACAGGGTGAGTTCAGTCGTCCCTTGGAGGATTTCCAAGAAACAGAGCAGCGTTACTAGAAGATTAGATCATTAAGCACATGTTCAAAAAAAATTATGAAGTCTATGGGATGATACTGGCAGGTTATTAAAGATAAAAGGCAAAATCATAATCCCTAAAGATTAATGTTTTTTATGGGTGAATGCAATAAATGTTTGAGAGACTGCATGGAATGTACGGCTGCGAGATCAGTTCATTGGAAGCTATGTGCATCCAGTTACTGTTTGCCACTTATCCAGGTTTGACTATCGTTGGCAGCAAATTAAAAAAGGCAGCCCATACAACCTCTTCCCTAGCACATCCTGCACTGCCTTGCCTCCTGAAGACTTCAGATATGACAACTGTAGTCCTTTTACATCTTTCCAGAGGTCTGGTCCCAGTTGGGCAAATACCTCTATGGTGAGGGATTTCTGGGAAGCATCCTGGGGCCTATTTTACAAAAATCACTGGTAACAGTGGCCATGTCACGTTGCACAAACTGCTTCAAAACCTGTGAGTCATACAAGGCTCATGTGTGCTCTTGCTTGGGTCAGTATGGAGTTTATTTTGATCAATGAAACGTTCAGAAATAACAGGAAAAGATTTTTCTCATTGTTAGAAATCTCAGCTTGCATGTTCTAAACTTAGAGAAACAGACCCCCTGACCAGATGCGTCAAGCCAGGTGTGGACATTTCTCGATTATAAGATGATGAAAATGCGGACATGGAGGATTCTGCATTGATTAAAAATAATAAAACACAACCAATCACAAAACCCAACACATAGGAAATAGGTTTTATAGATAGTGTTTTCTGACTTATTGTTGTTTTATTATTTGTTGCTGTATTTCCCATCTTGTTGGTGTGTTTTTGTCAATTGTTGTCGTGTTTTCTTATTCCCCGTTGTGATTTGAACTTCAGGGCCACCTAACTGTACTGTAGAGTTGGTAGTGACTAGTGAGGACATCCAGCCTGTCAGCTTCAGACAAGACACAGCCGCTAAACACAGAACGGGAATTTTCTTCACAGAACCGACCGTAACCCCTGGCGATGGTGAGCCTGCCCACTAGCCGGGCATTATGCAAATGTGAATCACGCTTGACTGGCCACAAGTCTGTGTGTGTGTGTGTGTGTGTGTGTGTGTGTGTGTGTGTGTGTGTGTGTGTGTGTGTGTGTGTGTGTGTGTGTGTGTGTGTGTGTGTGTGTGTGTGTGTGTGTGTGTGTGTGTGTGTGTGTGTGTGTGTGTGTGTGTGTGTCCATCGCATGGCTTCACATTTCAGCCAAACGTTATTGGTGCCAGTGGCCTTTTGTCTGCTTTAATTGAATTAACTTCTCAGAAACGGACCTTGTTGCAGGAGAGCGACGGGACATTACACAGCATGGGAGCTTTAACTGGTGTTTACATTGGAAGCATTCAGCGCTTTAGAAAGACAAGGAGCTTCCCTTTTTAGCACATTTTTATAGCTTGGTAACATTTGTTTTTCAGGAGCTGTATGACACACTTGTCTCATCCTTGGGACATAATAGATTAGCAAATAAACTCATTCCTGTCACTTTGTGTATTCCAAAGGAATGAATTACGTATTCACATTTTGGTGTAAGCGGGTTTGAAATCTGTGGGGTCCAGTTCGTCAAAAAGGTGATGTCACATGTCACAGATTCTATAGATAGCAACGCTCCCTAGCTAACCCCTCCCATCTTGAGAATTTTACAGAAGCTACGGTGGCCTTCATGGACAATAAGCTAGTTACTAAAGATGGATCATCCACCACTGCCTTAAGTCCTTCCAAACTATCAAGTGATGAGGTGAAGATGTATTAGCCATAATTCTATAGTACGTCTTCTTTGTCTTCCAACAGGTTCCAACATTACTAGCTATATGTAGAGATGTGTAAGGCCATTAACTTTGTCCTGTCTGTGCTACTGTAGAACATATGGGGGCAACATGGCAGCATGCCCCACACCTAAACATACATGTCTCATTCTTAGATAATAAAAAACCTTTATCTTCAAGCGATTATACACAAATTAAAACATACTTATGCAATTATATTCCTTTTCGATTAAGTCTGTTGAGAAAAAATGCCAATAAATTCTACCCACTGTCCCTTAAAAAACATGTGTCACCAGCACTAGTTGTTTCTCCGCTCGTTGCCTTAAGCATCTGTATACGGTAGAGTCATTAGAAACAGGATAACATTATTGGCAGAGTATGTGAAACATTAGATATGTATCTTGGTAACAATGGTACAGAGGCATATTTTCACTTTGTACAATTTTATAAAAGGACTACTCTAACACATATTGAAAAAAGAAAAAGCCCATTAGCTCATATATATGTAAACACATAACATTTTGTAATATTAATGGGCAATTGTGTGAGTAAAATCCAGGTTTAAAGGGTAGAAGAAGTCAATGGCAATGTCCCCATCTGCTGGTTAAATGATTCAAATCAAACTATACCGTGAGCAGCCACGAGCTTCACTCACAAGGGCCTGCTGTATTTTAGAGAGCTGCCTTCAGATAAAATACAGCACCGTGCCTTTGTTTTGGCTACAGGCCGCAGTCATTGTTTACGGGTTATCTTCCTCTTTCTTTCATGTCTGCTTGTCCCCAGTCTAAATGGCAGAGACCCACCCAGACGCAGAGCAAACACTGTCACGTGATTTTTTTTTCCCCCGTGCAGATGAAAGAGCCGTGGAAATCAAATGTCTGGCCGCCCTCCGAGATAATGTGAAGCAAACAACGCTCCGTATGTTTGATTTTTGAAAAGTTACAGACTTGAACCGACTTGAATGAAACAACACGTGATCTCCTGTATCAAGGGTATGGCTGGTATTTCAGCTACATGTGAACCAACAAGACATTATTAATATAATTATTCTTGGCTTTTACTTAAGCCTATGTAGGCTTTATTTCAAACCCAAAGATCACTTTAAGGGTAAACCGTGAACTTATTTTGCAAAAAAGAAGGCTAGTGTTAGTGTTTTCGATGCCATTTCTGACTTTTAAATTGAGAAATACATATTATAAAACTTTCAATATCTCTGTATTTTCCTTGAAAGCCAAGCAAGTAAGCTCATAATACCATGTAATGATTATATTGCAACATAGTCCACTGTAATCACAATAGCACCATTTCAACAAATAATGAATTATTTCCAACATACCTAACACCTTTTCTGGGGGAAACCCTATGGTATGTTATTTTTTGCAAAAGCAAAATGGAGAAAAACATGAGGGATAACCAAAGAAATCCAACCATTTAAGAACCACCATATTATGGAAAAGTCAGTTGACGTTTGCTGACTGTAAAATGTAACGCCTAACATTCCCATTAATTCATTAATTGATAAGTCAAGTGAAGCAGCAGAGGCAGTGCAAAATGACATACAACAAAGTTTAGAACACTGCAGGAGATGGGTTCAGATTCAGATTAAAAGGTGGAGTTTTTCATTGACAGCTCACAATCTCTTTATTGCGATGTATCGTAATCCTGCAATATATCTCAGGGTCTAAACTAAAAGATGGGGGTTAATTGGCCACAGCAAAGCCTAGTGGTAATACAAGACACAAGACAATCACACACAATGACAAAGAGATCCCAGGAATGTGATCCAGTGCAGTGATAAGTTACAGTGTTGCAGCTAACTGACCATGTGCCCATTGAAACAGCTTGCTCGTCTCATATACACTGTATACAACTATTTAAAGGCACTATACAAAACACCAGACTAATTATATCCATTCTATTTTTTGTGACGAGAGGAGTCCAACCTTTTGGAATAGTTGCAGTATAGCCATTATTAACCCTATTTTAATGCTTTACTCCTGGGGAAAATAAGAGCTCTATGTCATAGAAAGCAAGCATTGTTGTCTGGAGGATGCATTACTATGTATGATGAGGTATGCATGACATGCATCAACTAAGAGCTTGCACACGTTCCATGATAAACACTTTCCTTTAAAGGGTGACTCCAATACAAAACAGGTCAAGCTGGTGTCAAACAGCTGTTTATTCCAATGCTTTGGATTTAACAACACAGGCATGTGATTCCTGTACCTATGCTAACTTGTTATGGATATATCATCATTGCTATCTTAATTTTCCAATAAGTATATAGCTTGCATATCCAAGGAAATATTAGCCCCCACCCTGAGCGAACAAATAGTTATAAGCCCCCCCGACAACACAATACATTGATGTGGAGGTATTCAGGCTATTTTCAGAGTCATGACATGAAAGCTCAACAAGGCAGACAGGCGCGCAGAAGGCAAAGAAGTAACAGAGTATGTTCTCAGAACTTCTGTGACTAATTTAATGTAAAAGAAAGTGGTCTTAAAGGGTAAAACCCCTCAAATGAGGTAATCCAATATGCTATTCTTGCATTCTGGGAAAGTCCATGCAGCACCTAAGAAACCAGGTCTATGTAAGCTCTACATGCTTTTTATGCTCAATATCCTACTGCGTCTGTTATTTAATCCACATCACCGCCTATTTTTGGCCAGTGTTTGTAATAAGGATGTTGCATACAGTTGTCTATGTGCCATGCACATTTAAAAGGAGCTACATAATAAAGAAGACACATGTACAGAGTAAATACATCACAGCACAAGTGCTATACTGACAGACCGACCAATATTAGCTCACGGCTGACATATCAGTGTTGCTATACTGTTGTGTCAGCATAGAGTAGTAGTAAACATATTAATAGAGTTTGTACAGCAAAAAGCAGCAAGTTTATTTTTCAACTAAACTATGTCGCACCAAGTACATGTCTTAGTCAGAAGTTTCCTATGAAGATTCATTTTTCAAAAAATGGCCAATTTAAAATGATATATATCAGTATCTCCCCAAAAATCCAGGATACACAATGACCGTTTTTTTTTTTGTTTACATTAACCCTTAAATTACAGTTGCCTGTGTAGTAAACTTTGGTGTCATGCTGTGAGTATTCCAAATATTTAAAGCTGACATTTCCCAAGACTGTCTTAACAATACTTGCCCATACAAATGTTGAATGAATCATTTATGGCTGTGATCATTCCTCCTGTTCATACTGGCCCTGAAGAGATCTCTTTATAAAGAGATGGAGGATAAAAGCGTAAAGGCATTCCAATGTTCATCCAAAGCTAATATGAGCCTTCAGCTGTATGACTGCAACTTTGAAATATAGCCACTCTATACACACTACCTTGTGTTAGCTTCAGCTTAACTGTATTTTCTGCACTGAACGAGGAGTTTGGATTTGTGTGTGAATGCGTCACTTCATTGAAACCACACTAGGAAATAATCTCTTCACATCTAAATGACCGAGAGCTTTTTCAATGCACATATGGGAGTGTGAGTGTTGCTTTAAGAAACAACAGTGAAACTGGTTTTCTAATTTTATGTAACATTTGGAGAGAAAAAAATTAAACTAGTGAAATATACTGAGATGTAATCACGTACCTCAAAATCATGAAGAAAAATGTTAATCATAGATATATTTCTACCAAACAGTCATTAAGATAACATAATCATGTTGCTACACCACTTTGTTGTTTGAAACCTTGTATAGCCCAGTATATAAAGCAGCCCTGCCCACTGATACAGATGCCCTAATGTAATAACCAGAGATATCACAGGCTTGGCCACGTATTGAAGTATAAAAAGTAATAACTAAATCTGTAAACCAATTCTTGCAGTTCATGTTACACATCATTTGATCGCCATCACAAACACACACACACACACACACATTTGTGAGAAAAACAAAATAGAATCAGTGTATTTTCAGCCCTAGTGTGAACACAGCCTTGGGGGGGCACCCTAAATAAACTCCTAGACCGTGTGTGTGTGTAATATAAATGTGTGGCATGCCTGGTTGTGTAGGATTTCAGGCGCGTGCAACACATGTGTAGCATGGGGTCCAAGAGTGTGATTTAATTAAACATTCCTGTGCCCGCTGCACAGGCCGGGACACACCCGCTGTCATTAACGGGGATCAGGACGGGAACGTGGGGCATGTGCAGATTCTTTCTTTTTTATGGAGGGCTATTGAGTTCCTAATTCCCGTACGACTGATAATAATGGCACGAATAACACTTCTGTAGAACAATCAACTGTTGTGTCCCTCCCTGTGTGTTATCTTTAAGGCACTGAAGAAGCAGTAAGTATCGGACTAGTAAAATAAAAACATTAATAAAGGATTATATTAAAGGGATAGTTCAGTGCTCAAGAAACACAGGGAAACAACAGCTAATTGGAGTATACAATTAATGTTTTCACGCTAATTGGAGTGATATGCTGCCACACCGGCGCTAGTTGGAATAATAATACAATCGACATTCTACCCGTTGAAAAAAAGTGCAAAAATAATCAGCTGTCTAGCGGCAAATTCAGCAGTGATAAAAATACAACATATAGGGCCGGTTTCGCAGACATGGATTAAGCCTAGTTCTGGACTAAATTGTACTTTCAATGGACAATCTCCATTCAAAATTCCATTTAGTCCAGGACTAGGCTTAATCCATGTCTGTGAAACTGGCCCTTAGTGTGAACAGATATATTAATTTTTTAGGTAAACATATTTATGTGATGAAACCCCGTTTTTCTGCTGGTCCCCTCGGTGTCTGCCCCTAAAGCGACATCTCCTTCACACTCCTTATAGTGACTGCACTGATCATCATATCCATAAGTTAACAGACTAACTATGCATATACAAGCCCACATCAAAAATACTGAACTATCGCTTTAATGTGGTCATAATGCATGCATCTCTATTGCCAAAGGATTTGTCTTCTACAATCAAGTGAACCCTGTACTATCTACACAGCTTTGCCTGCAGCAGTGAGAATTAGTGTATATTTTATGTGACACTCTACGCTTGCTTACATGGTTCCTAATGGCCATTACGTTTCCCCCTCCCAGTCCAGTGAGAACCACATTCCAGAACAAATACCTGATGAAATTCCTCCCTGGCGGAATGTGTAAGTGTGCAAAACCCTGTCCTTTTAGAAAAGCGGTGAGGGCTAAGTAGCAACAATGATCTGCCTCAGCTTGTTACCAGCAACTGATGCAAAACAGAGAGAGAGGAGGGGAAAAGAAGCCAAGGTCTTTCTTCCTGTGTGTATTCAGACTAAATGCAGCATGTCAAAAGGGGATTTCTACGTTTCTCTCGATGATGAAAACATGATTGGGCGACTTGGGTAGCCCGGTCTAACTTCTGCTCCACTGTCATAGTTATTACCCTTTGAGCCCTGTGGCATCCGACCTCGCTTCAAAAAAAGGCCCAAATATCAACAAAAGACACATTTTGAATGCGGAGTGGATGCCACATGGGAGAGCCCAGCTCCCTGTCCATCACTCGGAAGTGTTGTGAATGGCTACAAAGGCCCCCAGAGTGAGACTTTGTGGGGATTGTGGACGTTGCCAAGAAGCAAAAGCCACATCGCTTTGCCAAGAATTAGGGAAGAAGACAAGGAAACCCCCCCCCCACACATTGAGAAATATCAACAAAAACTGCAGCATAAAAGGCTACATTCACTGGTCCACAAAGCCATAGAGTTTGCATGGTACAGGGCTAAACGGAGTGTATTATGTTGCACTGATGCCACCAAGGTCTGAGGCAGAAGGTGGAAGTTAGGCCTCTCTCTCTCTATCTTGCTTTACATTCCAAGAAAGGGGGAACACAACCGTGACTCTGGAAGGGGGGGAAAAATACAGTGGCCCTGCGCCTTAATCTATCACTCCGTTCTGCCATTCTGTCCACACTGTGCATCGCCAAGTGAATTGAAGACACTTTAAGGAGCTCTTTTGTACGCCATTATCTCCCCGGTTTCACAGGCTTTTGTGGGCAACGTTACGCGTCGCCAAATCCGTAAAGTCTTGAAAAGGCCGTTTGGAAAAGAAATATCCGCTCATCGGATTCACACATCCTTTCACCACAAAAGCGATGAAATGCCTGCGTTGACTTCCAAAAAAAGGGATAATAAGGGGATCGCTCCACGCTAGCTGCCGCCGGCCTATAGGAGGGTGGAACTCAAATTTTTGCAACTTAGCACACGCGTCTGCATTCCTGGACAGCGTTTTGAATATTCTGATGTTGTAGGCCATACAGTCTAAGGAGTGGAAACATGTCACTCCACATCTATATCAGTGACGCTGCGATTAATGTTTTCACACTTCGCGGTCGGGATTTTTAGGTCGTTATCTGGAACTCTCACGTCCAACGGGCTCCAAACTGAAAACAGAGACAAAAAATTAAACCGAAATATTTCAGCTTCTGTGAGTTTTTCTCATCAACTTTTAATGGCATGCTATTAAAATATCATATTTTGTTTATCTTAAATGACTTTTCCAATGCATAATAAATGCTTCATCGCTGAAAGATTATTGGTCATAACTCTTTCGCTGGTATACTAGTATCAACATGAGTGAACCTGAAGCTCAGAAGTAGGTGAAGAAAGTGTTTTGATCATTGAAATTTCTCTCTGTTTTACTCATTGTCACGTTGTGTCAAAGAGAACCAGAGTGGCCGAAAAGCAAAGTTGTGTCTGTATATTTATCCTATGCAACCATCTTCAAATCGCCATCATCTCAACTTTAGTTTTTTACAATACTCTGAACCAAAAGGCTCAATTTCTAAAGCACTTACATCAACTAAATGTTCCATAATCATTCTTAGCACTATTCTAAAGGTTATTAAATAAGGACACTAGTAGGTAAGTTGTAAAAATGAAATAGAAATTTCAACTCTGGCTTCATCCAACATTTTATTTAGATTTATTAAGACAAACTAAATTGTGCATAATTAGTTGGATATTGCCAAATATGCATATGTATTCAAACATTTTAATATAAAATGAATTGTTTTAAAGTAAGATGTGCCCTAATCACCTGCAGTAACTCGCCATGACTCACTAACAAACAATGTCTTTGATATCTTCTCTTATTATCTGAATCATTTACATACCATCTCAAGATTAATAAAACACAACACATTCTGCCCAGACGGTCATGTGAAGTAGAGGCACCTGTTTTAAAGAAGTTTCCTCCTCTCTGACATACAATGCAGAAATGAACTTGACAGGTTAAATTCCCTGTGTGGCATTGGGCATCAAAAGGGTCAAATGACAGAGGGGTTAACCTCTCGCCCAGGCATCCCAACCCTCTCCATCCGGGTCAAGCACACACCGGGCAGCCTTCCACTGTGGAACGCACAAAGAGGGGCTTGTTCCAGGGCCAGTGTGTGTGTGTGTGTGTGTGTGTGTGTGTGTGTGTGTGTGTGTGTGTGTGTGTGTGTGTGTGTGTGTGTGTGTGTGTGTGTGTGTGTGTGTGTGTGTGTGTGGGTCAGTGCCGGCAGGTAGGAGTGAAATGATAGGCCTACCCCGGAGACGCAGCACAGAGGACTCACTGTTAGCCCGTGCAGCTAGAGCATCCGCTGGAATGCAATACAGGGCGGCAGGCAGGTAACTCTCAGTTCACCACGCATACCATTATCCAAAAAAATATCTTCAAATGCCAGGAAAAGCCCCCCCCCCCCCCCGCCCCGCCCCCGCCCTGCCCCTGCCCCCCGTCTGACACTCTGGTGGGAATTCAGAAACAGAGAGCTGGACCCGACAGGCATCAAGCTGAAATGAGGATTAGCTTCTTAAAAAGGTGGAGTCAGCCATTCTGGAGAATGCTTGTGGTCAAAATCACTTTTTTGTCAAAATCAGTGAATACCTCCTCACGATCCGCTACTGGTCCATACTGTGTGTTGTGTGCAAGCGCTGAATTATTTTGTTGTTCATAAACAACCTAGGCTCTGTAAACAGGCATGTTGCAAGCTACAATTTTGCTTTACAGCTTTTTTTTATAAACATAAATATCAGCTCAGAGCACCACTGTGTCTAGAGCTGCTACCTCTTGATTCCATAAAAACTAATGGTTGGTTACACAGACTCCATTTACACAAAACTTTATCATGAGACAAGTGTAATGCACTTAAAATGCCTCACACCTCTCCCTCTGATGCTACTGTTCTATCAGGGACAGATAGCCTGTCAGCTCATCAGGTTCATGTGTCAGCCAACATGGAGTCTTAATTCTCCCCACATAATGAATACAAGGCCAGACCACTGTTAACCTCTCTGCACTTGTTCTGCCAAACATCTGATCTGATAAAGCGTGTTGATTTTAAAGCAATGCGATTACATACAAAGTCAAATGAAAGACGTGGCAAGTGTTGACGAATAGACGTGGACAGCCTGTGAATCAGGCAGTGTGAACTGAGGTGTAGACCCTTGTCTATGTACGTTAGCCAATTGCTTCATAACTCAAATGTAATAAATGTATGGAGAGAAAAAGGAAAAATAAATATCTCTTTAAAGTTTCTACAAGGAACTTTCAGTTGTTATTGATTTTAGCACCCCCTTTGGTCAAAAGAGGTAGTGTTTTATGACACCAGCACCGGCTGTCCTAAAGATCTTTGCTAGCGCATGCATTTGTTTAGGAAGTTATTGAAAGAGAGACCCCAGGATGCATCTTGTGTTGGCTTTTCAGATAGCAAACTGTTTCCAGGCATGTCTAGGTGGAAATGAAATTCACATTGTGTTCAATTTGAATTTGTATTTATGATGAAAATATACTGTAGGCCTATACCGTGAATATAAAGGCTATATATATTAGTTTTTTTAACATCTGCAACTCATCACTTGACACTGGGAACACTATCAGCTATTCTGGGCTAATGTGCTAGGAGTGGCCGACTTAGGTTTTATAGGGGGTGGTCAGCACAAGCTTTCGGGATTCAATCATACAGAAGGAGGGAACCAAGGCAGTAAACTGAACTAACACAATGTCCACATTATGATCTCAACAGCCATTTTAAGTTGTAATTTTAAGAAACACTTAAGCAGGTTTAAGATAAGTGAAGAATCCAATCCGAATAGTTTTACCCATAATTCAGAAATTCTAAATATTATTAAAAGGAATGCAAAAGTATCGGTTGTTTTTCTTTAAAAGCATAATATTCTCCATGGTGTCCCAATACCATTTAGCAAATGTGTCTTTGCAGTCAGATGGAGTCCTATTCCAGTCATCTCTCCGTCAGCTCATGTACTGCTGCCATTATACAACAACTCCCTAGACGCAAAAACACACAAGGACAACATTCCTCCGAGAAAGCCTGTTCAAGACCCCCTCATGTGGTTCAAAGTCTTGCTTGTGTACTTTGGTTTTTTACATGAGGGTTTTCCTTTCAGGCCGATTTGTTATCGCTCTTCAAACTTCTACACCACGGGGCTGTCTGAGCGCCGCTGACGAGAGCAGACAAACACCCATCTTCATATGGGACACCGCAAGGCAAGCATCACACACACACAAGGAGAAGCAATTACTACAGGAAGCGAGACCCTCTGCACCTCTATAGTGAAAAAAAGAGCAAATGGTATGCAAAAGAAAGAATGCTATGGCTGAGCATGGCATTTGGCAAGGTGAATAAAGTGAAGCCAAGACATCCACTACACATCCTTCAAGATAAATCAGTCAACAATTAGAGAATTTGTTAATTGATTGATTAATGAATATACTGACAACACCAACTGTGTCTCAAACTACGTGGTCATTCAGTGAGTTGCAAAGAAAAAGCTCAATACTTATTTTCAAACCTACAAACTATTCCTTATAAAATCCCAATGCTGGTTGTTTATACCCAGCGTGAGTGACACTTGGCTAGCTCATTTGAGTGACTTTTTCGACACTTTAGCACCACTTCATTACTTCCAACCACAGCCCTTGCTGGCAGAGTCGTTAGCCACTACCATTCTTTTCCCACAGTGCTCTCCCTGTGCCCACAGCCCTACACTACACGCCTCGGTGCCAGCTGTTTGTCCGTGCCACCAGACACACACACACACACACACACACACACACACACACACACACACACACACACACACACACACACACACACACACACACACACACACACACACACACACACACACACACACACACACACACACACACACACACACACACACACACACACACACACACACACAACACACACACACACACACAGCTCAGCAGTAGCCAGGAAAAGTCATCCTAGAAGGGTCTCTGTACTGTTGCAGGGATTATACACAGCATGGGTCTGTAGCCAATGTGGTGGCCGATAATGTGATGATTTTTTTCAGCAATAACAGGGTTTTTTTTCCATCCACATAACTGCTGTAAACATTACATTGTGTCATCTAGACAAGTGATTCCAGACCAGGGGAACTTGTACAGTTACAACCGGTTACCAGGAAAGATTGTGGAATAGTTTGGAAATAGAAATAATTATGGTTGGATAAAAGAACTTACCTAGATATTTGTATTTTAGGAGACTTTTTTTTCAAATAGCACATTTTAACTACAGCATACATATTTATAGTGCCATGTCATGATGACATGTTGGAGATCAGACTGTGCCAGCATCACATTTGAAATGTTCTTGTAGGAGTCTCAGTATGGATGGGAGTGTTCTTTTTTGTTTTTTAAATATGTGCTCTGTGGTTTACCATCACCCTCACGTAACCTTACCAATAGCCTAATACCAACAACAGCAACCATGATAATGACAATAATCAAAAAAGATATCGGAACAGAATCGGAACAGATAAAAGTGCATCTCTCTAGAAATGACCTCTGCTGTGGAAATGTGAAGTTTCAGATAGCGGGGCAGGATTTACATTCCACTGGTCAAAAGTTAAAGCCTTGGGCTGCAAATAACTATAAAATGTAACCACTTTAACCACAATCTGACTAACTAACTAACTAGGCCTAACTAGCCAATAAACAGTCCATTATTTCCATGACGTCATTCCGTACAGGTAGGATCACTGCTGGTGGTGATCCCATAGTGCTCATTGTACAAGCATGACTGAACTTGGACTTCTCAGAGTCGCCCCTTTGGCAGTCATTATAGTGAATGGTTTACCTCATTCACTCACAGTGGCAGCGCCTGAATGCCTGATGTCAAAGCAGGTATTAGGACACACAATATGGTAACCTGGATTGATGGCTGTGTTATGTACAGGCTGTTTGTGACTTATATAACAGCCGCTGGCTATATTCTGGTCCCACCATGTGAACCAATAGTGAAATGTTTTTATTGCTGTTGATATTGCTGAATGTGCTTCCAGAGGGCTTTCCCTTGGCTCAGCGCACTTTAAATGTTTTAGCCTGACAAGTGGAAGCAAAGGTCGGAGAGTCTTATCTTAATCCGACATAAAGATAGTCAATGGGGCTATAAAGCATACACATGGGTGGGAAACAATAAACTTCAGTGACTGACAACCACAACCTGACCATAGCCTATACTCTCGTAGTGCTCCTGTTTGGACGCCAACCTGTGCGCATTTTGCCCTCCGCGCGCGCACTTCTCGTGACTGCATCATGGACGTAGTATTATTATGATGCGTGCGTAAATCTCACCTTTTTCACGCTGACTTTCTTCTTGGTCTTCTCCTGCGCATGTTGGAGCGCAGGCATGGGCAGAAAGTCCTCTTCACAGCAGAGGAAGCTCACCGTGCATCCCATCCGAGCAGAGCCAGGGCGCGCACGCACACACACACACGTCCAAACGCAAACCCATTCAAAGCTTCCCCTCTCGGTCGCCTTCCTTCCCTCCTTCGCGCCTCTGACAGCAGGTAGTTACTGGGACTTTACTCCGCTCAGACGGCCGAGAACTCGGTGTGGCATCACTGCGCGGTCAGTCGAGCATTAGGCCTTTACGAATGGTGCTTTCTTTGATTTATTTTGAGAGACAGGAATAGAGGAATGTTCCGATGAGTTCCCTGCACTTGTCCTCAGCCAGGGTGAGGTGACTGCAAGCTGTCTGAGGAGGACAAACAGGTAGCCTGCAACGCGCGCGCTCTCTCTCTCTCTCTCTCTCTCTCTCTCTCTCTCTCTCTCTCACTTAGGCTACCCTCTCTCTAACTCTCTCTCTCCCTCCCTCTCACTCACTCACTCTCATCTTTACATTCACACATAGGCCTATCTGGTGATTGGCCGTGCAGGCTGTCATTCAAAAACGTGCAGGGATTGGCTGTTTAATTGCCTACACATGTGCAAACATTGGAACCCCCACACAGCCACCCCACACACACACACCACACACACACACACACCACACGCACGCACGCACGCACGCACGCACGCACGCACGCACGCACCACACACACACACACACACACACACACACACACACACACACAACACACACACACACACACACACACACACAACACACACACACACACACACACAACACACACACACACACACACACACACACACACACACACACACACACACACACACACACACACACACACACACACACACACACACACACACACACACACTGGTGTTTTTCATCAATTCTGAGGACATTGCATGGACTTTTACATGATGGACTTATCCATTTCCAGAAGAATTGCCATAGCCCTAGCCACTACTTGGCTAACGCTAAGTATTCACCCTAAAATATAATTATTCCCGTAATGGGACTTCTATTTTGTCCCCAAAAGGAAGGCAGAGACCACATTGTTTTTTTTTTTTTTTTTAAGATATTTTTGGGCATTTTTATGCTTTATTGATAGTGCAGAGAGACAGAGGTGAAATGGGGCAGAGAGGGGAGTGACATGCAGAGAACGACCGCGGGCGGGAATCGAACCCGGGTCTGCTGCTGGGCCCGGCCCGGGAGGGGGACGCCTTCCCAACTGAGCTAAAGGCGCCCCCCAGAGACCACATTGTTACGAAAATAGTCCCCACAACATGAGTATGTTACCTGCACACGCGCGCACACACACACACACACACACACACACACACACACACACACACACACACACACACACACACACACACACACAAGCACGCACAGAGACAGAGTATAACAAAAGTATTTTTCTAGTGTGTTTGCCAATCAGCTGCAGCCTGGGCTCATGAATTACCTCCAAGTAGCTTCAGACCACTGTACTGGGATCAGCCGTTGTACAGTGCAGGAATCCCCGCTGCCCTGCAGTCTTCTTGAGTAGCACTGATGAAGTTCAAGAGCTTTGTTCACTTTCATGTTTGTGTTTGCTGCCCCCTGCTGGCTGACTTGTAAAAGTATACAATCAACGTTCCTACATTGCTGCCTTTATCTACTTTTGTTTACCTTTCTGTGCTTTTAAAGACAGTTATATAACCCATGCTTTACACAGGTGTATAAATATCATTGTTGGAAATATTATCTCAAAATCTCAGCATGAGATACTGTTGCAGTCGACATACACTCCGGACTAATACACAAGCAGGAAGAGGTTGTTCTATACTTGTTGGTCTTTTTTTCTCCCTGTGGTTGAGGATCCACATAGATCCTTTACTGAAGTAACCATGTAAAATCATTTCAAGTTGTTTATTTAAAATCTTAAAAAAGTACAGAAATAAAGTACAGAAGTATCATTTGTATCACAGTGAAAGTACTTGCTCTGCAGATATAACGCCCCCTGTGACTGATAGGTTATTGTATGGAGGATGATAGGATGATTCATGAAGAAAAAAAGAAAATCTGTTTTCATTTTGGGGGTTATTCTGGTCAGTCTTTCATGAAAATAGATTCTGCCTAGATTTGCAATTAACATGTTAGGGTGAATTAAATTCTTCAGGTGAACAGTCAGTTGTTTCAGAGGTGGGCGTGGTATTTCTTTTTGGCATGGGAAAAGGCTGCTGTGCATAGAATGTGTAGATGCACACATGACAGGGGCATAAGGTATAATCCATTGTCCCTAAAAGGTTGCCGTCCAAATCAACTGACTTGTTTAAGTGCTGCAATGTAAGGTTTAGCGATTGAATAGATACAAAATAAAAGGCTGAGACCCAAATGGTAAGATATCTCACATGTTGAATCAGCTTTGAGTCGATTCACCTTCAGTGCACACATACACAGTGAATACACAATGTAAGTGCTGGTGATCATTAAATACATATTTGCATGCAGTGCCAAATTTAAAGTGGGTTCGAGGAACTTTCTGTTTTTGTTGATTCTAGCGGCACCTATGAACTAAAGCGGTAGTGTTTTTATGACATGGCGTGTGCATTTTTAGGAAACAAGTGAAAGAGAGACGGCAGGATGCATCGCGATGTGGTAATGTATGTATGTATGATTATTGATTAATAATGATAATATGACGGTGATGGTGAAGCAAAGTAAACTTTGATTTAGTACTGTTCATAAACACAGGATGTTACGGTCTGCCTGCCGTAAATCATTTTGTGATTTCCCGGGAGATGGTGCCGGAGCAAAGGCATTAAGAATAACTTCATACAAATAGCGTTGTTTTCGTAGATGGTCTCGTTTGCCATCACAGGACATTCATGATCATCGCAGAAAAAATTAGACTGTTTCATAAACATTTAACAGATCCTTGTATGTGGTTTAAATGAAGTAAGACAGGTGCAAGGTATGTGGGAAACAGATAATACTGTTTACAAAGTATGATTCTAGCCTCTATTACAGTATGAAAGCTGAAGCTCAAATGATGACCCGCACCAAGGTGTTTCTCTGAAAAGCCGTGTAATCATGTTTCCTGAAACTTTCCCTGGTTTGGCATCTCATTCTTAGACATACCATGGTGTGCATCCATGCGTCTGTCTGTCTTTTAGAACTCACGTCGCTATTCGAGCAGCACATCATGCTGCGTTTCCAGGCACTCTGTCCACAAAGTGTAGGTTGAGTTGTCGGTCCGGTATCAGAACAATGCGGTTGATGCATTTCACCTCTCCCACTGTGGGGTCTGCTTGGATTTCAAACCGCCTGATTAGCTGGAAGGAGAAGAAGAAGAAGAAGAAAATAAACACTTTATCGTTAGGCCTGGCTGATTGTAGCCATGGCAACACACTGACCTCCTCAGGTTATGTTTTTGTAATGTGTGTGGTGAAAGCATGGAGCAAGCTTTGTTTGTCAAGGGGATGCCATGTACAACTATACAGCTGCTTTGTAATTTATTCATGACATTTGATTTGTATGACATTGTTGTGACTGCTAACTTGTTTTTTATGGTCATGTATTTATGTGGTTGTTATTCAATGTTTGAGTCTGGATACATGACTTTACTAGCCTGGCACCGCCCGCCTACCTACTTCCTCTCAATTTTATTTTCCCTTCAGTAGTCAGTCTGGGTCCGCGGGTTTTCTCAGCCAGATTCTTGGCTGTCTAATCAGCGAACAGAGAGTGGCTGAGAACAATGACGTTGAAGTTGTGCGCCATTTTCAGTTGCTTTCAGAAGCCGGCGCATGACAAACGTCACGAACAAACGTTATGCGATTGGTTGGCTGATCCAGAGTGGCACTGGGCACATCCAATAGTTTTAAACTTCAACCGACACCCGCCTTCAAGTGAGTTAACGTTTGTCAATTGAGTGATTCCAGACCTTCTGTACAAACTAAATGAAGTACAATGGTCTGGTAGGAGCAGGCTAGGACTTTACATCCTGTGCCAGAAAATAAATACATTTCAATAAATCAAAAAAGGTTGTCACCCAACTCTGCACTTTTTTTTCACCACACCTCTCTATACAATTGCAGTGCTCACCTTTTTATTTGACAGCCACAAACCTTACATCATCAGATCACCTGTATTCAGTAGATGTTACAAAAGGTTTTATCACCCGTCAAACTTACCCTAACCAGGACCAGATACATCTCCAGTTCAGCGATGCGGCGGCCCACACAGCCTCTCACTCCGAAGCCAAAGGGGATGGAGCTGAAGGGTTGGGCCTCTCGTGGCCGTCACGCAGCCACCTCTCCGGTTTGAACGTGAACGGGTCGGGGAAGGTCTCCTCGTCATGACTGATGGCATAGTGGCAGAGTACGAAAGAGGTCTGGAGAGACAACATATACATTATATAGCTGTATATCGTATATTATTTCATATATTATTTATAAAGTGAAATATATCAGGCCTTTTTTATAATTTTTTTTGTTGATTTGAGATGCTGGATTTTTCATGAGCTGTAAGCCGTAATCAGCTACATTTAACAAAAAAGGCCTTGACATATTTCACTTTAAATGTAATAATAGAAGAGTATCTGAAAGTTATTATTTTTAATAAACAGAATTATAGGTGAAGTAAGCAATTTATTTATGTTAATTTAAGTGTTAATTCGCTCTTTATTCATACAGTGATCACTTACATAGTGTGCACGTTTCATAAAGCCGATTTCTCAGTCACCTGCTCTGCATGTATTTGGCAAATAAACTTTTCGGGGATCCTGAAACTGATATCCAATCAGAAGAGAGAACGCTACAAACCTGCACCCGTCTCACTGCCGGTGCACGCGCAGAGCGACAGATGGGTGAATGTTTATGCGCCTATAATGGCAGAGCAGATAAAAATCCTTCCCAATGTCTGTCTTGATGGTTTTTATCATGTTTTATCACACTTACTTATCTGAGATGATGCTAGATAACTCGCTGCTTGAAGACCGCGGCAGTGCATTAATGTGGTGACGTAGGGACGAGGGAGGGGACTGCTAACTGCAGTCAGTGACAGGAAGTTAGCTAAACTGACCATTCCGCTTACTGAACCTTTAACTTTTCCATGATATTATAATTGTTTGAGATGCACCTGTCTGTGCACACAAAACACGAACAAAGAAACCAAATAACAGTAAATAGAAAAGCAGACCCACACTCTTTGGAAATTGATATCCACCAATCGCAATCTCCTTTTCTGTTATGAGCCTTGAGTTTGCTGGAACCACGGGGTACATCCTGCAAAACAAGAATGAAGCATTTCATTTATTGGGGTGTGGGCCTGCTGTTGAGGCTGACTAGTTTTAAAAAGTAAACACAATGTGGCTAAATGTTTGACAAGGAGAGGAAAAGTAGAGCCTAAAAACTACAACACCCTCCCAACACTGTAACCTCTCTGACCGGTCTAACCTCAGTGCTTCCTTGACAACAGCCCTTAGATACGGCAGCCGAGTGACCTCTGCAGCGGAGGGCAGCGGGCCTGCTGGCTCCAGTGTGGACACTTCCCTATGCAGTCTGTCCTGGGTGTGAGGGTTCTTGGACAGCAGGTACAGTATCCATGTGAGGGTGTTGGATGTCTGAAAAGCAAAAAATACTGTTGCTGTGGAGTTTGAGTGCGTATTCTAGCAACTTTTAAAAATAGGCTAAATAAGTTTATGTTTTCCTCTGCTTTTAACTACATTCTGACTTTCAGATGCAGAGTGGCTCTAAATTAATTATCTAGTATTTTCTACTTTTTTGTATTTTACTTTTATTTTAGAGAGTCCTGTTTACCGTGTCCACTCCAGCCAATAGGAGCTCAGTGATGCTGCCGTACACATCGTTGGTGCTTATCTGAGTGTTTGAGAACAGGTATGTCAGGTAGTTGACCTCCACCTCCTGGTTGTTGTCCACACGCTGCTGTAGGGCCGCCATCTTCTTGTCAATCAGCTCTTTGGCTACAATGAGTGCAGAAATGGAAGTGTTTCATTTAAGTGTTTAAAAAAAAGGACTTACAAAAGAAACATTTACTAGTTCATTTTAAATAAAATTGCTCAAAACATCTTTAAAGCACACCAATTAACCAGTTATACCTAGTTTATTTAATGCATGGGAAAACAAACTGTACAAATTACAGCATTGTGTTAGAGTGTAAGCTAACCATCCGAAGGCTGTAGCTAGCTTCATATTAAATCAACGGAGAGTGCTATCAATATTTTGATATAAGACTATAAGAAAGTGAAGAAGTGTTTGTCTGCTTAAAAAGAGTCAATCAACCCTGATAATGGTATTGATCCTGATATTAAACAATGAGACACTATTTTTTTAGTTCTGATCTGATTCCGATATCTGGTTTTGAATATCTGGCAATACTGATACTGTCATACTATGTCATAATTTATATATTTTTTTTAAATTGGTGGTAATGTTTTAGATTATAAAGGCTAAACAGTCAACTCAACACAACCTCGCTAACACCTCAGCTGTCTCCTTCACGACTCACCAAAGCTGAAGATGCCGTCCCAGCCCGCGATGTAGCGCTGCCAGAAGGGCAGCAGACTGCGGCTCCACTTGGGAGTCATGACCACAGGCAAGCTGTAGGAAAACATCTGGGCTATGGAGTCGATGAAGTCCTGAGTACCTGCAGGGGTTTCCTTCTCCAGACAGCCAAGCCTCGTCTCAAACAGTATGGAGGCAATACCTGAGCGGTCAAAGGTTTTTATTTAGGATATGAATAGGAAAAGATCAAAAACCCAAACCGTAAAATGGTTGTCGCGTAGCTTTACTTAAACTCAGGAAGTTAGCAAGCAACAAGAAATATTCAATGTGGCAATGAGGAACTTTCATTTTGTTTTTGTTGATTCTAGCACCCCCTTTGGAAAAATGCGGTAGTGTTTTTAACGGCACCAGCACTGCTGTCCTAAAGATCTTTGCTAGCGTGTGCCGCCAGCGCAATTGTTTAGGAAGCAAGTGGCAGACGGCAGTATGCATGCCGATGAGGTAATGTATTAATATGTGACGTTGTAAGATTAATAATAGTAATATGACCATGGTGAAGCAAAGTAAACTTTGATTTAGTACCGTTCATAAGCACAGGCTGTTCCGGTCTGCCTGCCGCAAATCGTTTTGTTTACTATAATACATTACTAACAACGATATAAAAATAGCACTCTTTTCTCGTTTACTGCTACAGGTCATTTATGATCTTTAAAGGAAAATTAGACTTTTACATCAACATTTCAAAGTTCCTTGTAGGAGGTTTGAATAAAACGTGCACAATGCACTCTATGTACTCTTCAGGTCCTTCAAGCCCCAACCACAGCGTGTTCTACCAGCATCCAATGCGGAAGTGACAAAAAATTAAGTTCACCGAGTGGCTATTAAGAGGTGATACCAAAACACAGCAATTTCTCATTGACTCCCTTGTTAAGGGCCGTTTTCAAAGCATTATTGTGAAAACGGTGTATGAGTGTGTGTATGAATGGGTGAATGTGGTAAGATATGTAAAGCGCTTTGGGGCTGAGAAAATCGGCAAGAAAAAGCGCTATACAAGTCAAGTCCATTTACCATTTACCATTATTAAACCTATTTACGGCCTGGTCCAATAAACCATTCTAGTCTGTATGTTTAGGTCATATCTCCATGACAACACTGAGGGGGTGAATTGTTGGGGATTACACTAGTTTTTAAACTATTGGAGGTTAAAATGTAGGAATAATTAGGGGCGTGGCCTCTTGAGTGACAGCTAGCCGCCTGCTGGCCCTCATTTCGCCTCGGAGGTATATGTCAGCTAGATGGGCGTATCTCCCTCCCCGACGTCATATCAATGCCCTTTTTCGGTAAGAGGAAATAAAGCGGCGTAAAAATCTGCTAACTGAGGTCAGCCCGGATGCTACATGCAGTTTATATACTATCTATGGTTTCCTCACATACCCTCTAGGGAGAAGCTATAGAGCTCGTTGGCCACGTTGGGCACCAGGTCTCCTGTGGGGCTGGACTGACGCAGGTAGTTCACCCTCTGGATGAAGTCTGTCACAACAGCATTGATGTTGCCGTCATACTGCGCTGAGTCTTTGGGATTGAGCATGCGCTTGTTCAGCGTGCGCCTGAGGTTGAACCACTTCTCCCCTTCACTGGGAACACAAACAGCCACAATGAGTCAAAGCTGACCAATGGTTTTCAAGTTCAACGCTTGACATTTCCAAACATGTGAGATTTGTTTTCCTAAACAGAGTTCACTTCAGATACATATTAGGCGTTAAAGGTCACCTATTATGTAAAATGCACTTTTTCATGTTTTCAATAATAAAACGGGTCCCAAGTGTGACTCCCCTCTCTGCCCCATTTCACCTCTGTCTCTCTGCACTATCAATAAAGCATATAAAAAATGCCTAAACAATATTAAAAAAAATAAAAAATTAGCATAACATGTGACCTTTAACTCAACCCAATAGGGGATTTATGTTGGGGATTTGAACACACCAACCGCCCAGTCTGAAAACAAACTCTTTATTACGAGTAGGTCACGGTCAAATCCGTCCCACAGCCACATGACTGGACTTCACCCAGGAAAGCCCTTATGTAACTTTTATTGGGGTGTTTAGACATGGGACAGTAGTAGGCCTGTGTAGCAAGGAAATTGGAATGGAGCATTGTTGTGGACATCATAGCAGTCTTACAGTGTGAGGGGCCCATAGCCGACTCCCTTCATATCCCGATACTCAGTCCAAAGGGTCATGTCCCCTCGTCTGGGGAACTTCTCATCGTTTCTCATGAGTTCCTCCAGCAGCTTGGGAGTGCTGAGGTTCACATCCTTCATTCCTCCTCTGTATATGGGCCCGTACAGCTGCTTGTTATAGATCTGATGGTTGGCAAAGTGGACGCAAAGGTACATGAGTTAAAGTGTTAATACCATAGGTTAATACGCAGCCTCGGCTCCGTTAAAGGATGTGTAAACAAAGAATATATCAACAAAGAGGACCACAGTCTAGCAACCTGCCAGTTTACAGAGCCTAGGCTGTATATGATTTTTTTTAGTGCACACACATGGACAGGTAATGGATCGTGAGGAGATATTCACTGATTTAGACAAAAAGTGATTATCCAGAATCGCTGTCTACACCAACAAAGAAACTTCTCTTGAGGTGAAAAGAAGAGCTGCTCATGAAGGCAGCCTTCTCCTGTCTCCTGTGTGAGAGTAAACTGAGACTAGTTGTTGTAACCTGGAGGTTACTATAGGAACTAAGGTAATGCAACCAGCCTGACATGTTCTATTATGCATTGCCGCTGGGGAAAAATGCCAAACATGTATATCACACCCTTGATCCTTCAAACAGATTATCAACGTTTGCATTAGGTCAACACAAAGCAAAGTTATATAAGGGGTCTTTTTTTCTAAAAAAAAAAAATCATGCAATATAGTCTATATGCAGATTTAAATAATCAGGTGTTGCTGTGCTGGCATTGACCTGCAGAATATAAGTTTGTGTGTATGACTCAGAGACTTGGGTAGAACAGCTTACCTGTAGCTCGTGCATACGGTTGTAGTAACCCTGAAACACCATTCTGTAGATCGTCTCCAAGAGGCTGACCGCTGGGAGGTCCTCTACTGTCCGGGGCTTGTCATGGGAGGTGGAGAGCACCCCGGGGTCTGTGGAGGTGCTGCTCCCCACCTCCCTGAAGCTGCCCCGGGCTAAGGTGAGCAGGCACGGCCGCTGACAGCCTCCAGTTCTCCGCAAAACACTCACCAAGAAGGCAGCCATGGCGAGCGGCAGAACAGAAAACACTAAGGGCTCCTGTTACATACAGGAATGAACTGAGCGGAATGTTTAACCCTTTACATGGTAGTACGAGCTCTCCGACTTCTCGTGGGACACTTTAGTTTTTAAACAGTTAGTTCCGACTGGGTAATTTGATTGGACGAGAGGGATTTCATGAACGCGGATATACAGTAGGCAGTGGGACTTTTAACTCCGTCCGCTTTACAGGTGTTTTTATAACGGTCGTTATCTACGATTTAAACTTTGCACCACAAAGATGGACATAGGCCGATTTCCAGATAGCTTTATGTGTCTAAAACCCAAATGACTCACATAAATTTGGTTTCAACTCATGCTATTACAAATGAAGACAGTTTTTGAGGTTAAGTTTTTTAAATTATTGTTTCGTGTAGGCAACAATGTGTATTTTGTAATTTAGTCTATTGATACTGTAGGCCTAGTGAATGTTGGGCTGTTATCGGAGAGTGAGCCAGAGTGGCTGTGTTGTTAATTAGATGATTAAGGGTGTATTCACACATGCCGTGTTTAGTTCGGTTGAAACGAACTCAGATGCACTTCTGCCTTCGGTGCGCATCTTTCAGGCAGGTGTGAATGCAGCTATCGCACTCGGGGGCGGACCAAACAAACGCTCCGAGACCCAGTTGAAGAGGTAGTCTCGGTGCGTTTCCAAACGCACTCGGCTACAGTTCGTTTGTGGTGTGAATTTGTCCGGACTCGATCTGACCCAAATGCAGGAGGCACTGCGCCTTTTCTTTCTTTTCTTTTTTAATAAATTGCCGTCAGCTTCACATTATGTGAAAGTGTTGTTGTCGCCATTGTTAGGACGATAAGTTGTGGTTTGACTGGGAGCCCAGAACAATAGGCTATATTACATTTGATCGAGAGGACGCGTAAAAATGCTGAATGTGTTCAGCGATCAGATGAAGGAGAGGGGAGCGTCTCCCGCACAGTGACAACAGGTTCACGATGCGCATGAAGTGTGTGTTTTTATTTTGCTTCCCATGTACGGGACCGTCAATACTATCCCCGTGTCAGTTTGGAGCTGAACTGCGCCGAACTGACTGCCAGCTGATACACAGCGTAATCAGCTGAGTGTCGGCATGAGCCTATTCTTCTCGCGAGCCGCACGTCCAGCAGCAAAAATACAGTAAACATTATGTTTCACATCGTAGGCTACACAAGCCACATAACGTGGTATATTGTCATAAGGCTTCATATTATAACCATATGAAGCAACAATTTTTCTTCTTTATTTATAGGTTAGATGTAGGCCCTTTTATTATTTTTAGCCCCATATTATATCAATGATATATTTCGCAGTTTTTACTTCGTTCTTCCTGCTTCTCTCCACCCCAGAATGTCTGTCCAATGAATGAATGACCTCAGATCACGTGTGGTTTTGCTTCGTAATGCTGGTTCACTTGCAAAAGGGGCAATATGAAAGTGGACCACACCAAACAAAAGAAATCTAAACTCTATTTGGTCTGGACCAAAGCAAGTGAACTAGCGGACTTTCCCTGTGTGAATACACCCTTAGTTGATGCGCTGCAGCTGAAGGGAGTGGGTTTGGGAAGAGGGAGGTTAGAAAAAGGGCAGAGAGATTGAAGTCAGTGTTATTGAGGAGCGGACTGAATGTTACAGGGCTTGTGCCCAACTAAGAGAAGTTCTAAGCCGAATACACTCGGGCCTGGGGGGTGGTGCCGTTCGCATGCCGCTAGTTACCGTCGGTGAAGATAGAAATAGAATAGGGAAAGGTTCCAGTATAAATGAGGTACAAGTTACTGATAGTATGGGGATCCTGTAGGAGTGCTCACTTCTAGCATGATGTTATCTAATGCCTGTTAACAATAGTATGGGCATATCAAATGTTTCATTGTATTTCCCTGTGCAAAAATAAACTATGTTTAAGTTGTGTAAACATGTAGGCTAAATAAGACTTTTATTATGAATGCAGCAACTTTTTTTAGATTGCATTGATGAGGTATGCAGTATTTATTGTAGTTGATTTGAGTAGTTATGTAAATGTCCCTTTGAACTTTGGAGATCTTCCTAGCAGGATAGTTATGCCTGTTCAAAATGTTATCATGTATTTCCCATGCCATGTTCACAACATAATATATTCATTCATCACATGAAGTGTTCGCTCATCACACAAATCATAAATAGCATCTAGAAAACTGCAAGAGTTTGGATTGAGCTGTTAAAAGACCTACCAGTCAGTTTCTAGCAGGGACATGGCCTATGTTGCGTAAACAGCATTTGGACAAAGAAACATGGTTTGCTGGTTGCAGAGAAAACATAGTTTCAGGGTGAATACAATTCTCTAAACTTACCGTTAATTCAACTAGAAATATAAATAACAATATACTGATGTTTGTCACGTTTTTCTTTATTCATTTGGCGGTCTCCAAACACTCTTCCCTCCAGTCCTGTCATGCTTGTATTTGGCCCACATTGTCTAGAGCCCCTACAGGGTCCATTTTGTGCAGCAGAAAGTGTCCTTGCACCTGGGCAGCGCTGATCTCAGAGTGTGCTGCCAGCGCCTGCTCTGCAAAGCGCTCCCCGTCAGAGGCCGGCTGGTCGGGGTAGAACCTCCTGAACATCTGGGTGAGCTGCCCGGGGGTGCAGTGTCCGATGTACTGCTTCAGATCCACACGGCCCGGCCGGATCAGCGCCGCGTCTAACCTGTGTACAGAGGTCACAGGCAAGGCAGTTAATGTCTATAAAAAAATACTTAGATGTTTGTTAAGCTCAACAGTGGAATGCCAAACAAGTAATTTAGGTAGCCATGACGTGGGCTGCAATATCCACTTCTTATGTACATTTCTTTTTTTTGAATACTTTATTTTGTATTTTTTCTTTTAAGGAATACAAACACACAACTGAAAAAGCTATTCATATGTCAATATTTCACTGATAACCCAGTTTGATAAATACATTTTTTATTATTATACATTTTGTAGGGGAGAACGGGGTAAGTAGGCACACTTTTTACTCTAGTGAGAATTGCTCATCACCAAAACATCTGTCAATAGCCATTCCTACATTAAATTGAAGCTTAAGGTGTTGGCTTGAAATGTGTGTCTCTCTTTTTTTCCAACTTATTGTAATGAAGAAGTAATTTACCATCAAAGACACTCTGACACATTGTGACAACCAACCCCATCAAGGGGTCGGTTGTCACACACTATGGGGTTGTTTGTCACAATGTTATCTTAATGGGAAAAATCTTAAAAAGAAGGCAATGAGGCAGAACCAAATTTGAAAGTTTAATTGCATTGTCAAGTTGACAAATAGGCCTACATAACTTACTGTAGCCTTGGCAGCTGGTCTAGTTTGGGATGCACTGGGTTGTTTTGATTTTGTTGCCCTTTTTTCTTTTGCTTGCTAGCTGCCTTTTCCTGCTCTATTCTTTCCTTCTCTGGGTTGTCAGTGAGGATACAGCTTGACAATTTCTTTCGTTATTGGGTTCCTTTTCTGGCTGCAGCCTTGAGATAACATGTGACAACCAACCCCCCAAAAAATTTGACGACCAACCCCAACCTGAATTTCTTGCTAGCATCAAGGCCAACAACCATCTGACAACTAATTAGCTTGCTAACAACAATCTAAACTATAGCTTACCCTTCACACTTTCTGAGGGTAACAAGTGTTTTGTTATAAACCCATTGTGTAAAAGCCTAGAAGAAAAATACTGAGAAGCAAAATATTTTGAATTTGACATGAAAAACACAAAACATCCTCTCACCTGAAATGCAGCTGTCTTCCTCCAAGGAAGTCTATGTATGTGACCTCTGATCCCAATTCAGGACCTTTTTTATATCAACATTTCAGAGCTAGCGCGCTCTGGTGGCGAGATATAACGAATGTGACATCCAACCCATGTGACAAATTACCCCGTTCTCCCCTATATTATATTTGTTATTACAGATTTCAGTTTACTTTTACCTTGAATTAATTTGAATACAGTATGTTAAAGCTGCTTTGGCCACTAGGGGGCAGTATAACATGATGAAAACAGAGCGTTGACATGTTATCAGCATATATAAAGGTGTTAAGACAGATGTGTTAGCAAACCTTTCTTTGCTGCTTACAGAAATATTTGTCTTTTCGGCTGGTATATACTCCACTATGTTCATAAGCTACTGGCTAACCTAGTAAAACAGTTGCTGTGGGCGGGAAAAAACCAAACAATGTCCCAAAATAGACGAAAACACTCACTAAAGCTGAAGAGAACTACAGAGCCAGGTGATAATTCTCTGTTGGTTTTTACAAGCAACACATTTAATTTATAATTAATCTAGAAATTACTTAAGGTTTTGTTTTAAAGAAGTTGAGTTAATCAGATTTAGCCTCCTTTGTAGTTTAACTTAGCCTAATTTATAGTCAAGATAGTCATATATATTTTTGTTTTTTTATATAGTTTACAAAAGGCATACATGATTGGTTGAACAGACCTAGGAGCGGCTTTTGTAACAGTTTTGTTGGCTTATAAAAACAACTATAACGGTACCTGTCAATGAAGTTGGTGGTCATAAAAACTATCCTGGCCTCGGATGAAGCCACTCCGTCCAGAGAGTTGAGCAGGCCACTGAAGGTCAGTCTCCCCATCCCCTGGAAGGCCAGAGGGTCTGGGAGGGAAACACAACAGGGATTAATAGAAGTCACCCTCACAACAGAATAAGACACATACAATAGAACATTTTCCCATACACCTGTCCTGTTGTGGCTGCAGTGCTGTGGCATCTAAAAGTAGAAACTCCACAGACTTTTACTTCTAACCTGCATCACTCCCAACGTCAAAATTGCATAGACAGAGAGACTGTGTCAACAACCAGCTACCTCCACAGTTAATTCCACCCATTCTCCATTAATAACCATGTTGATACAATAATGAAACATCTTGAGTTAGTGGCTTATGGAGGCACATAAATTACATTCAAAAATCATACTGGTCATGTGGACGCAAGTAAAAGTCCAATGTTAAGTTTTTTTTTAAAGTACAACATCTTGTTTATGTGACCATTGGTTTCTAACACTAAACCCGCCACTCACTCTCGTTGGGCACGAGGTCCCTGCTGACGAAGGCTGCGTCTACGTCCTCCAGCAGTATGATGCTCTGCTGTGGTGCTACACTCAGCAGGTGGTTGAGCCGGTCGTCAGAGAGCGTCCGGTCACTGAGGCTCATCAGACAGATACTGTAGCCTAGCTCACCTGCCAGCGCCGTGCTGAGATGAACAGAGAAAGACAAAGATGTAAGATGAAATTGCATATGAGTATACAGACTGTCTTTCAAAAGCATGGATGCTGAAGAAGAAGAAAGGAGTAGGACTTCTAAAAGCACACTCACATGAAGCTGCTTTTGCCACAGCCCGGGGGACCGTACAGCAGATATCCTCTTCTGTAAGGGATGCCTGGAGAACAATAACAACAAAGACAAAATGGTCACACAGAATAACTGATCATCTTACTTTTCCAGTACAGTAGGGAAAAAAATCAGCTTCCAGACTTTTATTTTTCGGTTTCTTTGTTCTTTTTTTTTCTTTTCTTTTTTGCAAAAGGTGCAGCAGTTGTGAGCAGAAACTTCTTTTAAAATTATCCTGAGTTGTTGCATTTGAGTGTATGTGAGAAACTGCACTAGCACTCCAAAAAAGTGTCTCTTGTTCACACATTCTCAATGTCGGTTTCATCAAATGCACTAAATTACAGGCATTTTTCCCTATAAAAGACATTCGTTCAACAAACAGTCCCAACACCTCACAACAACAATGGCCATCGTGATACTAAAACATGAATCACATAACCAAGTTATTGTATTGGACACATTCCACATAGTGAACCAGTCTGATGCCCTCTCATACTCTCACCTCTGTCTGTGTACCACTTTGGGTTTCCGATGAACTCCTTCACGTCGTCTACCAGCTTCTCTGCCACGCCGGACTGCAGCACCACGGAGGCGAGGGGCCTGCGTCGGCGCGGGAAGCCAAAGGGCCTCCACTCTGCCCCCATGGCTGCATACATCACCGTCCGGCCCTCCTCCTGCTTCAGGGCCAGTTCTCTGGCTGTAAAAAAAAAAAACACCATCGAAAACAGAAACAAAATGAGCTCCGGAAACAAACAATAGTAGTCTCAATGGAGATTTGGATGTGTCAGGCATATGGTTGTGAACCCCTTTTACCTTCCTGTAAGATGTTAAAGAAGACTTGTCGGTCCCTGCCTAAAGCCGTGAAGGTTACAGACTCCCACGGCGTGCCTGTGTGCAGATCCACCATCTGCTTCTCTCTGGTCCGCTCCACCCGGATCCACTTCCGCCCGTACCTGCACACCACAAGGGATGAAAGCATGAGAGGCGGTACAGTCGAAAGAGAGAAGGCTATTTGTCACGCAGATTAAGGTGAAACAAGGCAGGCAAAAACATAATTTTTTTCAAGCAATGATCAAGTAAGGTATTTGCTTCCATAACATGTCTTCCATTGTCTGTTGGCGTCTGTATATTTCTCCTATACAACCATCTATAACAGCTATTATCTAAAACAAATGTTTCAATACTTTGAACTAAAAATCTCAACTACTAAAGCATGTACATCAACTTAATTTTTCATAATCTTGACTTGTTCAAGGGTTATTGTCTGATTTATGAAAAAATAAAAAAATCTTCTTTAAAACATGCAGAACATGCATTTCTAAGAACTATATCCAACATACAAATATATATGTTTTAATTAATGTAAGAAATCAACTGGCAAAGTAGACTGATGATATCTATAGGTGAAATTGTTTACCCTCATCCCCTGCAGGGTCTAAATTGAAAGAAGTGATTTGTGTTCTGACCAGATGATGTGGTTCCCGGGGCTCGGGTGGAAGTCAAACTGCGTGTTAACCTTTCCACTCTCGTGCGCCAGGTAGGACGTCTCCACGCTCAGGTGCTGCGTGTGTTTGGCGTGCTTGGTGATCCAGCTCAGCAGCCATGTGTAGCTCTTATCCCTGCTGGGCACCTCCAGAGTGATCATGTAGTTCCTGCGGAAGAATATCATTCCCACCTGGGCACTTTTCCTGGCCACTGCTAGCGCCGTGCCGACCCCCACCAGTCCAAACCCGGCCCCGAAGTAAGGGTTGTCCTTCAGGGCGCTCAGGAAGTCTGACAGCGGCATGTCGCTGATGTGTGCAGCCCCCACAGACTAAACACTTTGTAGGAGCGCAGACCTACACGCAAAGTGTACACTCATCTGTGGTTAGACAAGTGTCAGTCAGCAGCTGCCCAGAGGGGAATCTTGTAGGCTACTATTATAGTCAATACTAGTTTGTGACGATACGTCCGGTCATGTTAGACAGATACCTACAATCCCACTGACTGCTATTCCTTGTCTTCATTTCTTACCATGCGTTTTTCCAGTGTAAACAGCACTCTAACAAACAACAGTTCCCATGCGTGCTATGTATGGATGTAGTAAGTGCGACCTCTGCTACGCTTACACTTCCTGTGTTTGACATATTGGTCCGACTCGTCACCTGCCCGCAAACATTCGTTCCCACTGGCTATTGGCGTATTGTTAATATAATTTAGCTCGAATGCTAAGCTAACAATTTAAATAAATATGTCGTTGGACATAAGAGTTTGTGCTTTTTAATAGTAAACTGTACGCATGCATGAATTATCGGTAGGAAGTGAACAGCTCGCGACCAAAATCACAAGAGGCTAACGGTAGCTCGGCTAGCCATATCTGCGATGTTAGCAGCATATTGATAACCAGTTTATATTATCATAAAAAGTAAGTGAAACTCCAGCTCCTATCATTTTAGTATGAATTCATAAAGTCATGTAAGTAGCATTAAAAAGTGGGTTTAACAAGCTAGATAGCCTAGTGTTCTACTCATAGCTGTGTTGATGTTGTGGTTTTCGGATAGAATAGAACGTGAGAAAGCAGGCAGTAGGTTAGACTGTGTTTACAGAGTAAAGTCTCTTGTGAAGTTTATTTCTTTATGTATCATATGCACAACAAATACAGGCGCAGTCGCTGGCAATGCATTTATTTAATATGTGGCACTCTCCAACAATGCAACACACCTAAAATACAAAATAAGAAAAAAAGAAAGCACATAGCTCACAAGATAATATAAGAGACAAACACAAGACAATAGTGCAAAGAGATATTAGGCCTATTAGTCCATAACATTTCATATGTAGCCTAATATGAACTGAATATATAAATATATGTAAAAAAAATTGTGTAGAATAAGATATTCTACAGTAGAATAGAACGGGCTGACACATGTATGCATATAGCCTAAGTATAAAATGCAATTATAGACAGGTAGCCTATAAACAATGTTATTACTAACAGGGTTCTCAACCCTCACGCAATGAGAGTGAGACACACGCATCTCAGGCAATTCACACGCTCCACGCCACACCTTGCATTTTTCACGCAAATTATAACTCTGCCAAACATTTTTTTTTTTTTTATATAGCTTCGATAAATCCTGACCGTCACCACCATCACCTAGTGTTGCAACCCGTCCCGTTTTTCCCGAAATTGTTCTCTTTTTTCACCAGCTGTCCCGGGAAAAGAAAAATCTCTCCCGGGACACAATTTGTCCAGTTTTTTGGGGAAAATGCCAGAAACTCATTTGATATCCTTCGTTCAGTAGTTAAGGCCGTTTCACACGGGCCGAGGCGTTTGTTGCGCCCACTAATGCATTCTCAATGGAGAGGCGAGCGGGCAGAGAGAAGGTGCAGCATTTCGTCAGGCGGCACGAGGGCACGACAAGCGTGCAGGGGCGGTCTTAACGATCTCGGGGCCCGTTTCAAGACCCAGTGTGGGGGGCAGAGCCGGCCCGAGGCATAAGCGAACTAAGCGGCCGCTTAGGGCCCCCGACTGAACTGGGGGGCCCCCTCCAATTTTTTTTTTTTTTTTTTTTTTTTTTTTTTTTTTTTTTTGTGTTTGATATTAACATCATATTGTAAAAATGTCAGTTATCATACAAAAAAGGAATAAAATGTTTTGGTCTAGATAATTAATAGCCTAAAAATGTAATCAGTTCATCTGGGAGGAAATCCGAAATGATCTGATCATGTCACGTTCACATCCATGCACAGTGTGTATTGAGTTTATTTAAAAACAATTGGAAATGGGGCTGCCCTCAGTTGCCCATGCACTGTGTATAGTCTATAGCCTATTTCAGCCATGTCTGTGGAAAAAAAGATACAGTAGCTGGACAACAGAGTTCTTCTGCTTAGTTCCTCACACTGCATTTAAATGCATTCACTATAATACAGAGAAATATGTCCCGTAAAAGAAAAAGAGCTCCAAGCCCAACCCAGAGGACCCTCCATAATGTTTTATTTTAAATTAATATTTTTATGGTAAATCCATGTGTCCTTCTTCAATAGCTTCTAATTCATCTGACCCAGTGTCTCCAAATTATTTGTTCACACAAAATTTCTCAGATTTAGCCTCTTAATTTTCCTCTCAAAGTGCACCAGATTCATGCATTTCACTTTGAAAAGGTTAAAAAAATCTCCCGGGGGGGCATACCCCCGGACCCCCCTAGGAGGGTCTGAATCTCGGCTGTCTAATACTTTTGCACAGCCGCACAGTGGAGGCACTAGCGGAAAACACTGGGTGTGTGAATGATATTTAATAAACATCTATAGTTTCAGCAGCGCTAACATTGGAGGGGGGCCCCCCTAATCATATTTCGCTTAGGGCCAGTTGGTTCATACGGATTATGAGATAATAGGCCCAGACTCTTAAAGCAACCCCAATCCTGAAGGCCTCAAAATCTGCCACTCGAAGCTACAACAGCGAGCATCAGTAATATCCAGTATCCATATTTGCTGAACTGAACTAAGAGTTTTACTGAAATAACTACCCCGAACAACTACCCTAGGCCTACACCCATCTCACTAGTCTGGCATTTGGTATTAATCCAGTTTTACTTTCATCATAAAATGACTACAATAGGCTATATTTTAACTAAAGCAAAGAAATTATACTGAACTGAACTTGTGTTAAAAACCATTATTATGCTTTAAATTATTAAATAAATACAAAAAAAAAATGTGCTCGCGCGCTTCGAGCATGGGGAATTCGCTTCTGTCTCACTCTAAACAATTTCCAAAAGTTGAGAACCCTGTACTAATGTAATGTACATTTTGTATAAGAATAAACACAAGTTGTATGGCCCATGGGAGGAAGCTGTCATGAATGGTGAAGCATTGAATAGTAGAGTCTCGCGATTAACAAACCAATGTAACTAGAATGTATAGGCTCCTTTTCCTTGGCTTTATTAAACAGCTGAAATGTATTTCTTTGGCACAGCATAGTCTCAGTTTTCTTTAGAACAACATCCTAGTGAATGAATAATCCCATAGCCTGCACTGTATAATGTAGGCTAGTATGTTCGCTCAGAATCATATTAAATTGGTACAAAACCTCACAAATGTTGCTCCTTTTAAATCTGTCACATTGTATCTAAACGCCATTCTCTGTTCTTTCAGACACAATGAAGACAATGGAACCTCATCCATGTGAAAAATACAAGTGCTCTCAATGCAGCGAGGCCTTTTCTAAGCCGGCTGTCCTGAAACGCCACTTCACAGCCGTCCACAGCAGACATAATGAACCTGAAGGCCCGTTCCCCTGCTCTGAGCAAGGCTGTGTGTATAGCAGCACGGACCATGACGAATATCAGGCTCACTTGATGTCCACACACGCTCTCACTCTTATTCCGTGCACACTAAAGTCCTGCAGAGTGTCTTTCCTCACACAGGCTGAGATGGAGAGACACTCGCGGGGCCACATGCCATTCGGCTGCCTTCATTGTCAGTTTGTCAGTCAAACTGTGAAAGAGCTGAGTAACCACCTTTTGGAACATAGCCCTCTGCCGACTTGCACTCAAGGTAAACAAAAATAGTCCAAAGAGCTGTCGTTATGCCGAATATGAAATGCAGAAATCGTATCCGTCTGTCCATTAAAGGTCACATATTATGCTCATTTTTAGGTTCAAAATTGTAATTTGGGTTTCTACTAGAATATTGTTTTTAAGGTGTAGTGTCAAAAAAAAAGTTATATTTCTCACAGTGCCATTTACTGAATCTCCTCTTTTCAGCCTCTGTCTGAAACACTGTGTGTTAGTGTCTATTTAAGCCCAGACCTCTAAAAAGTCCAGTCTGCTCTAAATGGTCCAGAATCTAACTGCTGGTTTGAATCTAACTGCCAGTTAGATTCAGGTGGTATCTAGGGGTGTGATTATCACAGTTGGATGTAGTGCTGAGTAAGTCTGGTAATGAGGGAGCGTGCCTCTCCTTATAATGTCATAAGATCTGACTGGGGTTTTTGAACACAGGTTTTCAGAAAAGTGGAGGTGTAGAAAGAGAGAGAGGGTCGTTTTTTCTCATACTATGGGGAGTCTTCACACAACAGGCACCTATATTTATGTTGAGAAAACATTAATAAGTGCATTTTTCATAATAGGTGACCTTTAAATCTTGTTTTCAAAATGAGCACAAGTATGATTCAACTAGCCATAAGTAGATTTAACAATCATCTGTTGGCACATCTGTTAATAGGGAATGAGACTGCAGACACAGTTGTAGGCATCGATGGAAGCCACCAGCCTCAGGTGTCCGGCAGACCAAAAAGAAAAGCAACATCCAACCCAGTGTCATCATTGCCAGAAATTGGTGATGAGGATCAGCCAGACAGACAGCAGTCCAGGAGTAAAAGAGTGAAAAAGACATTGGAAAGAGACAAGCCTTCAGCAGAGGATGCTGCTCCACTGCCATCCAAAGGTACATACATAACTCTGCTTATGCTAACAGGTCATCAAGTTTAAATGAAAAAAATAGTTGTTCCATTGATAAAAAAAAAAAGTATTCTGTGTGTGTGTGTGTGTGTGTGTGTGTGTGTGTGTGTGTGTGTGTGTGTGTGTGTGTGTGTGTGTGTGTGTGTGTGTGTGTGTGTGTGTGTGTGTGTGTGTGTGTTTTATTTGGGGTGAAGTATTTCCCTCTTACAGCCTGTGATAGCCTGATTGTTTTTTTTAAACGTTGTCTCTACAGCCCCCTTTTCCTTTGATTAAAACTCATTTCCCATGTTCTCATCCATCAGAGTACCTTGCGGAGGGATCGGAGCACATCTACCGCACCCACACCTGCCCCAAGTGTCGGCGTTGCTTCAAGATGCGCTCCCACCTGCGGGAACACCTCCACCTACACTTCCCCGACCCCGAGCTCCAGTGTCCCACCTGCAAGCGCTACTTCACCAGCAAGAGCAAGCTGCGCATACACCGACTGCGCGAGGCGGGGGAAAAGCTACACCGCTGCCCCCTGTGTGAGTACTCTGCCGTAGAACGCAACGCAATCCGCCGCCATATCAACAGCGTCCATGCAGGGGAGGCGGAAGAGCAAGTAGACAGTGTGAGCTTTCCTTGCCCCACCTGCGGTCAAAGCTTTCACCAGAGCAGACTGCTTAAGGCTCACATGAAGACGCACAACATCCAGCCAGACAGTGAGCCATTGGTCTGTTTCCAAGATGGCTGCTCTTTCCAGACTTCTTTGCGGAAAGAGCTTTTAGGACACACTGCGGAAGTGCACGGGGTCAAGGCCGTGGAGTGTCGTCATCACGCCTGCGGTGCTGTATTTCAGAGTGAAACAAACATGGAGTCCATTATCGCACACACCTGGCCTACCACTGCTCACACTGCCATTTCTCCTGCTCCAATAAGAGCGTCTTCCTGCAGCACCAGCGCCACGGTCACCCCAGGAAATGAGGAGATTCAATGTGATTTTTGCTCCTTCGTCACCTTTAACCCCGTGGAGTTTGAGAGACACGTCGGACACCTGCACGCCAACGAGAAGATCCACCGCTGCTCCCAGTGCAGCTACGTGACCTCGCACAAACGAGGCTTGAAGCGCCACATGTTGATGCATAAAGGTGAGGAGAGAATACTGGAGGTCTTCAAAGGTGGAGTCAGCGATGTTGGAAACGTTTGTTGTCAAAATCAGTAGAATATTTCCTTACGATTTGTTTATAGTGAGGAGATATTTACTGATTTTGACAAAAAGGGATTTTGTTTTGACAACCAGCGTTGTCCATAATCACTGACACTACCTTTAATGTTGATATGTTAGTTTGTTTTACATTTGATGTTTGGGTGGCTCTTGTATGAGTTATTGCTTTTGGCATGACTTCTCCTGATTTGTTTGTTTGCTTTCTAATAGGTGAGAAGCCCCACAAGTGTAGCCAGTGTGACTTCAGGTGCCGAGATGAGTCCTACCTTTCCAAACACATGCTCACTCATTCAGACGACAAGAACTTCATGTGCGCTGAATGTGGATACGTCACTAAATGGAAACACTATCTGAATGTCCATATGAGGAAACACGCTGGAGACCTCAGGTAGATACTTAAGAAGTTCCTCTTACGACTAGGATTGGGTATCGAGAATATCGATAAGCTCCTTGGCAAACAATACTACTATTGGTAGCCTTTAACGCCATGGCTTAAAATCCCTCCATAAGAATGTGCACATTAGTATATGTCTTTAGTTTTGTTTAACAGTGGAGTTATCATGTTAAATAAGCAATGATAGAATGCTAAGGGGGTGCCTTAGTATTACTATCATTGCTTATTTAACAGTGTTATTTCAATTAAACTTAATGTATATGGCTTAGGTCTTAAGACTACGTAACGCATTGATAGGCTGCTAAATGTAAAAGTATAGTTAACTCAATTGTCCATTATTGTTCTTAACAAACTCCCTGTCTCCCTAGGTACGAATGCGACCAGTGCTCGTACCGCTGCCACCGCATGGACCAACTCAACAGCCACAAGCTACGCCACCAGGCCAAGTCGCTCATGTGCGAGATCTGCGCTTACTCCTGCAAGCGCAAATACGAGCTCCGCAATCACATGCTGCCAAACACTCCGGGGAAGTGAAACAGCCTTCCGTCTACAAGTGCAAATACTGCGCGTACACCACCTGCTACAGACAGGCCCTCAAAACCACGAGAACTGCAAACACACCAAGCTGAGAGAGTTCCGCTGTGCCCTGTGCTTCTACTCCTCCTTCAGTAGCATCAGTCTATTCCTGCACAAGAGGAAAACCCACGGCTACGTACCGGGGACAAAGCCTGGCTGGAGAACTACGCCGCAAAGGAGAAGGAGAGGAACTCCACTGATTATGTGCAGGAGTTTTACAATAAGCCCTCAACAGTGTCTGAACAATCCACTACTGAAGGACCTGCCCCATCTGAAAGAGAACAATCTGATGTTACCGGCCAAGAAATGGTGGCTGGTTTCAAACTGTGGCCTCTGTGGATGTTTCTGACGTTGTATCTCAGGAGGTTGTTCATGAAGGTATTGCAGATAGTCCCCAACCTATGAACAGTCCAGAGGAGTACTGCACTCTTGTATTAACAACACTGTCAACCACTGACTATCAGACGCTTCTAGCCAAATGAGGAGGAACATTGTGCAAATCAGACTCAGAGCACACCCAATGTAAACTGTGATGGATCTGGTGTATCACCACAAGGGAAGGCAGACTTCTCTACACTCTCGTCGGGTGAAGACGATGTAGCCACGGCAGACCGGAATGCGATCAAAATGACTCGGATGACAACTACGAGCCTCTTATTAACACAACCTAAACCCTGAGGTTGAGAATGACATTGGAAGAATCAGTAGAAATTTCCCATCTGAGCGACATCAGCCATTAGAATGTGATCTCCGTCTGAAAGCCATGAGGAAGCACGACAAGGACCAATCAGAAGCCATGGTCTTGGAGGGGCGTGTGCAGATGCTCGTGGTGCCGACGAAGGAAGCTTATTTTGGCTGCGAAAAGTGCTCCTACGTAACCGGTAAGGAGGCGTCTTTGAAGCACCACCGCCAGGCTTTGTGTCACGGTAGGACAAAGGGACACACGTGCCAAGCCTGTGGGGAACAGTTCAAACAGAAGCGAGGCCTCGACAGCCACCGCGCAAAAAAGTGCTCGGCCCTACCGCGAAAAACGAGGACATATGTAGGCAGCTCAAATACAAGATTGGTTACAGAAGATAACTCTAGTTTAAGTCAGAGTGGATCCAAAGAACTGGAGGAGGAAACCACTTCCAATCGGACGGAACTTGTATCCTCACCAAATTGGATCTCCACAGAATCAAGTGATCAGGTATTCCAGCAGCAAGAAGAGGAAGTATGTGTGCCTAAACAACCTTTGAAATGTGCAAAGAAGAAAGCAAAAAGTCAATTATTTTCCACTGAAGAACAAATGACCGTTCCTCTGCATTCCCTTCACACTAAAAGGGATGGGAAATTCAAATGCAAGCTTTGCACTTTTTCATCAGTCAGGCTAGCAACAGTTGAACGCCACCTCTCAAAGTGTAGAACATCTTAAGGAAAAGTGAGGATCAGATCGTTTCAGACGTGGAGGATGAGTGTGGTAATACATCGGTCAAAGAGAAAGAGGACTTGGAAGAGAACAATGAAAGAACTGGAAAGGATCTTCAGACCTTCTCATGTCCAAGCTGTGCGTTCAGCTGCAATCAGAAAAGGGCTTTAAACAGTCACGCAAAGAGAGGCTGCTTGAAGCCAGGTGAAGTCCAATGCACCATGTGTTCATTCGTAGCCAAATCGAAACTCTCTTTGACCCGTCACGTCCTGTTCGTCCATAAGAAAGAAAGGCACGGTTTAAGTGTTGCTACGCCTACTACACGTCTGCACTGCCAGCACTGTGCATTCACCTGCAAGCAAGAACGAGGCATGATGCAACATGTCGCGCTCAAACACAAAGGCGCACGACCTCACCAATGTCGGTATTGTCCTTTCAGCACCGCGAGGCGCTATCGCCTGGAAGAGCACCAGTCTCTCCACACGGGAGTCGGCCGTCACGTTTGCGATGTGTGCGACAAGACCTTCGGGGCCTTGACCAAATTGCGTCAGCACAAGACGCGCATCCACGACAAACTGCCCGCACACTTCTGCTCAGTGTGTGACTTCAGCGGCTACACTCTCGACGACGTGAAACGCCACAATCTCAGATGCCACACGGGGGAGTTACGCCACGCTTGCACTCATTGCGACGCTAAGTTTAGTTCAGAAGTGGCGCTGAAAAACCATTGTAAACGCGTGCACCAGTCCCTGGTCAGTTTATCCTGTAAGCAGTGTGAATACTCATGTAGCAGTGAGGTCGCACTTAAGACCCACCATGAGAGCAAACACGCCAAGTTAAAATGTACCACCTGCCAGGAGTCTTTTAAGACCAAGGAAAGCCTTGAGATTCATCAGAAAACCCACCTGGCACATCACTGTCATGTTTGCCCTTGTGCCGCCAAAACAAGGCAGCTGTTAGCTCAACACCTTCTGAAAGAGCACGAGGATGGATCAACAGAGGACAAGCCCCTCCAGTGCAGCGCCTGTCAGTTTACCTGTCGGCATCAGCTGGTGTTGGAGCAGCACCTGCGCTCGCACGGAGGCAAGCGTCTGTACAAGTGCACCGACTGCGAGTATTCCACCCGCAACAAGCAGAAGATGACGTGGCACATTCGCATACACACCGGGGAGAAGCCGTACAGCTGTGAGCAGTGCACTTACACCTGCACTGATCCATCTAGGCTAAAGGTAAGCTACAGGTTTGTAGAATGACTAGATAGTTCTGTAAAGGACACCTATTATGCAAAATGCACTTTTTCATGTTTTTCCAACATTAATATGGGTCACCTGTGTTTCTAGAGACTCTCAAAGTATAAGAAAAAAGAACCCTCTCTCTTGTTCTCCATATCCACCTTTCTAAAAAACCTGTATTCAAAAATCCCAGTCAGATTTCTCTCCCCCATATGACATCATCATGGAAGGCGGGGCTTAAAGAGACATGCTTTTAAAAGTAGCATTTCAGACAGAGGCTGAATAGAGGAGATTAAGGAGTGGCACAGTGGGATATATAAAGTATTTGTTTGGACACTAAACCATGAAAACCTCTTCTAGTAGAAACCCAATTTACAATTTTGAACCTGATAATTAGGATAATATGTGACCTTTAACCCAATATTGTGTCTATTACCATAATAGCAAACTTGACTTGTTTACGATTCCTATACTGAAATATGACATTGACTGTTGCTAGAAATAAAAAAAAATAATAATAAATTTTTTATCTTTTCTTTTTATCATAAATTCTACCATAGCTCCACATGAGGGTTCACCAAGAGGAGAAGAAGTATCTTTGTCCAGAGTGTGGTTACAAATGCAAGTGGGCCACTCAGCTGAAGTACCACATGACCAAGCACACAGGTAACAGCAAAACAATAGCTTGATTATAGGAATTCTTGTACATTTGTATTGCATGATTTTTTTGTGTGTAGAAAACTTCTTTAAATATAAGAAATTCTATACTACTAGTAGAAAAAGAACCTGTCTTGGTCTTCTGCAGGGGACAAGCCCTACGCCTGCGACCAGTGTGACTACCGCACCAACCGAGCGGACGCCCTGCGCGCGCCCACCGGGACACGCAGCATTGTGACCTGCGCCCGTATGTCTGTGAGAAGTGTGGCAAGGCCTTCAAGACCAGCTTCATCCTAAAGACCCACCAGCGCCAGCACAGTGACGACCGGCCGTACACCTGTGGCCTCTGCCCCAAGGCCTTCCGCTGGCCGGCAGGGCTCAGGCACCACTACCTCTCACACACCAAGCAGCAGCCTTTCAGCTGTCGACACTGCCCCTACAGAGCCAAGCAGAAGTTCCAAGTGGTCAAGCATTTGCGCAGGCACCATCCAGAGGTTTCAGTGGAGCAGGGGGTGGTGAGGGACTCTGAGGCAGTTAGCTTGACCCTGAAAGAGGCCTTGCAGGGGACGCTGGATGACAGACAGCTAGAGGAAGGAGTGGATGGAGAGGGAAAGGAAGTCGCTGAAGAGGACAAGGTTGTAAAATGCGTTGAAGAGAGGGGCACAATAGATTGACTGGATTGTAGACCGGGTTCCCACATTTTTTAACAATGAACTTCCAAACCTTTCCGTGACATTTGACAATTTCCATAAGCTTATTTAATTAGCTTAAAGTAGGTAGGCCTGTTTAAGAATGATATGGCTCAGTAATGAGGCTCTTACTACATCTCTCTTGACTCGAGCCATATGTTATATGTATTTGTCATTTTGAAGGCCATAAATGATTAAAACTGGTCCTCCTCAGGGTTTTTTGTGTAATATTTGCCTTCAAAGGATAGATGTAAAGCTTGAGAAGTGGACAGCATATGTGGGGAGACCAAGGGGAAATTAAATGCAACAAAAGTCACCAGCACTGTACTTAGCTACCAAGGCACTCCCTCCCCATGCATTCTCGTGGATAAGTAAACTGCTAGCTATTAGTTTGCTAACTTCACTAGATTTTAAACAATAGTAATTCAAGGAGTTATTTTGCCTACTATTTGACATGTTTTGGGACTTTTATGAACATGTTTCAAACCCTAGAATATAAGTGTTAGAACTAGAAACTTTCCCCAAACATTCAGTTATTCCAAACCTTTTCTAGGACAGGATGTTTTTTAAGTTTCTTAACTTTTTTCAGGAACTCCATGATGGTAGGGATCATGTGTAGATTGACAAAATGAAGGTAACATGAACACATCTGTCAACATTCATAAAAGACCACTTTATTTTATTGTACTGTAACAGGATATACACAGTATATATATAATGTATAATATAAAATGAATAAATGAAGTTTAACTCTGTGGTGTTGAGTCATTCCTAAAATTCATTGCATGTATTTACAGGCCTATATACACATATATTTACAATATACACACGTAACCAGGGCCGCCTTAATGCACGGGCTTACCTGGGCTGAAGCCCCAGGGCCTACAAGGATCAGGGGCCTCTAAAAAAAAAAAAAAAAATTTTTTTTTTTTTTTTTTTACTGTCTCAATATAGGCCCCTGATCTAAGAAGGCCCCGCACATTGTCATTTAAATAAATTATTGACTGGCTCATGATAGGCCCCTGATTTTAGGGGGGCGTAGAGAGATCAGGGGCCCATCATGAACCAGTACATTTTTGTTATTTTTGTTTAAATAACATTGTTCGGGGCAACGCAGATCAAGGGCCTATATTGAGATGAGCCATTAAAAACAAAACGAAGAATTCAAAGAGAGAAGTAGCTTTGGGATAAGGGATTATAAAAAAAATGGAATGCTGACTGACTGGATTTTTTAAACCTGTATATTTTTGTTTCTGCTTTTTGGTATTTCTGTGTCTCCAAATGATTTCAGAAAATAGCTCACATAGGACACAGTTGATTTAGCCTTAGTTTTCTTCTCAAAGTGCATCAGATTGATGCATTTTACTTTAAAAGGTTCAAATTCTTCTTCCGGGGGGGCATGCCCCCGGACCCCCCTAGAAGGTCCTGGGTCCCCACCGCTGTCTCTTCAATAACTTGGAAAAACACAGTAACCAACCATGTGTGTTTGGTTATTAAAAGTCATTAGACCAGGAGGGGGTTATCTACATGTTACCTTAGGTGATTTTGTATTTCATCAATAGAGATATTGTGGTGTAGACAAACATGGCTTTAACGCATCTGTATTGTAAGCCCGCCGCCCGGGGGGGCCTACGAAACCTCTCAGCCCCAGGGCCTAGTGGCAGGTAAAGGCAGCCCTGCACGTAACAGTGGGATTTGTACAATACTGAATACAAATAACTCAAGCAGGCACTTAGCTGTAGATTAACCAACATGATGCAATGTTGTGTGAATACTTTATAAAGGGTTTATAATACTGTTATTTGGCAATAGTTTCACATTCTACTGTTATACGTTAGATAACTGTAAACCATACACTATCAGGTACTTCTAGGTACTGTAACATTAGGATATACAGTACATTTAAAGGCAAACCGGCTATATTTAGGTATCGTAGACATGCAGTAATCCTTCACGTTCCTTTTCTTCATTCCCAGGCAATAAAAATATTAAAAAGTTACCGGGCAATATTTCCATAAAAAGTTGTCTTTTTAACACACCCTGCTTCTTACTAGTTGTCAATTTTATCGGGTGAAAGAGACAAGTTAGGCAAGTTTGTCAAATTATTAAGTCCATTTGAAAAGAGTTCTCTTATTACATAAAACCAACATGTGCGGATTGCTATTTGAAAATGTTCAGTAGGGTGCATTTCACAATACCCTGCTTTAGCCTGGAAAACGCCAGATATCAGGTATTTACATGCTGACTCCAGACCATCTGTCTTCATATCCATTTTCAGATTTGACTGGTTAAATCGATCTCATGGATGCTGATGTTGACAAAGAGGGAGGAGGGAGGGATAGCCATTCCATCCTTAGACAGCAGGTGTATGTGACGATATCCTGGAAAGGGAAGGACATTAGGGAGAATGGTATTCGTCTATTTTATCCACACATTTTAAAGCTAATAAACAGTACATTGAGCTGTAAGCCAGTGGTGGTTTTACCTGTTTGGATGCTTGTAAAAGGGAGAGTGAACTGTCCCATGAAGTCATTCCTGGACGTCTTGTCGTGGTCCTCCACCACAAAGCGAACCAGGGCCAGCTCAGGGGTGTGGATGAAGAAGTTTAAAGTTTCATTCCACACCGGGTTAAAACCTGCAGGTAGAGGGCAGCAGAGGGGTGAGTAGGACCAACGGGAATCTGGAACTGATCACTCTTTGAATTTTCATATTATTTTCTCACTTTTAAAAAACATTTATTAATAAAATAACAATCGAACACATACAAATGATATACAATTCCTATTTTAAATATATGCCGACGTAAGAACAGGACAAAACCAAACAAGTACAATAAAATGAGTTGTTTCTCATTTTAATGTAATTTTTTTAATATCCTGAAATCATTTATGTATATAAAATAATCAAATGATATGTGTAAAAAGAAAACACCCATTCTCACCATTGTTGTTAATGTGAAGGGTCTCTTCCTTGGCCTGGTCTTGTGGCACTCCATAGATCTCCACCCTGACCAGCGGGTCTACAATAGAGCCCTCTTTCTGATTCACCTTTGGTAGCTGCTGCCCACTGATCACCTGATAGACACACACACACACACACACACACACACACACACACACACACACACGTTTGCTCATTAGATACAGAAATAGGAACACATTTCTAGTCCTCAAAAATGAAATGCTCAATTTTCTGCAATACTCCTCCTATATATACAATGAAACACTGACAGTAGTACAGTAGCTCCCCATTGCAAGCACACAATCAACTAGACATGTCTGTAGCTTATAACCTGTATGGATAAGCGTAGTGGTTTGTAGCCTTGCCACTCCTCGGGCTTCTCTGGATTGAACTGAGTGTTGCCGTCTCTCATGAAGTCAGGCTTGAGGACGAAGCCGCAGCAGACATTCTGCCTGAACAGCCCGTCGTTCAGATCCATCTCCAGACCGGCTTTCTGGAAGTTCAGGGCCACTTTGGAGAATGGGAAGAAGAAAGGAAATAATGCAATTCAATTAGATTTTCGATTTATTCATTTTGATTTTGATTTTATTTTAACTGTGGCTGACTCTCCCATGATTCATCTATCTATCCAGCAGAAGACTGTTCTTCATTCACAACAGACAACATCCCGTTAAGCCCTTGTGACAGGAAGCATCTGTGCTGACTAGTTGCAAGGTCAGTTTTTCTGAGCCTGACCACTTACTACTAACACTCTTGCAGTAGGAGGTGGGGGCGGGCATGCACAGAGTGAAATACTCCTCAATGTACAGTCATGTTGGGCGTTCTAATCCATCTGATCATTTGTTGTTTCGTCATCCAAGGGTGGTTCTGAGCTGTGAAGAAGAATGAAGAAGGAGACAAAGACATGCAACAATGTCCAGGCAGGAGAAAATAAAAACTTGGAACACTGTAAACTAAATGCCTGGTGGTGATTTGGGCATCAACAATTCCCAGGAGCCAGACCATGACATAGAGAGGGTTAAGCTTTTGTTTCACTTGGACTGGTGTGTAAGCAGGGTGGTTTACCAGAGAGATCCTAGGGTTCAGAGACGCAACTAGAGCCAGAACCAGAATGGTGTCTAGTGTGAAAGCAGCATGACTGAACTGACAGAACTGACCCAGTATATAGAGTTGTGTTTGACCAGCAGGGGGCGAGCAGCTAGCTTCCTCTCACCTATCTGACAGCCCACGTTCCACATGTCCTGGGGGTTGTAGTTGGAGGAGTCTGTCCTCAGCCACTGGGGTAGACCCTGGTCAGCTGACGACTGTTGTACTGCACAAAGTCTGTCCCTGAAGACAGGTCCCAAGACAAGAAAGCAAATGTATTTCTTATCGCACAAGCACAGAGAACTGTGACTCAGATACACTTAAAAATAATGTCATTATAATGTGAATAGACACATGCATAACATATTATAGCCTTAATTGCTTAATTGTTCTCCAGAAGACTGCGTTCCCTTGTGTTCACAGTATACCTGCTTCCTTAGCGAGCTTCTTGGCTTTGGATTCACCGAGTGAGGACATCTCGTAGCTTTTGCCGTGTGAGCGAGCGTGCTCAAAGCCGTGGAAGTGCACACTCTTGCAGTACAACACCAGGTCTGACAACAGCCTGGACAGTTTGGACTTGGAGTGCTAGAACAAAAGGGGAGAAAGGGTCTTTAGCGTCTAAAGGAGAAGCACATTGGAAACAGTTTTTTCTTCTCACTTCACTATCTTGCCTCCTTGTCCCCTATCTGCCTCATTTTAAATATCCCTGTTTCCTGTTTTCTTTCTCATTATCTCCCGTCCGTCTCTCATGTCCCGCCCCCCTGCTTCCTGTCTCTATGTATTATCAAGCTCCATTCGCTCCTGTCTTGACCTTTTATATAATATCTATGTCTTGACTCACTATCACTTTTTGATATCATACCTGGCTCTGTCTTCTGTCTTTCCTCACTTCGACTATGTAGATAAACGTATGTACTTCAGAAACATGGTCTCTTTTGGATTAAAGTGAGACACTGCAAGTGAATAGGGTAACATTTTTAACTTATATCGTTGGGAAACATTGCCAGTTGATTACTTACATTGAGACAATGTATTAGATATTTATTTAAATTTGAGCAATATTTAACTAATTTTGCATACATTTATACTTCTTAAACAAATATTTAGATGTTGCATGAAGCCAGAGTTGGAATCTTTGTTTCTTTCTGACAAAATAATAGAGTCAAACTTTTTGACAGACCAGATATTTTGGAAAAAGCCTTTTTTAAATGTTTAAATCAAGAAATACTATGTACAGGTCTTAAAAATGCATTTTTCGGTATATGAAAGAAGACATGTTATGGAACCAAAATAGAGAAAAAAAACTCAATATTGACCAGTGTTTGAAGACTGTTTTTGCCTGTTGTCTCCTTACCTTAGAAGAGGCATCAAGGGATCAAATCTTTCATAAAAATAAATGACCCAGCTTCCACATACCTTTGCGTCATGGTTCAAACCCTCAGCAGGCGTGTCTTCTGTGGACATGCAGCACTCGCCATCACCGTTTGAAGTGTCTCGTCATCACTCACTTCATCCGTCAAGCTTTCATCCAGACATTCTTCTAGACCTCCAATCTTCTTGGCCTTCAGCAAAACCTTCCCCTTCAGTTCCTGTCATGAGCAACCAGACCCAGGCAGACACATACGTCTGAGAGCAGTTTAGCCATACAGCTGCTCCATCACCCTGCACTTTGCTGTCTCTAACTCTTAACTTCTGTAACTAAATGCAGCAATAGAGCACTATTGAATAGGCAAAAAAAAAATCCTCAATGGAATACCTCATAGCATTTATCTTGCCATTATGTCAAGTCAGCATCGATTACCCTGAGTGCTCTAATGGACAAAAAGAGTTTGGAAGTGGTACTGTTGCTTTTAGGAGGATTAGAAGACGGATAGTGAGTCATGATACAAGGACGTTTAGCTTTACGGTAATAAAGGCAGGGTATTGGCTGAATACTCCTCAAAGGTTTGATGCAGCATTTCTTACCTTAGAATTATACAATAATTCCCAACAAAAAAGTGCCACATGATTACTTCACTAATGACACCCTCACCCATCCCCCTAAAGACAAACACACACACACACACAACACACACACACACACGCACACACGACACACACACACACACACACACACACACACACACACACACACACACACACACACACACACACACACACACACACAAATAATTGTAGCTTGCAACTTTTCCTCAGACTGTTAGGTTGTTAGTAGAGAACAAATTCTTATTTTACTATTACTTCATTGCTAGTTGCGGTAACTCTGCTCACTGAAAGCTCTAAGCTTGAGCTGCAGCTGAGAATTCTGGGTAAAATTCTATCTCTCTGCCTCATCAACTTTAAGGAAGCCACACAACAATTCCAGACACTTTCTCTGGTTTTTATGTGCAAGAAAGAGTACAGCCTGTCTGAGTCGCTATAGCGTTGCTTGCTACACTCCATGCTCTATTCCATTTCTTTTTAGTTTTCTGACTGACTCACTGGATATGACAAAAGACTGAAGTGTTTCAGTTATAACAATTCAGATTTAAAAGAATAAATTGTGAGAAAAAAAGACAATTATAATGCCGTGATCATCTATGTTTCTTTATAAAAGTGTCATGATAGGTTGACAGTGAAAACGGAATCCGAGAGCAAGCAAATTATATGTCAAAAACTACACAACCCAAGCACATTCTAACCTGTGGTGATGGAAGCTGTAGAGGGACCTGGCCACCCAGCAGAGTGGTCAGCAGTGTGTCTCCCAGGATCTGCCTCAGGTGCTGGGCCATGACCCCTGCTGCTCCACACCACAGTGGTTCTCCAGGGACAGGATGACTGGGAAGTCTGATGCCTATCAAACGGAAGAGTAGACATGATACCGGCTATTAAAGCTTATCTCTTTTTATGTTTTATTTTATAAGAGAATTGACCAGCTCCAGCTAAGACCCCTGCTGTAAAATCCATGACAAATATTTTGACTATGTTGTACTGAGTTTCCATGAAGTTTAAGTTTTTTTCTCTGAATTTTCTATAACAGTATACTGTCCAAAAGGCGAGTAGGAAAGTTTGAGCAGGATAAAATAGAGATTGCCCAATTGCAGGCGGCATGGAATGTTACCAACTACTCCCATCTGCTCTTTTCATTTTTCTGGGCGAGCACACAGACAGACATTTATTAATTTAACTGCTCTCAAGTGTTTACTCAGTACCCAAAAACATTTTTTCCATAGCTACTTTTAATGGTGTGTAGCCATGCAGAAAGGTTTACTTTTATTGGACTTAAGACACACACAAAAAACAACTATAAAAACAGTTTTTCGATATCTGTGACTGAGATTACTGCAGCCACCACAGTACAACAGCGGTAGACGAAACTTACTTTGAGGTATTGAGTAATATCAACATAGATTTTTGTAACAGTTTCCCTGGTATTATAGGGACTATTTCTGCTGTTCTGCTTTTCAGACCTTCAGATGAATTGAAAGTTCATTCTCGCAACCCATTTTTCTTTTTAATTTCATTGAAAACCTTTCCAGGCCAAAGTGCTCAATACCACCGGATGTAGGCTAAGTGATGAAATTGTTTTTTCTGCCTAATTTGAGTGAATCAGAACCAAGGATAGTAAATAGTGCTGGGGCTGCTCACCTTGAAGGCGTATTCTTTCAGTGTGGAAATGACGTCTCTGAAGAGAATCTTGGACGTCCAAGTGTGACCGTGATACACAACGGGTTCCCCATCACTGCCGTCCCAGCAGTCCACCTCTACGCAACGGCAGCCCCTCTTCAGGGCCCTACACACACACGACACACACACACACACACACACACACACACACACACACACACACACACACACACACACACACACACAACACACACACACACACACACACACACCACACACACACACACACACACACACACACACACACACACACACACACACATAGAACACACACAAACTTTTATGAATTATGGGTAATACTGAAACCCTCTACGTCCCTTCAACCCTGTCTCATCAAAAGTACGTCCCAAAATGATGTATTGTGATTATCGACTTTTGTGAACCAATTGAAATGTATCTATTTATCTTTAACATTACTTGTTCATGTTTTACTGTGTTTTAGTCTACCATCTGGTTCATGTATGTATAAAGTGTGTGGCATGCCCTCACTGTATGTAGGCCTCCAGGCTGCTCTGTCCTCGGAGCTGGTCCTCCATCAGGTAGGTGTTGTGTGAGGAGGAGATGAAGTAGTGGCTGAGGGGCTGGCTCATGTCCTGGTGAAGATCCCGGTGCTCAGGTTTAAACACGGAGCCCTCCTGTGAGCACAGGTACATCTGGAAACCATCGAACGACATGGCGCCTTGCTTCTTGGCTGCACAGACAGAGTTGGGTGGAATGCACAATCCAGATTTATTTTTGGCCATGAAAAATGTGAGAGTGATTCAAACAATGAATTTAATATATTTACCATGACTTTTTTTTTTTAAAGCCTTTTGTCTTCAGTATTCACAGTTCACAGAGGCAGAACAGGTGGTCACATAATAGGCCTATAATTATTTGCTGAGTAGCCTAACTAAGTCAATCACACGTTCAAACTGTTTGTTTGATTTGGCACAAATCTACAGGTATAGGGCAATCACTCTGCTGCTTCCTTAACTTTTCATCTAGCGTGATTGAATAGGCTATTTGATTTAGGATCATCTGCAAAACCAACCGGTTCCCATCTGCCTCTGTGTATGTAGGTTACTGTGTGTTTAGTTGCTAATAAGCAAATGCTAGCATGCTATCACATTAATCTCTGAGTAGGAACCAGTTGTGAAGGTTAAATATTCCCTGCTAAACATTAGCATATGCGCATTTGTTCACTGTGAGCGTGGGTTAGCATGCTGACTTTAGCATTCAGCTCAAATAATTGCTGTGCCTGAGTAGGCAATTGTGAGTGTTGTGTCGGTAGACTCATTGTTTGTTTAAAAGTACAAATATAGTCTTGGAGACCGAATGCTAACTGTAAATAGCCTACATTTTCATTGTGCATACGCATTTATCCCCTTTATGGTCTGTTTCAGTATTCACAAACATGATTATTGTTAGGTCTTTTCAATGTCATAAGGCCTATGCTCTAATAACCCATGGGACATTTTGATTTGTCATCCAGCCTATAATCCATTGCTCTGTTGATCAAACTGAATATTAAACTGTACTCTAAAATCCATTTGAATTAGGAGATCCTGAAGATGGGAGTGGGGTAATATGTTTCACTAAGTCGAGACATGTTGCAAGTATAGGAGGGAACAGTTGGCCTATGGTTAATCAATCGTAAACGCATTACACGTCAACGACCACACACATCTTGCATACCATTGTAACCATAAATACGTATAGTGCTGTCAGTCACAGCCGTCTCTAACCTGATTCAGATGGTTCGTAGCGGTCTATCAGCCCCCGGGCATGCTGGGTAACCTTCTGTCCCTCCCTGCTGCTCCAACGTCAAGAAGTTCTCCAGCTCCTCCAGCAGCAGCTTCTCTCCATCTCCAGAGTAGTCCTGGAACACCTTCCACACCTCGTCCCTCTGAGTCAGCATCTTGTAGAAGTGGACAAACTGCTCGATTTCCAAAGAGCCACTGTCTGACTTGTCGCCATCTGTAGAAATACAAAGAAGAGCTTATTACACTTGTAGGTTATTTGGTGTGCTGTTTAGAAGAACATATCACTCCGAAAGTTTTTGCTTTTCTACACAGTGTCCGGGTTTGAAAATAGTCCGGGGAAAGTTTTGCTCAATCTTACAGTCAACCAAATTACACCAAAAGAAAAGAGGAAAATTGCACCCAGTTGTTTCAGCCACATTGCCCAGTGTTCTCAACTCCCCCCCCCTTTACAACAGTATCCCAAAGGTCTTCTAAAGCTCACCGTGAAGAGATGAAGAGCATGGTCCTCGTTCATCTCAACGTTCATCATCTTCAGCAGTTTCCGCACCTCTTTGAAGTTCATCTTCCCGTCTTTGTTCTTGTCAGCTTTCAGAAACCAGTCCCAGACCCACCTGAGGAGATGCTGAGGGAAACGCCGCTGAGAAGTGTTGTGGAATAATCTAATAATCAATTCTGGAGAACTTCCTTTTCCTATTAGGAACATCGTAACTGTTCCCCCAATAAGTAAAACATAAATAATAATAATCAAATGGGTATAGGAAACCTTTGTGTTTTTGTTTTGTTTTTGTTTTTTTGACAAAGTAATATTAAGAGGAAATCCAAACAGCATGAACATGTACCCAGCTTCCTCGCCTGTAATGACCATACTTTTTTATAGCTGGTGACTGTTCTTCTAGGTTCATAAAATGTTAATAAAAAAATAAAAATGAATCGTCATCTCCATTTATGTTCCGTGACTTCCATTATTTTCCATGTATGTCACTCCTTTCGTCTGCCTCTAGAACAGTTATTGTTCTTAAAAAAAGTTTTAAAGGCTTGTAAATAAATAAATAAACTTCCAATCCTTTACCCAACACTTTCAGAATAGGTTTCCCCCTTTTAGCTAGACTGCTCTGAGTACTTGTTCGGAGAAAGAGCCAGGTTGATGATGAAACACTAAACATAGATAGTGCCCTACTAACAGTAAAAAGGATACTGGTCTAGCCTCTCCTTCTCATCCATGGTTTGGACCTTGTGAATGAGCTTGCGTACCCCCTGGACCCAGGCCCGGGCCTCCTCGGGGGACTCAGCCACCAGGTCCAGGTTTCCTTGTCGGCCGTGGAACACCAAGGTGAAGCAGAGGTCAGCGGGGAACTCCTCTGCCACACTCAGCAGCAGCTCTGACTGGTGGCCCTCACGCACTGCATCCACCTCCGCAATGGACACTGAGACAGGAGCAGTGTATGGTTAAAGTCATGGTTACTTTACTGGACTTCTTATGCTCTTTGTGTACAGTTTTTAGAGGAAGGTGAAGCATTAATTAGATTGATTGATGGTTCTTTTTAACACGTTTTAAGGTGTTGGTCACTGACTTAAGTAGCCTACATACAAAATACATCGAAACAATTAAGCACAAAAGCAAATAAAAGGGTTGAATTTCCTTGGGGTCATCATCCCAATGTTCCCAGGTCTCAATGTTGCAAGATATATATGTTACCAAATTGGATGTTTCATTGGTGTTATATTTATGTACAGTAAGTGTCTAAGCCAAACTATAAGCCAATCAGTAGCTTATGCTATATCAATAGCATTGTTGCAAGATATGGTGGATTGATGAGCGGCTTTGTTTACGTACTTGTTTACAGAGCCTAGGCTGTATATTAACATTGGATTTTTTTCAGTGCACCCACCGTACAGGAATGTTGATTGTGAGGAGATATTAAATGATCTTTTCAACAAGCGTTTTCCAGAATCGCTGACTACACCTTTAATTAGTGCATAGTATTATTAAATTATTTATATAAAAAAATGTTTTGCTGATGTTAAGGTTAATAAAATAGGGTTTTATAGACAGCCTGAGAGGTAATGCAGCTTATTTCACATTTGCTTCTTTACTCACTAGTAGTGTGGCCTTTCCCTGCCCATCTGGACTTGTACCAGATGGTCAGTCCATCCTCCAGGAGGCGGAAATGCCGCTGCTTCTTCCACGAACGCGACTTGACTTTCCTCAGAGTGGACCCTGCCATCATCACCTTGATATCTGGGTCATCCTGGATACCTGCACAGAGGCATGCAAGAGGCCATGACCATGTTGTACATCATACTACACAGTAAGAACTGACAGGCCAAAAGGAGGACCAAACAATGACTCTGTAATTACTGTTTTAGTTAGGATTTCAACAGTTGTCTAATTCTAGCAGTAGCAGACCATAAAAATGCAAAATCCTCCTCAATTTAGTCCAAGCGAATCATATTTACTCACGAGAACCTTCGGGATCCATTGCTATTCCTGAATCATGCCAATGGAAATGTGCTGCAAAAGAGGAGCAGATGTCAGCAAGGTTTCCCAGAGGCATCTCTCTGTTTCCAAAAAGAAAATACATTTTAAAATGTAAAGATCCACGTTCGTTCAGCTGATGCTCAAAGTAACTGCACACAACACAAATCATTACAGAATATTCATCTTCGACACACCCTGGTTTTAAAGGATTCAGGTACCCACAACTTCCCTTTTTGGAACCTAAGCCGCTTCATTGGAGCAGCTGCTGTTGTGTGTACTTTTCCTTTTACCCATAAAGTACTTCCCTGCATCACCCTGAATAACAAGCCATTCTCACAAAATAATAACTTGTTGGATGACGGTGGTGGTTTTTGTTATGGTAAATAAAGTATTCTGTTGTATGAGCTGTAGGCTGAGACCACTGTATTGGCAATACTTCTCCACTGAACTGTCACTGTGCAAAATACCCAATCTACTGAACCCAACCTCTGTGACTTGACACAGGGGCGAACAAAAGAGAGGGCCCTTTAAAAAGACCACTGAAGTTGAAAAAGAGAGGGTAGGATACTGACTCAATCTGCTTGGTGGATATGGTATTCTTATAGGCACTAACTGTCCAGGCATGTTCAGCACGAGTCAGCATATAAATTCAACTCTGATCCACTCAAGCTATCGATCTTTACTCATTCATTATGTTAACGCAGGCTGGCAGGCTTGTGTGTGGTAGCTCCTGCATTCTGTGAGCCAACCAAGAAATATAACACACGAATGGACACTCTCTCGCCTCAGGCTGAGCAAATAAAAGCCAGGAGTAGACATAAAGATTGATTTGTTTTTGTTATTATTTGATGTGACGTTGTATTGCACACCACTCTCATTTCCTAATCCTGGACTATTAAATGAAATGGAAGAAAACATGCCAGCAATATTTTTATTTTTTTCAAACTAATGAAATACCCATCAGCCTTTGCTATGCTCTGTGATAGGTAATAAGCAAATGTTAGCTTGATAACAGTGAACTGTGGCAGTAAACCTGGTGGAAAAAACACGCTACCTGCCATGCATCAGCATTATCATGTTAGCATGCTGAGTTTAGCATTTGGCACAAAGCAGCCCTGTGTGCAGCCACACTGTGATGCTGCTAGCATGGCTGTTAGACCTTCAGTCTGGTTAACATCTGCATCAACACTGAACCCCTGTTGGAACTACTGACCTACAAGAGGGTTTCTAGTGACAGTGGATCAAGGCAACTCAATGTATTTCTGCAGATTACATCACAATCATGAACGTGTCTTTTTTCATATGTCATTACACCCTTAAAAAGTGTGCCATGTAAAATGAGAGAGATCCACACAGAATAGGGCAGATGTTGCTGCAGACTGGCTGCTAATCTGCTATCTCTGTTGTTCACTGATACATGTGGTCGCACACATCCTGAAAGTGAAGGTTTTTCTCTGAAGCCTTGATGCTATGTGTTCCTGTCCGACAGCTATCCTTTCCTTTCATTGTCTCCTGAAACAACACAATCTAATCTTGGGTTCTAACCATGCAGTTCACCCCTCCCGACCCCGCTCCCAGCAAGTTTATGTGAACATTTACAGAGAGTTCTTCTCACCACAGTATAACTGGCATGATGCAAGGAATGCATTCACAGTTTCTTCCCAAATTTAATATAGCACTCCTACTGAAAGAACGTGAGACTTATTTTCCACAGCTATTCGCTCCACAAACAACTTGCTTTTATGATTGGAACTTTCACTGCAAAAACCACATCAAGACAAAAAATTAAATTTCCAAAAGTTCTTCAGAATTTACTGTTGAAAGTTGAGTAGCTTTTGAAGCTGCATCAAACTCCCAATTGTGTTGCTTTATTTTTGGTGCAGTTTTTTGGCTCCTCAGGGGGAGATGAGTCACACAAGGCCATGTCTGCAGGGAGTGCACTGACCACACTCACAGACACACAAGCCCATAAACACATGACTAACGCTGGAAGAAATAACTCTGGTCATGAGGACCCAAGGCTTGGTACTTTCATCTCGGGTGCTCCCAGTTTTGTCATTGTCTTAAATCCATTTTATCCATCATGGGAATGTTCCATTTCGCCCCAATACAGAGAGTTATGTGTCCCATCAATGCTCTTCATCCCCCTTTCACACAATTATGTGAAGAATGCAACAAACATGACCCGTCTAATAAAATCCACACAAGCTTTACCTCCAAATCACAGAAGGGAGGGCGGTTACTTAGTGCACAGTAAATTAGAACCAGAGGCAGAAACAGAAACATGAGACATACAGAAAGCATCACTTCAGCATAGCCTGTGTGCAAAGTACAGCAAGAAAGAAGTGCTCACACAAACTACCATTGGCATTTTTCCATGATAGGGGAAAATTTGTTACTTTTAAACAAAAAGTACATATCTCACCAGGGTTATTGTGGGTCAGACCTTCAGAGGTGGGTGTTCTTCAAGAAGACAGCTCTCCCAGGGAGGGCCTCAGATGCCTGGGTGGCTGCCCAAGAGAAGGTTCAAAGAAGGTGTGTGTGTGTGTGTGTGTGTGTGTGTGTGTGTTTTGTGTGTGTGTGCGTGTGTGTCTCGTCACACACTGGCCCTGTACGCTGGCGTCTAGACCCAAAGGAGAGTCCAGGGACTGTTAGCTGAGCTCGGGGCTTTAAGCAACAGAGTGAGCAAAAGGAGAAATCTGGCTCATCCTCCTCTTCCCGCCCCTCTCTCTCCCCTCTCTCTCTCTCTCTTTCCCTCTCTCTCTCTCCACTCTGAGGAAACCTGATTCCCTAGTCGCTGCTGCCGCACACTGGTATGCTCCACTCACCCCTCCCTTCCTCCCTCCCTCCTCCACCAGCTTTCCTTCCTTCCATGCCACTCCCTCAACGCAGCCATCCACAAGCATCTGGCCTCAGTCTGCTTTGCTCTGTCCTGTCTGTCTGTTTTTCCCTCTATGTTTTGTCCAACAATATAACCACACAGACATTTGCACCATCACAAATTAGGATACAAACCCCCATAAATTCCCCGCTATATGGGGCCCAGTGCTTGGGAACCAAAAGGTGTGAGGTTTGCCCCAGTTTAGTTTTTGTTTTGTTTCTTGTGTATCTATAGCTTATTTTCTTAATCATTTTGTCTTAGTTATTTATTTCACTTTTTTTCTGTATTCCTTGTCTGTTTATGTGAGGGAGGGGGAGGGGAGAAGGGGTTGGGTGTTGTGTATGTATTGTATGTGTTTACTTATTCTGTTTTTTTTGTCCATATGTAAAAAAAAAAAACATAAAACCACTCAAATAAAAGTCTCAAAAAAATTAAAATTAGGATAGCGACAAACTAAAGCGTTAGTGCGTAACTTTTTCATATGACGGAATGTCGGTTACATTCAAGCCATGGCCAAACTACTTGACACAAAGGTGATAAAGCCTATGAGCTCCCCAAAACGCTCTCTGTATTTCTCAGTATGGTAGTGTTTACAAACTGGTGTCGCCCCCCTCACCCCCAACATAGGTGTAGGAGCTCATAAGTGCCCATGATAGACGATCAGTTGTTGATTCTAAAAAAAAAAAAAAAAAAATACCCTATAAAAAGTGAATCTTACATTTTCATCTGTCATGATAGCTCATATGAGCTCAATGAAGTATTTGGGCTTGCTCTTATATGTTAATCTTTCCAATCAATACAGCTAGTCAGTTTCTTTATCCACATCTCTTTTATAGATAGATATTTTTTGGGCATTTTTATGCTTTATTTGATAGTGCAGAGAGACAGAGGTGAAATGGGCAGAGAGGGGAGTGACATGCAGAGAACGACCACGGGTGGAATCGAACCGGTCTGCTGCTGGGCCTGGCCGGGGGGGGATGCCTTACCAACTGAGCTAAAGGCGCCCCATTTATCCACATCTCTAATAAAGGAGCATCCATACTCTTCCAACAAAGTGAGAACCTTTGGCTGATAGTGGAGGCTCTGTCTGCACAGTGACCCTCATCTCTCTGTTTCTGTATCAGCACTGATTACGGGGAAAAAACAATCGTGGGAACAAGGCCTGCTGCTGTGTCAGGGAAAGGAGCCAATTCATAAAACAATGAGGAGCTTCTATTGTTCATGAAAAACAACAACTAAACCTTCTTCAAAATGAATCCCCAGTCAACAGTGACTCAATCTATGTCTGATATCTAATGTTAACTGAAGATTGCAATAGTCTGACTAAAGCCTGCCAAAGGCCTACACTAGAGAACCTGGCAGTGTACCACATGCAGAAGAACAGTTCAGATGGTGTATTTATTACAATGGTAAAACAAATACAATGAATATAGTTTGGTATGAACCTGTTTGAACATGCTGACATGTCATGGGTGGATATAACAGGTCGGCAATGGGGACTTCTGAATCCCAACAAATTACTTTTCCCATTCTCATACCAGCTGTACTGTTATTTTATGAAAAAAAGATTTAGGATGTCCCGATTCTTTTGGCCAGATTTAGGATGGTTAGAAATACCCGGATGTCTACTAAATCCGGTCGGGATTTCTAGTGTTGAAAACAGCATTCTATTTGGGCGATTCTGACCCACAATCCAGTGCGCACGCGGGAATTGACATCTCATCGACGGGGCCTCCATATGAAAACAAACGGTGATGCGACGGGTATAAAAGCAAGAGGCAAGATCAAGGCGCAATGTTATGATGAAATAAATAAGTACCAGTAAGTCCCCAGTGTATGCTTATTGCATCCTAACTAGATTCTTTTTATGGTCAGATGTAGAAATGTAGAAAAGAACAAAGAAAGAGTATGCGATTTGGAACGCAGGGTTGGACTTGAGGATGAACTGTGAAGATTTTGGAAGTCAAAGGTCAAGGTCACTGTGACCTTGCATTTAGCGAGCGCAATATCTCAACACCTCACATTATAGTGAAGTCACAGTGACCTTGTACCATATTGAGCTTCCTAGGAGCTAAACCTCATTAAACTGAATGCAGATCATTAAAGGTATATACCGCCAGGCCTTAGTTCTAGTTTTAGTTTTAGAATCAGAGGGATAAGTGTCCTGATATCTACCCATGGCTGCCTTTTCTTATTCTTGCAGTTATGTGAAGAATCCAACAAATATGTGAACAAACAATGCCCTTCCAAAGAAATCCTTGTATAACCCCAAACAGCAGCGGGAAGGGCGGTTGGCACACATAAATTAGAACCAGAGATAGACACATGAAACATATTAAAGCAACAATACATCAAAGCCTTCATGCAACCACAAATTTAGAAGAAAAAAAAACCTCAAACCACAATTTAGCATTTTTCCTTGGTAGGGCAAAAAAAAGAGGTTATTCTTACCAAAAGTCCAAATCTCACCAGGGGTTATTGTGAGTCAGTGGACACTCTTCAGGAGGCAGATCTCCCAGGGAGGGACTCAGATACTGAGAGCTAGGAGCTAATGTATTCTCCTATTTAAAAGGCTCCCTGGACCGGGCCTATAATGACTATAGCTACTGTAGCATGGCATTATAAAAGGTTAACGAGAAAAACTCACAAAATGTACTCAGGATAAAGTCCCATGGGAGAGGGGGGGGGGCAGATTTGCTCACAAATGGAAGGCTTGATGTTAGTATTTCCGCAATGCACGTTGTTGGTCTCAGTAGTTGTGGGGATAATGGAACCTATGTGGACAACAATCCCTAATGCAGTGGTAAGAGGAGAGGAGGGCCCATCAGTGTAGTCTGCAGGGTTGTTAGACGCAGCACTCAGTCAGCACAGGTGTGAGACACATCTAATCCCACTGACAAACAGAAAAACACACTTAAGAATGACTGAAAAACCTTTCTCTGAAATATCCTGCACTTAAAAATCCCCCTTGAAAAACAATTAGATCAGTGGAGATGGTGAAAGAAAGGGATAATATTATCTAGTTTCATATTATTGAAGATGCTGCTCTTCATATCATTTTAAAATTCAGATTTTAATAGACTAAATAGTAATGATTATGATTAATCTATACGTAAACCTTTTGGTAATTGTGTCAATCCATAATTAAATATGGGCAACACAGTTTAAGTCTTAAATACCTTTGTCTTCATATTTAATTTGCATACATCTGGGAAAAAAAGAAAATAGTGAGGCTTGTGCAGTGGCACAGCGATTCGTCTGACAACAAGCTATGTTTCATGACTTTATATACACGGTTTACTTTTTTATATTCAGTTTTACTTAATTGTTTTGTGAGGCTACAACAGATGACTTTACCCAATACTGGCTCCACAATACATAAAAGTCACAATGTCCCATGTCACCGTCTAAAAGCAGCTACTCTTATAAAAGTCAGGGGCAATATAATATCCTAAGTTGTTGCAAAACAGTTTATTCATGAAATATCTTAAACAAGACCCGCTTCTGAGATTTCACTCTGGACAGAAATCCTTATATGCATTAGTGGGTCCACCAATACAAAGCCATCAAAGAGCAGAAAACTATAGAGAAATACATCCAAAAAAAGAGACACAAGACAGTCGTATAGAAGATTAAAAAGTCTATTTGAAATGCAAGAAGCAAAACAGTAACAGCTCCTACTTTGAGGTGGAATGTTACAGAAAGTTAGTGATGAACTGGGGGGAACTGATATCAACAACAGATACTGGCATCTCGTTGATACATCAGAATTGATATGTTGACGGATTGAAACTGCAGCATTCAATGTAAAACAGGCTGCATTTTAATGAACATTACATTTAATGTGTTCTTCTCATTTGCTTGTGTGTTATTAAAATGTTCTGTCAAGTTTACACTTCAAACATTACTGCTATTGTTTTGAGTGAATTTGTTTCTTTTTTTGTAACTGTAAAACCCAAATAATCCCCACTCTTATAAACCAAATTCAGTTGGATGTCAAACAAACACAGCCAATACCTCATTATTGGGAATCTATCATGTATCAGTTTGGCTCTAAAACAGACTTTCTGTTGTGAAATTGATCTCATGTGTGTGTGAACTAGCTGACATACTGGCAGGAGAACTTTGTGTAAATGAATCCCATTCCCATCTAATCCAAAAAGAATCTTCTTCTATTCACGTCCTTCACTTTGCTGGCAGTCTTAAGCACCACAGTTGGCAAAATACAAAAAAAGAATTCTAGAGCGCGATCATGCCAGAGTCCTTCTGTAAACACACACTCTGTCACTGTGGAGCCAGGGGGATGCCCCTAGCGTCGGTGACCTGGCCCTCCTGCAGGTTCTTCACCAGCTGAGCCAGCCAGCGCTTGGTGGTGGTGTCGTCCTTCAGCACCTGGGCGAAGTGCTGTCTTTCAGCTGGTCGGGCAGACACTGACGCAGGGCCTCTCTAGCTCTGAGGGGGAGGGAACACAAAGCATGGAGCAGTGAATGGACTGTTCTGCCCTGGCAAAATCTAATAAATACCTACATTGAAAAAGACGGCCTCTTGTTTTTGCAGCTTTAAAAAGGCAGCAAGAGGTAAATTATTTCTAGAAGTTTTTTTTTTAAAGTCTGTGCTTCTTTAAATGACATCCTTATTACATGCACATAATGTGTCGACATGTCATGCAGAGGAGTTGGTATTTCTTATTCGATTAAGGCTGGTATTTTATGGGAGAACTGCTTATTACCAAGCAACAATCTGTATTTCAGGCACTTATAGGTTTGGAAATTGTTTCTTGTTTTAGCAGGGATGGTCATGTGTCTTTGGGGAAAATATTGACTGTCACATCATGTAAAAACCCGCAACAAGGCAATAAAGAAAATAATTTTTCTCAGAAATCAGAAGAAAAAAATAATGCAAATCTATCATCTGTACGACTGTTACCACAAAATATGTATTACTTTGTTGTAAATGAATAATCAAATCAAATACAGTTTCAAAAATAACTGACAGTCACCACACACTGTATTTATGTATGTGATGGCTCCGCCTAGTGGCAAGTACTGATGATAAAGTTCTTTGCTCATATTTTTTACTCAGTTAAAAGTGAAAGTTTCCCTGGTCATGAGAGACTGGACTACCCATCTTACACAGTTAAAACAGGTTCCCACACACAGCATAGTGCATCTCTATACAACTAGTCTACCTGAGATTATCTGACAGGCGAAGGTAGCAGCGGACAACGTGCTTCAACAGGCGAGCCGACGGTTCTTTGGAGAGCTGCAACACCATTTTGCCCTGCAGAGAGAAAGATGAAAGTGACTCTGGGATATTCCTTTATAAGTAATGCAAAGTGTCACACATGTGCAACAGAGACTGGGAAGGCGAATTCAAGCCAACTCAGGTGTTTTGTCTGGGGGGGACACTTACTAGTATCATGGCCACGTGGGAGAAGCGTTCATACGTCTGACAGATGTAGGCCAGCCCTGTGTCGTCCAATAGGATCTTCTGCAGGATGAAAGTAGCAACCTGGCCACAACAAAAGGAAGAGAAGAAAGGTGAGATTATGACCATACAGCTCTGCTAAGCACCAACACTGTCAATAAGTATAATATATATTTCCCTATAACATAAGAGAAAAAAACAAGACAGCTTTAACGAGCAGTACAGCAGTTCATAAATCTTAATTGAAAGCTGTGAAAATGGTATTAAATCTGGTCTTATTTAGAAAAAGAACAGATCGGGCTGTTGAACAGTGTAACTAGATGAAGAGGAAAGCATGGGACACAGGTCAACATGCTAAAGTTGCCGTTCAAATACTGTAGGTATTGCCTGATGGTAATTCCATGTATTGGGGAGAAATTGGAAACCACCCAGCCATAGTGAATGTAAGTTAGTGGACTGAGGGGAACAGTTACGTACAGTCTTGGAGAGCTCGCTCCCTGACTCCATGATGCGCAGGCACAGTGGGATGATTTCAGTGGTGAGGAGAAGTTTATCACTTCTTGTTCATCCGTTTTGACCAAGGCACCTGCAGGGAAACACAGAAAGACGACTCCGTGAGAATGACGACACCATTTCAGGGAAATAATATATCCACTGAATTAAGAAATGAAAAGCCTTCAACAGGAGTGAAGTTTACCTATGACTCCGAGGCTGGTGAGTCGCAGGTATTCAAACGGACGTGTTTTGCTCACAGTGTGCAGGAAGGGGTACAGGAAGAGAGGGATGTGAGCGGCAAGAAAAGCTGACCTGGTAAAGAACAAAGAAGGGAAAGCATTTTAAATCAATGTAACCAGATTTATATAGATAGACAGTAAATATCAGATTCAATATCAGAGGTTAAATTTAGACCTGTGGTAATATTACAAGCAATAAACTTAAATAAATGTAAAATGAATTGTTAAAATCTATTGTCACATGAAACACCCACATCTTATTTTGTCAGTAACTTTTTGTCATTGTTCTGAACTATTTAATGTGTTTTCAACACATTCAGAGCAGATTTTGTCAGATTATAGTGGAAAGAATTGGCCTCTACCCTATGGATAAGGTGGCAACATAATCATCTTTTCTTAGGCGGAGTACCAGTACAGGGTTTTTTAGTAAACAAAAAAACCAGTATATCATATTCCTGAACTGCCCATTACCTCGTCTCTGGATGTGAGGCAACACACTGCAGAAGAGCTAGGGCATTGCACACTCTGTTGGACTGGTGAGCTGTAAGCGTAGGTGGGTTTATAGATGGATAGATGTTCACTATTTCCTAAAAAGAGAAAACATTTAGACGAGAAAATAAATTAGTTCTCATTGAGGACACGTGACAGCAAATATAATATCAATCTGCTTCAGCTAGAGGCGGGACATGGGGACATACCTGCAGCAGGGCAGCAATGGTGCCACAGGAGTGCCAGAGCATTGGTGCCAGGTCTGGCACTGATTCACGTTTTTTGCTGAGCTCAAGCAAAGCATTTTCTCTGGTCTCTGGGCTCGGACAACTCATTGATCCATTGGTAGATCTTCTCACGGTCTACCTGGGCAAGGGCTGTGACATTGGTTACAGCCTGTAAAGTGAACGGGGAAACATTTTAAGTGTTTATGTAAGTTTTGTATGTGTGTTACATGTATGTTAACACTAGACAAATGGCATCACACCGAGGTCAAAACTCTCTACAATCATGGGTTCACTCACAGCAACAATATCAATGCTCAATCATGGCTGACTCGACCCATCCCCTGTACCCTGAGTTTACCCTGCTGCCATCAGGGCACAGATACAGGCTTCCACCTTGCCGAACTAACCGGTGGAAGAAATCATTTATGCCTGCTGCCATCAGTCTGGTCAATGACCACATGTAAATATGTGATCTGTTTATGTTATTTGTTGTCTTATATGTTAGCTGTCTTTCTCTACTGCTGGCTGTACAACAAATTGCCCCTCGGGGATAATAAAGAACCTGAACCTTGAACCTTGAACCTTGAATGTTCTACCTCAGTCAGTGGCCCAACCATTGCAAACGAACAGCGATCAAAGCTTCGAACATTGTATTTTAATCATGCTGCATTATGGGAAATGTGAATGAATGGATGTAGAAGACATTTAAAATGTTTCTAATTTGATGGGGTGGTGCAGCAATTCAAAACATGGAGTCCTGGGTTAAAATATTGTACTCAACGTAAAACATTTTAACTTCGATAACGGCAAGAACATGGTACATATTAGTATACATGCATGATATTGCCAGACATTGTCGAATAAGCTTAAAGCAAGTAAAGGGAAACAGACGGTTGGGATAGTTAAGTACGCTATAAGATTAGATACTCACTGCTCCAGTCGCCAGCATTCTCTGAGGCTTTTGTGGTCCAACGGACTTGTTAAATTACTGTATCAGCTCAGTGGGATTGAGTGGCAAACTAATGGGGCTGCAATTAAACAAAGTTGTCGTAACCAACACACAGACGCAGGCAGCTAGCCTAAGCTAGCTTGACAAATGGAATCCAGTACGCGCGTACATCAGCATTACAAACAACATAGCTTCACTGAGAAACCAGGATAATATAACGTTAATATTCTTATTTTTAGTTAATCTTATTATCTACACCCCCGTTAGCTAAACACTTAGCACTATTTGTCCAATAAGAAAAATCAGGTCGCGAGTTTTTGTTAGCGAATGGAGGTAACCTAAATACAAATCGTTGAAATATCGCGAGAGGAGGATGGGACGTACTCTCGGTTCTAATTTCCGTTGTGAATTTTCACATTCCCGCCATCATCGCGCAGTGTAGCGAAGCGTCGTGTGCGGGTCCACTGTCAACAACATACGTAGTGAAGAGCTGGTGAATGCCGGCAAAACTAACTTTCTGCCCTCGGAGGACCCTAGAAAACGACACTGTCATTTAAAAGTTTCCAGACGAGCACGGTTCATTGACAGGTAAAGAGCTGCGACGATAACCAAACTGTGACACTGTTTTCATCACCATATTACAATCAGGCAAATTAGCCAGTTAGCTAGCTCCCGCTAGCCCTGCTAGCCGACTTGCTAATGTCGGCCTCCTTCATCCATTCAGCGTCTGTGGATGAGGGCACGACATTATCAGCATCCCACACATTCGGTTCGACTGTAGTGCCACCCCGCATACTCTTTTTAACTTTCCTGGACATATATTATATGTGTGACAGTTGGTCCTGTCAGAATAAGGTATTGAACGCTAGTCGCAAAGTGCACCTTCGCCCGTCTTTGGTGCCGCGATACAGACTGGCCGTTGGGCTAGTTTAATGGCTAATGTGAACCGGGCTTCATTGGCTGTAAATTGAACCGCTAGTCAGCTAACACAAGTAGCGCGAGTTCCCCCACTTTGTAGACATGCACTTCTGATTGAGGCGAATTTATCGACTAAATTGTGTTTAAAAAGCCGTTTGCAGCGTGTGTGTACTGTGTAGCTGTGATATTACATTGAATGGGGTTGACTTGAAGTTTGTTGTGACTTTCTACAAACGCTCAGAAAAGCGTTGGCCATAGCGACTAGCTTAATTGGGTTATTTAATGTTTTTTTGTTCTTTTTTATCTGCGTTGCTAAACTTGGCTATTCCAAGTGTTGTGTTTTTAATAAGCCATGCACTATTGGTGCTTATAATTTCTTAGACATCATTATGTAACATTGAGTGTATTAGCCTACGACCTACGTCATGTTTTCTTTTACGAGCAATGACGGTAATTTGGTGACCCTGATGTGGATATATATTTATTGATTATAATAAACAACTATATTCCCTCTTATTTAGGATTTGTTTGGTCACAAGTCCCCGTCTTGAAAGTGCACCTATTGGCCATGGCAATCGTAGTGCCCAAAATCTCCAGCGGTGGCCCTGTTAAGATCCGCTTAAACAGCCTGGAGCTAGGCACCACCAGATGGAAGGAGGGAACTTTTGAGATTCTGGAAACGGACAACAAAGTCAACCTCTGTCTAAGATTCAACTGTGGTGGAGCTTCTAAAGTTTTCCAGGTACTTCTTTATAAATATTAATTCAAGAATGGGTACAGCTGCAAACACATTCCTTGTGATTTCTTTCTTTCAGTGTAATGTTTTGAGAAGCACCACTCAAACTTTGGGAAAACAGCTGTTTAATCTGTAAAAACTTGATCAGAGCAGCCTTAGATGTTCATGGTGTGAATACCAGGCATAACAAAGTTACAGTGTTATAAATTGCAACACTGCGCTCAGTATGTCTCCTCCTGAATCCTGGTATATAATAAATGCTTCTTGTTGCCCTCTTAGCGATCTAATCTGAACAGGTTTCTGTCATTCAAACAACACAGAATTGTAGTTGAAAATCTTTATTATAAGTGAAAGAAAGGGGAGCTGGAGGAAGGAGAATCTTATAAAAGGCTGCATAGACTGCCCGATAATGGCAATCTTGCAAGTTCCTTGTGTATTCCACTACAAGATAAGTTTTGTTTAACCTTGGTCCCGCTTGTCATATTGTGTACAATGAATGTTCACAAAAGATGTAGTTCTGCACTGAATTCAGATGAACTGGATTGTAAAATAAATCTCAGATACAAACTCACTCCACGTCAGTCCAATCAGTTTCCAAAACTGTAACCATAGTTTAGCAAACGATCAGATTGTGTTAAACCTTTAGTTCTATTTCGTTCCTACTGACGCCAGAGGCGGTGCTTACAGCCTCTGGCGGTCATCCGGAACTCATAGAACCGTAGTTACATACGTAACTATCGTTTAAAGCAATGCTTCAATCAAAAATGATTTGACTCTCTTGGAGACTTGAGAAGTGACTTTCAAAATAAAATTGTATTATTTCAAATTGTATGTAAGCAAATATTTGTAATTGTACATAAGCCGGCAACCTCTGAAAGAGACAGGTGGTAAACTTTTTAAAACCACGCCTGTAGAGCATGTATGATGCGAGATTATGTGCATCATTTCAAAAGGAAAACATTTGATTTTTGGTGGCTCAGTTGTAAGGATTGTGTGTTGTTAACTTGCCCACAGCTGAACCAGAATGTGAAGAACGTCAACCCGGGTTCCAGTCGGATAATGCTGATTCTGAAGGACAACACTGTCATCACCCTGGATAAGATCCCTGCCACTCTGCTGCAGAGGACTAAAGAATACCTGGAGAAGCTCAAGCAACCAAAGACAAGTAATTACACCACGGGACATTGTTGGTGTATCAAATCAGGATAGATGAAAGATTGACACCATGATGAACGACATGATTATTATTTGTGGTGCTAACAGTCATACTGTCATGATGGAGCCGCCTTGTTTTGCAGTAATTCCACAGAATACTGTCATGTATCCCTCTACATGGCAGCAGATAGATACGTTATTTAAATACAACCAGACACATTTTGCATAAAGCTGAGCTGTCGGGCGTTCTCTCATAGGCAGACACTAGCCTGCTACACAACAGCCACAGACTTCACCAACACTTACTTTCCTGCTCCATTCTTCTTCCATCTGACAACAAACACGACCTCATGTTTTGCTTTGCACCTTCTTTTGGTAAACTAGCAAACCAAACAAAGTTTAATGGTAATGCCAATTTTTCAGCTTTTTTTGGTCTTCCTTTCATTTATAGAAATATTAATAATATAATGTATTAACAACTGTAAAAATGATGTGTGGCAACAGAAAGAAATGACTAAATGTGATTTTAGTTGTCCAGATTAGAAGGAAACTTGTGTTAAATTTATTTCCTCACTGTCTTGAGTTTTCTGATGTGTGAAGTTGGTTCCGTTCCGTCAAATCTTGATAGTGTGCTCGTTCTTAAATAACATATCTGAAGACAAGAGGCAGCCATGCATTGAACCTTCATTGCAGATTTAATATGAAGTCATTTAGCTAAAAACGCAACACATGAACTACTCTTAAGGGTGAAACAAGTAATGAATTTAGTTAAACGAGGGCTGAAGTCACTTCACTGGTTACAGGTGGAAAAACGAATACAGTGTTTAGTGAGAAGGGGATTCATAACCTCATTCTGAAAGTTTCAAATAATGATTTAACACCAACGCTTGTTCTGATCCTTTTCTTTATGACTTTTGCAGTTTTAAAATCATCCCATGGATGTGCAAACTTCAGTGTCCTGGGGCCCCGCTCTGTGAAAAATGAGACCAGTCCGTCGGGAGAGAGACAGGTGAGACCAGGGTTGCCGCGGATCTTGAAAAGCATTAAAAGTCATTCAATTTAAGTTTCAATATTGAAGGCCTTAAATGTCTTAAAAAGTCTGGCATTATTGGGTGGGCGGCATTAAATTTAATCGGGGGCAGAATTAATGAGCTTGCCTTATTTGTTTCTTTCTAGTTTTCTAGTTTAATTGTTAGATTTCTATGTTTTTATTTTATCAGTGTTTTATATACTATAAAAGATATCCGGCAAGTCCGACACATACGCTAGAGGCAGTACGGCCGTGTGAGGCTGGGTACCGCATTTAAAACGTAGAAGAAGAATGTGTGTTCCCTGCTTTCGAATTTGAAGTCGGCCGCGGTAGAGCAAAAAAGGAGAGAACGACGCGGTGAACAGAGGACGACTGGCTGGCTTTTTTCACCCCGCGACCGCGACCACACACTGCCGCTGCTTGTAGGTGCGCAATCACCCACCCGCTGATGATATAGGTAGGCTAACGGTCGCAAATCACACCACACGTTGATTGTGTTTAGTAAACATGTTTATTTATCTATATTTATAAATAGCTGCTCATCAGACGTTCATTCAGCTCATTCAGGTCGCATTGACTTGGCGTGAGCTCATGGAGTGAGACGCGGGTCTCTATCTCACTGCTTGTCTCTCTTTCTGTCACTTTCTTTCCCTCCACTCTGCACTCCCTTTCTGACAGCTAGATAAAAACTATTGCCGATCCTCCCATCATTCGCAGATAGTAGCATACGTTTCCTTCGCCAATCGGTACAACCCCAGGGTGTCCGCGGAGTCTTAAAAAGTCTTAAAAAGTCTTAAATTCATTTTTCTAAATTTAAGGCCTTAAAAAGTCTTAAATTCATTAAAAATGTGATATGCTGGTCTTAAATCCATTACTCAAAGGTCTTAAATTTGTCGGGGCAGGACTATTCATTGTTAGCCTATATATATTTTTTCTTCCGCGACTTTCCGAGAAGGAGCTACTTTCTAACTAACGGCTGATATAAAAGTCTGACACTAGAGGCAGTACGGCCGTGTGTGGCTGTGATCCGCATATAAACGTAACATAGAAGAAGAATGTGTGTCCCCTGCCTCCGAATTTGAAGTCGGTCATGTTAAAGCAAGAAAGGGGAGAACGACCCAGCGAAATGCATGCCCAGCTTTTATAAATTCAGTGAGGTGGAGGGAGGACGACAAATATCATGGCTGGCTTTATTCACCCCGCGACCACACACTGCCGCTACTCCGTAGGTGTGCAACCACCCGCCCGCTGGCGATGTAGGTAGGCTACTGACCCAAACGCAAACCACACAGAAACAAACAGATTGATTGTGTTTAGTATTTTTTTTTATTTATCTATATTTATTAATTAATAGCTGCTCATCAGACGGTCGCATTCAGGTCGCTTTGCTGTGAGCTCACAGAGTGAGACGCGAGTCTCTGCTTCTCTCTCTCTGTCGCTTTATTTCTCTCCACTCTGCCCTCCCTCTCTGACGGCTAGTTAAGAACTATTGACGATCGTCCCGTCAATCGCAGACAGTAGCCTACATTTCCATCACCATTCGGTACAACCCTAATACCCGCAGTTTATTAACCTGGCTGCCTGCAACAAAATGAAGAAAATAAAACATTTCGCAAATTACCGCAGGTCCCGTGGGCATCCCCCAGTTATGCAAACCTGTAGCCTATACAGTAGCCTATGCTATGCCTACTTTACAGTAGCCTATTTCCCGATTTTGAAAGTGCAAAAACATTCACCTGTGGAACCAATTTTTAAATAGATTTTTCTATTTCATTCTAATACTGCATGCTGCAGCTAACACATTTTCTTTATTGATTAAACTGTTCTTGTGACTCGATTAATCAGAAAATGTCAATCAATTGATACAGCTCTATAATAGGTTGAAAAGGTGGTAATGATGGGTTTTCACGTTGCCTTTACAGTGATCTTATATTTATTTGATGGTAAATGCGGGGGGACATTGTCTTCATTCAGACTGCTGAATTTTTTTTATTTTCTGTAATTAGTGCATTGAATATTTGATATTCAAACTTAATAAACCTCTACAGAGCATATAGGCTACTGTAGTGTAGTTAGTAGATTTATGTTGCCAAGGTATTGGTGTTCATTAGAGGTCTTAAAATGTGCAGATACCCTGAGAGAGGCTACTTTCTTCCTAGCTTCTGATATAAATGAGTATCACTTTATGTTCAATAAACAGACAAAGTAAACTTGAATGAGTCTCATTGAGTGACACACAAGCTACTTGGGTTGTAATACAGCTGGACCCCCCAAATATCGCCTATATGTATTGTGTTTTAGGTCTTAAATTTCATTCAAGGTGGTATTAAAAAGGTCTTAAAAAGTCTTAAATTTGACATGCTGAAACCTGCAGATACCCTGAACCCTAATACCCGCGGTTTATTAACCTGAACGCCTGCAACAATACTGTATGAAGAAAAAATTACTTTGCGCAAATTACCGCAGGTCCCGTGAGCATGGATGTAAATCTATGTGGCTAGGCCAACATACACATACGATTTTGAAATTGCAAAAACCTCCCTTGACCTGTGGAACCAATTTTTAAATAGTTTCTGCTGTAATTTCTGAAAAAGAAAGTTAATGGACTAAGTTTGTTATTTATTGAATAAGGAATTAAAATATGAAGAACATTCGGATTATTCTTCCCCAAAAAATATCCCATTTTTAATTTAGCCTAATTAAAATATTGTATGCTGCACCTAACACATATTTTCTAAATTGATTAAACTGTTCTTGTTACTCGATTTAATCAGAAAATGTAAACCAATTGAGACAGTTCTATAATTGGTTGAAAAGGTGGTAATGATGGGTTTTCAGGTTGCCTTTACAGTGATCTCAAATGCAAATTTTAGGCAAATTGTATTTTTGAGGATTCATTTTATTATTGAACAACTACAGTGCTCTCGGTCAATCCAAAATGTTAAAGAACCTTAACCTGAATGTTTACGAAAGTAAAGGTGAGGTTTTGTCTTTCTTACGAGAATATATATATGTTTTGCTATTATTAGGCAACTATTAGTATGCAGAATTATTCTGCAACTAAATAAAAAAACAAAAATGTTCCCATCTCACTTGTTTATTTCATCTGTTAAAGTGAGAATAATAAAACAACTCAATTTACAAATAAAAATGTCCGACATGTAAAAAAAAATCGGTGACCAATATAGCCACCCTTCTTTTCAATAACTGTCACAAGCCTTCCATTCATGGAGTCTGTCAGTTTCTTGATCTGTTGACGATCAACATTTTGTGCAGCAGCAACCACAGCCTCCCAGACACTGTTCGGAGAGGTTTACTGATTTCCTTCACTGTAAATATCCTGTTTAAGCAGGGCCCACAGGTTCTCAATAGGGTTTAAGTCAGGTGAGGAAGGGGGTCATGTCATTATTTTTTCATCCTTAAGGCCTTTACTGGCTAGCCATGCAATTGAGTACTTCGATACATGTGATGGAGCATTGTCCTGCATAAAAATCATGGTCTTCTTGAAAGATGCAGACCTTTTCCTGTACTACTGCTTGAAGAAAGTATCTTCTAGAAACTGGCAGAAGTTTGGGAGTTGATTTTGAGGCCATCTTCAACCTGAAAAGGTCCAACTAGCTCATCTTTAAAGATATATAGTTGCCTTTAAAGATGAGATGAAGATGAGAAAGATGATGATGTATTTGATGGTAAATGCAGGGGGACATTGTCTTCATTCAGACTGCTGATTTATTTTTATTTTCTGTAATTAGACAGCAGTTGTTAGCTAAAGTGCATTGAATATTTGTTAGTCAGATTTAATGCAACACTTTACGGAGTATACTGTAGTGTAGTTTGTCGATGTCTGTTACCGCGGTATTGGTATTATTTTTTAATTTTAGAGGTCTTAAATGTCTTTTTAAATTTGAACTTTAAAAATGTGCAGATAGCATGGGTGAGACAACACGCCTCTTTAACTTGGAAGATATTTAGACAAGCATATATTTACATATTCATTTAATATTGCAGACTCCTAACATTTTCCAGACAACACCTCGGCGGCAGGCTGCTGAGGGCCGGGAGGACACCACACCACGCAAACCTCTGGGCAGCCCCAGTAGAGCCACCTCCACTCCCACTCGCACTGGACTCTCTGAGAATAGGTATGGGGGAAACTCATGGTGCAGTTGCTTTGTAAATGATGTGAACAATTTGAGTATATATAAACAACTTGAGATGATGATGCTTGTCATTATTATATAATTGGGAGGATATACATTTTTCTAATTTTTTTTATCGCATTCATTTACACTCAAATTATGTTGTTTGTGTTGAATTTTGGGATAATCTTGAATATTATCTTGGGTCCATTGAAACGGCTATCTAGCTCACTAACGTACTATATTGATTTCCTGATTTTATTTTGAATTGCCTCAAGGGGTACTGCATCTTTGCAGGTCATACTTAATTCTAAACCTGTCAAAATGGCTGGTCCTGTTTTCCGAACAAAAACGGTAACATTTCTAGAGCAATTTTTCACATAAAAACAAACACCTGTCCTTTATCTCATGCAATAATAAAAACAAAATGTAAGAGAGGTATTCTAGTTAGAGCTGCAACAATTAATCTATTAAAATAATCGCCAACTATTTTCTTTCAAAGGTTTTTTTATTCATCAAAAGAATTTGCAAAGCAAATACAATACAATGATTAGTTTCCCCCCCCCCCCCCCCCCCCCCGAACACACACCGCCCACATCCCACCCCACCCACAACCAATCCTGCAGCACACAAAGAAAAAAACTTACATAAACGAAATACACGCTACAAGAAACAAAAATAAACAATCAATGGAAAAAAAAAGAGGGGAGGGGGTAGCTACTCCTGTAATATTGTTGTCTGTCTATCAAAATAATTCATGAAGGGGCGCCAAATCTTGTCAAATTTAATCTCCGATCCCTGGGCCGTATAACGTATCTTTTCTAAATTCATACATGACATGATATCCTTAATCCAGTGTGAGTGGGAAGGGGGAGCAGGATCCTTCCACCTGAGCAATACAGCTCTACGAGCAATCGCCAACTATTTTGATAATCAATTAATCGTTTCAAGTAATTTAATAAATGTCCAAATTCTCGGATTTGAAAGTGAATATTTTCTGGGTTCTTTAATCCTATTATGACAGTAAACTGAAATATCTGTGTGTTTTGGACATAACAATACATTTGAGGACGTCAACATGGGCTTTGGAAAATTGATCAACATTTTTCACCATTTTCTGACATTTTACGGACCAAAACACTAATTAATGAATAATCGATTAATCAAGAAAATAATCGACAGATTAATCGATTATCAAAATAATCGTTAGTTGCAGCCCTAATTCCAGTATGTTTGAGTACTATTTTAGTTTAATTTAATATTTTGTTGATTATCAGGATATAGTAATCATGTAGTCACAGGAAACAGGTATCATTATTAGTTTGGTTTCTTTACTGACAACAATTATGGGCCCTTGGCTTTGAAGCCTGTCATTTTGTTTTTGTTTCCAATTTAGGAATGTTAATTTCAGGCTGTTGACATGACTTGTTCCCTGTCACTGTTTTTCAGGAGCGAGAAGAGGAAGAGACTCATCAACTCTGAAAGTGACATGACTGAGGATTACCCCAAGGAGAATGACTCCTCAAGGTAGAAGCAACACACCAGTCCACAATGTTAATGTGTACAGTTGCTTAGATTGTATTATTTACATGTGTCGTGGCCATCAGATTGATGATCAAAGTCCCTACTTATGTTATTTGTTTTTATAAATTGAGAAACATTAAAAAAAATATATATATATATATACTTACACATATATACATATACTTTTTTCAAGCAACAACAAGGCCACTACAGATCCCTCCAGGAAGTTTCTACTGAGCTGTAAAGGATAAGCTGAAGCAGGCAGAGGAGAACCGGAGCTCAGGTAAACCTCAACATATGAAACTCTGTAACCATCTATAAACCGCCGGTTATGTCCTCAGTTAATTAGTCCAAATTATGAAGAGTTTTCCTGCAAACATCGAGATTCTGGAGCAGATAAACACCACCACACATTCTAGTGAGGCAGAAGTGATCATTGAGTCGGATTACTTTTGTGACTATAATTTAATTTTGAATGAAAATGTTTCATAGTCAACCTTTTAACCTTTTTATTCTACTGTAATATAATCTATTTTTCATCACTCCATGTTTCTCCCCTCAGCTCCACTGGGTTCAACTCCCCTTCAGCCCACGTCCTTCTACGGCAGCCGATCTGGGACTAAAGACTACAGCCAGAGCCACTCTTTCCTGGACAGGTCAGTGTATTTAGTCGTCAGTTAAAATTAGGGCTGCCCCCTGAAAGTCGATGATTGGAATCATCAGTCGGGAACCCCCGCAGTCGACGCAGATTCTTCAAGTCGAACCATCGTTTTTTTTTTCATTCAGTGTACATTATAATAAAAGAGAAAATAAGAGCGAAACACTGACGTTATCATGCCAGGGCAATAGGTGGCGGTAATGTGTCACGTCAGGTCAAACGCCATAGAAGAAGAGTGGTGAAAACTAAAGAGGAAATGGCAAAATAAAAAACCATGATGTATACATTTGCGCTGTGCAAATTGCGCACCATATATGCCTATTGATTCTGCTCTGCTATGTGCTGTAATAAAGATAGGTCGCCTTGGAAACAATTAAGCCCCTGTAGACCCATGGACGCGAGCATCTCGTCTTTTTTACTTGCGCGAATCACCATTCTCTGCAGCCGTCACCGGCTCTGTGTTGTTTCTCTCTCACCGGCTCGCCGAGGCTCGGGAACGCTCGCGCTTCAGCTGCGCTCCAACTCCCCGGTTCACTCGTAAACTGATTTTTTAAATATATCCAACCTGGAGGTTGTTTATTTTAAGCTCTGTTTTCGGTGGTCTTAAAGTCTGTTTTCAACTGTTTAGGGGTTGACAGGTGGTCAAATATCTCACTCCAATGCACTTTTCTGATTGACAAATAGTATCACGAATAGTCGAACCTCTGGTTTGAACAGGCAGATCCGATTCGACTGAGAAAATTCCGAGTCGGGGACAGCCCTAGTTAAAATGCACAAGCTAGTGCTGTAGCCAGCACACATCTGTTTCTCAATACAAGGATGCTTGAGCAGTGCAGGGAACATAACTGGTGTGTGTCTTTTTCATCTAGTTGGAGAATATTGTCTTTATTGCACATGTTAATTTTATGGATAATATTTACTAACGGGTTTAGTGTTTTTCATTTTATTTTTCTTAATTGTTTGATTGTAGAATGAAATCAAGTCTAGTGACTAACATTTGTACGATCTTGACCCAGGTCGTCTAGTACAGCGCACACCAGCTCAGCCAAGAGAAGCCTCCTGCTTCCCAATCACTCCACTCCCTTTAAGAAGGTCCGCCCCTCTCTGGACTACAGAGGCTGGAACAAGCAGAGGCCTTCTACTCTGTCCCAGCCTCAGCCCCCACTGCAAGGGTAAGGGCTGACCTTAGGGACTCCACTCAACTGTGACATGGCAGTGAAGAGAACACACACAAGCTACATGGGATCTGTTTATGCCTACCTATCCGTCTCAGTTTGAAATAAGCATTTGTAACATAATGAAAGCCGTGTCTCTGTAAGCCCTGGAAAACTTAATGTCAGAAATTGTGGTCAAGCTCTTATGTTTTTTTCATTCATACATATCACAGGTTCTCCAACCTGGGCAACACTTGCTACATGAACGCCATCCTGCAGTCTCTCTTCAGCCTGCCGTCCTTCTCCAATGACATGCTGCTGAGGCAGGGCATCCCCTGGAAGAAGTTGCCCACCAATGCACTGCTCAGGTAATGCATCAAGCTCTGTAGACGGTAGCCTTTCTTATTTGTCCATGTGCTTTGCTAGCCGACCCCTTTTTTTTAAAACCTACTTAAAAATGTATGTATACATCTCATGAGAAGTATATGATATGTTTCAAGAAGGAATGGTTTAAAACGTTGTATTTTATTCTGTGTGATATCTTCAGGCGTTTTTCTCACCTCATGATGAAGAAAGACGTGAGCTGTCCAGAGACCAAGAAAGACCTGTTGAGGAAAGTGAAGAGCGCCATCTCCTCCACAGCGGAGCGTTTCTCTGGGAATATGCAGAATGTAAGAGTCTACTGCTCTACTGGTACTGGCAAAAGTAACATAATGTATGCAATTGGGTTTTTAGAGACACACCAGAAAGATCCATGTTTGTTTTTGAAGCTCAAACCGATTCAAATGAACCTCTAAAATGAAAGTATGTACAAATATATCGAACAAAAGTAGTAGAAGTGTTTATCCCCCATCAAATCAATAGTTGTAGCCGCAGCTGTTGTCTTTTGTAGATAGGGATGTGTCCTCTTTGTGTATCCAAACACTGAAACTGTATTAAGATGAGACACAACATTGGAATTCCCTTTTTTTTTTTTTAAACATAACCCTCTTTTACATCCATATTGCCTTTTTTTATCAAGTCCATTTGTGTCCCAATCTTTCTCCCAGGATGCCCATGAGTTCCTGAGCCAGTGTCTGGACCAGTTAAAAGACGACGTGGAGAAAATGAACAAGAGCAGGACCAATGAGCTGGCAGCATCGTCGTCGTCGGCCCCCTCGTCCCCCGTGGCGTGTGAGAACGGCCCCGACGCCAAAGCAGAGCTCGGCGAAGAGGTGGACACGTCACACAGCTACACCTGCCCCGTGGCCGTCAACATGGAGTTTGAAGTGCAGCACACCATCACCTGCAAAGGGTAAGTAAGGCCCATCTCTCTCTTGCTTTATCTGAATTCATCCTTAAAGGTGCACTATGCAATTTCAGGAGAGGGGGATCTGTTTACATTTGCGGAGCCTGCAGTTTGTTTTCAAAACACATTTACTCTACCTGTGATTAATAGTATTGAATAATTCTATAATCATAAATCACAACTAAATTATTTTGAAGCACCTGAAACAAGAATGTAAGACTAGAATATGTCTGTAAACATTGGGCCCTGGTTGTAAACAACAGTGACACAGTAATTTTTCCGGTGTCTTTCTAACTTAAAGGGATCTCATTTTCCTGTGAAGAAAGTTGGGTTGTTCAGTTATGAGAAGATAACTTACAAAATATTTACTTCTCTGACAGACCTAAAGTTACATAGTGCACCTTTTTAAAATGTATCTTTTTATTTATGTATTTGTAGAAAACGTGGATGGCGGTATATTATATTTCGATGTTGTTTTGTAGATGTGGTGAGGTGGTCAACAAGCGAGAGCAGTTCAACGACTTGTCTATCGACCTCCCGCGCAGAAAGAAAACCCTCCCGCTACGCTCTATCCAGGATTCTCTGGATCTCTTCTTTAGGGTGAGTTATTATTATGAGCAGGTTTATAGGTTTGATCAATTCCTATGAAGAATTCTTGTTTGAACACTTACATTCATTTTCAAGTAATTATCCCTACATGCAAAACATGGCCTCAGCAGTATATAGAATGTGTAAATATGTAATGATGGTTATTTTCTCCCTTTGCAGATGGAGGAAATTGAGTACTCGTGTGAAAAGTGCAATGGTAAAACAGCGACTGTGACGCATAAATTCAGCAAACTGCCCAGGTATCTATACTTTAAAAGATGAATATTTTGAGTGAAGCTGAAGGTCATTGCTTTCACGCCTAGGTCACACATCCTCAGTCTACGTCTTTTTTGTAAATGAAACCAGGCCACGTAGAGAGGGATTCCTACATTCCTTTAAAAAAAAATATATATATATATATATTATATATACACACACACACATACATACATACATACATACATACATACATACATACATACATACATACATACATACATACATACATACATACATACATACATACATACATACATACATACATACATACATACATACATACATACATACATACATACATACATACATACATACATACATACATACATACAAACAATTGGGTACACCGATTTCTGTCAACTCAATATTTATTAAATGTATCATAAAATGACATGCATATTAACAAATCACAGCCTTTTGTCTGTATGCATCTGTTGATAAGATAAACAGAGAAAACACAAACCTTTTGATTCCTAACAGATTGTTTGTCTGCCCTCAGAGTGCTGATCCTCCACCTGAAACGCTACAGCTTTAACGCCCAGCTGTCTCTGAACAGCAAGCTGGGCCAGCAGGTGTTGATCCCCCGGTACCTGACCCTGCTCTCCCACTGCTCTGAATCCACACGGCCCCCTATCAGTCTGGGCTGGAGTTCGCAAGCCTCCATGTAAGACTTCCAAATCACCCTCACACCAAAATATATGAATTATTACTTTAAAACTTTTCACACTCTGGGCAATTACATCCTAAGCTACTGAGTGATTCAGTAGTGTTTTTAAATAGTAGCTTTATAATTGACATGGACGTATCAGATTTTGGCCCAATGGCTACTTTATCAGCGGAAAAATAATTTGGTTTTCTAAAACTTTTCTTTATTGTCCTTGAAGGTCCAGAACCCTCAAAACGTCACAGTCGGTCAACTCCTCCACAGCACCTCTGCGGTTAGTACTGCCAGCTCTGCAAGACGTTGAAATAATCATGTTATCCTGATCAAAAAATAAGAAGAAAGTTCACATTTGCATTGGCCACAATTTAAAGCTCTGAGTGTGCTAATAATAATAATGTGTGTACCAAGCCTCCTTGATAACACGTGTGTGATCTGTCACACATTGCTTGACTATGAAAAGGAATTATAAGTGTGCAAAGACTTGTTTAAAAAAAAAAAAAATGCTTGTAAATGTAATGACTAAACGTCTGTGTGTAGAAGGAGTGGAGGGAAAGTGGCCAACACTAGCTGCACCTCTATCCTGCTGGACTCCGACTGTGAGGAAGAGCCCACCAGAAGGGTGAACGCCAGCCGCAAACGACGCATCAGCAGCTGTTTGCCTGACGACGACCGACCAGAAGAAGTGAGAGTTTGCCAATAGTCCTAGTCAAAAACAACCTCCCTTTATTTTCCCATGACGCTGTTCTGACCTAGCCTGGAAATCCAGACCTGCCGCTAGGCGCTGGCATATTGAATTTGCTGCGGCTGTTGGTCTGGACATTCTCCATTGAAGCTCATTTAATGTCAAGAAATCCTGAGCTACCAATCAAATCGTTCTTTCTGATATGGGCGGGCCAGAGCCCTATGTATGGTGCCCTGGGGCGGACTTAACTGGATGCCGACAGTGCGCCGCCGAAGCCCTGATAGTAAACAGACATGGCTGTTGGTATGTTGTTCAAGTTTGAGACAGCTTTCGCCTCGACACTTAGCGATTTGAAAGACGGCCCTCAAATCTTTCATTAGCAAGAAAGAGGAATGTTCTGTTTTGCCGACCCACCATGCCAGAAGTTTAATTTAACAGTTAACCGACTATTCGCTAAACGGACGGGGCTTAATATGTCACCATGTTCATTGCTCTGATTGTTCGTAGTGCTATCCAATTGCGTGCAGTGGCATTTGAAATGCATGCGTAGGAGCCGCCCCTTGAGTTGGGAAGATCTATTGATCGTAGCCAGACCCTCTATCGTTCTAGATATGGGTCTGGATTTCCAGGCTAGTTCTGACCCAGTTGTGTGTGTGTGTTCTCCAGCGGTAGCGGCCGTAGACTCAGCAGCAGACTTCAGTGGCATCGGCGATGAGGAGATGATGGCGGCCGTGCTGGAGATGAGTCGACAGGAGGCGGCGCTCTCGGCTCCCGCCCCCATGGAGGACGAGCCCAGCAGCAGCCCCGACACTGGCTTTGGAGACACCGATGTTCATGACATGGCCTTTCACACAGATCTACTGGAAACAGACAACAAACAGCCTACAGGTAGTCCACACAATAAACATAGCATATTGAAAGATATTGTCTCGTTCTCCATTATTCAGTTGTGTTGGTAGTACGTGGTCCTTAAAATGTAGTAGAAGTAGTATCAGGAATACACAAACCTTATCAAAAGAACCCTTAATATTTTTAAACACCATTTTATTTAAGAATTTTATTTTATAAAAATCAATCGGTCTTTGAATAAAATCTGTCTGAAATGTTGAATATTTCTTAAGCGCGTTAGAAATGTGATCATTAAACTCAAATATATGGGTATATGTTATAGAGGATATACAGTACCTTCACTATTATTGAAGTATTCAGTTAAGTGACTTTTGTACATGTTGGTCTTGTGTAGATGTGCTGGATTCCCTTGACTTGACCATGGATGAGAACAAAGAGAACCAGACTCCAGAGGGAGGGCAGAAGCAGGGGGAACTGGACTGGGTCCAGCAGTACAGTATGGACCAGGAGAGAGAAGAGCAGGAGCTCCAGCAGGCTCTGGCCCAGAGCCTCCAGGAACATGTAAGATCTCAGGCCATGTGATGGAACAATGCTGCTGCATCTCAAGGCTTTATTGCTGCACCATCATTCTATGAAACAATTACGTATCAACAAGCCAACATTTAATCGCCACTCCAGGAGTTATGACCTTACTGAAAATGACATTTCTTAGACTAAATCTCAATGTAATAACTCATGGCCATCTCACCCCATATAGGAGGCTCAAGAGCTGAGAGAGGATGATGATCTGAAGAGGGCCACGGAGCTCAGTTTACAAGGTAGGGACCGACATTGACTGAACAAGAGCTGTTGAAACTCATGGGTCTGGAGAATCACCCAAAAAGCGAATGATGTATTTGGGTTTTTGAGCATCTTTAGCCGAACAAGTAGCCTGGAAATCCAGACCCACATCGAGAACGATATAGGTGCTGTTTTCAATGAAATGCTCAAAAGCTTTACAATGACCCTGTTTATAATCAGACTGACTATGCTGTAAAAAATTAGCCTGGCATTCCCAGACCTGCCACTAGGTGCTGGCAAATTAAATTTGCTGCGCGTGTTGGTCTGGACACGCTCCGTTGAAGCTTATCAAGACTACCAGAAATCTGGGATAACGTTTCAATTGGTTCTATCTAATATGGGCGCGCCAGAGCCCTTTATATGGTACTCTGGGGAGGACGTAACCGGATGACGACAGTGACGTGCATGCGACGTCGAAGCTGTGATAGTAAACATCAAAGATGGCTGCGGATATGTTGTGTGAGTTTGAGACTGCTTTGGCCTCGACCCTTAACGAATTGGAAGACGGGACTCATAGCTTTCATTAGCAAGTAAGAGGAATGTTCTGTTTTGCCGACCGACAACGGCAAACGTTTAATTTAACAGTGTAACAGCTGTTCGCTAAACGAAAGGGGCTTACGTCATGTGCATCGCTCTGATTGGTTGTAGTGCTATCCAACTGCGTGCAGTGGCATTTGAAATGCACGAGTAGGAGCCGCCCCTTGAGTTGGAAATATATTGATCGTGGCCAGACCCTCTATCGTTCAAGATATCAGGGTCAGGATTTCCAGGCTAGTAAAAAATAAAAAATAATAATAAATGCCTGACTAGTTTGTCTTCCTCTCACCCAACAGAGTTTAACAACTCTCTGCCTGAGCTGCTGTGTTCAGATGAGGATTCAGGCAACGAGGACGTGTTGGACATGGAGTACACTGAAGCAGAGGCAGAGAACCTCAAGAGGAATGCTGAGGTACAAACACCTGCTGCCTCTATGATCACTGTGTGTTATTTGCTCTGTAAACTTCAAATATCTCACATGAACAACAAACATACTGAAGTTAGAATTATAAAAGCAGTCTGGATCAACATTACTTCTATATTTCTTTAGCTCTACACAAATAATATAGGATTCATTAGGATGCACCAAGACAAACACATTCATATGAACCCATCTGTAAACGTTGTAATCCACAGAGCGGAGACTTGGCCAACTCTTTCAGACTCATCAGCGTCGTCAGTCACATTGGGAGCAGCTCGTCCTCTGGTGAGCACAGAACAGTATCAACATTAACGCCAAGTTACTGCATTGGACTCATTTTATATCTACCCTTTTCCAAAAGAGTCAAAGCATTAGAGGTGTCGTATAGAATGTCAGCTCATAAACAAGACTGTGTGTGCGTGTGCGCGTGTGCGTGTGTGTGTGGCGCGTGTGTGTGTGTGTGAGAAGAAGACTCTCTTAGCCTAGTAAGATGAGTAGTGACGAGTGTTGGTTGAATTTAGTGTTATACAGTGACTCATCACGTTTAGTCAAATATTGCCTGGCCTGGTAGTTAGCGTTAGGTAAGAGTTAGCCCTTGGCTGTGTATTCTGTGGTACAACGTATCTTCAATAAGTCGTTTGTATAGTCTTTGGGTTGAAAGGACCACAAGTTTCCACTAATGTTATTCATCCCCCGTCCCCAGGTCATTACATCAGTGACGTGTTTGACATGAAGAAGCAGTCATGGCTGACCTACAACGACCTGGACGTGTCCCGCACACAGGAAGCAGCTGTGCAGAGAGACCGGGACCGCAGTGGATACATCTTCTTCTACATGAACAAGTGAGTTGGCAGAATAATCATGACGTGTGTATTGAAGAAAAAAAAACACTAGTGTCTTGTCACTGAATCATTTGGTGCCATAATACAATGTCTGGATCCTGACCTGCATCTTTGTTTGAAGGTGTCAAGGTTTTGTATGTGTTGATGAGTTGTTTGTAAGACACTCTGACACACACTTTGTCATCCTGTGTCCTTAGGGAAATGTTTGAGCAGCTTTCTGAAATGGAGAAATCTGGATCGAGCAGCACATTGTCGGAACTAGGGAGGAACGTCCTGCAGCCGCTCTGAGCTCCACACACACATCCACAGCTGCACCCAGCCACATGGACTTCTCCTCTGAACAGTACTACTGATTGCCGTCCTCATTTTGGTCGTCTTCGGGCACTTTGTTTTCCTCAACAGAATACTATATGCCCGTAGAAATGAGCCCCTGTGAAAGCCATCACGGGTGTCGAGACTCTTTAAGATACCAGAAATGCAGTTCAAATGTTCAGTGGATCAACATGTTTGCCTCCATTGTTTAGGGGGCTGCAGTTTTTTTCTGTGATTTTATCAAACAACTGTTTTGTGTAGAGTTTTTCTCTCTTTTTGTTTCTTGGTAAACTTCTTTAAAACTGTAAATGCTGTTCATTCAGACTTTCACTTCAAATCAAACTCTCAAAACACCAGACGCTACTGGTGCTACTTCACGGATTGTATGTTTTGAAGACCCTTTATTTCCCCATATAAACTAAATAAAGATATATTCTATGTTGGAGTATAAGCTATTATAGAGGGTTCTTGTATTTAGCGGGTACATCTTGGTGCAATATTTATGTTCTGGCACAAACTGGCCTATTCAAATCAGCTTTCTGTCAGTGTGTGTGGAATATTTGCCCAGTTGCTTTTTGTGCTTGACCTATGAACTAATTTGTGTGTGTGTGTGGTTGTCTCCATATTCTAGATTTTGAAGGCAAATCAGCTCCAATAATAACAGCCTGTTTTTACTGAGCCTTTTCTCAGTAATGCTTACTTTATTCATTTGAGGTTTTTGATCTTGTGCCTCCAGAGAGAACTTTTCTAAATATATGTATACAAGCTTTACTTTGAATGTTGCACAACCTTACTGTTTTTGAAAATGTTTGTTGAACTTCAACATTGTGTTAGTCAGAGTTTTCCTTTATAAAGAGCCAAGATTTTCTATTTATTGCAACATAGGGAGTTGATTCATCTGAATGAACCCATCGAGATACGCCACAACATATAGAAGTCATGAATTATACTAGACCACCAGGAAGCTAGCTCTAGTCTAATGTATTTTATATCATCCTTAAAGCCAGTATACATTACTTCACACCTTAGACCTCTGCTAATGCTGTTCAGCTAGTTCCCATTAAGGCCTGCTTGTTTATAGAAGGGAGCAAAATATGGTATTATGCTATTCTGCACTGGTTCCAATACTAGACACTGGTTGTACAGCTCTTTTCATTATCACTGTAAAAATGGTGCCTACAGGATACATAAATATATTCAGACCACACCAAATTATTTACCAAAATACAGAAGTAAATCATAAAGCATTATTTAAAATGGGTAATCTAAACATCACTATGGACTGAATGTGATATTCTCTATACCCAGCCCTATAGGTTTGTATCAGCCTACTCCTGAAGAAACAGTATTGTTGCTCAAAGAGCTCACACACATATATATGGCAGCAGACTAAAGCCTTGGATTTCCATTTTTGAAACATTGTCCTGAACATCCATATGCAGTGTAAAGAGGGTACAATGTGATGTATCATTTGTGAAGAAAATCGAGTTACAGCCTTTTCTACCCTTCAAACACAGCTGACTCTTCATAAAGCAGATTTTAATAAAATATTACAGTGAACGTGCGATGACTTGTTTTTATTTTGATGTAAATACACAAATCCAGTGTTATAAAGTGATATCAACTGCATTGTGATCACAGTCCAAACAAACACTGACTTATTAAAGGTGAAGAGAGAATCTGGTGTTCTGATGTATGGAAATGACTGACGGGCATGGCAGTGAATAGAACAGTAGTCCACGGGAAACAACAACATTAGAGCACCATAGTACAGAGTTAGCGGGTGACGCTCACTGTCAGCTATCCTGAGAGCACCTCTTGGTCAGTGGCTCCAGATGTCTCCCTGTCAGTCTGTTGTACTCACTTAGAATGTAGCTTTCCCTCTGCAGCATCTAGAAGAAGATATATTAAAAAAAAATAGTTTTAAACATGCCACGCTATGGTGCTTATATGACATTCAGTTTTCAATCAGTCAATCATGTGGTTCACAGCGCCTACACAAAAAAAGCTAAACACTTTGCAACAGTAGTTTCATTGTTAAGAATGTTTCCCACGCTGCCTCTTCCACTATGTGATGATCTACAAACCTCGTCCCATTCTTCCTCTGTCTCGTGCCTGTAGCCCAGCAGGTGACAGATACCATGAGCAGTGACAACCTAAAGACAGAGAACAGAGAAACCAATTCATCACACCGTGTACATGTATCGATTTACTGATCAATATGTGTCAAGTGGCAATAAACCACATATGTCACTCGAAATTATTGCCACTCTCAACAGTTAAGAACATGAGAAGTTTGTGAATGAATGAAGTTGTCAGCCTGCTTTTCCGAGAAGTGCCATTAACACATTTGAATCTAAAGACCAAAATGACTCACAGTGAGGACTCCATACAGGTCCAGGGACTCCTCCTGACACTGCTTCGTCACATACTCCACTCCCAGGAAAATGTCCCCAAGGTTCAGCTCATCTCTGTGAACGGGGCAAGGCAGCTTGCCGGGTCTCAGGTCCTTAAGACACATAAAGTATCATTTCAAATGTGTACATTTTCAAAGTGCACAGAAAAAAATTATAATGATCTCCTCCCATCAGATTCGAATTGGTCCGTCCTTATGGGGCCCAGTGACCAACACCATATTATGGGGACAGGTGGCAGCCATTGAATGGGTCCACCACTGTCACTGTAGCCTACTATTTATTTACCTCGTAGAATGGAAAGGAGAGGACGTCCGTGGGCACGTTCTTCTTCCTGTACGTATTGTTGATCTGCTGCATCCTATGGTTGTCCACGCAGACGACGCCCAGGTCGAACTTTTGGACGCCCAGTATGTGTCGCAGCGTGTCCACATCCTTGCGCAGTCTCGCGCGCCGAAGAGGCACCACCTTTTGGAGATTCCGTAGTAGTACTCCCATTGAAATAAAGAATATAAATGACAGTACAAAAAAAACACGAGATACAGGTGAACGTTCAAACTAATCCATCCCCGAGTACGAACAGTCACATTAATTCCGCAGCGGTGAGTTTAGATTAGCCAAGAGCTGTGTCCAGCCATTCCGCCGGGGCAGCCAGGCACTATTCAAGGTGACACGTCCCGGTAGTATCAACATGTAGCTCCTCGAAACCGTCAATGTCAACTTTCTCTGCGTTATGTCCATGTGAAAATATATTTGGAAATATATTGTCCTTCAAAGAAAGTAGTACCGTGTCAGTTTTAATTCAATTCGAGCAGAGAAACGGTCACGACGTTGCCTCTCGCAAACACACTGGCATTGAACACGGATTAAAAGATTTGACGGACCACCGGAACCGGATGTGTAAAGTGTTTTTGAACGATATCAACATAGCGAACTACACACACTGGGTGAGACTTTTACCTACGAAATTAATGTGTATAATGTTGCAGCATTTGCAAAAATACGTGTGTTGTGTCAATGTTACATCTTCAAGGACAACAAAAGAAACACTGCTAAGCTAACTTTATAATTGTCTGTGCTGTTAGCTTGTGCTAGCTGCCGAGCTACGCATTGAATTCGTGCCTCTCTGTTGTTCTGACTGTGTATTAATACTATGTACTGGTTTAAAATGCATTAACGGCATATTTTTAAGAACAAACTATCATAATCATACAAATAACAATCCGTATCTAACAAACTTCTCAATAGTGCTAAGAATGATTATGGAAGTGTGGTTGTTGTGCTTTACAAGTTGAGAATTTTGGTTCAGAGTATTGAAAAATACTAATGTTGAGATAATGGCCGTTAGAGATGGTTGTTTAGGAGTAATATACAGATGCCAAACAGACAAGGTTTGGTCAAATATACGCATATGTACACATTGGCCCTTTTATTTAGTAGTAGTATGCAAGAAGACATGTCAAAATTGACAAGTGCTTGAACAGAAACTTTTTTTCCTGCAGTGTTTCGCCTAAACGCGACCTGAGAGATGGCAACGGTAGGACAAATGTCCGCTGCTTGAACGTGTGGATGAGAGACATTTCTTTCAACAAATAAAGGATAGAACAAAACATCCGCTTGTATTTGTGCCATGAATCCACCCAATCCTTTCGGCAGTCCGCAAGGTGGAGCTTTCCAGGCTCCGAGCAACACTATGAAGACTGGTCTGTTCCAGTCGTTTGGTCAGCAGGGCTCCAGCAATCAGCCTCAAACTATGGGCTTTTTCCCCACACCGTCAGCGTTTGGACAGCCTCCTGCCTTAAATCAGCCCTCGGCTCAAGGCAGCTCCATGTTTGGGCAGCCCTCTGCATTTTGGACAGTCTTCTACTCAGCAGCCCTTGATGCCTACACTGAGCCAAACTCCTTCCTTTGGACAGCCAGCGATCCAAATGAGTAGCTCAGGCTTTGGTAGTAGTAGTGCTGCACCAGCTTTTGGACAGGCTAGTGGACCTAGCCAGGGTTCAGTCTTTGGGCAGACTCCTTCGTTCGGGCAGCCTTCTGCATTCGGGCAGGCTCCAGGGTTTGGCCAGCAGCAGGCCCCGGCATTTGGCAAAGCGCCACCACCAGCCTATGGCACACAACAACAACAACAACAGCCTTCGTCTGGGTTTGGAATCTCGCAGATGGCTAGTTCTAGCTCCTCCCCTGCTGCCTTAACTCAACCTCAGCCACTTGCTTTTGGGCAGTCAGTGTCAATGTTTGGACCGACGGCATCTTCAACCAGTGTCACCACCAGTGTGTTTGGAACATCGCAGAGTGTGACCCAGAGCAGCAGAGGCGGCTTCGGATCCACCGAATACAGTTTCAAGCCTCCCAACGAGGCCGTGTTCAAACCCATCTTCAGCGCCAGCCCCGAGCCCCCGGCGGCTAACCCTCAAACCACTTCCATGTCCAAGCTCGCCCTTTGGGTCCCAGGCCATCTCCAGCACCATGAGTAGCAGCACCACCACCGCTCCTACTGGCTTCTCTATAGTGACCGGGGCTGAGTCTGGTCCACTGGGCTTCAGCTTCTCACAGCCGGCTGCAGCCCCCTCCATCAATACTCAGAACAATCCGCTAACAACTGGCACCACCATTAGCAACGCTCCTCCTCCAATCCTCTGCAGTTCACCTTCTCCCAGCCAGCCGCCCCCTCCAGCTCCAGCCCCAAGGCATCCACCATCACCGAACCCACCACACCATCCACTTTCAGCTTCTCAACCAAAGCCCTGCAATCCCAAGCAGCAAATCCCCTTTTCGGAGGAAGCAGTTTTGGTCAGCCTTCAACTTTCGGCGAGACCAAAGCTAAAGCAGAGACTAGTACAGATCAGAAAGGCAGCAACCTCCAGAGCCTAGGGGAAACAAATGTATTTGCGCGATTAGGCAAAGGCACCAAGCGCAAGGAAGATGTAGCGTCCCCCAGTGCCGGCCCAGAGAAGGCTGCCACAGAGGAAGACGTTCCAGCAACAAAGAGGCCCCTAATGAGGTCCCGTGGCCCACCACCAGGCTTATTCGGCAGGGCGCTGAGCGGCCTACGTAGAGAGGGAGGTAACCCGGGGAGGAGAGAGGCAGGGAACGAGGGTCAGCAGCAAGGGTCTCCATGGGAGGAGGCAAGAGGGGAAGACGTCCGAGGACAGGGTGAAGACCCACCTGCACCAGCACCCACAGCGCAAGCACCCACCAGGGATGTGCTCCAAACGGCTGGCCCGTCAGGTGAGATAAACAAATCACACACACTGTGTTTTACCTTTTATATTTATTTTTTGAGTGGGGGAGGGGGGTACCATGCATTAGTCCATTAAGTTTAGCATGGCGAGACCAGATTCACATTGGTTTCTATCCCCCAGAGGTAAATGAGCCTGTAAAAAAGTTCCCAGAACAATCAGGACCTGCGTTCTGACCAAACAGCTTCTGATTAGAGTATCGATTCTGTTGTCTACATTAACCTGCCCTCTTCCCTCTTCAGACTCAGCAAAAGCTCCGGACCTGCAGCCTGAAAGCACCCCAGTGAAACGTGGCGTACGCAGGGAGAGCTCGGACAGTGGCATGTCTCCCCACGACTGCACCATCCTCCAGTGCAAGAACGTGCCTCCACGCATGAACAGGAAAGACATCTTCGAGAAGCACTTTGGTCGTTTCGGTAAAGTCTCTAAGGTTATCTGCCAACCCGGCAAGAACCTGGCCAAGGTTTACTTTGATGACCACGTGAGTTAACCACAAGCTGTTATAACTGGCTGCTTTTCTGGCTAACAAACTGCTATTTTATGATAGCTTTTCTGTTCTTTTTCCTCAACCCGCTTTGTTTTTTCTGTGCACATAATTTGCTTATTAGTTATTCATGGTGTCAGCTAGCGACCTGCTATTTCCTGGTTTCTATAGCTCAAAAAGAACTTCTTATCCTTTACTCTCCTGCAGCTTTAGTCTGTGGCCCCTTTTCCCATTTCCACTTAGCTCAGTGTGATGCCAGTGATAGTTTCCAGTGAAATCACAATGTTTTTTTTTCTTTTCAGGCGTCGGCAGCGAGGGCAAAGAAGAAAGGCAAAGTCCTGCAAGGACAGGAACTGTTACTCTTGTGGCAGAGAAGGAGGCCGAGTGAGTACAGCGCATTTCTGTGAAGGCTTAGTTCATATTGTAATAATTGCAAGGAACAGCCAGGTACCTACAAGCTATAGTGACTATGAATCAGGACTTTGTTATATACTGATGTTAGGAGTCCTTTACTGTTTATGTCTTTGTAAGTAGTGTCTTTACGGAGTTGCTGTTTGTTTTGTGTGCTTTAGGTACAGGAGAGAAAGGGGGCAGGCCTGCAGCAGGGATGGAGGAGGCAGAGGGAGGGCGTCAGCAGGACTCAGAGCCCAAAGCTGCTTCCTCTCCACTCAGGAGACCTGCAGTCAGAGCTGCTGCAGTCAGCGGGGCCATGGCCTTCAGACACAGGTAACACTGACTCCCCACTAGGGATGGCTGGATAGAAGATTATTTAGCAAATCGCAATAAATAACACGCAATATGATGATCGTGTAAAATTTATTGTATCTTGATAATCGCTTATAATTTCACATGTGACTTGAAAATAACTGTGTAGCTCGCTGTGTGGATTTCCTGATTGAATTCAATCGCCTGAAGGGGGCTCTGCTGCATCTTTCCAATCGTTCCTAAATCCTAAACCTGTCACCATCACTGTATCCCTTTACAGAGACCGCATCCTTGGAAGGACGCGGTCTATGAAGGCCGATTCGAAGGCCGAACAAGCGTTGTTAAACGAAACGGTCTCCGCAGGTCTCCGTTTATGAGCATTTCCGGTTTACGTAACAAGCCGTTACCTTGCGTGACGACACGCCTGCTCCTGTGCTGCCTAGCAACCCTGATTGCTGCCAACGGAGACAGCCCGGTCAACGAGGAAAAAAGAAAAAGAAGTTGCCTACCAGATGAAAAGAAAAAAAGTACAAGAAAAAAAGAAAGGAAGATAAAAGTTAAGAAGATGGAGCAACACGTTGCTGTTTTGTTATTTTCTATTTTATGCCATCTCTGGAAAAAAATGCAATGAATCTTGGGATATGTTGGGCCGCGAAGGATCCATCTGTTGCAGCCTTCAAAACCGTGAAACGAAGGCTGCATTTCTCGGCCGCATATGAAGGAGCCTTGCAAATCGTTGCAAATGGAACAAGCCTTTGCGCACCGCTATGACGCAATCGGTCTTCAAATGCAGCCTACATAGGTGCAACCCCTGAATTGAGATCCAGCTCATGGCTGAAGACTTGGCCTAATTAGTAAAACACAAACATTTTTAAGATCGTTTGATTTGTGTTTCCACTTGTGTCCTAATTGTGATGCAATACAATGTTTGGTTCTTTACAGAATAAAATGTAAGCTTAAAGCTGGGGTATATGATTTCTCCCATTCTCTGTTCTTATTGACTGTTGGGACTGTCCATTCACTTTGGCACGACTTTGTTGGTGTAGAGCGTGTCAGGGAGGGACCATAGAGAACAAGTGGAGCGGTTGAGGTATTTGAATTCAAATCTCTATCCCAACTGCCATGTTTTTTCCCCCCAAATCCTCCACCCCGGCTTTAAGTGACTCCAATTTGTTTTAGAGCCATTTTAGGACTTTTAAGAATATTCCAATGAGTATTGGTATATTATCGTGGATCCTGAATACTTTTGGCCAAGATAATCGTGATGTGTAATGTTCACATCATCCCATGCCTACTTGCAACTTGTTTGACATGGATTGCAACGTTTTGGATTGAACTGTAGTTGTAATGCTACAAACAGGTCAGGACCAGTGGCTGGTAAAGCAGCTGTAGTGTTGTGAGTGTCTTTACATGTGTTTCCATCTCTCAGCTCTCCAGTGAAGAAGTCGTCTCTGGCCAAGTCTCTTCAGTTTGACAGTGAACCCCAGAGAGAGAGCAGTTCAGAGGGCCAGAGCTCAGAGCGCCCGGTGCCCTCCTCTCTCCTCCACCTCATTGGCCAGCTGGCTGACAACGCCGAAGACAAGTACCGCCTCCTGGAGCAGAGAGACAAGATCCTACGCCAAGGTTGAAACCACCTCTCAAAACAAACCGTCGAAGGACATTTATTAACATGGCGAAGAACCTGAAGGGGGGTCACTCTAACTCTGTGCATAATATGTCCACGCAGGTCGGCCCAAGAGGACGGACCTGCTCCTGTCTAAGGTGTTTGCGGGGACGTGTCCTGACATGTGTCCAGAGAAGGAGAGGTACATGAGGGACACGCGGAAACAGCTGAGCGTGTACGAGGTCATCCCAAATACTGAGACGGTAAAGTACTGTATTGTCTGTGTGTGTTTTCTGCCCTTATGAGGTCATACGGGGTGATAAATCTGACTGGATTTTGAACTAAGGTTTTCAGAAAGGTGGCGAAAAAGAGAGAGGGTTGTTTTTTTTTCTCATATTTGGGAGTCTTGTCTCACCAGGGACCCCTTATTAATGTGTAAAAAGCACATTTTGCATAATAGGTTAAAGGATAATAACAAATAATGTTTCTTCAAGTGGGAACAGGATGGATTAAGTAGACTAAAAATGAACCTGTCCCCAAGCAGGTGGCCCACGCAGCAGCCATCAAAGAGTACAGTCGCTCCTCAGCCGACCAGGAGGAGCCCCTGCCTCACGACCTGCGTCCCCTGCCTGTGCTCAGCATGACCATGGACTACCTGGTGACTCAGATCATGGACCAGGGACACGACAACCACCGCGACTGGTACGACTTTGTCTGGAACCGGACCCGCGGCATACGCAAGGTAAAGGTCCTACTGTGAAGGGTTTTGGTTAATTACATAATATTGGTTTATGTACATTCTAAAGTTCTTTGAAGAATATGAACACGTGTAGATGAAAAAAAGAAGAACACAGATCTCTGCTGCTCTCTTTACCCGACTTGGCTAAGTTGATGTTTTACAGTTCACCATATCAAAATTTAAACGATCTTTTACATTTAAGAATTCCCAAATTCCCAATATAATTTAACACTGCTTTTTGCTATTGTGCTTGCTAACTGCCACTTGAATAGCATCTAATTGCTGACACACCTCTATTTTGGGGAAACTTAAGCTTGTAGCTGTCTCATAGGAATATCAATTGTGTGCACTTTACAAGTATTGACATACATTTTGTAGAATGATTTTAAATCCCGGTCATTTCTCTGTCATCCCCACAGGACATCATCCAGCAGCACCTGTGCTGTCCACACACAGTGTCTCTGATCGAGAAGTGCACGCGCTTCCACGTGCACTGTGCTCACCACCTCTGTGAGGAGAGCCTGAACTCCTTCGACGCCAAGATCAACAACGAGAACATGACAAAGTGCCTCCAGAGCCTCAAAGAGATGTACCAGGACCTGGCCATGCGTAACATCTACTGCCCCCTGGAGGCAGAGATCCGCCAGTACAACGTGCTGCTCAAACTGGACGACGGTGACGTCCTACGGTCAGTCAATTGAAACACACACATACTAAAATATAAACAAGTTGGTCAAATGGCATTTTAGTACGTTTAATGACATATCTTGGGTTGTGATTTGAATGCTCGTCTGCATCTTAATCTTCCCTCTGTACGGTAAACACAGACATGTCTTCACCCTTCATGTCCACACAGGGAGGTGCAGCAGTTCCGTGATGAAGTGCGCAATTCCCCTGAGGTGAAGTTTGCCGTTCAAGCGTTCTCTGCCGTCAACAGCAACAACTTTGTGCGCTTCTTCAAGCTGGTGAAAGGAGCCTCGTACCTCTCCAGCTGCCTCCTGCACAGATACTTCAACCAGGTTAGGAACTGGTCCCTCCATTAATGAATGACATTGAGAAAAGCTCAAACTCGTCTAGACCATTCTCTCTAATGTTCTTTCTAAAATTGTGTGTGTGTGTGTGTGTGTGTGTGTGTGTGTAGGTCAGAGCTAAGGCACTTGAGGACCTTGAACATTGCTCACACTGTGGGTCCACGACCGACTGCGTTTCCAGTTGATGACATAGTGCGGATGTTGATGTTCCGCAGCACTGAAGAGGCAGCTGACTTCATCCAGCAGTACGGCCTCAATGTCAACGATGGGTGTGTGTCTACTATCTACTAAGCCTCTTGTGGATGTGTTCAGGGGCTTCATTTGATCATTAAAGGTTTTGAACAATTGTTCTAAATGGGACAACACCTGACCATAGACTTAGTATGTGTTGGGCACCTCTATACCAGAGAGTTAAGTACATATGAGCAGAAATGCAGATATGTTGCTAGAAATGAAGGCTGGCACTGGAACATATCATTTCCATTAAATATATTAAGATTATATATAAGATTCTGCACCCAAGAGAGCAATGTTGCATTTTATTTTCATCTGCTGGATTGTGTGCTAATGTTTCACAATGTGTTTGACAGTATGGTGGAGCTGAGTCGGATCAACTACCAGGAGCCAGACCTGCCTCTGTCCCAGAAGAAGTCTGATGTCATCCTGTCAAAGAGGGGAGTGTTGATAGGAGAGGTGGTGAATGGAGGGCCGCTCCCTGCTCCTCTACAGCACAGCCCAGTGCTCAGCTTTGACTCCCACAACAAGTACAGAGGACAGGGCCCTCTGGCTGAGAACCCTCCCAGCCAAGTCAAAGGTACTGGCTCCAATACACTCATCCCTGGCAAACAGTGTGTGTATGTAGAATGTATTGGCATGTGCACAACCATGTTGTACAACAGCCTTGCGCGATTTTTTTATGTATAGTAGGTGATCACCAGAAATGCACCTGTTGGAAGATGAAGAAGAAGTGGTGAATGACGCCATCTTTAGTAACTAGCTTCTTGTCCTTGAAGGCCACCGTAGCTGCTGTAAATTCTCCATTCCCTTTCAGCAAGCAAGCGTTGCAATCTAGAATCTCCCCAATAGATGCACCAAAATACTCCCTTTTTTAATTGAATTCTTAAATATGTAATCTTTTCACATTTTATCAGAATGTAGAATAATTTTCCATTAATAACAACGTCTGAAATGTGTCTTTATTGTCTCAGCTATTGCAGCCAGGGTGGAGGTCCAGGCACCACCCAGCGTTGACTTTCTGTCCCAGGTCGTGCCCGTCAAGCTTCCAGACTTGCCCCCTGGCTTTGGCTTGCCTCCTCCTGCTGTGGTGGATGAGACAGGAGAGCACAGCGGTCTGTTTGTCAGCCCGGGGACAGCAGCAGACATCCAGCAGCTGTTCCAGCCCATAGCCCCACCCCAGCCTGTCAAACCCCCCTCACCTCCACCCAAACCTCAGCCGCTCTACAACAACGAGGTGGGAACACTTTCTCTCTCTGCTCTTCATCTCACTACACTGTAATGAGCCTCGCATAGAGAAAGAAATGCCTTGCCCTGTAGTTATTTGTGTAATGATTATTTTCCCCAGCATTTCTCTAGTTCAAGATTACTTTATAGCCACTACAACATAGTTACTGTAACCTCTGCCCCATGTATTCTTGATTGGTTGTGGAACAATGGTTGGAAATTCTGCATAAAGAAGCTCAACCGGCTAGCCACACTATGGAGAGTAGTTATGTCAGAATCATAACATAAGTCAAACTAATACTAATTCACAAACAGAAAAAAGGGCTCAATTTGTATTCAATTCAGCTCATTAGAAAATCCCTTAACTGACTTTCCTTTTTGTGTTTGTGTGCATGAAAGTAACATTCAGTTTTTCCCCTCCTACAGGACATCATGGCCGTACTAGACCGTGTGATCGACGAGGTGGTTGAAGTAGCAGCGAGGGAGATCGCCAGTGCTGGTGCCAGCTACGCTACAGCAGCTCTGGCGTAAGTTCAAGTCAACCATTACCCAAACTTTGTTTTTATTTTTGCACACAAAAACATTTAAATTCTGAGCTTCACTTCTTCACAGTAATCATTTATTTAATTGTAGTGTGTGGATGCTAGATTTGGTTTACTAAGATGACTAACTGGCTGTTTTATTGCCTTTGTGTCATACAGGGAGAGTAGCGTGCAGGCCGAGTCCTTGGTGAGTGAGGTGTTGGGTCAGATGCTGCAGGAGATGTCCTCCAGTGAGATCAAACTGGAGCAGGAGCACGTCGCTGAAGAGAAACGCAATCTGGAAGAAGCCAGGTGGGTCTACGGAATGTTAGAAAAAAAAATGGTGTTGCAAATGTTTTTTTTTTTTTTCATCCTTTCAGACAGACAAAGATGTATTTTGTGTTCTTAAATGTGTCGCAACTCACCCCCTTGTCCTTTTGTGCCAGGAGGAAGCAGGAGCACGAGGCCTTCCTGGTCCAGTACAGCTTCTCTCTCTGCACAGAGCTCGTCCATGAAGTGTTAGATGAGACCATCAAAGAGACCGCCGACTCTGAGATCCAGTAAGGCTTAAAAACTCCACCAAATACTGTCATTAAAAAGAATATCGTGACGTATAATGTCTCTGATTGACATTATTTTCATAAATTAATTTCACTGAATTGACACCTTTTTTTTTTAAATTCCTCTTTGCAGAGATGCGCTGAGTGAGAAAGCAGACCGTGTGGCTAAATGCACAGAGCAGGTGTGTAGCTTCCTGGTGGAGGAGACTTTGGATGCAGACATCGCTCTGTTGGTTGAAGACATCCTTGCAGCGGACCTGCAACGCATCCACAAGTACATCAAAAGGTGAGAAACAGAGAATGCAAGAGATATATTCAGACCATTATGTAACACTAAACACTGAAATTAATTTATTTCCCGTCTGATATAAAATATTTGATAACAGGCCAACATTAAACAGTTATACTGAAACACCAGTTTGCCATTCTAACTGATAGAATGTAGTGTAAACATCCTTTTATAATAAATGATCTGTTTCATTATTTTCCACTTCTCATTTGTACCACCAGGTGGCGTGATGTGGTGGCAGTGCGCCGGCAGCTGAAGAGACAGATGAGAGGTTTCCCTGCTGCTCCGTGCTGTGTGGACCCTCGGTTCAGCCTGAAGGCTCTGGCCCCCAGCGCCCCCTCTCAGCCCGACATGGCAGACCTGGCCCGAGGGCTGGTCAACCTGGGGAACGCAGGCACCCTGGCCCTCTCCAGCACCAGGTATGACCATCTCAAGTTGGTCTTATTATCCAAGTACATCTTTTGCACATGAGTTATTGTTAAGTAAGGGGTTGAAAATCTTGCCCTGTAAAATGAGACACCACTACAAAAGAACTGCTTCATCAGCAGCCCGATTAAAACCGGATATTTTGAATAAGTTGGCTGTTATAGTTAAGGTTTTAAACCACAATTCTGAGTAAATAAAAATATTTTTTGCCTTTTGTCTTAAGGTTGTTGAAAATGAGAGAAGAAGCAGTCCACCAGATGAGAGTCCACTTCTACTATCAGAAGCTGCTTGAGTAAGTATTCAGTGAGCTTCTTCATTCAGTAGTCCATGTCACAGAGCAGCATTTTAACCTCTCATCTGTCTGTCTCTCAGTGAGAGAGTGTGGGCGCCGCTCGACCTGCCAGCACTGCTGACGGAAAACATCCCCAACCCACCTGAACGCATCTTCTGGAAAGCGGTTGTCCTGTTGCCGAGCGACCACGAGAGCGTAGCCAGCCTGGCAGACAGGTAAACAGCTACACTTTTATATGATTTAAAAAAAGGTCCCAGACACTAACACAGGCTTAATTACCTTCTTCAGGCTTAACTGAATTTCTTCTCGCCATCTTGTTGTTTGCTCTCTTCAGGATCCTGTCAGACTGGCTGGAGGTGAAGCTTGGTGGTGGTAAGGAGTCAGAGGAGATGGAGGATCAGCAGCTTGATGGCACACTGCAGACCCTCTGTGTCACCAACACACTGCAGGATAGAGACCAACGCACTCACAAAGTCCACCTCAGCGTCAAGGTGGGAGCAGACTGCGGTCCAGTGCACAGAAAAAGACTAATCTGCATGTTTCTGAGAGATTGGCCGATTGACGCTGATGGTTAACACTTTTATTGTTCCTAATAAATTGAAGGGCATATGTCCTTGGTTTGACTTAGAATTGATGGGTTTCCAGCGACTTTACTTAATATGTTGCTTACTTATTCACCTACCTATAAAATAAATGTAAATCATTTGCAAATATAAGCTATAGTTCATGTAGACATGCCTTGCAGTAAGACAAATGCGTAATGCTTAATGCTTAGAGTTTCAAAATGCCCTACATAACTTTAGCCGCAAACAATGTAGCCAATGAATGTTACATAAATAAACGTTCCTTCACTAATTTTGACAATGCAAGTGTTCAAACATCCATATGGGTCAGCCCTAGTAGATAGATACATTCATTATTTCTCGGTCTGTGCAGCATGGGGCTTTCTGACCAGTCTTCTGTGTTGTGTCTGCCAGGCGTCCCGAGGCCCTCTGACTGAGGACGGCCTGTCTAAAATGGAGGAGTGCTGTGAGCTCCACGGGACAGGAGCATTGATCACGTTGCTCCCCGCCTTGCCCTCCCTCGACCAGGGATACGACGATCAAGATGTCCCCCTGCTCTCAGCCCTGCTCCAGCTCAAACAGCTGCAGCAGGCCAACACCTGGCACTGCCCACTGCCTCTGGTCATCCTGGTGCCAGGGTCTGACGGGGGCAACGGGGATACACACAAGCTTGAAGAAGGTAATGCAGTAGCTGGGTCTCCATCACCTTGAAAATCCTCTATTTTAATTTTGAAAAAAAAAGTTTTTACACACGCTTAAAGTGTTTTTTAATTTGTGCAAAGAAGAGTTAATGTTCAAAATGGGAGATGCCAACACATTTGTCGAATAAGTTATGGTGACTGAGCAGCTGTTTTCTCGTCGTATTACCCTTGCTGCCGCTGTATGCATCAATCTTTGCATAATGTCTGTATCACCGGATAGCAGTAAACATGCAGAATACTAACTTAACTGAAAGGACAATAAAACTTGCCCAATGGAAACCAATAACTTTAAACCACTCTTCACATTTGTTTAGTTTCCGGTTTGTAGATTCTACTTATTCTACTTTTTACAATGTTACCTATACAGCCAATTCCTGATGAAACTAATAGAGTTTATCCACACCCAATTTAGTTTTTGAATTTTTTACGAAATTTCAACTTTCCAGAGGTTTGCTTCACATTTAGATATAAACCTAGTTTAAATCTAGTTGTATTCTCTTATGATAAAAGTAATGGTCAGTAGTACAAACATAACCTTATACATTCATAAGAAGCATGTATTTGAAGTTGCAGTATTAAAGGAACAGTAGCAGCTGTGGCTACTATCGTAGTTTACCACCACCGGTATGACTGTGTGTGAACGAATGGGACCTGGAACCCTGTAAAGCGCTTTGAGTGCCTTGAAAAGCGCTATATAAATCCAATCCATTTTTATTATTATCAAGATACAATGTGCAAACCCTAAACTATTCCTCTTGTCCCCCAGCCCTGATGCTGCACACGCTGGTCAAAGAAGGCCTGATATCAGAGTACACATTCTTCTTCATACCAGAGACCACGAGTGACCTACAGGGATCCAAACAGGTACTGCACATACACATGCAGAGAATCTAAAAGCACAGAAATATACCGTAGCACATCATTTTAATTTGTGTTTAATGTGTTTGTCAAAAGTCAATCTATTCATCAATCAGGGCATCGCTGCCACACAATGTTTTTTTCATTTGTGAGGGGATCCAAATCCCTTATGTGGATTATTTGACTGTTTTTATTGTTTTCAAATCTTTAAGGCCTATTAACTCTTCTCCACCTTGTCTGCCCCCTGTCCCTGCTGTGTGTCTGTAGCTCAGCCATGCTATGCGTTGGCTGCTGGCCCGGGCTCCTCCAGCCTTCCCTCTGTCCTGTCAGACCCTGGTTCAGCTGGTAGAGACGTCTCTGAGTCGTGACTTCAGTCCCAGAGTTCACAGCCAGCGGCAGGAGAGAGCGTCTGCACTGCTCCCCACCCAGGGCCCGGTGCCCGTCATCCAGCTCTACAACTCGGTCATGACTCACATCGCTGATAAAGTCTCGTCCAGTGAGCTCAGCAGACTGTCGTGGCCCCCGGGGGAGTTCTGTCTGCCCGACACCCGACACTTTGTCCCTCACCTGGGCTGGAACTCTGCAGAGCACCTGGCCTGGCTCCGCACAGCCATCCTCAGTCTGCAGCTGCCACAGTGGGACAAGCTCTCTGCCACGGGTCAGTCACTGAGATGATGGGATTCTTATTTATTCTTTCTTTCTTTTTTTTTAATGTATTGGTGATAATGTTCAAGACAGAAACTATTATGTGCACACAAATAACAACATCAAACGGAATACTGACAATAACACTTAAGAATAAGACAAGGTATGCTATGAACTGGAATTATTGGAATTGGGTAGAGAAGTGGTTGAAGGAAGACAGGGAATAGAAGATAAAATATATCTATATAACAAAGTTCAATTAGTTAAATGGAGAGAATAAAACAAGTACTTTTATTTTTAATCAATAATAATGACTACTTTAATGCAAATACTAAAATAATTGTATATAATAATAATTTAAAAGGAAAAGTAATTAAAAAAAGAATCCTAGCAATAATATTAATCAATTATATAATACTACTTGTAATAATCTAAAAATGAGATTAAAGCAACAGCTTTTTATTACTGCAGAGATTTGATTTATTCCATTACTGTGCAAAGTCAACATCAAAGCAATAATCCTTGTATCATCCATCCTTCTCCCTCCCCCTGTAGACTCCTGGTCAGAGCTGGTCTCCTCCATCTTTCACTACGCGGCTCAGATCCCCGTGTCACGGCGCAGTCAGCCTCTGCTCATGTCCCGACTGGAGAACCTTCTGGAGAGGGTCAGTCGAGCCCCGGGGTCTGAAGACAGCACGAGAGACTGTGGAGACAGAGACGAGACTGTGGGTCCTTCCTACAGTCAGATCCCATGGGACGACATACTGGTGATATGTATCGACCACAAGCTGAAGGACTGGCAGATCCCTGGGACGCCTGTCTCTGAAGGTGAGGACAATATTGCAGAGATTATTTTACTGTGAACCAGGACCTTATTCTACCTAAAGCTACTGATGCCTTATGACTTGGGTTAGAACATGTCTTTTCATTTTATGTTTTTTTATTGTTGTTTCAGATGCAGTGACGGAGGACGGGGAGATCCTGGTTTACTTCCCCACAGAGTCTCTGAGTGGTTTCCAGCCTCCTGAGGAGTGGAGCCACGCCGTCAGACAAACACACAGGGAGAAGCACCAAGAGGATGATGGGTAAGAGGCCTTAAAGAAAAACAGCTGGATGCATCTTGTCACCTCAAGGCAGTTAGGTGTATTGAAATCTTCCTAAAACCTCATTTTGTCAAGTTACAGCTGCATTTGAAATATTATCAATTTAAAGAGATTTAGTTGTTGACATGTAACTGACATCTGTAGTGCCATATTTTGTTAAAGCGTCATATGTGTCATAACACAGCAGAAATGTAATTGCAATGACAGATTGACACGTAAAATCAAATCAAATATTACTAAAGGTGCTCAAAGGTTTTAAACACTATAAAGTACTACTTGCATGATCAAAACTATGCAGCTACACAGTCACTAAAAATGTCCTTCTCTGCTCTCTCCTCCATCTCCCCTCCTCTCCCTCCATCCTCAGAGCGAGTGCAGCGGCCTGCCCCCCTCCCAGCAGCCTGGCCCTCAGACAGAGGTTGTTCCACAGTGTGCTGGAGCCTCTGGAGGCCCCGACGGCCCCACTGGACATCACACACACTCCCAATGCACAAGAGCTGCTGGCACACAGAGTCCTGCACAGCCTAGAGGAGGAGAAGGCTGAGAGCAAAAGGTACCGCTACTGTGCACAGCTATTCAAAATTGTAATGGCATCTGGAATTCATCTTTATAGAATCCAACATTTTGAAAGAGCAAGTGTTCTTGGGACTCCATTATTTTTAATTCGCCAAAAATAATCTACAGTGTGTGTGTGTGTGTGTGTGTGTGTGTGTGTGTGTGTGTGTGTGTGTGTGTGTGTGTGTGTGTGTGTGTGTGTGTGTGTGTGTGTGTGTGTGTGTGTGTGTGTGTGTGTGTGTGTGTGTGTGTGTGTGTGTGTGTGTGTGTGTGTGTGTGTGTGTGTGTGTGTGTGTGTGTGTGTGTGTGTGTGTGTGTGTAATGTCTTAACACACGACTGCTGTCTACAGATGCATGGAGCAGTTTCAGCGTTGGCTGGACGGTGAATCTGTGGATCATCTTTCCACACCTCTCTTCATTCCGTCCTCCACTCTGCTGTCCATGCCCACAACCATCAGACGTTCACCCACAGCCAAGACACGAGACACTCCAGCTCCCACGCAGGTATGACATGGTATCCCCACTAGGGGTGTGCACGTGTACACGTGTACACGTTTAACCGTTTAGTAAATCATAACCGTTTAGGGAAAATCAATAAACGAAAACCGTTAAAAAAAAAAATCTTAAACATTTTAAATGTTCTTTTTTTTCCTCAAAGTTTTTAAATATGTTCTGGAGACACGCATTTATTGATTTTACATCACTAATAAACTACTTGGGGATGATACAAGCTAGTCGGCCCAATCTGTCTGTCCCTCGGCGTGTGTGTGTGACTGTGTGTATAATCGCAAACACACACACACGGGGAGGCGCCGTGCTCGAGTAACAGCAACGGACGAGTGATGAAAGATAACCTAAAGACTAAAGTTACCCGGTTGAAGTGAATTACGCGCGTAAGTAGCCCGAACTTTATAACACCTGTTCACCCTCATAAATGTGGACATGTAGAAAGCGATAGGCTATATTTATCAGGAAATGAATGAAGGGCGATAATGACGGCCAACACATGTAAGGCGAACGCGTATGTGTGTGTGCCCGCGCGGCTACAAGACGGTGGGCGCACGAGGACAATGACGTCACGGTTAACCGTGTACACGAAAAAAAATCCGTCGTGTACACGGTTAGAAATTTTTGTAAACGTTCACACCCCTAATCCCCACGCCTCCTTGTACTGTACTTTCACTATTGTCCAGTACATTCAATTGTACTGTGTTGACCCTGTGTCAACCTACATTTGACTAATAAAACTTGAAGTTGGACTTCAGTTGTTCTGGGATGATGTGATTGATCTTTATGTAATGTACTTGTTTATTAAGTTGTGAGAATACACCTTGGAAATGTTTCACTTCTCTAACACCAAAAGTTACATGGGGCACCTTTTTAAAGCTAACAATGCATGTTCTGCATTAAAGATGAGGCATTGTGGCATGTGTGTGGTTTCAAATAACATTGATACTCAATTAACAAGTTTATTTTGTTACATCTTAGATTGCATTGATCACTCATGTACATTGTTTTGACCCTCCAGGAGCCAGAGCTTGATGATCCATCAGACAGAGCAGCCTGGCCTAAGAGCACCACGCCTGTTTCTATGGCGTGGAGACTGAAGGATCTGGAGCGTCAGATTGTGGCGAGCCAGGAGGAAGAACTGGCCTGCAGGCTGACGCTGAGCGGCCTGCTGAGCATTGTTGATGACTGATCAACTGATGGAGGAAACATCTGCCACCAAATGACCCTGTGCCTGCCTAGGCAAATGTGTGAAATAATAAGGACCAGCCACCGTTCTGCCAAAGAGACACTGCTTTGTTTTACCTGCGGAGCTCAGGGGCAGCCTGTGGAGAAATATCTGTCATCTTTAAGTCTGTTGCGGTCAGATTCACTGATTGCAGCAGTGTGTGTCTTGTGTTTTTTGTTTGTATTCATATCTGGGTTTGTAAATTAGGAATAGAGAAATCGAGATGTTTACTCTTAATTTAGTAGCATTGATTTTGCATTTATAACTTGAGAATGTGTGGATGTGTGGATGCTCTTTATAACATTGTGTTGGTTTTTGCAAAACTTGATAATAAGATGATTCTCGGAGTGTTAAAATCTCTAGAAAAGCTGCTTTGCATGTCTGTTTTAAACACTTGTTGAATTATTTGTATAGTTAAACTAGCTTTAACACACATAATGGCCTTCTGTGGGTTTGAACCAATGTTTGTACTGTTGAGATAATAAATCGTTTTATAGCTGAATATTGAATAAAAGTGATATTTTTAATATTAAGCATCTAGCCGAGTTGTCATTCAGTAGTTAAAGGACTGCTTTATCACAGAAGAGTGAGCACATGTCTAGTATTTGTCATAGGAGCCTCTGATTGGAGGACATACTGCAGACCCGCCCATGTTTCCGCCCATCTGTTCTGTGATTGGACAGGCGACGCTCTGCTCATGTCTCTCCACGGTAGAGAGCTGCTCGGATGGCACCGCCAGGTCTGCTGGGAGATGCAGTCCGAAGTGCGCTGAACATCGACCTGCACTGTCCTCAAAACACTACAATTCCCACGAAAAGAGCAGAAGGGGCAGAGACTTCAGAACAGCTGAAAAGAAATACAATCGTCTGGTTCAGCGGAGGATTCAACTCTGTCAACACAGCTATGACTGAGGGAACGTGAGTAATATCGTGTTTTCTTACGGATAAAGTCGCAGAAATTGCATGCTTTGCGCGTTTCTCATCCCTATTAATGGCGTTAAAGCCATTGGAGGTTAAGAAAAAAGACAACCTGTAACAAAGTAGCTTTATTGAAGGCTAGCTCACTCTCATGGACAGCCAGTTGTATAAAAGTGATTTGAATAATTTACTGCATATATTCTATAAATGTAACAAAGTCAATTATATTGCAGAGCGAAATATTGTAATAACAAAATTACATTTATTTGAGAGCTTCAGTTACTCACACTAATATGCCTACTGTAATATAGCATATAGCTACATGATACTATGTTATAGTTTAAACAACCCAAAGTATTTAGTAGTAGTAAAGTAGCTCCTCCACCTGCTACAAAATTGCTTATTGCATCAGTGATTATAATCAAATGATGTAGGCCTATGTATAACAATGTAATAATGACAGGAGCCATTCTGCTAATACACTTTTGATTATGATGATACTTGTGTAGTTTAATATACAGACCTTTTTTTGCTCCAAAATGTTCATTTATTTTTTCACTTTTAGACTTTTGTATCAAACACAAGCTGTAAAGTTGTTTGAACACTGACACACATAAAAACACCTCTATTAAATGACAGTAGTAGCCTACTATGAAACATATGATCTGACCAGGGGATTTGACATAAACTATTACTATCAGGCACCTGCGGAGGCGAGGGGGGCCCCACAGGACAGAGCCAGCCACAGACCTGAGCCGCTGGAGGCTGAGTAACGTGGAGGGCAGGCAGACATGGCGCTATGTGGAAGACCAGGACGCACCGGACAGAGAGCAGACCATGCTGGAAGCCCATTCTCTAGGCCTGGACACGGTAGACTTTCAATCTTTTTTCTTTCCTTTCCAAATCATTGAAAAAAGGCTCTCCTTTCATTGTCTAGTTTCAAATTACAGAAAAAATCACTTGGTTTGTGATTTTAACTCATGCATTTTTAACATTTTCACTTTGGGTTCATTGATATGATTGTGTATTTCTCTCTGGACATTTGTCTGCTGTTTGTTTTTTCCTTACAGAGCACGTTTTTGTCTGGCTCCCCTGCTGCCCACACAGCTGTGGAAGCAGCTCTGAAAGGTATGACCTTCTACAGCCACCTGCAGGCCGAGGACGGTCACTGGGCCGGGGACTACGGAGGACCTCTCTTCCTGCTCCCAGGTACGGCCAAACATTCCTCCTTTCCTTATACAGTACCTGACACCTGTAGTCTAAGAACGCTAACATGGAAGGACAAAAGGTAGCTGCTGCAGACCATTTAAAGTCAGTGGCTTTAAGGGTGTTAGTTGTAAAACGAGTGGTGGCTTGTATTGCATCTACGGTGCCCACCATTCTCTGCCAATGTGTCCTTGAGCAAGGCGCGTAACCCCAAAACTGCTCCAGGGGCGCCGTGCTATGGCTGATTATGGTGCGATGACCCCCTCTAAAAATGTGCACGCATGTGTGTGGTGTTGGAGGGGGTATGCCAAAAGACACATTGCAAGGACCTAGTGTGAGTTACCTTGTTTGAATCTGCTTCTGTTAATTGGCATTAAATAACTCAACTTCACTATGTCAGCTGATATGATATTTCTAAAAATTATAGAACACATTTTGGAGAAAGACATCCTCCATTGAGATCAGTGTGCACAGTTGCTTAGTGCAGCTGCTGAAAAGCTGTGTTGTTGTGTTTGTTTTTTCGTCTGTGATCGACAGGTGAAAGTTAGGGTATAAACCATCTTCAACCATCATTTCCATCAAATGCAGGTGAAGCCTTTAACACTAAACTGATTGTGTGTGTGTCTCTTCTTCTGTGCTGCAGGTCTCCTGATCACATGCCATGTGGCAAAGATCCCTCTGGCCGAGGCCTGGAAGAAAGAGATGGTGAGGTACCTGCGCTCTGTTCAGCTGCCAGATGGAGGCTGGGGTCTGTAAGTCAACACTTTTCTTTTGCTATATTGCTAATGTGCTTTTAACGTAAAATTATTTCTTGTTTGTACCTCTGAGTAAGGTCAGTGTTTACAGGCAATGGTAGTATTTGCTTCTGGTATCATTTCAGCAAAGGCAATCATTTGGGGTCAGTGTTTATAGTGAAATCTAATGTTATGACACAAGCATCTACGTATAGCTATTATTGAACTGCTACAGGATGGCTGGTTTATTAATTGCTTGTGTCACACCGCTGCAGAATAAAAATAACAGGAGAACCGCCCACAAATGTACAAGGTATATTGATAATATCAGCATTGTGGATATGTTTGTTTCTCCTTCAGACATATTGAAGATAAGTCTACGGTCTTTGGCACAACGCTCAGTTACATCTCATTAAGGATCCTGGGACTAGAACCTGACGATCCAGATATGGTTCGAGCCCGGAACAACCTGCACAGTAAAGGTGGGGAGGAATAAATTAATACGGTCCCTTTAAAATGACACTGATAACACACAGGTCTACAAAAACTGTGCCATTACAAAATGTTTAGATGTGGAAAACTGATTTTAAATTAGGAACATGTTACTTCTTTGCATTTGGTAAGGTTGTTCTTCTTGTAAATTGATGTAAACTGTAGGCTATGCTTCAAGTGAAAATGGTAGTAAGTCTCTTCATTCTAAAGCCGTCTGTTTTCATTTATTCTGTACAGGCGGCGCTGCAGGGATTCCCTCATGGGGTAAATTCTGGTTGGCCATTTTAAATGTCTACAGTTGGGAGGGAATGAACACGCTGCTACCAGAGATGTGGTAAGTTGGACATTCACATTATATTATGTCCCCTTCTAACCTTCACGGCTTAGTAAACAGACAAAGCTTTAAGATATCAGACGAGACTCGAGAAAAACACAACAATGTTTTACAAAAGAGGGATCACACGTTTCAAATCTAATGGCACAGTGACTTTAATCTTGCCTTTCCTCCAGGTGGTGCTCTTGTCTGTTTATGATGTTTAAAACGTCTATTATACACATGAGACACAAATCAATAAGTGTTCCAGGTTCGCACATATCGTTATAAAAGTGGGGGGAAATAACCTTTTGTAGCAATTGTTTTGATAAAAGTTGTTTATGTCAAATTCATCATTTAAGCCACATACTGTTCTATATATAACTTCAAAATTGTACGTTATTCTCCTGACCGAACACATTTTTCACACTGGACAATCTATTTAATTGTTTTCATGTTTCCATCCATATCTACGCCTTGTTTGCATTAGTCTTCTCTTTTACTGTTTACCTTTTGTAGTGTCGAATTAATTGCCTGTCATCTGTAAAACCTGTCTATGAAAGGTGCTACACAAATAAAGTTACATGATTTTGATTGATATCCTGTATGTTGGTTTTTGGTGTCCAACTGGGATTGGTTGTGCACACAGTCCACCTGGTTAGCTAACAGCCACATTCTTCTCTGTCTTCCTTTATAAGCTGAGGATTTTTAATGGCATAGTTCAGTGCAAACATTTCCCATCTGTATTACTTCAGGGTTGATGAATGTATTGTTGTCACTTCCAGGCTTTTCCCATCCTGGATGCCAGCCCACCCCTCCACTCTGTGGTGTCACTGTCGGCAGGTCTACCTCCCCATGAGCTACTGTTACGCTGTCAGGCTGACTGCAGAGGAAGACGCCCTGGTCCTCAGCCTCAGACAGGTGCTGTACTCACCTCACTCCACAAGGGGGCGTGATGAATTCTAGAGGAAGGCTTTGGTGGTGTACTTTTCCTGGGGTGTATTTAGTTGTTTACTGTGTCTTTGATTCCCAAGAGTAAAACATAGTTAATATGTTCTCATATTATAATGTAATGAAATCATTATCAATTTATCTGACTCCTTTTCATCAGTTAATGCTATGAAATGTTAGCCTGGCTCCGCCCGCCTGCCTACTTCTGGCCAAATTTAATTTTCCCTTCAGTAGTCACTTCTGTACAAATGAAATGAAGTACGATGGTCTGGTTGGACCAGGCTAATTAAATGTAAGAGAAAAAGTCAAAATGCCCATCGCAAGTTTATAGAGTCCAAGTTGACATCTTGAGATTACTTACTAACAAGTTCCTTATACAAAAATATGTTAAGTATACAATGATACAAATCAGTCAACCTTCATTCTTGAGAAGTCGAAACAAGCAAATATTTAACGTTTCGTAAAATGACTTAATTAATAAGTAATTCTTCTTATCGATTAAACATTTAAGTCATCGAGTTAATCGATAAGACTTATTCATTTTCTGTCTTAACATTTTTTAAATATTTATTTAAAGAATGTATTGTCTAGCACCTTTTAAGAGTAAATATCACCCTTCCCTAAAAAAATAGAAGATATACTGTAGCTATCAAATCATTTTAGCACTGTCTCAACACCAGTGGAGGCAGTGTTTTGGTCCTTCCAAACTCTCCCATCTGTGCTCATCTGGCTTGAGATCTGGTGACATCAGAGCATTCAGTTTGACCTTGTGTGGAAGTATCTGCAATTCAATTTTTTTTCCAATCTAGTCTTTAGATTTTTCTTTAATTTCTCTCCTGTCCCTTTATCAGTGAAGGAGTAGCCAGGGTTGGGTAGTTGGATCCACTTTTAAAGTTTGCTGAGCCAAATGCACATTTACTTGAGATCTGGACCACTATTAAAACTATAATATCTTGTGTTCTTTTGTTCGGATGTATGGAAGGTAAAAGATGACTGGAAAAAGTTTCAGAGTTCTCAGGTGTTGTTTAATGAAGTGAGATCACAGGACAGCATAGTCAGTGACAGACAAAAAAGGTAATGAGCCTTTTCGACAGCAAGGCTTTTTTAACATATCTTGACAAAGTCCATTGATTGGTCTATCTTGTTGTCTTGTATCTTCTCGTCCAATCCTCTTCTTCTTCGCTCTCGACCTGAACTATGCCAAAAAGTAGAATTATGCTCCTGGCCTTGGAAGTAACTTGTATCTATGGATTTGTCAACTGAGTCAGGAAAATACAGTAGGCCTTTGTTTAAAATAGATACATCGGTCTGTTCCTACCTAGCCTCGTTATTCTGGGAAAAACATCTATAAAACTTACAAGAAGTTTTGTGCTATTTCCCTCCCTTCCAACTGTCCCTGCTCCAAGGCCTGACATGAGAACATTTTAGATCACATGTTATAAATGTATCACTTGTTAGTTGATTATATATAAGAGTAAATGCAAATTTATGATGGTGGTTATAAGCATCATTAATATTAAAACATTTAAATCCTGACACCACTTCTGCAATGAGACATGTTTTTATGTGTATATTAACAGTATATGTATATAAATATGTATGTCTTGTATTGTTCTTTGTTCTCTAGGAGCTGTATGTCCAGGACTATGCAACCATTAACTGGCCTGCTCAGAGGAACAATGTGGCAGCATGTGACATGTAACACACCTCACAGCACACTGCTGGACGTGGCCTACAGTAAGTTTCCACTGCACACACACCTCATTGCAATGCTCCCACACGCACTCAGGGGAGACATATGATATACTGTAGATAAAAACACAACAAACTCAGTCATATCCCTGGCTACAGAATGTTTTTAATGCAATGATAAAAATGGAGTAGTGAAAGGATTTTTTTTTCTTTGGTATTTCCCCAAAACGTTGCCCTGTGATTCACTCTTTCCTGACCTTTTGACTGTGTTCCCCGTTGCCCTGCAGTTGTGTTAAATATGTACGAAGCTTACCACAGCACAACACTGAGAGGGAGGGCTGTCAAAGAGCTGTACGAGCACATCCAGGCTGACGACCGCTTCACCAAATGTATCAGCATTGGCCCGGTAATATACACACACACAGGACAAAAGACACACATACCGTAAACAAAGAACACAGATTGTACACAGTATAGCAATACTTATGAAGAAAAAAATAAACAAATGATGAAAAAATTGGTATGCAGTACATAAAACACAATTGAATTGATTAAAAAAACATCATGACTTTCTGCTCAGATCTCCAAGACCATCAACATGCTGGTTCGCTGGCATGTGGATGGACCCTCCTCTCCCGTCTTTCAGGAGCATGTGTCCAGGATCCCAGACTATCTCTGGTCAGTCACTCGCTCTCTTAGAACTTCATAAAGGTCACATACAGTATTATGCCAATTTTCAGGTTTAGAATTGTAATTTGAGTTTCTGCTAGAAACTGATGTCATGATTTACTGTCCAAAAACCCCTCTGATCCATCACTGATAGTGTTGAGTAATTCAAAAATAAACTCAAGAATGGAAGATTCATTAGAAAGTACACAGCAAATAATCTAATAGTCATTTTTCCCTGTTCCAGGTTGGGATTGGATGGCATGAAAATGCAGGTGAGGATTCACTTTCTGCTCCTTCGTTATGTTGGGTGACAGTTTGCACACATACAGATGTAGTAGTAGGATTGTAAAAAGGGAAATCATAAGGATATCTTACTTTAAAAGCTAACCTTTACAGGAGATTGAGTAGCTCAGATATCCACAAAGTGCTCAGAGTAAAGGAGCCTTAAGAACTTTTTACCTTCCATTTACATTATTTTATAAGAGTTAAAGTGCATTCAGTGATTTCAAGTTTCTCGTGTTTGTCCTTTTTTGTTTTGAACAGGGAACCAATGGATCTCAGCTCTGGGATACCTGCTTTGCTGTTCAGGCTTTCCTTGAGGTAATGCAAAAAGGCAACGCGATGTTTTCAGTGTTAGTATGCAAGCAATTAAACAGTAGTATATTATAACCTTTCAAGAATTATGTGTAATGAGATCAAGTGTTTTCCCTCATGGTCTGAGTCTTGCTGCTGTATTTAAGTTGTAGTCAGTCCATTATGTGTTTAAGCATACTACTGAGGCTCTGCACTATTCAAAAAATCAGTCATCAGCATAACAACAATTATATAAACCTTGTTAAATGTGGCCAAGAGGCAATATGTGAAACAGAAATAAAGTGGTCCCAATATTGAACCCTGAGGGACCCCACATATGATTTTAAATTTCCAAGACATAACCTTCCCAAGGCCGCTGCCGAGACAGAAAGTCATTCCCACCTCTTAAGCCTTTCAAACAGGATTTTGCAATCAGTGGTTCATTTAAATAGTAATGTAACCATTGTCACTGGATCCTTGTAGATTGATCACCCTAACTAAAGCAGTTTAAACCCTGATTGAAAGGTCTTGTGTTGCTGATTATGATTATATGTTTGTTGGGGTGTTTCAGGCAGGAGCCCAGGATAACCCCAGACTGGCCCAGTGCCTCCGAGATGCCCATCAATTTCTCACCCTCACACAGGTACCACCAACATCTCACTTACAAAGTTGTCTTAATTGATCCAGAATAAAACATGTCTTGATATTCTACTAGAATGAAGTGGTAGACAGTGTCAGATACATTCATTTGTGCTAAAGATCAAATCAGTGTAGTGTGATATGAACAGTTTTTCCACTCTTAACAGATACCTGAGAATCCTCCTGAGTACCAGAAGTATTACAGACAAATGAACAAGGTAAAACATTAATCATAAAGGAGACACTTTTCAAATGATTGTTGAAAGAAAGACTCAAATGAAGCAAATAAAAAAAAACGTTTTATTCCTTTGTTTTGCTTTGTCAGGGAGGCTTCCCCTTCAGTACCCGTGACTGTGGCTGGATCGTAGCTGACTGCACAGCGGAGGGCCTGAAGTCAGTGATGCTGCTGCAGGAGCTGTGTCCCTCTGTGGGCCAGGCTGTCACCTCAGAGCGCCTCTATGACGCCGTCAATGTGGTCAGTATACCGTGAGGAAATCAATGAAAGACTCATTTACATTTTCTTTTAAAGTTTAACACTGCATTTAATTTATTTAAATATGAAGCTAGAGCCAGAAGTAAGTTAGCTTAGCACACACACACACACACACACACACACACACACACACACACACACACATTGGAAACAGCTAGCCTGGCGCTGTCCAAAAGTAACAGAATGCTCCCACCAGCAAATATAAGGCTCATTAATTACTATGTTATCTCCTCTTTGTTTGATCAATACACAAACTGGACACTCAGTCTGCAATCCAAATTTAATCCACGGCCCCGGTGCTAGTGAAAAGTTTCTGCTTTAGGCGTTCAACTTTACAGCTCTTTCAGCATGTGTCGTTTGTGTCTTTGTAGCTGCTAAGCATGACCAACCCTGACGGTGGATTCGCCACATATGAAACAAAGAGAGGAGGGAAACTCCTGGAGCTGCTCAACCCCTCTGAGGTGTTCGGTAGGTCTGCTGCCAACGACTTACCCTTATTAAAACACACTTAATGCACTGCACGGCCAGATGTGTTCAGTTTTAATACCTTACTTTCAACCTAGGTGAGATAGAGATGTACCATTTATACGCTTAGTCCTTGACTAACAACTGATAACAAGACATGAGATGAAAAGTCACTGAACAGATTCATTGGTATCAACGAGTGTTCATTTCATAACCGCATCGGACAAGATTGAACTTACTGGCCCTATTCCTTAGCTGAGTTCACTGCCCGTGTTACTCATCCTGCAAATATACAGATGTGAAAAGGGGGAAGACCAAGACAAATATATACATGACATTTCAATCTCCTTTCAACATTCAAAGGGCTTGCAAAATTATTTCCATTGCACTTTGGATATGTTGCAATACTCATTCAGTATTAAATGGCAAATATAACCTAATATTTTTCAGTTTTCTCGATAGAAAGAGGATGCAGTTGTGTAAGGTGCTGTTAAGTAACACTTTGTGCTTTCTCTCTGTCTATCTATCTTTCTAACAAACACAAACAGGTGACATCATGATAGATTATACCTACGTGGAATGTACCTCTGCAGCAATGCAGGCTCTGAGGCATTTCCAGAAGGTCCACCCTGAACACCGTGCTGGGGAGATAAGGTACACTAGACACACACACACACACACACACACACACGCGCACACACACACACACACACACACACACACACACACACACACACACACACACACACACAGTCTTCCATAAGTATGGGAACAGCAAGATTTGAGATCAAAATATAAAACAAAATCATGATCATATTACAATGTCAACTTTTATTTCCTGCTATTAGCATGCATATATCGTATACAATTTTAGAACAATGCACCTCTTGTTTCAGCCACCTCCATTTTAAGTATGAAACGAGCAACACCTGCATTGTTTGCTTTGTTATTATAAGATGCTTTTCCAGGCTTCATTGCACCTTCATTCAGCTCTCTCCGTGTTGTTATTCTTTCTGACAAAACTAAATCTAAAACTAGAAATTCACATTCTTTCAGTCTTTGACGAACAGTTGAAAGAGTTCAGGAGGAACCTGAGCAACAAGAAACATTCAACACTTAAACAAAAGGTGCTATGTTGTAGAAATGTAAAACGTGTGGCTCTGGCTAAGCAGGTAGATCAATCATCCACTGATAGATGGTTGTATCCCCGTCTCCTGCCCCATGTCCAAGTGTCCATGGGCAGAGAGTCACTGAACCCTGAATTGCTTCAGATGGTTAGCTTGCACCCTGCGTGGTAGCTGCTGCTATCGGCGTGAGTGTGTGTTAATGAGGCAAACTAGCACTTTGGAGTGCAGTCCATTTATATACAATGAATATGTACTGGAAATATATGCATCCATTCCATGGCTGTATTTACTGAATGGCCCTGAAATGCCTGATCAATCTGACGGTATCAAAGAAACACACATATCCCTGAACAAAGCTCCTTTCAAAATACAGTGGCTTTTATAGCATTTCATAAGATTGCTTTTTAACATGATGGCTGTAAGCTCTACAAACAAATCTTACCTAAATACTTCCTCAGTTCTAGTTGAAATCTTTGAAGGTTGAATGTTGTCTGTGTTTGCGTGTCATTTTCAGCTCCACTCTGAGAGCAGGACTGGAGTACTGCAGGAAGGTGCAGAGGCCTGATGGATCCTGGGAAGGGTGAGACTACATCCACTACTTTATTATCTCATAGCCTACTTCATGGACAGGTTTGTGCTTACTTAACAATAATCCTTTGTGTGCTCATGCTCAGGTGCTGGGGAGTGTGCTTCACATATGGAGTATGGTTCGGCCTTGAAGCCTTTGCTTGTATGGGCCACGTCTACAGGAATGAGTAAGTGTTCCAAACAGCTCCTTGACAAGCCACACAGGTCATCCATGAAGTTAAGACCCACATTCCTAATGACACTGTAATGCCTACGTTAACAGGGACGTGTGTGTGGAGGTGCAGAAAGCGTGTCAGTTCCTGATGGATCATCAGATGACAGACGGAGGCTGGGGGGAGGACTTTGAGTCGTGCGAGCAGCGTCGCTACGTGCAGAGCAGCAGCGCTCAGATACACAACACCTGCTGGGCTCTGTTAGGCCTCATGGCCGTCAGGTAAAGCACTGCTTCATTTAGGTCGGCCCAAGATGTGGATTCAGACATTTCTCACAAGGACGTCGGTGTGCATAGGCTGTGTTTTGGTCCATGTGAAAAGAAAGATACATGCTTGATTGTAGTATAGGGGAGAGTGGCCTAAGTTGTGCAACTTTTCACTCAAAGTGACTTTAAAGAAAGGCCTTGACAGTAAAGTCTCCAACTCAAATATGTACATATATTTCAGGGTGTTGTGCATCCCTGGCAATAAAAACTTTGGATCTGGAATAAACTGTAGAAGAAATATAGCTTTCGGAAAAAAAGTTGTCTTGTTGCACAACTTGCCCCCGGTGTGGTGTAAGTTGTGTGGTTGGAGAGAATACCATGGGGTGAATTGTGCCATTGATATATATCTCATAAACTGTACAAGACAAATCTATAAGACAATTACTTATTTAAGGTGTATTTAAAGTAAATAAAGTAAATAGTTGACAAAGATTGAAGGACAATTTTCTTAAACAAGGCCTAGCAGATCTAGGTGGTTTTGCCTGCAAAGCTCACAATGACAAAGTCACCATCATCATCTTTCTGGCCATCTGAACTCTCATCAGTGGTGTCGTTAAGTGGAATTGAGATGTCACTCTTTTCTGAGCTACTGTAGACAATCACTTTCTTTTGGTGACCAGCGTATACAGCCATGCCACTGGCACAACTCTCAGAAATGTACTTTGCACTAGTTGCTCTGTGCTTGTGGAACCAACTGCCACCTGACAAATGTGATTCCCCCTCCATTTCTGCCTTTAAATCAAGGCTCAAAACCCATATGTACACCCTGGTGTTTCCTCCCCATTAACTATCTTACCTCTGCACTACTATCTGTGTTTATGTGGATGTATGGGCTTTATGTCTTTTATTTTGATTATTTTTATTTTACCTTCATTGTTTACCTACTGAATGCACGGATGGCTCTTCTTAAATATGTGGTCACATTTCCAATTTCTTCCACGGTTTTCTAGAAACAAGGGGTGGCACAACTTCCAAAATGCACAACTTAGGCCACTCTCCCCTATTCTATTTATTTATTCATTTGCTGTTGCCTTTGATTGTAGCCTTCCATATTTTACCATTTTTCTTTTTGTTGGGAGTTGTTTCTCAGCTGATTCAAGGGTCTAAGGATGGAGGGCTTTGTATTACTGCCCACTGAGGCGAATGGTTATTTGTGATATTGGGCTATTATGAATAGAACTTAAGTTGGTTTGATTGTGTGCATGCTGTGCCTTTATAACACTGTATATCTTTATAGTTTATGTATCTGACTACAAAATGAAGTTCCGGTAGTTAATAGTAAAACTGAACCTTTTTCAAAACATATTTAACCAAATCAGTTACTGTATGTGAATTGAATGATGTTTCTTGTGGTTGTGACCAGGCATCCTGATAAGAGGGCCATCGAGAGAGGCATTCAGCTGCTGGTCGACAAGCAGCTGCCCAACGGGGACTGGCCACAGGTGAGTCTCTGCTTTGCACACATTGTTTTATTCACACCTCGTATACTCCATCTATACCTGGTTTACTCTGCCAGGTAATACAATTAATAAACTATTAAATGAATCCAGTGACCATATCAAATCTATTCTGTACATTATACAGTATTAGCTCTAATGTGACTTCTCTCCCTCCCCCAGGAGAACATCTCAGGTGTGTTCAACAAGAGCTGCGCTATCAGCTACACCTCCTACAGAAATGTCTTCCCTGTCTGGACCCTGGGCCGCTTCTCAACTCTTTACCCCAGCAGTCCTTTGGCCGGGAAGGTCAAGATGTGAAGATACAAAGTACAACAAAAGCCACAACAAATCAGACAATCAATGGAAAGTTCATATTGTTTGTGTCTTCGCTAAACGACCTGAGCTGTCGTGATCGAGTAGCAAGTAGAACTGAATCGCAGTCATCCTTCAAATTCTGCCAACACTTGTACGTGTGGCTCTTTTAAGTCTCTGAACGTACACCACGGACATGTATAAGCACTTCAGCTGTGTTTACAGACTTGGATCCATCAGATAAAGTAGCACATTTCATTCTTTGAATTTTCTTTCTATGTTGACATTCCAGAAGAGCTCATCCATCAGTGGTACTCCTTTCTAATCTCTGTTGCTATCTAAAGACGCCCAACGAAAGTGCACTGGTTTGAAAAGCATTGTCCATGTCCACGTTGCCTTATGAATGCCATACCAATTTAGAATAAAATAATTTTTCCATAGTATTCTCCTGACTGAATGTGTCTTCAGTATGATGATGGTTTGTGCACAACTGAATAAGCACATATTTAGAAGTATAACTACCCTACAAGATTTTTTTTGTATGCAACAATCAATGTCACATGGAGAATGTCTTCACTGCGTTTGAAACACTGGTTCCATGAACAGTGATGTGATGTTTTAAGCTTTATCACAGTCAGAACGTTGGCGGAGCGAGGCATTTCAGTAACGCCCTGCTCCACCTCCCGCTACTCATAGCAACAACACGTACATGTCCAGTGCATACGGAAAGTATTCACAGCGCTTCACTTTTTACACATTTTGTTATGTTACAGCCTGGAATAAGGCTGGATTTTTTCCTCAAAATTCTTCACACAATACCCCATATTTGACACGTTTGCAAATTTATTAGAAATAAAGAACGAAAATATAATATTATGTACACAAGTATTCACAGCCTTTGCGCAATACTTTGTTGTGGCACCTTTGGCAGCAATTACAGCCTCAAGTCTTTTGGAATATGAAGCCACAAGCATGGCACCCCTATCTTTGGCTAGTTTCGCCCATTCCTCTTTACAGAACCTCTGGAGCTCCATCAGGTTGGATGGGGAGCGTCGGTGCACAGCCATTTTCAGATCCCTCCAGAGATGTTCAATGTGATTCAAGTCTGTGCTCTGGCTGGGCCACTCTAGGACATTCACCGAGTTGTCCTGAAGCCACTCCTTTGATATCTTGGCTTTGTGCGTAAGGCAAGGCAAGGCAAGTTTATTTATATAGCACAATTCAAACACAAGGCCACTCAAAGTGCTTTACAGGGGCAAGATTAAAATACATAAAACACATTAGAAGACATTTAAAAGCGAATGAAAAGAAGTAAAACATTTAAATAAAAAAATAAAAAGTACAGGTTAAAATGGAAACAGAAAAGTCTTCAGACTCGATTTAAAAGAACTGAGGGTTGCAGCAGACCTCAAGTTTTCTGGGAGTTTGTTCCAGATATTTGGTGCATAAAAACTAAAAGCTGCTTCTCCTCGTTTAGTCCTAACTCTTGGGACTGTAAGTAAACCTGTCCCAGACGACCTAAGGGCTCTGGACGGTTCATAACGTATCAGCAGATCAGTAATGTATTTTGGCGCTAAACCATTTAGTGCTTTATAAACCAACATCAGTATTTTGAAATCAATTCTTTGAGTGACAGGAAGCCAGTGTAAAGACCTCAGAACTGGGGTAATGTGATCCACTTTTTTGGTCCTAGTGAGGACTTGAGCAGCAGCGTTCTGAATTAGCTGAAGCTGTCTGATAGATTTTTTTGGAAGGCCTGCAAGGACACTGTTACAGTAGTCAAGTCTACTAAAGATAAATGCATGGACAAGTTTTTCTAAATCTTGCTGAGACATAAGTCCTTTAATTCTTGATATGTTTTTAAGGTGGTAGTATGCTGACTTATTAATTGATTTAATGTGTTTCTTGAAATTCAAGTCGGAGTCTATGACAACACCAAGATTTCTGGCTTGGTGTGTGGTTTCTAGCATAACAGATGTAAGCTGTGCGCTAACTTTTAATTGTTCATCTTTGGCACCAAAGACAATTACTTCAGTTTTGTCGCTGTTCAATTGAAGGAAATTGTAGGGATGGTATTGGGCAGGTGATGAGCGGTGCCTGGTTTCCTCCAAACATTACGCTTGGCATTCACACCAAAGAGTTTTATCTTCTCATCATACCAGAGAAGTTTGTTTCTCGTTGTCTGAGAGTCTTTCAAGTGCCTTTTGGCAAACTCCAGGGCCCTCATTTATAAAGGTGTGCGTAGAAACCTTCCCAAAACATTGCTTACTCCCAAAACTCAGAATGTGCGTAGGCCAAGACACGTTGAGATTTATAAAACCATGCGGCGCACAGCTGCACGCAATGTTCCCTTTATAATTACCCACCTGCGGTGAATTGTGCGCAGACGATCTCCACCCCGTGTCCTCCCACTTCACCTCCCAGTTTCATCCCACAATCTACCATACATGGCGAATGCTAAATAGCTCCAGAATATGATGACGCTCTTAATAAGCACGGACCTTTGACTGACATGAGGAAAAAAGGGAGGCAACCTGCCGCAAAGAAAGCCCGTGCCATGCGTTGCTGTAACTGCCACACAAACACACACGCGCGCTGATCACATATCATGATTGGCACAGTCATTATAGTCTTTGTTAAGATGTTTTGCCCAACTTTGTACTGTATTAAATATCACGTATTAGCGAACCTGTATGACTATATGTAGTCCTATATAAAATGTGTTGTGAGAAGTGAAATAATGCATTCGCCTGTAGTCTATTCCAAAGCATTGTTTCCCTTCCGTGAGATCAACACATTTCCAACAACGTCAGATTATAGTTTAAACTTCCAGGGTGAATTGTTATGGGAAAGAGATGCATACAATAATTTGCTAAATTAATAACATGATTTTATCTAACGAAATATAGTTTTAATTAATATGTTTGGCCTTAACTTTGTACAAAACTACTTTTTACACACAGCCTAAAATAAAGACTATTTGCTCTCCCGCTGGCCACTCAGGGACACACCTCCCGACGTATATGATATTATTATAGAGTAGAACTATAAGATTCAATTTAAAAATATAACCAAAACATGTATAGACCTACTTGATAAGTAAATCAACCTACACCATTACCTACTGCATGCCGTAGACAACAGTAGCCTATATTCGCAACAATAGGTACGCACATATAATTGATTAAATATATTGGGTGCCATGCATTTCACAAGGATGTGTGTGTTTTTCCGATGACAGAGCTTTATTTCGTGGTGTTGCCATTGAGTGTCGCTGATTCCCCGAGTCAGCAAAACCTTGCGTGAGCTCTACGCATGGTCAAAAGTTTGCGTGGGAATACGCACACTTCACCGCAAAGAATTATTTTATAAATACCACCGTTTTGCCAACGCACATTTCACCGCACATTTCTGCCGTCTACGCAAGGTTTTTGTGCGTAGAAAGCTTTATAAATGAGGCCCCTGGCGGGCTGCCATGTGCCTGTCTACAGACAATTCCTTCCACTTCATGCTTGTTTTGTGGTCTGACGTGCATTGTTTACTGTAGGACCTTATATAGACAGGTGTGTGCCCAGGGCTGCCTTTACCTGCCACTAGGCCCCGGGGCTGAGAGGTTTCGTAGGCCCCCCGGGCGGCGGTCTTACAATACAGATGCGTTAAAGCCATGTTTGTCTACACCACAATATCTCTATTGATGAAAAACAAATACTCTAAAGGTAACATGTACTTAAACCCCTTCCTGGTCTAATGACTTTTAATAACCAAACACACATGGTTGGCTACAGTGTTTTTCCAAGTTATTGAGGAGACCGCGGTGGGGACCCAGGACCTTGTAGGGGGGTCCGGGGGCATGTCCCCCCGGAAGAAAAAATGTAACCTTTTAAAGTAAAATGCATCAATCTGGTGCACTTTGAGAAGAAAACTAAGGCTAAATCAACTGTGTCCTATGTGAGCTATTTTCTGGAATCATTTGGAGACACAGAAATACCGAAAAGCAGAAACAAAAATATACAGGTTTAAAATCCAGTCAGTCAGCATTCCATTTTTTTTTAAATAATTCCTTATCCTAAAGCTACTTCTCTCTTTGAATTCTTTGTTTTGTTTTTAATGGCTCAACTCAATATAGGCCCTTGATCTGCGGTGCCCCGAACAATGTTAATTAAACAAAAATGTACTGGTGAATGATAGGCCCCTTGATCTTCATAGGCCAAAAATAATGTGATTTTTTTTTCCCCTTTTTCTTTACTGGTTCATGATGGGCCCCTGATCTCCGTTAGGCCCCCCTACGAAGATTAGGGGCCTATCATGAGCCAGTCAATATTTTTTTGTTTTAAATGACAATGTTCGGGGCCTTCTTAGATCAGGGGCCTATATTGAAACAGTAGAAAAAAAAAAAAAAAAAAAAAAATCTTTTTTTTTTTTTTTTTTTTTTGGAAAGGCCCCTGATCTTCGTAGGCCCTGGGGCTTCAGCCCAGGTAAGCCCGTGCATAAAGGCGGCCCTGCGTGTGCCCCTCCAAATCACATCCAATCAACTGAATTTACCACAGGTGGACTCCAATTAAGCTGTAGAAACATCTCAAGGATGATCAGTGGAAACAGAATGCACCTCAGCTCAATTTTGAGCTTGTGAATACTGTACAAGTGATTTCTTAGTTTTTTATTTTTAATACATTTGCAAAAAAAAAATGTTTTTAAAGTTCTCATTATGGGGTATTATGTGTAGAATTCTGAGGGGAAAAAGTCATTTAATCCAACGTTATTCCAGGCTGTAAAATAACGAAATGTGGAGAAAGTGAAGCGCTGTGAATACTTTCCGTATGCACAGTATTGTTATAAGTAATGAGTATGTTAGCTTAGCTTCAGTCTACACTCCAGCAGTTGAGAAAGAGTAAAGGAAGCAAAGAAGATATGCCACCGTTTGCATATGAAGCCGGGCACTCTGCCATTTGTTGTAGAATGTTTTATCATGTTTATATAAAATTGTAATTAGTAACCATGGCTGCAGTTTATTTGCCCTTTGTCCACTAAGGCTGTCTCTAGCTCACCTGCATAATTGACGTGGGTTTTTGAAAGGTATGAATGTTTTTAGATGTTTGATTGTGTGAAAGGGTAAGTGGGAGTGTGTGAATGCTCTCATTGTGTCATGTTAATGTTGACATTCTTCAACTCTCATAGGAGTGTCTCACTCCTAGCGTGTTTATTTGTTTAGCTGAGGTGAAGGGACAGGCAACTGCAGTGGCATGTGGTGGGTCATTTTTTTGTCAAAGTTGCGAGGAGATTCTGCGATTAAAAAGAGGTAACTGAGGACAAAACTGGTTAAGCCAGTGCTTTCAACTGTTTGCTCTTTGTTCACAGTCAAAAGCATGACCCCATGCTGATAAGAAAGCTTGTTTTTATTCACCTTACACACCTTTTCTACAGGAGAAGAGCTGTGCAGCTGCAGCAAGGTAAACCCTCCCCGCAACTAAACTAAACTAATTCCTTTTCAAGCTAAAAGTATGTTCTGCATACAATGAAATATTCCTGTTGATCTGTAATAATAATAATGATAAACTATTTAAACAGCCCTTTACAAAACAAAGTTGAACCAAGAATTAATTTTTTTTTGGCAAATTAAATCAGACTATTATAATTATAAAATGAACTGGAATAGAGTCCCCACTAATGATATGCGATAGAAACAGTAACTAGCTACCGCCTGGTGGCTATATGCCTGTCCGAGGTATAAAATTGCATAACAGGGAAAGTACAGTGGTGGTTTAGGCAATGCTTTAATGAAGGGAAAGCTCCTAAGCGAGAATATGGTACAGTTACTGCCACTTCACAAAAACATTCCTTATATAAATATATTTGCAAATAGCTAATTTTTTTTGCTATTTGTGAGGTCAAAGTGACCCTGACCTTTGACCTCCAGTTTATCCTCTAATCAATGTTTAAGTAAGTGCCTAATTTGATGGAAATCCCTCGAAGCGTTCTTGAGATATTGCGTTCATGAGGCATAAGGTCACAGTGACATATGACCTCCAAAATCTATTCAGTTCTTTGAGTTACAGTGGACATTTGTGGAGTGCAGGTATTTTCAAAGGAAGTGTTTCTATCCAGTGCTACTTAATAGCCCAAATTCAGAGACCCGAAAGACTTGCAATTTGTTTATGAAGACTCATAAGTAACATATTCTGATTATTGCTCATCTGTTCAGTCCTTGTTCACAGACATCCTTGTTGCAAATCATTATTTTATCCATTATGTCTGTAACACACATTGTTACAGGCTAGTTCAGTTTTTCTTGATCTGTGAACACAGCTAAGCGCCACAGTGCCAAATAGAAGCTATCTGTCATCACTTTGCAGAGAGGAAAGTATTTTTTCCCCTGATAACATCACCCTGGTACAATCCAGGCTTTCAAACACAGTCAAACACGTTGCTAAGAGGACGAAAGAATTCACTGTGTTGAATGATATGTTAGACCCAATCCTAACAAATATGCAATCTTACTACTAGTAGCTACAAACTGTATGGTACACACTATACACAGTGCGACTCACAAACAAAGGTTTTGGGATGCAAGGTAGGTACTTCCCCCTGATGAACTGATTCAGGATGAGGCGTGGCTTCACATACTGTAAAAGGAGCAGCAGATGACGGCTGTGTCAGTGGATCTGCTGTGCAGCACAAAGTAAGTTCACCTGTTTAAATATGGAATAAGCACACGTGCAGAGTTTATTTAAGTAATTTTCTTTTTCCTATTTTCTTTCTTTTTAGTGTTCGGGATGGATAGATGCAACCAAGGTAAATAAAAGCAGTTTCTTCTGCTCACCTCTTTGTTCAAAATCTTTTCTTCCGAATTTCTATGGCATAAGTGACATTTACATTCACTATATATTTGTTTATGATTTATTGATTGCAGGAGGTGGAGGCGGCCAAGGACATGGGCCTGGGCCTGGGCCTGGGTTTGGACCAGGACCAGGACAAGGCTGTGGTGATGGTGGCAAGGGCCAAGGTCAAGGACCCGTCCGTGGAAGGCACAGGCATAAAGGCGGCCACAAGCATAAAACGTGTCACAAGAAGGGGAGTCAATCTCGCGGGGTAAGATTCTACAATGTTCACTTCATTCAATACGGAAAGCTGATCTTTGTTCAGACAAAGCAAAGGAAGCATAACATCTTATAATCCAAGCAATTCACGAGACAATATATATGTTCCATTGTTCAGTAATTGTATTTGCAATTATGTCATTCAATTTTACAAAGAATTCACATTACAAAGTAATTTCAACTTTAATTTTTGGCAAGAATGGAATGAGAAGCTGTCACCTCTAATTGAATTATTTTGTCTTTTGCCTTTTATGTCCATCCTTGGTGCAGAGGTCCAGCAGCTCCTGCAGCAGTGACTCTGACTCTGATGATGAGGGGCAAGGTCATGGACATGGACATGGAGGCGGACGCGGACGTGGAAAGTGTGGCAAGCACAGGCATAGAGGCGGCCACAAGCATAAAACGTGTCACAAGAAGGGGAGTCAATCTCGCGGGGTAATATTCTACAATGTTCACTTCATTCAATACAGAAAGCTGATCTTTGTTCAGACAAAGCAAAGGAAGCATAACATCTTATAATCCAAGCAATTCACGAGACAATATACACTCAACAAAAATATAAACGCAACACTTTTGTTTTTGCTCCCATTTTTCATGAGATGGACTTGAAGATCTAAAATTCATTCCAGATACACAATTGTACCATTTCTCTCAAACATTGTTCACAAATCTGTCCAAATGTGTGATAGTGAGCACTTCTGCTTTGCTGAGATAATCCATCTCACCTCACAGGTGTGCCACATCAAGATGCTGATCTGACATCATGATTAGTGCACAGGTGTGCCTTAGACTGTCCACAATAAAAGGCCACCCTGAAATGTGCAGTTTTGTCTCACAGCAAAATGCCACAGATGCCACAAGCATTGAGGGAGCGTGCAATTGGCATGCTGACAGCAGGAATGTCAACCAGATCTGTTGCTCGTGCATTGAATGTTCATTTCTCCACCATAAGCCGTCTCCAGCAACTTCACACAGCCATTGAAGAGGAGTGGACCAATATTCCACAGGCCACAATTGACAATCTGATAAACTCTATGCGAAGAAGATGTTTTGCACTGCATGAGGCAAATGGTGGTCACACCAGATACTGACTGGTTCTGAGTCCCCAGATCCCCAATAAAGCAAAAAAATGCACATTTCAGAGTGGCCTTTTATTGTGGACAGTCTAAGGCACACCTGTGCACTAATCATGATGTCAGATCAGCATCTTGATGTGGCACACCTGTGAGATGGGATGGATTATCTCAGCAAAGCAGAAGTGCTCACTATCACACATTTAGACAGATTTGTGAACAATGTTTGAGAGAAATGGTACAATTGTGTATCTGGAATGAATTTTAGATCTTTAAGTCCATCTCATGAAAAATGGGAGCAAAAACAAAAGTGTTGCGTTTATATTTTTGTTGAGTGTATATGTTCCATTGTTCAGTAATTGTATTTGCAATTATGTCATTCAATTTTACAAAAAATTCACATTACAAAGTCATTTCAACTTTAATTTTTGGCAAGAATGGAATGAGAAGCTGTCACCTCTAATTGGATTATTTTGCCTTTTATGTCCATCCTTGGTGCAGAGGTCCAGCAGCTCCTGCAGCAGTGACTCTGACTCTGACGATGAGGGGCATGGACATGGTCATGGTCATGGTCATGGTCATGGAGGCGGACGCGGACGTGGAAAGTGTGGCAAGCACAGGCATAAAGGCGGCCACAAGCATAAAACGTGTCACAAGAAGGGGAGTCAATCTCGCGGGGTAAGATTCTACAATGTTCACTTCATTCAATACAGAAAGCTGATCTTTGTTCAGACAAAGCAAAGGAAGCATAACATCTTATAATCCAAGCAATTCACGAGACAATATATATGTTCCATTGTTCAGTAATTGTATTTGCAATTATGTCATTCAATTTTACAAAGAATTCACATTACAAAGTAATTTCAACTTTTATTTTTGGCAAGAATTGAATGAGAAGCTGTCACCTCTAATTGAATTATTTTGTCTTTTGCCTTTTATGTCCATCCTTGGTGCAGAGGTCCAGCAGCTCCTGCAGCAGTGACTCTGACTCTGATGATGAGGGGCATGGACATGGTCATGGACATGGACATGGAGGCGGACGCGGACGTGGAAAGTGTGGCAAGCACAGGCATAGAGGCGGCCACAAGCATAAAACGTGTCACAAGAAGGGGAGTCAATCTCGCGGGGTAAGATTTTACAATGTTCACTTCATTCAATACAGAAAGCTGATCTTTGTTCAGACAAAGCAAAGGAAGCATAACATCTTATAATCCAAGCAATTCACGAGACAATATATATGTTCCATTGTTCAGTAATTGTATTTGCAATTATGTCATTCATTTTACAAAGAATTCACATTACAAAGTAATTTCAACTTTTATTTTTGGCAAGAATTGAATGAGAAGCTGTCACCTCTAATTGAATTATTTTGTCTTTTGCCTTTTATGTCCATCCTTGGTGCAGAGGTCCAGCAGCTCCTGCAGCAGTGACTCTGACTCTGATGATGAGGGGCATGGACATGGTCATGGACATGGACATGGAGGCGGACGCGGACGTGGAAAGTGTGGCAAGCACAGGCATAGAGGCGGCCACAAGCATAAAACGTGTCACAAGAAGGGGAGTCAATCTCGCGGGGTAAGATTTTACAATGTTCACTTCATTCAATACAGAAAGCTGATCTTTGTTCAGACAAAGCAAAGGAAGCATAACATCTTATAATCCAAGCAATTCACGAGACAATATATATGTTCCATTGTTCAGTAATTGTATTTGCAATTATGTCATTCAATTTTACAAATGTCTTTTGCCTTTTATGTCCATCCTTGGTGCAGAGGTCCAGCAGCTCCTGCAGCAGTGACTCTGACTCTGACGATGAGGGGCAAGGACATGGACATGGTCATGGACATGGACATGGGCACGGCCATGGAGGCGGACGCGGACGTGGAAAGTGTGGCAAGCACAGGCATAGAGGCGGCCACAAGCATAAAAAGTGTCACAAGAAGGGGAAGGACTCTCACGGGGTAATATTCTACAATGCTCTCTTCATTCAATACAGAAAGCTGTCTTTGTTCAGACAAAGCAGAAGAAGCATAACATCTTCTAATCCAAGAAATTCACGAGACAAAAATAAATATAGGGGAGAACGGGGTAATCTGAGCCACTTTTTACATTTGCTCCCCTCTAAGCGAGCTAAAATGATTTATCACTCAAATTTACACATTTCCCATTAATTCAGGATGTTTCCTAGAAATGGGCATTAGCAGAATTTTTTCAAGACAAAGGGCAGTGAAAATATGATTGTTTAAAAAAAAGTTGTCATGTGGCTCACTTTACCCCAGCTGTGGGGTAAACTGATCCACTTACTTTTTCCACTCTGAAACTACCATAACAACACATATTGTAACAGTAAGAATCCTGAAAGCTAGCCACACATTCCAGAACTAATGTCAGACTAGTAAAATAATGATGGGGTTTGGTCAATTAAGCAAAGCAAATTTTCTAAACACTTGAAAGTAACTCTGAACAAAATCAAATACAACACATTATAATTCAAAAGGTTTTAATAAGATTCAAATGAAAGATAGAACCAGTTAGATCAGAACACAGTCTGGGGGTCAGAACACAAGACCCTTAGAGCCAGCTAGTGTCTGGGGTCAAAGCATAGGAAAATCAGAACCAGCGAGAACAGCCTGGGACTCAGAACACAGGAGAAGACCCAACTGGATTGTAACATCAGCCTGTCATACTCTACAACTAGGCCTACTCTACATTCCAGCCCTGAAGGTTACAGGGAAAGATGAGAAGGTGCTCTTTCCGTGTGGTTGCCCCAGGTCGTCTTCCTGGTGTATTTCCTTTGCACGATGGTTCTCTACCATGTGTATGACATTAAAATAAAACATATGTCATGTAATATTACATTAAAATATTAACTTGTGCCTCATGGTGGGGGAAAGTGAGACAGTGGCTCACTTTCCCCCACAGCATTTGGCTCACTTTCCCCCACCACCACAATTTGAGAAAAAACTACCTCTCTTAGCAATTCAGGCTAATCTTCAGTTATCAGCATCACATGGTTTCATATGTTGGTAGTTCATCAACACGTATGATATAAGTTTTTCTACGTGAATATATTTGCTTTGGCACAACAGTTGATTAAGTTGACAGCAAGAAAATTTACTTTTACATGCAAAATACCTATTTTGGTGAAAAAAACATGCTTACCACAGCACCATGAGGTCCTCTCTTTCAGGGCCATGGGGAAATGAGAGGGGCTTGAAAACATATATCTCACATGACCACAAATGTTTTCCGTTGCCTAGATACAGGGGGTGGCTCACATTACCCGATGCCTCAGATTCCCCCGTTCTCCCCTATATATGTTCCATTGTTCAGTAATTTTATTTGCAATTATGTAATTCAATTAAAAAAAAACTTTTGAAAGAGAAATTCACGACAAACTCATTTCAACTTTTTTTTTTTTTTGTTGCCAAGAATGGAATGAGAAGCTGTCACCGCTAATTGAATTGTTTTGTGGTTTCCCTTTTATGTCCATCCTTGGTGCAGTGGTCCAGCAGCTCCTGCAGCAGCAGCAGTGACTCTGACTCTGACGATGAGGGACATGGGCACGGACATGGGCACGGACATGGGCATGGTCATGGTCATGGTCATGGGCATGGGCATGGTCATGGTCATGGACATGGCCATGGAAGGTGCGGCAAGCACAGGCATAGAGGCGGCCACAAGCATAAAAACTGTCACAAGAAGGGGAAGGACTCTCACGGGGTAAGATTCTACAATGCTCTCTTCATTCAATACAGAAAGCTGTCTTTGTTCAGACAAAGCAGAAGAAGCATAACATCTTCCAATCCAAGAAATTCATGAGACAAATCTATATATATATATATACTGTATATGTTCCATTGTTCAGTAATTGTATTTGCAATTCTATCATTCAATTTAAAAAAAACATTCTTTCCCTTTTATGTCCATCCTTGGTGCAGTATTCCAGCAGCTCCTGCAGCAGCGACTCTGACTAGATGGAGACTTCTGGATGGGACCGTCATCCTCTTACTTTACAAAATAATGAAATATGACCTTGACAACTTATTAATAACTAGAAGCATGTAAACAAGCGTTTCTATCATAAACCACACATGGAGTCTTCACTGATTGAATGGCCTTGCTATGTGAATAAATAATGAAACTGATTGCTGAGACATTTCCTTTTTTTCTCTCAAGACGCTGCAGTGCAATGTATTCAGATCAGCTTGTATCACCTTTCATAATTCCTTGTTGAGTCACCACCGCATGTGGATTATGTAATTTTGTAATTATGGCATCAATCAAATTATTTTCCTGGGGTTTTGATTGAAAATGTGTCAAACATTAATGGGTGGTGCATTACTGTCTGTGGAAATAGTGGTGGGAGTTGAGGCTGTTTTGTCTGCGTACCAGGCACAGACCTGGATCTAGCTCTTTCATGCATGAATTATGATATCCTTAGTCTGAATTTTTTTCCCCAAGTGATTTTATACTTCTTTAGGCATGAAAAGAAAAAATATAACTTCATTTCTCAAAAACACACATTTTTCAGAGAGTTTTACACATGTCCATTCGGGTGGACTCCATGCGTTTTGAGTTCTCAACTTTGCACTTATTTATTTAACAAAACAGTGAAAGAAATTATATATTATCTGAAAACTATAAAATAATATATATTTTCAATACCTGTTCACATATATTAACATATTCCAGCGTGGAATAATTTTTTCAATCAAAATTTTCTATAAAAATAACAGAAAACTTTTTCCTTGGTTCTCCAATTTCTCTTTTTCAGATGTAATTCAGCAGTTCAGCCTACTGACTTGTACATCACTTCATCAAAGCTATTTTAATATGAAAATTGGCATCATAGTGACACCAACTGTTTACACATAATGGAATAATCTAGAAAAAATGTTTTTTTTTTACACAAATACTTCAAGTTGCATTCCAGTAACATAAATCAATTGATTTAAAACCAAAACGTTACAGCAAAGTAAGCTTTTTCAAGCACAACACATCTGCAGTCAATAGTATTTATTGAAGTCAGTGATGCATGATGTCCAATTTAGTGGACAGGTGATAAAATATAATTTCCTCCCAATGTAAAATCAATAATTGGAAATTTGAACAACTATATGACTCCTAAGATGTTACTTGATGTTGCCATATTTTTTTTTTTACCTGCCAGGCTCTCCTATTTTCGAAGTATTTACAGGATATTCCTGAGCTGCTCAACTTTTCCAAGAGTACCTATTTGCAGACCCATGGGGAAAGTGGAGCTCCACTGGAAGCCACGCCCCGAACTCATTTCATTGGTCAGAAAAAAATAAGTCAGTTTGTTACGGGTCCCAAGTGGCCAGGACGGTGGTAAAAAGTAGATGTTGAGGTAGGAGATGAATGAAGCAACGAAGCTTTGTGTACATCTTCCTAAATCCGTCTCTTTAATTCACAATTATCACAAGTACAATATTTATACAAATATAAACTCTTATAAATAAAACACAAAAAGTGCCACCACATTAAAATAAACAACACATTTTAAAAAATGGGGAGTGACAGTTTCCTTTGTAGATCCTGATTGATTTATTACCAGACCCATTGTCCTCTAGTGATCACAGTTTTAATTATTATATAATTTCTATATTCATATTAGGCTATTTAACAAGGCTCGTCTGTGACTTTGTGATCACGCAAGTGAACAGTAACGATCGCGTGCAGCCGCAGAATGAGATAGGCTACATAAATAGGTTTATTAATCCGAACAGTTAGCATTAGCCTGCACTGCTGCAACAAGGCTCCAACTGACACTACGTAAAGGCTATTTACAGCTTCGTTTAAGAGGAAAAGACAAGCATTTGTTTCCAGACTTCTAAGATAAAAGTTCAACTTTTTGTGTTTCATTTATAAGAGTTGATATTTGTATGTGATTGACCTACTCGTGATGATTGTGAATTAAACAGACGGATTTCAGAAGATGTACACAAAGCTTCGTTGCTTCATTCATCTTCTACCTCAACATCTACTTTTTACCACCGTCCTGGCCACTTGGGACCCTTAACAAACTGACGTATTTTACTGTGTACTAGCACCATAACCGGTGGAAACTGTGTATTATTATTCACCGCTAGGTGAACTCCGGCAGTAAAACAAAAAGAAGAAAACAAATTCAGAGTAGGTTACAATTCTGACCAATGAAATCCACTTCCGGTGGAGCTCCACTTTCCCCATGCGTCTGCAAATAGGTGCCTCTCAACTTTTCTGCTCTGTGTCGGCCATCTTGGTTTTGACTAACTGTGGCTGCTCTTACAATGGTTGGCCACTGGTTGGCAATGCATTGGATGACACACAAGAGTCCACTGTAGTGGCTGATATGCAACTAGGTGATCTACACCCATGCATATTCAAGAAAACAGCATTTTAATAGTTGTCCACTGTAGTGACCACTATGCGTGAAAGGGCTAGTCATGCAAGTGGCATGTCCCAACCCTTTATGGTTTGGGCTGCAGCACCAGTTTTACGCGGAGACAAATAAGAATAAGAATAAAAATTCCGGCAAAAAAAAATAGGATTCCTTGCCCAGCATGGCTATGGAACCGCGTTGCTCTGCAAAACGCGGTCCCAGGCCCTTCTCGGGCTTGGCCCCCTAATAACGGAAATTAATTCACACTTAACTTCTTACGGGGCACCACCTAGATTTAAGTAAACCAGTTTCCCCCTGGCTGCCCTCAGTCAATGCCAGGAGGATTCTCTCCATATCCATCAGACCCTGTCCCACCCCCAACCTGCCCTCCTCAGCCCTGTGGTCCAGCTGTGTTCAATCCTGTAGCCCCACCTTGTGGACCAGGGACTGGTATACATACTGTACGTACCTATCCTGGTGCCCGAGTAGCCAGGACACTGTCACGGTCAGTGTCACAGGAAAGGAAGCAAGTGTCACGGGGTAAGTTCCAGTTGATCACCAAAGTGCTTACTCTAACACAGTATACTGATAATAAGTTATAGTTAAAGGCCAAATTTACTGCGATCATTTTAGAGGATGTGGAAACGGAACATTAGAAGTTCCTTAATGAAGGATCAATGCACCCAATAAAGTGGACTCATACAGTGGAGGAAATAAGTATTTGATCCCTCACTGATTTTGTAAGTTTGCACACTTACAATGAAATGAACGGTCTATCATTTTAATGCTAGGTTTATTTTAACAGTGATAGACAGAATATCAAAAAGACAATCCAGAAAATCACATAAAAAAAATATATAAATTATTTTGCATTTCATTGAGTGAAATAAGTATTTGATCCCCTATCAAAACATTGCTTAGTACTTGGTGGAGAAACCCTTGTTGGCAAGTACAGAGGTCAGACGTGTCTTGTAGTTGATGACCAGGTTTGCACACAGCTCAGGAGGATATTTGGACCACTCCTCTTTGCAGATCCTCTCCTAATCTTTAAGGTTTTGAGGCTGTCGCTTGAGCTTCAGTTCCCTCCACAGATCTATTGGATTAAGGTCCGGAGACTGGATAGGCCACTCCATGACCTTAATGTGCTTCTTCTTGAGCCACTCCTTTGTTGCCTTTGCTGTATTTTTAGGGTCATTGACGTGCTGGAAGACCCATCCATGACCCATTTTTACAGACCTGGCTGAGAGAAAGAGGTTGTCACCTAGTATTTCATGGTACATGGCCCCATCCATATTTCCTTTGATGCAGTGAAGTCCACCTGTCCCCTTAGCAGATAAACACCCCCAAAGCATAATGCTTCAACCAATGCTTGACTTTGGGGATGGTGTTTTTGGGGTCATAGTCAGAATTCCTCTTCCTCCAAGCATGGCGAGTCACTATGATACCAAAGAACTTGATTTTGTTCTAATCTGACCACATCACCTTCTCCCAAGCATTCTCTGAGTCGTTCAGGTGTTCATTGGCAAACTTCAGACGGTTCTGTACGTGTCCCTTCATGAGCAGGGGGACCTTACAGGCGCTACAGGATTTAAATCCATTACGGCATAGTGTGTTACCAATGGTTTTCTTGGTGACTGTGGTCCCAGCTGCTTTGGGATCATAAACAGGCTCCTCCCGTGTAGATCTGGGCTGATCCCTCACCTTTCTCATGATCATTGATACCCCACGAGGTGAGATCTTGCATGGAGCCCCAGACAGAGGGAGATTGATGGTCATTTTGTGTTTCTTTCATTTTCGAAAAATCGCACCAACAGTTGTCTCCTTCTCACCCAGCTTCTCACCAATGGTCTTGTAGTTTGTTCCGGCCTTGTGCAGGTCTACAATCTTGTCCCTGATGTCCTCAGACAGCTCTTTGGTCTTGCCCATGATGGAAATGTTGGAGTTTGATTTATTGACTCTGTGGACAGGTGTATTTTATACAGGTAACAACTTGAGACAGGTGTGTTTTATACAGGAAACTAGTTGAGATTAGGAATACTTTTTTAAAGCATGTGGACTAATCTGAGGGAGCCAGCATTCTTTATGGTTGGTAGGGGATCAAATACTTATTTCACTCAATGAAATGCAAAATAATTTATATCTTTTTTCTAATGTGATTTTCTGGATTTCTTTTTGGTATTCTGCCTATCACTGTTAAAAGAAACCTAGCTTGAAAATGATAGACCGCTCATTTCTTTGTAAGGGGGCAAATTTACAAAATCGGTGAGGGATAAAATACTTATTTCCTCCACTGTATCAGCTTTTCCTGATACCAGCTCTATGGTTTCATTTTGCTGACGTTTAGGCCTAACTTGGTTAAATATATTGAAAGATAATAATAATAATAATAATAATAATAATAATAATAATAATAATAATAATAATAATAATAATAATAATAATAATAATAATAATAATAATAATAATAATAATAATAATGTAATAATGGACACCTCTGACATTAATGAAGCTGCGTCTGCGGTAACAGGATACATACAGTTCTGTGAGGATTTATGTGTTCCAAAAAAGACAATCAAACTCTATCCAAACAATAAACCATGGGTCACCCCAGAACTGAAAGAACTGTTGAATCAAAAAAAGAGACTGTTTCAATCAGGAGGTACCAAAGCAGATATTAAAGCTGTGCAGTATAAAATTAGAAAGAAAATCATGGAATGTAAAGCATCTTATAAAAATAAAGTCCAGTCATTTTTTAGTCACGATGCAAGGAGAGCCTGGCAAGGCCTACAAATCATGACTGGGTATAAACCTAAAATGCATACTTTAAATGTGGCAGATGACTATGTGTTTTCTTTGGATTTAAATACATTTTATTGCCGCTTTGATGAGGTTGATTATTCTGAACAACAGATAAAGGCAATAGATCAAATAAAACATTTAACTGACAGGGACATTGCTATCTCCATTGATGATGTCAGGAAACAATTTTCTCAGCTTCATACCAGGAAATCACAAGGGCCAGATGGGATCAGCTGCAAGGTCCTAAAGGCATGCGCCGACTCACTGGCAACCCCATTTCAGAGGCTGTTCCAACGTTCAGTGGACACGGGACTGATTCCAGATCAGTGGAAGCTGTCCCTAATAATACCAGTACCTAAACACAATAGGCCTAAAGAAATGAATGATCTGAGACCAGTTGCATTAACTTCAGTGCCTATGAAGTGTCTTGAAAAGATATTGTTAAACCACCTGCTAACTGAAGTTTCATCATGTCTTGATCCCCACCAGTTCGCTTACCAACCAAGCAGAGGGGTGGATGATGCACTGCTGACAATGACCAACAGTATATGGGTACATCTAGAAAGGCCGAGTACCTTTGTTAAAATTGTCTTTATTGATTTCAGCAGTGCTTTTAACACCATACAGCCCCACCTGTTGGTGGATAAACTGGCAGGGCTAGGGGTGAACCAAAAACTCATGGGGCCTTTCCGAAAAGTATTTTTTGCATAGGAAATTTCCTTTCCTATCGAGATGAACCGGAAGTACTCGGCGGATAGGTGATCCGAATTCTCAAAATGCTTAGGAAAGGCATAGGAAAGGAGCCTCGATTCATCCTTTAACCCTCCTTTAGCATAGGTTACTCCTGACCAACCTTTACGAAAGGAAAGGAGATAGTGGTATCCCATAATCCTTTGGCAACAAGCCACCGACGGAGTTTACCGACTCTACACGAACACGAACGAGAGGTAAAACAGAAGAGAGGAGAGGAGAAGAGAGGAAGATTTAACTCGGCTAAAACAAAATAGCCTACCCCCCCTCCCTCCCCATAAAATATAATAGCCTAAAGAACTCATAAAAGACCAACATCATAATAGTTATTTTCGTAGCACATAATTTACACCATAAGAAAATAAAATACCAACTTCACATTTAATGAAGTTAGGCCTACTGGGGGCAGTTCTTTTCAACATCCACACAAGTGTAGCCTCTTTTTATTCCACGTGTGGATATGGGAGTGATTCTCACTCTGATGGCGACAACTTGATTAAAATCAATATGAAAAGAACGCATGGATCAAACGAGCGCTTGTTGTAGTCAATTTTCGGAGAATAGGCTATAGTGTAGTTTCACGCTAGTGACTCACGTCAGCACTACTCGCCGTCGCGCAATGACGTCGGTTAGGAAAAGTGGAGTCGAATTCTTTTGAAACAGTGCTGTCTTTTCCTATGTTCGATAGGAAGCACCTTTCATCTCTCCTTAACCCCGATGATGTTTAGGGGTTAAGGTATAGGAAAGGAGGCTTATAGGTTAGGAGATTGGACTATTCGGAAAGGCCCATAATCTGGATCAACAGTTTTCTAACAAACAGGACTCAACAGGTTAGGTTTAACTTAGCGACCTCCACCTCTAGGCCCATCAATACCGGGGCCCCTCAAGGGTGTGTTTTGTCCCCTCTACTCTACACACTCTATACTAATGAGTGCCGAGCTAGCACATCCACACACACTTTCTTCAAATACGCAGATGATACTGCCATTGTGGGGTATTTGAAACCTGATAGCTCAGCGCTAACCAGTGCTGTGTCTGAAATCGCGCACTTACGTAAGTGCACTTACATTGAGTGCACTTTATTATCCCAACAGTACACTTACTTATAGACGCAGTGCTCTCATTTCTACAGCGCACTGTCCAAACTGCCGTCGCGCACCTACCGGAAATGACTTTGCATTTTGACGGTTCTTCTTCGGTGGTATTTTTTTCTGCTTGCGTTACCGATAGCCAAAACAGACACATAAGTCGCGGAAAAACAAAACAAATGTGTAATTTAACTTTTGTGGAGCGCGTCCGACTCCACAGTTGCTTCAAGCTCCTCTATTTTGATTTTAATGTCCCGTCCTCTCCGCTACGTAGGCAAGATGGCGGCCGTTGAGTGTGGAAAGTGTCCATCGCTCCACACTCAAGTTTTAGACCGTTTTGAGTGCACAACCGAGGAACTTACAGTGCACTGCATTTTGGCACACTCTCCGGTTTTGCGCAAAGTGCACTCAAAAAAGTAAGTGTAAGTACAAAAGTGCGCGATTTCAGACACAGCACAGCTTTGAGGAAGAGATGAGTAACTTCACCAAATGGTGTAAAGACAACTTCCTGGCTGTTAATGCAAATAAAACGAAAGAAATGGTAATAGATTTTAGACGTCATAAAAGTGAGATCCCTAACAGCACTGTAAATGACAAAACAATTGAGAGGGTTAGTAGTTATAAATACCTTGGTATTGAAATTGATGACCAACTCAAATTTGAGATATGCACTACGTCTAAGGTAAAAAAACTACAACAACGGATGTTTTTCCTACGTAAGCTGAACTGCTTTCAGGAGGACTGTATTATTTTAGAATTGTTTTACAAAACAGTCCTTCAGAGTGTGTTGTCCTTTGGCTTGGTTTGTGTGTTTGGCAACATGCGCAAAAAAGACCAAAATAAATTACAGCGTTTGGTTAAGACAGCAAGCAAAATTATTGGATGCAGTCAGACGTCAGTCACTCAGCTATGGTCAGATCTTGTTGTGAATAAAGCTGAGCAGATACTCAGTGATCCTTCCCACCCCTTATATAGGAGGTTCCAACGCAGCAACCGTGGCAGTAGCAGGCTGCTGCAAAGGTCAATCAGAACCAAAAGGTTTAGCTTGTCATTTGTCCCCTCTGCTATTAGACTTTTTAATGAAAGACACAGGTCAAGATCATGAACACTGTGTTTTTCTTTTACTGTTTTTTAACTTAATCTTTGTGAATATTGTTTTTAGGCCTGCTACTGATGAACTGAACTATTTATTCTTAAATGTTGTTGTTGTTGTTGTTGTTGTGTGTGTGGCGTGCCCACTTGTATGCCTATATGTCCTAAATGTGCTGCACTTTTGACCACACAAATTTCCCAACTCTGGGATAATAAAGTATACTTTGACTTTGACTTTGACTTTGAGATCACTATAAAGTGGTTATTATTTATATTTTATTTTATAAAATCAATCTATCAACTGACAGTTACAGTAATAAACCCACAGAGAATTATCCCCCAACTTTGTTTCTTCAACCTTCTGATCCTTTTAGCATCTTGTTTCATTCACTCAGTACATGATTATTTGAACAGCTTTTGTGATTTGCTGTAGTCCTACAGCAGTTTATTTGGCCAAAGCCCAAATACATTTAATAGTATGTGTTTTTCCCCCAGTATTAACTGCAGTTTTAGGCCATCACATTTTTAAGTAGAAATACCTTAAAACATACATCAGCTGCACAACTCCACTATCTCTGAGAAGTTTCAGTCAGTGTCTGACATGGTGCAGATGAACAACATAAAAGGGTTCATAGTAAATGCAAGTAATCCATACAATGCCTTGCCTTAGTGTTCTTGTTTAATTTGACCTCAGAGTTTCTCATTTCCCAGCCTGTTATCTATCAGTGTGTATTTATATTACTTGTATTTACCCAGGGAGCATTGAATACCTTTGTTCAGCAGTGTTTTCTCACACCCTGCCCCTCCTCAATACATTCACATTCCAAAATCAATAACTTGCAGAAATGTGGTCAAAGGTGAATCTGTAATTTATTTCATAATACAGTGTTAGTCTATTATGACTCTGTCTCGTATTAGTGCATAACAGTAAGGTAGAGCAACCTGGTGTCTTTTTGTGTCACAGTTTTTTTCGATCGCTAAACCACAGTGGGCACAACTGTAGCTCAATGTGCAAAACTCTAACTACAGTCTACACTACCAACACAGGGTTTTTCCTGGCTCAGAATGGGCCTTTGGGGGGAGAGTACGCGACCAACTTTTTTTGTGCAACAGTAAAGGCAAAACGTTTGTGTATTTTAAGAGGGTGTGGGGTTGGGAGAGGGGTGTTTCTGTCCAGATAAAGTAAGAAAGTAAGTAAGTAAGTAAGTAAGCTTTATTTATAGAGCGCCCTTCGCAGACCAGGGTCACAAAGCACTTCACAATGGGAAGCAACAACAGATTAAAATTGTACATACATTTAAAAGGCCAAGACAATACAGTGATAAACATAGCAGCCCCAAGAACAAATTAGGCAAAAGCCTGTACAAATAAAGAGGGTTTTAGTTGACGTTTGAGAGCATCAACAGACTCTATTGAACGCAGAGGGATGGGAAGATCGTTCCAGAGCTTGGGAGCAACAGCCTGGAAGGATCGGTCACCTCTGGTCCGCAAACGAGTGCGTGGAACCATCAGCAGTTTCTGCTCCACAGACCTCAGAGCCCGAGCAGGGGTGTAAGGCTGAATCAGATCACTGACATAGGATGGAGCCTGATCATGCAAAGCTCTGAAAGGGAAACTTGTATAACTTATAATTTGACCCTTTATACAGTATGCCTTGTTGGCTTCACACCTATTTGTAGTAATGTGTTAATCACAAAATAATTATCAATTTGTTCTCCCAGGAATTGTAGAATCTTTCAGCCCAGCATCCATTTAGTTTGAACTCTCAAAAAAGAATCTAGTCTTGAAGAGCTTTTTAAAGTTTTTAAGAGTTACAGTAAGATTATTTCCTTTATGAATTCAGGTGTGTCCATATCAGATAAGTGTAGTTCTTTAATACAATAATGCATTACTTTCCTTTCCTTTTTTGTGTGCCATATGGTTACAAAATTTGGTTTTGATATATTGTTGCACAGTTTTGGCATATGGATTATTTTACCTGAGTCGTTCTGCTACTTGTGTCTGGGTGTTATTCTATGAATTGTGAAAAGTATGTGGCCCCCTCGGGTAAAACAGGTGTTCCTTCTCTTGTTCTTCTTTATTCTTATAAAGTGAACAGGGTTATTACTCTGTTGTTTTACAGGTACAGCCAGGTACAATTTGAAAAATGTTCCATGAGTTTCATGTCACATACTGAACATACTGCATAGACCAGACCAAGGTGTCACACCATGTTCTTTACTGCACCTCAGGGGCGGCCCGCGGCACTGGGCAATATCTGTAATAGTGTCCTTTGTTGTTGCCTGCTCCTGTGATAAACCTAGTGAATACTCAAGAAAACCAATGTTATTTTGTAGAAATCTGTTGAATATTAAGCGATTGCGAGAGTTTTAGGGTTTGACAATAAATTGGTAAGTAAGTCAGAAATGTGCTGCTATTTTTAAAAACATATAGTATAATAATCACAAAAGAAAGAGTCCTTTTTCTCACTTGAGCTCCTGCTCCCCAAACTGTCGCTGCACGTCCCTAGTTGATAAGATAGTTAGTCTACAAATACATGGATGTGTTTATTTAGGGATGAGCGCACACACGCACGCACGCACGCACGCACGCACGCACGCACACACACACACACACACACACACACACACACACACACACACACACACACACACACACACACACACACACACACACACTCATTTGTGTCGGCGAGCCTGGTTGTGGTGGCAGGAGTCAAGGAGCTTTAAACTCCTGTGTTTTTTGTTCCTTTATTGCTTGGTCATAGACAGGGCCGGAGTGGGACTCATTTTCAGCCCTGGAGTTTCATGCCTCAGACCGGCCCACTTTAGTTCACGACTGACTATATAAAAAGTATGTATTTAAAAGTTTAGTCTGCATAGCACACTGTTCTCTATAGCCTTGTTATTCAGTGTTTTTTTCTAAAAAAAATATTTCCATAAGTGTTGCTTTATAATGTTGATTTATTATAACATTTAACATTCTTTACAACACAATGTTCCAAAAATATTATTTTTTGCAAATAAGTGTTAGATATCTAAACCTTGAAATTAAATGAAATAAAAATAGAAAATAATTAAGAAATAAAATGCAATGTATAGCACCTTTTCTGCAATATCTGAAATGCATTTTAAGTTCAAAGTTGTTCACAGGTCACAATCAATCATTTAACCTAGCCTAAAGGATTTCACTTCTATTTACAGTATACAGGTCTAATGATGGCATCATCAAATAAATAAATAAAATGCAATGTATAGCACTTTCTATTGACACCATCATCTATTTTTCCATTTGCGTACATCAACAAAACAGCTGCTTCACAATTTAAATGGATTATTCACAATTATAAGAACATAAATTATTATAAATTCGGTGAGTGACGGCCCTTTCATAAAGGGAGGCATGAGGGACTGGAAGCATATTCACCAGAGGGTAGAGGAACATGAAAAAAGTAAGACACACAGATGCAGATGCTTACTTTCTCAATTTACAAAAGGCTGATGTGAAAAGCCTGTTCACTGGCAATCAAATGTCATTGCATGCGGAGCAAGTTAAAAAGAAACGTCAGGTGATGGAGCGCATAGTGGATGTCATCAAAGTTATAGGCAAATGTGGCCTTAGCTCCAGGGGAGATAAAGAAGAGGCAGGTTACAGCTTAGAACATGTGGCTGTTAATCATGGTAATGTGTTGGAGTTGATTTTACTCTTGAGCAAATATGACATTAGCCTCCAACAGCATGTACAAACTTGCATAGAAAACAGCAAAAAGCAGCATGAAACTGGTTCAAGAGGCAGGGGTGCTTTAGTTACCCTGCTGTCAAAAGACACATTCAGTAAAGTTGTGGATGCCATCAGCGAACTGATAAAACTGACTATAGCTGAAGAAGTGAGACAGGCTGGCATGTTTTCAGTCCAAATAGATACAACGCAAGATATCAGCTCCAAAGACCAGTGTTCCGTCATACTTAGATATGTGACAGATGTTATTCATGAAAGGCTGATTGCTGTGGTGGACTGTGAGTCATCAACAGGGAAAAGTTTTGTAGAGCTCCTGAAACAAGTGCTACTGAAGCTGAATCTAGACATTGGCAAATGTGTTGGCAACTCAACAGATGGTGCAGCTAATATGCAGGGACGGTATCTGGGATTTTCCACACTTCTCTCCGAGCAGTCGCCCAATCAGATTCATGTTTGGTGTTATGCGCATCTTTTGAATCTTGTACTAGCAGACACCACGGGCAGTGTTGTACAAAGTGCATCCCTCTTTTCACTGCTCAATGATATTGCTGTTTTCTTAAGGCAGTCATACAAACGCATGCGACAGTGGGAAGAGACAAGTCACGACAAGCGTCACAGACGACTGTGCCCTATAGGGCAAACTAGGTGGTGGGCTAAGGATCAGGCACTCAGTAAAGTCTTTGGGTCCTTCGGGAATCCTCAGCAAGCCTTGTTTTTTGACATCCACAAGACAACTCGTCCCTGGCTCTGCTTCTGACACTAAATAAAACATTTTAAAAGTTAATTCTCAGCAAAAATTTCACCTTTTCACAAAGCTTTCTGAATAAGTCAGTTTCATTGATGTAGTGACAATTCATCTGGCATAATCTCAGGACATTGTTCATCACATCAAACTCAAAATAGTATGAAGAATATTAATTATCATAATATTCACTCAATGACAATCCCTTCCTGCCTACGGTCTGGCTCGTTATTGCCACATGATTTTAAATCATCGCCACATGATAAATGTATGCTTGCTAGTAGGGGTGTGCACGTGTACACGTTTAACCGTTTAGTAAATCATAACCGTTTAGGGAAAATCAATAAACGAAAACCGTTTAAAAAAAAATCTTAAAAATTTTAAATGTTCTTTTTTTTCCTCAAAGTTTTTAAATATGTTCTGGAGACACGCATTTATTGATTTTACATCACTAATAAACTACTTGGGGATGATAGAAGCTAGTCGGCCCAATCTGTCTGTCCCTCGGCGTGTGTGTGTGACTGTGTATAATCGCAAACACACACACACACACACGGGGGCGCCGTGCTCGAGTAACAGCAACGGACGAGTGATGAAAGATAACCTAAAGACTAAAGTTACCCGGTTGAAGTGAATTACGCGCGTAAGTAGCCCGAACTTTATAACACCTGTTCACCCTCATAAATGTGGACATGTAGAAAGCGATAGGCTATATTTATCAGGAAATGAATGAAGGGCGATAATGACGGCCAACACATGTAAGGCGAACGCGTATGTGTGTGTGCCCGCGCGGCTACAAGACGGTGGGCGCACGAGGACAATGACGTCACGGTTAACCGTGTACACGAAAAAAATTCCGTCGTGTACACGGTTAGAATTTTTTGTAAACGTTCACACCCCTACTTGCTACTGTATTACAAAAAGCAGGCGGCGCTGCCACACACACACACACACCGCTTCGGATGAGAGGGCACAGTGGTGCGTACTGCGCAGTGAGCCCCATTCATTCACTGAATTTATTTATTCATTCATTTACAGTGTTCACACGACAAATAATTAATTTAATGTAGTTTATGTTCACGGGGTGTTAGGTTGTCTATGAAAGAGTTTATTTTTTTCTCAGAGAACTCACGAGTTAAATGCTAAAATGTTATAGAAGAAAGATATAGTTTTAGGGGGTGGGTGGGGATCGCGGGGGCCGGCACGTTGGGATACTTTGATACCGTGGCTCCTTTTTTTTCAGTGGCGTAATACGTGGTGGTCGTATAATATCATGTAAAGATAAAATGCTGAAAATAAGAAGTAGGGGTACGGCGTTTACCCGCATCCAACCACCACTACACCCCTGCTGCTGGCAGCAGTTAACTGGCTACTGGTTGGCGGCACAACTTAATTTTTTTTGCACAACCGCTAGTTATTGAACTGCTGCGACTAGCTTATCTTACCCGTGTCGTCGTCTTCAAGCGGCCTCGGCAACTGCGAGCTGGTCTGTCTGAAAAAGTTTAATTTACCACAATGTGCTGCATCTGTCTCTAGGGCTTTCCGTTTTTTAATTCTAGCCTTTTCGGCTCCGCCTTTGCGCTTTCTGTTCTCCATTTTTTGAGCGTGTTGCCAACTTGCCGCCCTGCGGTTGCCGCCGTCAAGCCGGTCAAAGCGTAATTACGTCATCATCAGTACTCTGGGCCGGCCCATATATGGAGTGGACCTATAAAGAGGCTGGCCCTATGTCCATGGGCCGGCGGGCCCTGTCAAACAGGCGACTGCACTCTAGGCTGCCATGACGTGAGAGGAACATATGGTGTGCTATTAAAAAAAAAAAAAAAAAAAAAAAAAAAAAAGGGCTGCCATGATGTGACGTGAGAGGAAAATATGGTGTGCTAAAAAAAAAAAAAAAAAAAAAAAAAACACCGGGCCGGCCCACGCAATCAGAAAAGCAGACCGGCCCACCGGGAGTCCTCCCGGTGCTCCCGATTAGCCACTCCGGGCCTGGTCATAGACCACTTTGATTCGACTTTAAGTGAATAAACAAATTGGTCGGGATGTTTGGAGGTGCAGACATGGTCGCATATGACTTGTTTTTCTCTCTCTCTCGCGGTCGCGTATGTCACGTTACTCGCGTGTCCGCGTGTGACATATCTTGCACATTATTTTAGTCTGTTGAGAGTCTGAAGTGTTTTTCAGACTCACATAGTTTTACCTTTCCTCTCGACCAAAGGCTGACTCACTGCCGTCCTCCGAAGTTTTTTCAAAACACCCGGCAATGCGCAACATCTCCCTCCTACTCTCTGGACCAGCCGATAGCTAAACTATCAGGTGAGGGAGGGGCTGAGCAAGCGCAAGGCTGAAAGGGTTCGCTGCATTTAAAAGCCTGCATGCGGAACAATGATAGTTTAATTAGGCCTACGATTATTTTGTTTTCATGATTGAGGGAAGCCGTAATAGTAATCGGAAAATTAAATTCAAGTTATTGCCCAGCCCCTCAAGAAGGATGACTTAAATTGGGCAGAATTTTTAGAGAGGTTTTAAATGGCTATATTTATTCTCAAATTTGATCATTTTGGCGCTGGTGATTTTCCTTTGGCGCTGGTTAAATCCTCTTTGGGGGGCGCCGAAAATTTCTCTATGCAGGAAAAACCCTGCAACAGTCATTGGAGCTGAACAGTTCACTTCACCTGCAAAATAGGCTCAGTGCAGCAAACACTATGAATTGTCCTCACTGAGATAACACACACTGTCACTCAGAATATGCTCTGAGTACAGACACTAGCATCACACCCCAATACACAAATTACAAACTTTTAATCTTTACAGTTTGAATAATTTGAGTTATTTCACACAAATTACATAATATTTTCTTTGATGAAAGGGTAAAATTCTTTCACATGAAATTGTTTATTTTATAACATACCAGTTTTTTTAAGGAAAACAAAAATAAATGAAAATCTGAAGTTTGCTTCAATAGATACATATTTTGTATATTTTATTGAAAACATTTCCAAATGTAGTATTTATCTGTGTAAATATTCTATAATTGTAATACAGAAATCTATCCTGTAATGTTGTCATTTACTGTAAGGAAAGGCAACTCTAAGATGTTTGTTTGCTGGAAACTCCGTATTACAGATGCAACTTTAGATTTTTGCAGATTGGGTTGCACTCTCAACCCTGCCTCTCTCAATGAGAGACCATGATTCACAACAGGGTCTATCAGCCACACTCTCACTGCCACTCTTCTCCCTCCAACAACCTGTCTTCATTGGTCCATTTCCAAAAAAATATATATTTTTGAGCTTTCCCTTTATACTGTATATGTTCACTAACAAGTCTAAAACAAGACATCTTAGTGTTTCAGTTGAAATTGCAATCTGCAGTGTTTGAAATGCACTCATTCTGTTTTGAATGTGGTGGTTTACAGTTGTGGCAGTAGTGTGTTAGTGTTTGAAAAAAAGGGCTTGAAATCCACAGTGTTGTGCAGGCTGTGGATAAGCCATGAGATAGGTGTGTAGAGTTTTGAAAATTGTGTTTAATCAATGAAAAACGAGCTAGAGTTTGGTCCGAATGAACCGCTGCTCTGCATACGTTGTTAGAGTTTGCACTTGTCGTTCCAGTTGTGCCCACTGTGGTTTAGCAATCGAAAAAAACTGTATTGTAGATTGGAAGAGCCAAGTTAATTGTGCCCATGAAAATCAATGCAGTTGCTGCTTATGTTACTGCAACGTGTTGCACCCATAAATCCTATTTAATGGAGGTTTGTGGTTGACAGTATAGAGCATAGATTCATTAAAGCTGTAACCCTAATTTAATTCAACACCAAAAACCCATAAAGTCCCACCTTTGTGTGTGAGTGTGTATAAATATCTCAAGCTGAATGTGGTCTTTATTGACTGTGTGTTAAAGAAAAAACACACACACACACACACACACACACACACACACACACACACACACACACACACACAACACACACACACACACACACACACACACACACACACACACACACACACACACCCATTAAGGTCACAAAGCAAAAGTGTTCTGATAGGAGTTCAGGCACTGCCCCCCCAATGATGGTAAGTGGACTGCAGATATAAGTAGCAGCAGGTTGACGGCTGTACCCGTGGATCTGTTCTCTGGCACACAGTAAGTTATCCTGTTAAACCTGGGTAGAAATGGGTTTATGTTAAGACACATTTTTAAACTGTTTTTGTTTTGCTTTCAGGATCTGTGGTTTCAACAGAAGTTTTAAAATGATCAGAATTGGACACACCAAATCGAAGGTAAATAACACAACCACTTTCAGGGGACAGGTGAATAGGGTGAATATGTGTGACAGTAGATCTCATCAGAAACTTTGGCAGTTGATAAAGCTCATTTAAACAATTATTTTTCAGAAATGTTTGAGTAAATAAGCAAATTTTTGCAATTTCTAAATAATTATGCAAAAAATGTGCATCTCTTTAAAAACCAAAGATCTAGGTGTGTGATAAAGCCAGAGTCAAAACCTTTAGGTCATTTTCCAACATATTACTATATAAGTTTAGTTGATGTAATTACTTTAGAAGTTGAGATTTTTGGTTCAGAGTATTGGAAAAAATAATGTTGAAATGGTTGTAAAGGAGAAATACTAGATGCAAACGGACAAGGTTTTGTCAAATATACACCTAAATGTATATTTTGGACCTTGTATCTATATTAGAAAGAAGACGTGTTATGAAGCAAAATAGACAGAAATCTCAGAATTGACCAGTGCTTGAAAAAAAACAATGTTTCTGCCAGTAGTGCCCCACCTTAACCAATGGCTGATTAATCTTGTTCTTCTTACATTAAGGAACCCCCTTAACCCAACATCCTCACGAGGGCCTAAATGTCCCCCCCACCCGGACCCTGTCCCCCCGGGCCCCACGGTCCACACGAAGGCCACCACGGAGGACAGGGCGGACACGGGCCTGGACCTGGTGGGTGTGGACAGGGACAGGGACAGGGACAGGGACAGACAGACACGGAACAGACGGACATGAGACATGATGGTCATGATCATGGACACGGACATGGTCATGGACATTGCCACGGGCCGGGCCAGGACATGGACACAAGCACAAGCACAAGAATGGTCACAAGCATGGCAAATGTCACAAGAAAGGAAAGGACTGCCACGGGGTAAGGTTTTCTGTTTTCTTAAATGTGCTGCATAGCATGTGTTGGTTTGTGTAGAGACGAAAAACCCAGTGTACTCATTTGAAGCCTCCACCTAAATCATTTCAAAATGTCATGGAGAACACAAAACAAATAACGAAGATAATAGCGCAACATAAAATTGATAGTAATCTAATCAATTAAAAATACATCTGTATACTGTATATACTGTATAAAAGAATGTTGGTTTAATTTTTCTCTGTACATTTTATTTTATTCAGCATTCAAACATGAACTATAAAAAAGTATAACCTGGGGTAAACTAATCACTGGAAATCATATAGGAATGCTGTATTATTTTTCCAGTATAAGCAAATGATTCCTTGTTTACATTTTTAAATCTAATATAAAAATACAGCTATAATTGAAACTTAACATGTGTTTTGTAGATTATTCAAGTTATTAATTGATGATGATGATGATGTGATGATGATGATGATGTGTTGTGTTGCTTGTCCTTGCTGTAGTCCTCCAGCAGCTCCTGCAGCAGCGACTCTGACTAGATGAAGATTCCTGAATGGAAGGAGAAAGGAGACAAGTGGACACCTGAACACCTTTCCTCCTATGTATATGATGACTAATATTTCACTGCCTTTATGTTTCTATATACAAATAATCTTTAAAAAAAAAATGTGTTTGTTGTTGTGATTGAACACCTGCATTTTTACAGAAAATATATTCAAAAACATAATCAGGCTTTTGCAACACAAATCATCTGAAAAATACACGTATCAAGTAGATGGATGAATCACAGCTTCAGTCTCTGACACGACAATTCAAGCTATTTGAAAATGATTGTAGATCAGCTGTTTCGTGACTTGTTTGCGTGTGGTGTTGTAGCTTTTCTTAAAATGTTAAAACTTTGGTGTATTGTGTTTGTGAGAAAAAGTAAAGGCGTTATCCTGTGCATGATGGAAGTCAGCAAGTTAACATTTCCAAAGCACTGGGATTTTATCTTATCCCCGTGCTTTCCATTGTTTGCTACTCTGGTTAATGGAACATAAGTCGTGCTCTTTATTTACCCAGGGAAGGTCGGCTGGACACATTTGCTCAGCTGCACCTCCTCACACCCTGCAAACAGTCAGTGCACTCAGCCTGATCTCACTTTGAAAAGCTAAAGCAGCAGACTGACAAGTTATAGTAAAATAAACACTTAAACGTACATTTTGGACTTGTTATTTAAACAAGTATGAAATAAGACATGTTATGGAAGCAAAATAGCCAAACATCTCAAAATTGACCAGTGCTTGAAAAAATTATGTTTTTGCCTGCATTGTCTCATAGATAAAAATATTATAACAATAATAAATAAATGTAGGCTTATACAGTGTGAGTAGTCAGTGGTGGAAGAGGTGCATCCAGGTCATTTACTTACAGACTAAAATACTAATGCTTCAGTGAGAGTCCTAAAAGCCCTGCCTGCATTTGACCTGACTCGATTTAAAGTGTAGTTACCAGCATCATTAATGATGTTATTGAGGGAAATATAAAATTGGGTCACTTGATCTGTATTTGTTAGTTTAGGTTATTGATCTCACAGAGAAAAGGTGCTTAGTTACTTATTTCCGTCTGCAGTCCCTGTGCAGGTCAACACAGAATACAGCATCATATCATATCACATATGCTACACATGAAAGTAATCATTTGCCTTTTCAGGATTAAAATCATTAAAATAAAAACAAAATCAATCAAAGATAAAAAATAGAAAAAATACTAAAGCGAAATGAATGAATGGTTATTTACAATCCATGTATTGATCTGGCATGAAAACAAGTATAAATCTGCACAAACGTTAATTGGTAATAATATTCCATTCCTTTATTGCTCTGTATGAGAAGGAGGATTGGCCAAATGCATTTTCATTATTGCTCCACACTCGCCTCACAAGACCGAGATAATGTTCCCATACTCTTTTGGAATGACCCACATACTGCATGGACAGTACAGTCTGGTCCCGTATAGTGCATGTGAGTGGTAGTGCCGCTTCTCCACAGTAGGGGGCAGTGTGGCAAGAGACAGAGCACGGTACTCATTCTACGATTCGCCCACCGCGACGTCACCTCACCCGACCAATCAAGTTTCTGCTGGGTGCCTCTTTCCGGAAGTAAACGCACAGAGTTCAGAGGAGAGAGCAAGAAAAGCAATAAGCTGTACCTAGAAGTGCTGCCTCTGGCTACAGCACGCATACGTCTGCATAATAATAATGTCGCTAACCGTTTTGACAGCTGCTTACAGGTATGTGGCGAGACACGGTGTTTCTAATGAAACTATCAGGCTAAAGTAGGCGACAGGTGGTGTCCTGACATTGTGTGGCTTGTTATTGAATGTCAGTAAAGCTGGTTGAAGTCAGACTGTCTGTGTGTATGAATGAGAGTAAAGGGTTGAAGATTGGGGTGGAGAGGTGTGTGTTTTGTGTGTGTGTGTGTGTGTGTTGTGTGTGTGTGTGTGTGTGTGTGTGTGTGTGTGTGTGTGTGTGTGTGTGTGTGGTGTGTGTGTGTGTGTGTGTGTGTTGTGTGTGTGTGTGGGTGTGTGTTGTGTGTGTGTGTGCGTGTGCGGTGGGCGTGGGTGTGTGTGTCTGGTAGTCTGTGTGTGTAAATAAGACATAGGACATTGTCAGACAAAGTCGACTAGACCACACACACACACACACACACACACACACACAACACACACACAACAGCATGATATCCCAACACATAGGATCATGAGACAGATAAGACGAAGACAGACAGTGCAGCCAAAGAGCAACAGGGCAGTCTGTGTCACTCAGTGTCTTACACATGAAAATATGTTTTGAATGAAACCAAATCAAACTTCTGTAAAGTATAGTCCATTTCCCACCATTCTTCAAATACAAAAGTCTCACTCTTAATTTGGACCTTCTCATATCAGTTTCACACAATATAACAACGATTTGAATAATAATATGTTCCATTGTTTACCTGTGTATTAAATGGTTACATCACATCTGTCCCCCCCCCCCCCCCCCATCCAGACTGAGGTCCGTTGGCAGACTGCAGCGTATCCAGGGACACATGGTGAGCAATAACACCTGTTCATAACATTAGGTTTATACCTGTCTATAGTTACATTGTTCATCTATTTATATATATGCACATTTGTTTATACTACCCTGTATATACAAAACTTACAACACCCCAATCCCGGAAAAGTTGGACGTTATGTAAAATGTGAATAAAACAGAATGTGATCATTCCCTAATCCTTTTGACATCTATTCAATAAATAACAGTACAAATACAACATATATGTACACGTTTAAACTGATACACTTTAATTTTTTTTGTAAATATATACACAAATATACAATTTTAAAAATTGCAACACATTTCAAAAAAGTTGGGCAGGGGCAGTGTTTACCGATGTGTTACATCACCCTTTCTTTTAACAACACTGAGTATTTTTTCGGAATTGGGTTGTACTTCACTCTATTTAGAATAAATGCCTTCTTGTTTGTTTTACTGGTGTTTCATGTATTATTCATTCAAGTGATGCCAGTCATCAGAAAAGCTTCAGTTTCAGTCCAAGTCTATCCTGTGTCAATGTGGTGATAGTCAGTTCACTGTATAAGTGAATCAGAGGGATCCTGCTATGTGTGCCCTCATCCCAGTCAATTGTAAAGACTGACCTCAGATCTGTCCTTCTCCTGTCTCTCTGTTCTATCAGATGTCTAGTCAGGTTGAACCAGAGATTCTCCTGGAGAAAGTGGGCAACGCCGGAGTGATCACCATAAACCGACCGAAAGTCCTCAACGCACTCAACCTGACCATGATCCGACAGATCTACCCACAGCTCAAGGTGTGTGTGTGTGTGGTGTGTGTGTGTGGTGTGTGTGTGTGTGTGTGTGTGTGTTGGTGCGTGTAAAGTGTTTGTGTGTGTGTGTGTTTAAAGTGTGTGTGTGTGTAAAGCCTGGTTAATGCAAACCTCAACTGGGGCAAATGTCAAACCCTGTAGTGTGTCAAATGTCATTTGTTACAGCAGTGTGCTCCTGGTCATAAATGGCAGCCAATGTTTAACTTAGATTGACATTGTCCAGATCTTGATGTTGAGAGTTGGGTAGACTCACTCACTCATAAAGATGATAAAGACTTGTTAACTGTTACAGAAGTGCTTGTACTCAGTACACACTATTTACTCCAAACTGCTACACTGATGTAGCATACTGCACTATACACATTTAAATTTATTTATTAATCTTTAACACTATATTTTTTTTAGTTAATACTACATTTAGGTGTTTTTGTTTTTGGTTGGACTAGCTTTCAGCCTTGTGACACATGCCATTAACATCAGATCTTCTTTTGATGATAGCGTGTACATTTGCTGTCTTTCCTTTTTTTAAATTGATTTTATGACTGTAGAATTGGGTGAGTGGCAATGAGACTGACATTGTGATCATCAAAGGGCAGGTGGGAAAGCCTTCTGTGCCGGTGGAGACATCAGAGGTAAGCAGTACAGTGCATTATATGGGTTGCCCACATAGGTGACCATCAGTGTCTGTAAGAGATAATAAATAGCCAATGGTTTAAAAGGTTGCTTAGGAACAATTTATGTCGTTTTGAAGGTTTTTCCATAATCCCAAAATAGATAATGTTTTGTCTGGTGAATGATTTAAAATAGATTTTTAACCCATCTCTTAAGTTGTGCCTCTGTTTCTAAATATAAAACTAGAAATACAGCCTGGCGGTTCTATGCTTGGTGAAAGTACAGTGGTGGTAGACAATGCTAAGTAAAGGTAAAGCTCATACTCATAAGAAGCTACAATATGGTACAATGTTACTGCTACCTCACAATATGTAAAGTCACAGTAACATTTGACCTTCAAAAAAAAATGACTATTCAGTTCATTTTTGAGTCAGCCTACATGTGGGCAAACTTGAAGAAAAACCCTCAAATTGTTCTTGAGATGTTTCGTTCACAATACGCAAGGTATACGCCTTTTTTATAATTCACGTACCAAATATGGATGGTTACCTTTGTGACCTGATTGCTAATACACGAGGGGTCACAAACTGGGGTCTAGGGATCTTTTATATGTGTGTGACTAGAGCTAAAACATTCTAGAACATTCATTCTTTTTTTGTGATGCGTGTTCTCCTCTCAGCGGTCACAGAGGCAGGGAAAGCTGGAGACCCTCTGGCACAGGACTTCTTCCGTGAGGAATACATTCTGAACAATGCTATTGGTAAGCGTTAGAGTTACACCTGTGTTATCTATTATATCTGTCATGTAAGGGTACACTTTCACTTATAGTCCCACTTTGCAGTTTGTTATTTTTGACACATTTTATTGTATCTTTTAAGGTACATGTAGGAAACCATATATCGCCCTCATTGATGGAATAACAATGGGAGGGGTGAGTACATTTATTTGAATGTATTTAAGTGTAAACGGTAATAACCCTACGCAGTATTTGTCTATGCGTATTTGCATTTTAAAAACTTTTTGTTAATTTTTTTTTTCTTCTTGTATTGCAGTTCTGGTTCCTTTTGATTACACAGTGTTATGTCTATGAGGTGTGATATACAGCCTTGCCTGTGGGTGTCAGTAGTGAACTGTCTGCCACTGTATAACCTAATGCCAGTGGCAAGGTGGCCTCTGATTGGATGGAATATAAAGTGACAAAGCATTGTTGCTTCCACTGGTTTCTCCCTCCAGCTGTCAGCGTTTGTTTAAATGTTAAAGAGGACCTATGATACTTTTCGACTTTTATGACCTATAAACGTTGTTATAATGATGTATAGTCATGTTTAACCATACTAAAGTATCAAGTAATTACGTACATGCATTTCGACGTATTCCCTGCTGACCGCCTGGGGTGGCTGTGCAGAGCACTAAAAACTATTGCAGCCAGTCGAGCCGATCTTGTTCAAATTTCCGGTAAAAGTGCGTCACCTTGCCTGACCATATATGGCGTTTGCCATATATGGTCAGGCAGCTATATATAGCAGGGGGTGAAAGTGTTAACCAGCGCTCGTTTAGCTCTGCCGATTGAGATTACGTATGTGGAGCAAGAGACCCGTGTTCGCAGTCCCGCTGGGGCTGAATCTTTGCAGACATTTAGAATCACGAGTGTTCAAATCAAAGTGTTTACAGGGCCTGCTGGATCGCCAAAATAAGAGAAAGAGCTTCCCGAAAATCTACATAGTTTTTTGTGATGTGATTCGTGTCAGGTTGCTCTATAGCAGTTTTTAACAAGAAATAAAGACCAGAAAAGTAGTATAATAGGTCCTCTTTAAGTGCTGCCTTTGCCCGAACAATTAGTCAGACATAACTCACAGGACAGCCTGGACAGGGCTACACCATTTTATCTGTCAGAAATGACTTTGATCACAACCGTTTGTCATTTATTAATATTGTTCAACTCACCTGGTCAGAGAATGCGTCTGGCTTTTAGAATGAGTCTTTTGTTATTCTCCATCGCATGACCTTGACGGTGATTTTAGTCCAGAGGTGACAGTACCCACTGGGTCATTACTCATCGTGTGTGTGTGTGTGTGTGTGTGTGTGTGTGTGTGTGTGTGTGTGTGTGTGTGTGTGTGTGTGTGTGTGTGTGTGTGTGTGTGTGTGTGTGTGTGTGTGTGTGTGTGTGTGTGTTTTGTGTGTGTGTGTGTGTGTGTGTGTGAGTCAGTGTTGGTGTGTCACTGTGTGCACAGAGTTGTGCACAACATTGAATGTCACCTGTCATGTACATGCCTATGGGGGGGCACAACACACGCTGATACTTCTACAGTCTGTCATCATTGAGTCAGTGTTGATATTTGTGCACACTTTGGAGGAAATCCCTCAAAGCGTTCTTGAGATATTGCGCTCGTGATGCTTGAGGTCACAGCGCATCCTTGAATTAGAGTGGACATTTTTGAGGTTGCAATGCCGTTTGACCTCTTCAGTTCCACCAGGTTACCCTCTTATCAAAGTGTGACTTTATGTGTACATTTGACAAGAATCCCTCAAAGCGTTCTTGAGATTGTGCGTTCATGAGGCACAAGGCCACAGTTGAACTTGACCTTTGACCGCTATCATTATAGAGTGGACATTGGTGCCAAGTTTGAAGAAAATCACTTGAAGCGTTCATGAGATACTACACTCACAAGAATATCCCCTGATAGGCATGTGGACAGACGGACAGACAGATGTACAACAGAAGGGCGGATAACCCAAAAACAAGAAGCCTCTGGCCTTCAGCCATCGCTGGCGCGGAAGCATAAAAACAGCAAACTAAAGGGTTGAACTTTGGACTATGATGGCAGTTGAGGGACTGCTGTGTTCCCTATTGACCTGTATCAGTGAGGTCCTTTTCTTTCATATTGAGCAGTTAGTTCTATGTGCTGCTACTGACTGCCAATACACAACAGTGAAAACACACAACAACAAAGACGTGTGCAACTTCTAGCCAGTGTATCAAACATTTGACATCTTTGAATTCACAGGGGGTTGAATCATATAAGCTGTGAAGCAAAACAAAGTCACTGTGTTTGCTTGTCTTCTCCCCCACGCTTAGACAGCCGTGACCATAATGTCAACTCCACTGTCCATTTTCCTTTTCCAAGAGAGACAGAAGCTATCATTTAACCGTCACAACAACACAGAGAAAAACATCATAGGGTAATGTGCAGTAATGGATGCAATGGACGACTGGCAACGGAGTGCTCGGTTCTGACGTACGTTGTTGCACCATATGGTGTTGACGCTACAAGTCACTTCTGTTTATCATCCGAGCGGAAATGAGACGCAAAGTTTGTCCATTCATTCGCACTGTTTATAACACGCTTATTATTATGTTCATTTTCAACTCTTTTGTGTTTTACTCTTGTCTCTGTACGGCTCTGGGTAATTATGTGATTTGCAGAACAGAGAGGACACTAATGTTGACGCAAACCATCCTCGGTGGCTGATGGCTGTTTAATGTGTGTCGTGGCTGAAAACAGGCTAGTTCTATATATGGACAGCTAGCACAGCACAGCACAGCACACAGTCCCTGTTCTCAGGTCTGCACTGTGGGCTATGGGCGGAACTCCCACGTCGAACCAGCATTCATCAGCAGGGAGTAAAGGCATGTCATTAGAAGGTCAAAGAACGCACACACACACACACACACACACACACACACCACACAACACACGCTGTCTGTCTGTTTACCTCTTACATCAGTGGGATCTCATCTCATCCTCTCTTTCTTCTCAGCATGTTTGCACTCAAGAATTCAAACATTCCCCTCCCCACACGGTTTTCTAAGCCGGTTTTGTAACAGGATTGGCGTAGCAGTAACTGCCTAACTGATGGATATTTGTCAGGAGCTGTATTATTCTATCTCCTTTTACCCCCGGTTGCTGATGTCCACTTCATTTAATAAGAAAACAATAGCAAGAGCCAAAAAGACCCGGAGGCACATTTTGATATCTGCATTAGGCGTTCTCCCCTTTCAGAGCCTGTGCAGTGTTCGTCGTCGAAGCAAGTACTTAACGGAAGAGTGACGTGGAAAGCAATGCAACTGATGTGCCTTTTCAAACAGACCTCTGCGTTTGTATCTGTCACTTGTATCTCTTCACACCCACTGGCCAGCTTTTCCACACTAGCACTTCATTACGTTTTCCAAAACCGGATTCTTCCACAACATTTTTATCGTTCAAGGTCATTTTCTGGCTCAACATTGTTAAATGGGTTTCTACTCAAAACTGTTTTCACGATGTCGTGTCCAAATATCCCCTTTTTATTTCTTAACAGTGCCATTGCTGAATCTCTCCTTTTCAGCCTCTGTCTCTTTAAGCCCCGCCTTCCAAAAAGCCCAGTCTTTTCTGATTGGCCCTGCATCTAATTGCTGGTTGAATCAGGAGTATCTGGGGGTGTGGCTTATCACAGGTGGAGGTAGTGCTAAATTAGGTTGGTAATGGGGGCGTGGCTTCCCCCCTTTATGAAATAAAGGGAGAGAAATCTGACTGGGGTTTTTGAATACAGGTTTCCATAAAGGCGGAGCTGGAGAAAGAGAGAGGGTTGTTTTTGTTCATACTTTGGGGGCCTTAAGACACACTAGGGAGCCGTATTTAAAACCATGAAAAATGCATTTTGGTGACCTTTAATATTATTGGGGAGATGCACCCGCAGTACATTTTGCTTGGCTTGGAGAGCAGAGATGGTGCACTGGAAAGATGCTAACCAATCTCCATCATTTTAATGGATTTCAGCCCACCTGCTCTATCAATATATGGTTTGGATCCAGTGTAAACCAAATATCACAATGAATGAAGCCCTCCCTATTCGTAGCCGGTGTAAGCTATCCCGGCCAGGTTGTAAATTTTGCATCTGTTCTGTTTGTTGGTAGCATTAGCTAAAACATGCCTCGCTACACACTTTTGCACATTTCCATTGTTTACAGCAGGATCTGTAGTCATGCCCTTATATGGTGCTTGGCGGGTCTGCAGCAGAACGTCACAATGTTCCACTACTTTTATGGTAAAACCCGGGTAATGTGAGATTAAGTGGCTGCAGCATTCCTCTGGGTGCATCCAGTGATCGGTGCAAGATCATTCCCTCATATTCCTGCAAAATGTCTACACTTTTTGTTTTTTCTTTGTGTGTTATTTCTACACTTTGGAAGCAATGTCTGTTGTGATGTACAAGTGTGCATTTATCTATATTTTAAGTGCATTTGATTCTACATGACTCAAGCAGGGTCTAATATGAGTTAAACACGTATGTATAGCTAAAGGCTTATACACATGTAACTTTAACTATGAAAAAAGGCAGTAAAATGTGTTAATAGGCAAATTGTGTCTCCATTTTCACAGTAACATGATTTTATTGGAATTTATTTGGATTTCCTTGACGTTTTTTGTTTGCTTTTTCCAGCATCAATGGAAAAAAATCTGAAAAATCCCAACAATGCGGAGTAAATTTGGAATAAGATGTGTGACAGTCATAGCACAGGTGCTAATAACATTAACAATGGCTCTATTCTGTTCAAATATCTTAGGAAGCCAGTGAGCCAGAACCTTGACCTGAAGCAGCCAAATGGAATTCAGCCATCACTCACTTTATCAGTAAAACTAAATTCCTAGTAATCCCTAATTTTTCTGAAATATGAAATGTGCTCCTAAGGTTTCCATATATTTACATAAATGAGCATTAATACAAGACCACAAGTTGGTATTCAAAGTATTTGACTCACCTCTGAAGTTGATCCAGTGATGTAGTGATGTAGTGATGGCCTCGGGCTCATGGGAAATAGAAGATCACTAAAAAGAGAAATATTCAATCAATTATATCATATATCTAGTATCACCATCTAAAAAAAAATTAAACAAACATTATGAATTACAGTTCAGTAAGGATGTGTACACAAACTCAGTATTATGGTCACAATGATAAACTATAAAATGGTGAGAATAGTGAATGAGGGCAATATATCAATTTTGAAGTTAAAGGGATAGTCCAGTATTTTTGAACTCTGGTTGTACTATATGCAGTATGTATATGCAATTTTTTCCATTCCACACAAAGATACAGTGCAGTTACACAGAATACCCCCCAGTCTATCACTAAGAATAAAATACACACTTTCACTCAATTCTATTTCATCATATTCTGGTCTGTGGGATTGAAAATGAATAACATTTCGGCTCTCCAAAAACTAAGTTGACATGAGAGAAATGAACCCGGAGTATGTCTTTGCTTTGTGTGTGTGTACCAGTGCTGACATACTGCCAGAGCGCAGCCATCATTTACTTCACTTCCTTGGCTAACAGCAGTGGGAGTCTGTCTCTTTTGTTTTGGTCGTATGTTTGAACCTTTGTCTCTGGCTCTGCCTCTGTCTGAAGATCAACTGGCTCTTGGCACAGACCCAGTGTTTATTCTCCAGTGATCAGATGATGATAATCCTCTGTGGTGCTCTGTCACGACGCCCGCGGCACTGCTCTCTATCTGTCTGGCTTGTTTGCTGAGATCCGGGGGCCACTGCACAGTCACTGTCTGTCTGATGGCCGGCAGTGACTCAGCATTCAGCAGGTTGTCATCCTGTATATATTCTCTACACTTGTGCGGTATTCCAGGTTGTTTTATTTATCTTGTATGAGCTCAAATACAGATTCAAGCGGCTATTTCATAAATAGTCGTCTAAATTTCATCCTGTCTATTTGCTGCTTTTAGCTCAAGCTGAGTAGTTGATGTTTTTTTTTATTTTTTATAAATCATTATTTTTATTTATTTTTCTTCTCGAAAACAAGCAATTCAAACACATATCACCTTGTTGTTGGACGTCTTTGAACACTGACACATGTAAACATTTTCTAGTAGGCCCACATCCCCGAAAATGAGCAAAATTTGCCATGCCCTATATCCGATTATCTGTCTCTGGAGAGCCCAGGATGTGAAGAAACAGCAGATCTGCATGTCGTTTTAGATTTCATTTCATTATGGCTCTGAGATAGCCTAATGCGGTGCAGCTGCTCACCCTTTAATGCAATTTGGCCAACTGTTATGCTGCAGGGAACACATCCCCTGTGTGTATAGTTCAACATTTTGGAAAAATATGCAAGAAAAAGTCCTCCATTTACATAATCCCACTGAAATACAAAAAAATGACACATCTACAGCAACATTTTTCTTTTTAAATAATTCAGCTTTCAAGGCTAAGCTGTATTCGTTTTTTATTATTCTTTTTTTTTTTTTTTTTACATTTTTGGATAGTCAGCCAGGCTAGATGTTTCCCCCCCATTTCCAGTCTGTAAGCTAAACCAATCCATTCTCTTGCCTAATATTTAATGGAGTGATATTGGAGCTGCGTAGATCTCCTCATCTAACTCTCTGCAATTAAAGCGAGTGAGTGTATTTTCCCAAATGTCCTAGTACTCCTCATAGACTGGCTGCCATTATAAAAGAGACCACTATAAAATTGACACCTCAAATGTCCAAGAAGAACACTTATTGCTCGAAGATTGAATATTTGTAAAGCTTTCCCAGAGTCCAGGGAAAGCTCCAGGTGTGCATGATGTTATCTTAGCAGCCCGCCAGGCTTGTGGGTGGGCAGACGGACATTAAGACTTATGTCCCCCTTCGACTGCACAGAATCAATGCAAACCAGCAGTATTTGTTTGGCATACACGAAGCCCAACAGGCCGATTGACGTGACTTGAGATTCAATGACCCAAAACACACTTGTGAATTCATTTGAAGCCGTAAATCACCAAGGGTGGCCTTCCACAGGCATTCATCATCACTTTCTGACATATTGGATCGCTTGCTTTGACCTGACCCTGCTCTTAGGTACAGTATGATCTCCAATCACAACATAGATATTCCCCTGTTGTGGATGGGTGGTAACTAAATGAATAAGAATCTTCCACATTACTAAGGGTCAGTGAAATAACGTGATTACTTGCTGTTGTTTGATTACATGCTCTCCAGAAGCAGGACACAGTTTATCATCCTTTTAAATCTTGAGTACAATATCTTTTGTGTGCATTCTTTGCTTTATGATGACGCCAGCATTCAGAGGCGGAGTTACCATTAGGCAGAGGGAGGCATTTGCACCTTTTTAGCAGGCGCAAAAGAGACGCAATCCTTTGATGGTTGTGGCCCAAAGAGAAAAGTACACTAAAATAATGTGCATAGTATTTAAACGTGAAAGTATGAATTTGAATTTATTCTTTATTCTGTATAAAGTATTCCTATAGACTCATTATTATTTTGTGCTGTACATTGGTTAAAATTGTATTTTGATGCTTTGGGAACATTGTTTTAGAAGCTTTCATGCCAATAAAACCATTTAAATTGGAAGAAAATAAGTGTAGATATTTTACGTTTGAAAAAGTTGGAGAACAACGGATATGTAAGGCTCATTATCCTGAGGACCCAAAAAGACTAAATCCGCCCCTGGCCACATTGTATATGAATGTATTACTTCTATTGTTTCCTAGTGCATTAGGCCATTGTCCCATCAGCAGTGTATTGGGAGTTTGAATAGAGAACTTGGGCTTTGCACAGGCTTCTCCAGGGAAGCAGTCATTAACAGCTGCTGTTCTGTATGTGTGCTTTCTTATTTTTTGCGAGTGTGGTTGTGTTTATTAATATTCACTGTGCTCTGGACTCCGACTGATCTATGCTATCATAGTGAGGCGTTTTCATCCCCCAAAAGTTGAAATAATTTTCTATTGATGCGGTTCATCATAACCAAACTACATTGCACTGCACCTGTCTGTTTATTATTTATGTTGTTTTAAGCATGTAAGTCGAGTCAAGGTTGTTGTTTCCATGGTAACTTTTAATCTGACACACACGGACACACACATGGACTTCCAAATGTGCTGGAAAATGTCCTCTGGCCAACTCTGCTCATTAGCCTTCACCTCTCTGCCTGCTGGGACACACGCACGCATGCACGCACGCATGCACGCACACACACACACGCACACACACACACACACACACACACACACACACACACACACACACACACGAACGAACGAACGAACGATAAGCCTGTTTGTTTTTCTCTATTTTCATTTTCCATTTGAACTCTCTGTGGAGTTAAAGGTCACATATTATGCTAATTTTCAGGTTCAAAATGTTAATCGTTTTCATTGTGTAATTTCCCAAAACCCTATAAATTGCTAATAGAGCCGTTGCAAAATCTCCTCTTTTCAGCCTCTGTCTGAAACACTCGGTTTTAGAGCCTGTCTCTTTTAGCCTTCCAAAAACCCCAGTCTGCTCTGATTGGGTCTGAATCTAACTGCTGGTTTAAATCAAACTGCCGGATAGATTCAGGGGTATCTGGGGGTGTGGCTTATCGCAGGTGAAGGTAGTGCGAAGTTAGGTTGGTAATGAGGGGGCGTGGCTTCTCCCCTTATGTCGTCATGAGGGGAGAGAAATCTGACTCGGGTTTTGGAACACATGTTTTCAGAAAGGTGGAGGTGAAGAAAAATAGAGTTTGTTCTCATACTTTGGGAGTCTCTTGTTGCACTCAGGACCCATATTAATGTTGAAAACCATTAAAAAGAGCATTTTGCGTTATTGGTGAAGTTTAACAGTTATTGATGTTCTCCCCTTTGCTCTTTTCTACCTGCAGGGCGTTGGTCTGTCGGTTCACGGGCGCTTTCGTGTGGCCACTGAGAAGACGCTGTTTGCCATGCCAGAGACCGCCATCGGTAAGACTGTCCAGCTGCTCTGGCTCCCATTTCTTCTCCAGGGAGGGAGGGGGGGTCACTGGTTGGCCATGCATCAGTGCGAGTGGGAATCTGGACCGTTAATTATGTGAACAGGGACATATTTGGGTTGCAGACCCAGCTGGTTGCAGTCCGTACATTTCATAGGGGTCCACATGGGAAGTCGTAACAGAATGATATAGAGGCACACATGAGATTGATTCAGCACAGCATATAGCAGGATGGATAACCTCATAAAAAATGTCTGTCACATTGTTACTGCATCAATAAAAAAAACAATAGTGTTAGCGGTTGTTTTAGACAGAACATCACACTACCTGTTCAAAGAAAAACCAAGATAAAGGTGTGACAGCAACATTTGAACCCAAGTTAAAGTAAGTGGGACTCATTCTGCGGGGACCACAACAAAGAAACATTTAAAATAAATTGAATGGCAACCCAAGAATTGTCCACACAGTGCAGTCTAGACCCAGTGACGTCGCAGTCCCCAGAGCCTTTTCAACCAGCGTTGCTAAAAATACCACACAGACAAGTGCACCCTGTCTTTGCCTCTTTCTAAACAGAAAGCATCGGTCAGTTGGAGGCTCCTGATTCTTCTCAGAAAATATTTGGCGATTTTGTTCCTTAACTTTCAGTGGGCACGTGTTATTTTGAAATATAACATATTGTGTTATTGGTCCCTGTCCAACTGAATAATTCAAAGCCTGACATTTTGATGAGTTTGATGACCACATTTTACACGTGATTTTGCATACATTTTCCTCATCCTGCTATGGATTTATATGATCGTCAAAATCTATTATTGTTATTCTAATAAACACCATGATTTTGATTGAAACTATATGCCCTGTAAGAAGCTGATAATGGCAGTATAAATTAACATAAGGCCATGACCACAGGACACATGCAAAACTGCATGCATTTTCAAAAAGCAGTTCAGTTCTTTGTTGTCCCTCAAGGGAAATGTAAAGTGTTACAAACACAAAAACAACATACAGTATAAAACGACAGAAGTGCTAAACAGCGTGACCAAATACATTTATGGAAAAAGGAATAATGTCAGCGTTTGTTAAAAGAGTCCATTACACTGGAAATGTAGCCGATATAGGGCGGGTTTCGCAGACATGGATTAAGCCTAGTTCTGGACTAAATTGTACTTTCAATGGACAATCTCCATTCAAAATTCCATTTAGTCCAGGACTAGGCTTAATCCATGCCTGTTAAACTGGCCCATAATGATATAATGGGCTTTAGTGCTGCTTGTCCAGTCACACACGTCATACTAATACTTCATCAGTAGCTAAATGTATGTAGAATAAATGACCGTTGTGTTTTGCTGTCTGGGCCAGCTCTTCAAGAGTAAAAGGCGTTCGCCAGAGTGCTAAGCTGTATTTTGCTGTTTAGCTAATTGACTCCTGTAGACAGATGGCCTTCTCCTGAGGCACTGAGGAGCTTACTAACAAATCTCCAAATACTAATGAATTACAGCTGACGTTATGGCATTGAATGGCTCTCCGTCACTTCGATGCAGAAGGCTTTTCGCACTTCTATAATTGTATGTGAATAAGTTATTAGCAGACTACTAGCTATTGCAACAGAGCTCTATTCACACTGGCTTTGTGGCAACACTATGTCCATTATGTATTTACTTCATAAAGAGGGTTAATGGCTGTTTTGAGGTGGTGGATGAGTGTCTCTGGTGATCAGGAATAGAGTGACTAAACAGGAAATGCTTTGAGTGTTCTGTGCAGAAGTGGCTTGGACGTTTGTGTTTTTCCGCAGCTGTAATGTGTCTCTGTTCATATTCTGATGGATTGACTGTGTGTGCTCTCACTCCCTAACACTCCCAAGGGCACTCACTCACGTCATCCTTTTGTTTGACACACACACACACACACACACACACACACACACACACACACACACACACACACACACACACACACACACACACTCTCTCTCTCTCTCTCTCTCTCTCTCGTACTTCTAATTTTGTGAGGACACTCGTTTACATAATGCATTCCCTAGCCCCTAACCCCATCAGAATTTATTGCCTGACCCTTACACTAGCCCTAAATTGGTCCCCACAAAGATTCCTGTACTAGTGTGTACAAATACACACACGCACACACACACACACACACGCACACACACACACACGCTCACACACACGCTCACCACACACACGCACGCGCACGGCTCGGATGCCATAATAGATCTTCAGCTGATGCTCGAGTGAAGTTGTGCAGTGGAATCTGACTCAGATCTCTGCAGCAGCGTTGCAAAGAATGAATATTATTTTTGTCGGACGACAGCACACAAAAAAGCTGAGCTTCTTGTTGATGCAGTCTGATTGTTGTGTGGGTTTTTCACAGAGGCAAGGCCACAGTGTAGAGGAGGAGGAATGGCAATTCAGTTGCACAGGCTCTGCTTTATGAGGCAGGCATGGGCTTTATGAGGTGATTGATGCACCGTACAGTGTGTGTGTCTATCAGGGTGTGTCGTCTTGTATGCGTGTGCTTGTGTTCCTATTATCTACACACAGACACTCTTCTGTTGTCCAGTACTTGCTGGTGAAGAAAACACTTCAAAACATTAGGTAAAGTCTCATTATGAACGCTCATAAATAAATCAAGCAACTCCTGTTGTCTGTAAAACTCCAGACACTTTGGCGAGCAGGCAGGAAATCTTTCGGAGCTGCTGTGGTCACACATTGTCTCTCTGTAAGAGGGTGTCATATTGTGTATGGACTGTAAAATGTCTATTTGTGATATTAAAACTGATTTGATTTAACTAACGGGGCCTTTAAGGTTAAATTTCATGTCATGTACATGCAGGATTATTGCAGTGTTTGGCTTGTGTCCACATGGTTGGATGCACTTATTTTTGCTTTGGGTCAAAGCATCAGCTTAATGTTTTTTTATATAGTTTGGGCTAGAACCTGCAAGTGAAGCTATGGCAAGTGAAGGGAAGTGTACACCCTCCTCAAGCTTAGGTTAGATGGTAGTGAAAAAAAAACACTAGAATTCAAAGGGAAGGGGCCTTTTGTAATTGGTAGAAATCAGGAACATTGGGGTAACAAAGTCTGGTTCAAAACAGCTGTGTGGTCCTCTCTGCCTTTTTGCCAAAAGATGCATTGAACCATAGAAGCATTGATATGACATTCTGTGTCATTCTCAATCAACCAACCCCTATGCCTCTAGTGTACAATGTGAATGTGTGAGTGAATTAATGAATACACACAGTCAATCAAAAGGCTAAATAATGTATGCCGGAGTAGATTTAAAGGAGCATAAATAATATTAAAGCTAACTGGTTGACATACTAACCTAGTGGAACCTGGGCTATTCAAATTATGTTTTTGCATTTCCGTCAAGCTTCTAAAAATATTGAATTGTTTTCCTGATGTCTCACAAATCCTCTCAGGATGGTCAAAAGGATAAATGAGAAAGGGCTGATCCGTTGTCCATTTCTGGATTTTCAACATGTGATCAGGGCTTCCCTTGCTCCTCGGCTATCATTTATTAATGCCCCCTTTAATAACACTCCCCTCACCACTACCAACAGCACTTTATAATGTAGCAATTAAAAAGACAAAGAGGAGTGGTGAGGCTCTAAGGTAGGGGTGCAAATGTGTGGCTCAATAATTAGGGCCCACCGCTAAATAATTAAGACTTTATTAGATCAAAAATGCATCATTTAGCCTTGAAGGATGAAGGGCCTTTTTTTTCTTGTCAACAAATGAAAAGACCAAAATCAACAATGAATTGTTGCCGCTAACAAACAATTATTGTGTGTGTATCCAAAGGCTGAAATATGGTATTCCCCTGTGCTACAGAGCTCCATTGTAGTTCATACACATATCTGTTACATTGAGTGACATGTTTCTTCATCACACCCATTGTAGTTTATTTTGAGTCAATCTTACATAACACTGTTTAGCTGCTGGGTATAGGGGAGAACGGGGTAGGTAAGTAGGCACACTTTTTACTCTAGTGAGAATTGCTCATCACCAAAACATCTGTCAATAGCCATTCCTACATTAAATTGAAGCTTAAGGTGTTGGCTTGAAATGTGTGTCTCTCTTTTTTTCCAACTTATTGTAATGAAGAAGTAATTTACCATCAAAGACACTCTGACACATTGTGACAACCAACCCCATCAAGGGGTCGGTTGTCAAACACTATGGGGTTGTTTGTCACAATGTTATCTTAATGGGAAAAATCTTAAAAAGAAGGCAATGAGGCAGAACCAAATTTGAAAGTTTAATTGCATTGTCAAGTTGACAAATAGGCCTACATAACTTACTGTAGCCTTGGCAGCTGGTCTAGTTTGGGATGCACTGGGTTGTTTTGATTTTGTTGCCCTTTAGTTTTTTCTTTTGCTTGCTAGCTGCCTTTTCCTGCTCTATTCTTTCCTTATCTGGGGTGTCAGTGAGGATACAGCTTGACAATTTCTTTCGTTATTGGGTTCCTTTTCTGGCTGCAGCCTTGAGATAACATGTGACAACCAACCCCCAAAAAATTTGACGACCAACCCCAACCTGAATTTCTTGCTAGCATCAAGGCCAACAACCATCTGACAACTAATTAGCTTGCTAACAACAATCTAAACTATAGCTTACCCTTCACACTTTCTGAGGGTAACAAGTGTTTTGTTATAAACCCATTGTGTAAAAGCCTAGAAGAAAAATACTGAGAAGCAAAATATTTTGAATTGGACATGAAAAACACAAAACATCCTCTCACCTGAAATGCAGCTGTCTTCCTCCAAGGAAGTCTATGTATGTGACCTCTGATCCCAATTCTGGACCTTTTTTATATCAACATTTCAGAGCTAGCGCGCTCTGGTGGCGAGATATAACGAATGTGACATCCAACCCATGTGACAAATTACCCCGTTCTCCCCTACTCATTAGCACACCAAATGGGTTTCATTGTGCAGTTGAAAATAGTCCCAAACCAAATCACTTTTTCATCGGTGTCAGGAAGGTACATAGACAAATCACAAACTACAGAGACAAATTAAAGCAGAAGTATTTAGATTAATATACATGTTAAATTCTCCATCTCCATGCTTTATCGACAGTGCAGAGAGACAGAGGTGAAATGGGGCAGAGAGGGGAGCGACACGCAGAGAACGACCACGGGCGGGAATCGAACCCGGGTCTGCTGCTGGGCCCGGCCCGGGAGGGGGATGCCTTACCGACTGAGCTAAAGGCGCCCCCAATATACATGTTAAATTGCTCTATATTCATACAGGGATCACTTATAAAGTGTGTGCGCTTCATAACACAGTCACTCCTCTCTGCACTTAATCGTCGAGAAACTTTTCTGGTATTCCACAACCGTTTATCGAGTCAGAAGAGAGAACGCTACAAACGAGCACGTCTCTCTGCCCGTGCACGCGCAGAGAGCGACAGAGGGGAGAATATGTTTGTGCGCCTACAATGGCGGAGTAGGTAAAAATCCTACCCAATGTCTGTTTTTATGGTTTCAAAGTGTACAGTGATACCTGCCTTCATAACTACATACACTCCTCTCACACAAACACACTCGTAACATCTTACACTTGTGCCTGAAGATGAACCCTTTCTGTGTCTGGATTAACAGATTTAACCCAGGCCTGCCAGCATTCTGAACAACAGCCATAATCTGCCGCATTTGTGATATTACATTTTCAGCCGTGAATCAGGTCAACACATGTAATCCTTCTCTCTCCCATTCACTGACCCCCACCTCCCCATAACCCCATACAAAAAACAAACTGTGGCCAATGGAATGTCATGCCCGCTCACAATCATTCAATTGGAAACATTATAGAACAAAAAAACAGGATACATTCTGCTCAGACTAATGCTGTGGATTATGTAGATCATTTTTCAGAAATGCTCGTAATCTGCATGTTTATCTTTAACATCTATGTTTGTGCCAGCAATCGTTTGTTTTGTTAATGCTTGTTCAACACCATACTGTGTGTGTATCACCTCTGGGAGAGGTGGGCAGTGTGGAGGACAATGCTGCTATCTAGTACACTCAGCTAAAACATTCTGTATGCTGCTTTAAATAGGTTGTTACTGAGCTGCATCAACTTGATTCATCAACTGTAAAATGTCCAGATATAGGATGGATAGAAGCTTTCTTTTGGCTGCACTCAGCCATGTGATGTGTCCCTGTAGGGCCCATCACACAACTCAATATTTGTATTAAACTACGATTTTTTTGGTTACTGTTAATATGTATTTTTAATTTATTACTACTTTCCTCAATATAATGATTGTATTTTTCTATTATAGTATTTTTTTTATAGTGAACTGTGACAGATGAGCATGTCGCTTGATGAAGTGCATTTGAATTGAATCTGTACAAAAATGTGCCTTGTTGCCTATTTTATTTTGACAGGGCTTTTCCCTGACGTGGGAGGTGGCTTTTTCCTGCCGAGGCTCAGGGGGAAGTTGGGACTGTTCCTGGCCTTAACGGGCTTCCGTCTGAAGGGACGTGACGTGCAGAGAGCTGGAGTCGCCACGCACTTTGTAGAGTCCAAGAAGGTACGACCACAATGTTAAAGGGGGAGTCAGTGATTCTGGAGAACGCTTGTTGTCAAAATCACTTTGTTAAAATCAGTGAATATTTCACAAGGCTACTGTGTGTGTGCCCTGCAAAAGTAATCCAGTGTTATAACACAGCCTAGGCTCTGTAAACTACTTTGTAAGGACCAACCATAACGAGCAGCATACCCATATACAGAGCCTATGCTGTGTATTAAAACTGGATTTATTTTCAGCACACACACAGTACAGTACAGACAGGCAGTGGATCGTCAGGAGACATTTACTGATTTTGACAAAGTGATTTTGACAACAAGCTTTCTCCAGAATCGCTCACTCCACCTGCAAGATAAGTTAAACTGACGATGCCATCACAAAAATAAAATGAAATGGTTATTTCACTTTTCTTTTCTTTTCTTGTCTTTTCTTTTCTTTTCTTTTCTTTTCTTTTCTTTTCTTTTCTTTTCTTTTCTTTTCTTTTCTTTTCTTTTCTTTTCTTTTCTTTTCTTTTCTTTTCTTTTCTTTTCTTTTCTTTTCTTTTCTTTTCTTTCTTTCTTTTCTTTTCTTTTCTTTTCTTTTCTTTTCTTTTCTTTTCTTTTCTTTTCTTTTCTTTTCTTTTCTTTTCTTTTCTTTTCTTTTCTTTTCTTTTCTTTTCTTTTCTTTTCTTTTCTTTTCTTTTCTTTTCTTTTCTTTTCTTTTCTTTTCTTTTCTTTTCTTTTCTTTTCTTTTCTTTTCTTTTCTTTTCTTTTCTTTTCTTTTCTTTTCTTTTCTTTTCTTTTCTTTTCTTTTCTTTTCTTTTTTTGACCGGTCAGTGAAAGCATTAGAGTTACTAAGGGTTACTAATCCTGTTATATGAACAACTGCAAACACAACCTGGATTTTTATCCCAGTATATTGCTTTCACTCCATTATCTCAACCACCTAACAGCCCACGCACTGTGTCACTAGTGTGAGTGATAGCGGTGATGCAGGGACAGGGTCGAGGGGGGGTGGGGGTGGGGGGGTTAAGCTCAAAACTCCACTGGAAAGCCTGACACTGAGTCACTGGGTGTTTCACTCTTATTAAAGGGAGCCAACATGCACTGCCTGGGTCCAGAGGCCGGTCGTGTTTGTCTTTAGCTGTTGGCGTGACGTCAGAACAGCAGGCGGGTGGTGGTGGTGGAGGCACAGTTTGTTTTTCCACTGTAACCTTGATATGCAGGACAGATTTGATCTGGGCGGATTTAGTTGGTTTGAACAACTTTTTGCTTTAGCAGACTTTGACCAAAAACAAGTGTGACTGATACACTGGAGTTATAGATCCATTTAACGTTGGTGAGCACACCAAGCATCTGTTAATTAAAGTACAACAACTACACAGCTATTTAATCAAGTGTTATTTTCCTCACTGATCAAACCTTCATCCAGATTTAAACTGTTTTGGCCCCTGCACTGTCACAGGTGCAGCCTGAAAACATGCACATTAGCCCACAAGGGGATAGATTTGCCAATCTTACAGTAGCCAGTTCCCTGCTTAGAGGGAACCAAGATGGGAAGATTGACCTGCATTCTTTTTTTTTTTTTTAAGATATTTTTTTGGCATTTTTATGCTTTATTGATAGTGTAGAGACAGAGGTGAAATGGGGCAGAGAGGGGAGTGACATGCAGAGAACGACCGCGGGCGGGAATCAAACCCGGGTCTGCTGCTGGCCGAGGCCCATGGGGGGGGGCGCCCTTAGCTCAGTTGGTAGGGCGTCCCCCCCATGGGCCGACCTGCATTCTTAAATGGGACTATTTTCTAATATGTATATTTTATTTTAGATATTTTTTTGGCATTTTTATGCTTTATTGACAGTGCAGAGAGACAGAGGTGAAATGGGGCAGAGAGGAGAGTGACATGCAGAGAACGACCGCGGGTGGGAATCAAACCCGGGTCTGCTGCTGGGCCCGGCCCGGGAGGGGGACGCCTTACCAACTGAGCTAAAGGCCCCATTTTCTAATATTTTAAAACCGTTTCTACAAGCCACTAGAATGGATTCAAACAAGCATTATTTCAGTGGCTTCCATAGTCTTACTATCAGGTCTTCTACTTCAACAGATCGCAGACCTAGAGTCGGAGCTGGTGGACTTGAAGTCTCCCTCTGCTGAAGATGTCTCCAGAGTGCTAGATACCTACCAGAACCAGGTTAGAATCCTCACACATGTAATGCATATGACTGACAGCCTGAATAGGTAATGACATTCATCTGAGAACTTATGTATTTCTATGATCTCCTTCCACAGAGCAGTCTGGACTCTGAGAAGCCGTTTGTCTTGGACAAGCACATGTCTGACATCGACAGGTAAGCCTTGACATGTTCTGTGTTCAAAAATATAAAGATATTCTGACTGGTGTGCCAGGGAAATACAGTAAACCGTTTGTTCCATAAAAAATAAGGATGTGAGATTTGTTAATGTCGTCAGTTGCCATCAACAGATACAAACCAAGAACGTGTCGACCAATCTTTCTAAATTCTTACTGAAGAACTACAGTATATCTTCAGAAGCTGATCACTACTCTACAACAGCACTGCACTGTAGTTTTAGCAGGTGTCACTCAGACATTTTGTTGCTGGCTAATTTTAGTTGTGGATTTGTCATCATTGCTCACTGATGTGTTGAATAGTTATGGACAGAAATTAAGCTCTCTGATATTAGGGCCATCGGGCTTAAGATAAACACACACTACTTGGTACTTCTAATACACCCTTGTTTGTTTTTGGTCTCTTTGTGGGTTTTGTTGGCAAAAGCAAAATATCAAATATTGCCAGACGTAAAACTTTTGAGCTCAAACCAACCTCACAAGTCCACTTGTGAACATATGAATCCATGTTGGTCTGTCCTTCCCTTCAGGCTGTTCAGCTCCAGCAGTGTGGAAGGCATTGTGCAGAACCTGAAGGCAGACGGATCAGAGTTTGCTAACAAACAAGCCCAGGTACAGTATGACCCTCCACTTTATCACAATCACTGACTGCATTACTTTCATCTCCAAGTGATTGCACATGAATCTGGCAGCACTGGTTCATGCTGATAGTTTATATCACAAACTGTCCTGAACACATCTACACATTTACTTTATATGGGTTTGTTGAAGACTATAGTCTAGAGAAGCCCTGTTGGCCCACCATGAGACATATCCCACTGACGGTACTGAAATGGAGCCAAGGCATTATTTGGATTTGGCAGTATATGTTGGTGATTAGTAAGTAGCTCAGTGTAAGAACTTAATGGGGTTAGTCTTAATTGTGTGCCTTGTCGGCCGGAGCACAATCCCACAGAGCTCTAAGCAGATGCACTCTTCATCTCAGTGAATCATCCGTCAGATGTTTTTTTAACATCATTTCCAGCGAGATTGTCCAATGATATTAAGCGCTTTCACACCTACCGTGCTTGGTTGAATTGAAACTCTGGTGCCTTTTTTACCTTTGCTGTAGTTTGTTTGCGCAGGTGAGAACACAGCAATCACACTCTTGTGCGCTCTCTGGTGCAGTTTGTTTGGGACGAGAACATGAGTGGACTGAGTCCAACCCAAATGCAGGAAGCACTGCATAACAAGCTTCCATAGCTACTACTGTACGCTATGCATTATGGGATGAGGAAGACAACCTACTTCCTGTAGTTTCTTTCTGTAGTTTTCCCAGATGGATATTCTGACCAATTGTAAAGAAGTTCAGGAACTTCGTTACTGCTCCCGCCCGAGATACATCTGACCAATGAGTGAAAAGAACGTTCTCACATGGCTTATGCTGCTGCGTTTTGGTTCACTTCACCAACTGATTCAGACCAGAGGAAACCATAGGTGTGAAAGGGAACCCAACCTGTTGAAAAAACAAATTCTTGCATCTAGTGCGAACCAAGGAAGCAAACTATAAGCAGACTATCAGGGTAGGGTTCATCTTGGGTAGAAGGCTGTATAAATGAAACCATGCATGATGTGTGTCCAGGCCAGATTAGACCCCACCCTTATTGTTCTTCTCCTGATCTGTCCAGGATTAACAATGCTGTACCACTGAGTGTCTGTTATAGTGAGCCCCTACTGAATGATCTGTATCTGTTTATTCTTTGATTGTAACATTGGGTCATATTGAAGAAGTGTTTCAAGGCTTAGTTTGTTCATTTCCAGTATCTTTTCAAACCCAGCCAAAGGTGGTCAGCCCTGGGATAAAATATTTATTATAAACACACTTCCTCAGTTGCTACTACACCACTGACACACTCTCCTGCTTGTACATTAAACATGTATAGCCATATTCATACATAGCAACGTGTTGTTCCTTTCCATGATTTATTTGATACTGCCAGTTAGATTAAGGAGGATCTGGGGGTGTTTGCTTATCACAGGTGAAGGCTAGGCTACACATCACTATCACAATCTCTCTCTTCTTCCAGATACTGTCCAAGATGTCTCCCACATCTCTGAAAATCACCTACAGGCAGCTGCAGGCAGGAGCCACTCTGAGTCTGCAGGATGTGTTGGTGATGGAGTATCGACTGAGCCAGGCCTGCATGGTACAAACACAACACACTGCCACTGGAGTATCAGCTAACTCAATTCACTGTTGCAGTCATTAGAATTGTAGGATCAATTGGCAAGATTAGTGAATGATTTTTTTAACTTGAGGATCCCATTGCATTCTTTAACATGTTAACTTTCTTTGAAGTTCCGTCTGGATTACTTTTGTTAATGCTTGATCTTTTAGAGTAAATGTTAACGGCATGTCATCTCATGAGGATGTTTCTGATGTGTTGCAGAGGGGCAACGACTTCTATGAGGGCGTAAGAGCCGGTAAGTAACTGAGATGCATGGGCAAAGAATTTCAACGATGAAGCATATTTCTATGGATTGTACTAAGACCTATAGAGCAAAATGGAAAAAGAAAGTATTATTGTTTTTTAAATGTTATTTAAAGGATCAATGAATAAGTTTCCTGACATAATCTCAGTCACATCATCTGATTCTTTTTTTCTATGTCTTTGTATTTTCTTCATATTTCCAGTTCTGGTCGACAAGGACCAGAATCCCAAGTGGAACCCGTCCACACTGGAGGAAGTGTCTGATCAGGCTGTGGACCAGTGCTTCTCCTCACTGGGAGAAAAAGAGCTGACCTTTTGATGACTGTCTGCCAACAGCTGCTTCCCACCATCAAACACACACACACCACACACACACACACACACACACACCACACACACACACACACACACACACACACACACACACACACACACACACACACACACACACTCACTCATCAAGCCTTTGCCAGTTTTCCTCCTGTCCCCACATCTCTCTATGCTCAGTCATGTGAGAAGAATACAAAGCTGACGATAAGAGAAAGTCAAAGTGCATTCATGGGTCAAATACTACTTCATAGTTTTGACTCTGTACCATAAAATACTGTGGTGACGTTTCAGAAGAAATATCCAGCTGACAAATGGAAGGTCTGATGGAGGTCCACAGCTAAACGTATAGTATTAACCATAGTCTTTCTTTTCTTATCTATTTTTCTTCTCACATGAATTGTACTGTGGTTAATCTCTTGGTCTGCAGCATCAAGGAATCAGCCACACATCAACATGAGGGCATGGCAGGAGAAAACCATCACATCACCACTGAGTGCTTTATCACATTTCCTGTGGGTGACATGGATCACTATTGTCTGAGTGCTAAATAATTTGTTGTCTCTTTCTATTTTCCCTCTAATTCCCTTTTTAGCGGCATTTCAAATGTAATTTTCTTTTTACCGAACTCTAATCCGAGCGACACTCCCTAGACAAATATCAGATTCACAAGTATAAATACATTTGTTCTGAATGCATTTACATGATCGATACATTGCATTTTAGAAAACAGATCTGCTTTCATTAGTTGTATCATGTGCGATTTAGTGTGTCTTTTTAATGTGTAACATACTCATTGTTTTTCAGTAGGAATCAAATGACCAGCCTAAACATTAGTTCTCTGTAGCTGCATTATTTATGAGAACCGGTCGGATAAGGCATGAACGTCGGAACAGAAGGCAATAAAGAGTGTTAGTATTTTACTACTAAAATGTTTCATGTTCTTGTTGTTTGAAGAAACTGCTCGTGTTAAGCAGAACTACAGCATCTTTTTATGGGCTTTCTCCTTTAGTGTCCTTGTAAACATGTGACTCTTTATAAAGGGCCTTTTGTTATCAGCATGAAAGCACTTACGCCGCTGCTCAGATATGAAGCCTAGAAATGATCAACTGTTATTTGAGTTGCCTGTTGGATTACACTATTGACAGTCTGGCATATTTCTATTTCTAAAGGATTATTGGAGACATTCTGTTACAACTGAATCAGTAAGCTAATGACACATGGAACTGTTTTTGTTAAGTTTCATACTGTAGATAATAAAGTGCCATAAACTCTGAGAACACAGTCGCTGTGCGTCACACATAAACATGCTTTATAGCTCCAATTTGTTCTTCAAACAAACGCTGGCCAGCAAGCAACTGTCATTCTATAAATCCTTTTGTTCTTCGCTGTGTGTTTAACCTGCTGTGTCCACATTCTCATACAGGATGCGGCATATCCAACCGTATCGTTTGACAGGTGTATTAAGTCAATATTGTCTGTTGCAATCTATCTGTTAATAGAGTCAGTATGTGTGCCACTAATATGAGACGCACTCCTGAGCACTTCCACCTAACTAGTTCATGGGTAAAAGAATAATTATAATTGCATATTAGTAATAATAATTGGTTGAAACACTGAAACATCAAACACTGTACCAATGACGGAACACCATATAGTTCGAAGGTCAGGTGACTTGATTTCAGACTAGTGGCAGAAGCTTGGAATTGTGGGCTATTATCTGAACTGGGCCATGACATTGATTAATCAAAGTGAACTTTTTCAACATTAACATGGATCTCAGGTGTGTCTAGAGACTCCCAAAGTATGAGACAAAAACCACCCTCTCTTTTTCTCCAACTCATCCAACTTTATGATTCATTGTTTTCATAATTTTTCAAGCTAAATGTTCCAGCAAAAATCAGGATTTGATATTTTCCCGTTGCATCATCATTTTGATGAACATCTGAACGCATTAGGGTGTCGGGCTGCTGGTTGAATAAAACAAGCTAAGAAATAAATCATGTTGGATCATTTTTTACATATTTTATAGACCAAACAATTCATCAGGAAAAAATAACTAACTGCAGCCCAACTTTAAATCGTACCAACGGACACTACAACCTTCAGCACTGCACCTCAGGCAGTTTATCATCATGTTTAATACAAGGACACAGAAGCCTTGTTTGAGTAGGAGCCGTCTTGCTCAGACCTGCGCAATCATGACGCGCGTCTTGCTGAGCGCACAGCATTTTTGCAGCATTTTTGCTGTGCGGTCAGCAAGGAGTGTCATAATTGCGCAGGTCTGAGCAAAACAGCTCCTTCTCAAACGAGGCTAGAGTGTTGGATGAGTCAGATGGAACACCTGCTGGTCATAAATCATTTGAAATGGGTCACCTTTAAACACTTCAAATCACACTTTCCAAAAGGAATTTTTTTCATTCAGTGTTGGAAATCAATGGAAGACAGATGTTTGATCAAGACGGCCATCTAAAGAAAGAAAATGTGATTTACCGTTTCCTTTAAGACAACCAACACAGACAACACCACAATGAATCAAAATGAAACTTTAGTCAGTGATTACATCACACTCAAAATGCAACATTTTGCGGCCAGACATGAGCATTATGGCAACATCACTGACATACATCCTAAGACATAGATTGTCATCACCTGGTTTGGTGTCAAACGTCATGTAAAATAAAATGACTCGCATCCTCTAGCATGTGAATTATAAAGACAATGTGCACATTTAATTGCATGAACCGACCAATGTCTGGCTCTCACTTTCCTTTCACACAGCCATTGGTTCTTTCACGTTCTATTGAAAAAATCCTTTGTGTTTTTAAAACCCAACACTCACAGAAAAAACAGTTTTCAGATTTATCATTTCATCTGAATCAAAACAAATGGCACCAGATTAAGAATGAGGAATATGGCGTATGGAGAACGGTGTCTCCTCTAATCTTTAATGCGCTCGCAACTTTTTTTGGGGAAACATTAGTGCAAGTCATGTGTTGTGTGTTTTCAGAGTGATGCTTTTGGCGAAATGTTTTATAGCACATATCAAGTTTATTTTCAGAAATCATCCCCCAGCTCACTTTGACAATGCAGGTTGTAAACGGAGGCTTTGAACTAGCCATTAACTTTCAATAGAATGATGCTGCTCTTCACTAAAATAGTTTCAGGCAGCACTTAAATGGCAATGTATGTTGGTTAGACTTCCTCATACAATGTGACTATACATCAGCTGTATTTAAAGGTGCACTATGCAGTTTTAGAGGAGGGGGATTTGTTTACATGTGCAGAGCCTGCAGTTAGTTTACAAAATATCATTTTTCTACTAACTCTTCTTCATCATACATCAAAACTTAATTATTTTGAGGCACCTGGATCCAAATGTAAAACTAGAACATGTTTGTAAACAAATCTGTGGGCTCTATGGCTGTGAACCACAGGGTGAAACAGTAACTTTTAAGGTAGATTTCTAACTTCAAACAGTGTTCCAGGGATCCAATTTTCATGTGAGCAAAGCTTATTTATTTAGTTATGAGAATATACCTAAGAAAATGTTCACTTCTCTGACACAGCCCAAAGTGACATAGTCCACCTTTAATTTGTACTGGCCAGTTTTATGTCAATACTGAAACACTGTTACTGTTATAAGATAAGACCGTGGGAGAAGGCAAGTGGAGCGAATACCCTGCCACTGTTTAATATGGCTTATCAGCTTGTGTTGAAGTATTCTTATGGTAACTGTATCCAACTATTAAGTTGTTTCTTTAATTACTACAACACCAATCAAAGCTGTTACCGCTGCAAATAGTTATGTGGCAGTTTAGGTGTCTGAATTTTGGGTAAATCCCAGGGACATCAGTTACTACAAATGTGCATAGTGACATTCATTAAGAAATTAACCTCTATTCCAAATATATATCTAATCCGTCCCTTGGTAGGTATCGTCTCCATGTGTTATATAGCAGCACCACACTATCTTGTTTTAACACAAACCACACACACACACACACACACACACACACATAACCACACACATACGCGTTTTCCAGCAGGTTTGCATATTTCTGCTGTTGTCCTCCATAGGGCAGATGGCAGTATTTCTAAGTTGGGCATTGTACAATGACAGTATTTACAAAAAAGCTATGGCTGAAACGTTTTGCCAAAATCATGTGTTTTTTGTTTAGTTTATTTTTTTTTCTGTTCACGAGCCAAATCCTTATCTGAAAAGTGTGTCAATCCTCTGTCATGCCCTGACTGGCGCTGTGTGGCTGAGAGAGCAGCGGCTTGTGTCAAAGTTCCCAAACTGTGTTTACGGCATGAACTGGAGTACAGGAAATGCACAATTTGTTCGCATAAACTCCTGGAGCCATTTTGAGGAGCCTGTCTGGTGCGGTTGAGGCTAGATAATGGCAGTGGGACAGACAGATAGACTGGAAGATGCTTCTGGTACCGGGCTAAAGGGTCTCCAGAGGGGCCATTAAAGGAGGATCTCCACTAGAAGAGCCTTGTGTCAGCCCTGGCCTTGTTTCTGACCTGGTGGTACCAGTGAGGTGTTTTTCAAGAGCCTTTACCAAATGAAGCAATCTACTTATGACTTCCTTGGTAAGAAGAGGGAATCCTGGTGTTGGTACAGCATCAATGAAGGGCATAGCCTTTCACTGGCAACGCTACGATTCCAGGCAATATCTGACAGGATTCCTTGCATTGGCGACAGGTCCAGCTAACAAATAAGGTCTGGGGAAACAGATGATATTCGACTGAAGACACTGGGTCTTCAGCACAACTCCGGCTTTTAATACAGATAATCACAGAAACATGGGCGGGATCAGGAAGGGTTTTTTTTAGGCTCAATAATCCAAGTATTATCCAATCCACAAGTAGGTCACTGACGGGTGGCTGCGTTCATGTCCCCGCTCTGGGCCCGGTTAGATGTTTTTATTCTGAATGAGATGTGTTTCAGGCTTGTTTAAATGACATGTAGGAACCTGACGAGGGTCAGGGCACGTCACACTCAATGTAAGGGATGTCGCTGTATCGGCGGTCCACCTCCACCCACTGCTGCACAGCCCGGGCCACGATCTCTTCAGAGAGCTTGTGGGCGTAGTCCAGCAGCACCGGGTTGACCTGAGAGGGGGAGATCTCTGCTGCCGAGCCCGTCTCCGAGTGAACCAAGTAAGCTTTCTCGCCCTTGGATCCCTGCTCTGTGGAGTTGGCATCTTGGGCTAAGGAGTGGCTCTTCTTGGATTTAACGCACCCCATGCTCTGGCTGATGTAGCATTGATTTCTTTAAAGGGGAGGTGATCTTTTTTTCGTAGTCAGTCACACATCAAATGTCTTCATTTTGATTGTGGAAGTGAGCGGTCCAGTTCATCAAAGGGGCAACTCTGTGCTTCCCCCTCACCCCCCTCCGCAATCTTCTCTGCAAGCCAGCGGCCTATACACTCCTGTCATACAAGCCAAATGTCATCCATGTCCAAGTTCCAATATGCCTAAGCGATGGGTATTACAGGGTAGAGACTGGCGATGTGGAGGGCTTAGTGGGGGAACGGCTAAGAGGCCCTTCCCTGTGTGGGTCTGGAGGGGCTGAAACAGTCCATCCTGCTCGCTCGCTGACTTGAATTCATCTCATCCCCAACTGCAGGGAGAAAAACAGTGGAAAGATTTCATTCAAACTTATTTCAGACACACCGGTCCATATGAGTATCACACATAAAAATACAACAACAATAAGGCATACATTTAGATTCATAACAGTCCACAAGACCAAATTGATTAATATACATGATAGACATTTGTTTCCAAAAATTAGAAATGTACCTTGTGTTATGTTGTGTGGGGTGTTATGGCCATTCTAATGACATTATTCAATTCAATTAATTGAGACATACATTTCCTCAAAACAGCATCAAAAGGTGGTGGCATTTAGTCACAAACATCACTAAATGCCACCTGAAGCTTTTTGAATTTTTGCATTTCTACAGCTGCACCAAAAGTGGGCTGTATAGAGTGGAATACGCTCTATAAAAGTACATAGCGCTGCTTATCAACGTCATAACATAAATCATTCCTCATGATGTGACCCAAATATTTGACTTTGACTCGAATATGTTAGTAAACAAAACTGTGGGCCCATGCTGCTGTAAACCACAACAGGTGGCTGGGACTGGCAAAAATGAACTTTTCGGTTGGTAGATTTCGAACCTCAAACAGGGTTCCAGGGATCCAATTTTCCTCAGAGGATGGTTTGTTTATTCAGATATGACAATATACCTTAGAAAATGTTCACTTCACTGACACGCCCAAAGTTACACAGTGCACCTTTAACCCATTGATGACGGCTGCTGCGCGATGCCACATTGGCTCTCCTGCCTGATGCTGCATCGCGCAGCATTATTACTTTATCTAATTTTCATGGCATTCCCAGCATAGAATGCACTGTCATTGGTCCAAATACACATGAGGTGGGTTTTGTTGATTTTTTTAAGACCACGTGACCACCCAAAAGTTGTGTGGTTTGCCGAAAATCACTTCAATCAAAAAAATAAAAAATAAAAAAATAAAACAAAATAATAAAAAAAATACGCCGGCTATGTCGGCGACGGAACAGTTAGTGGCGTTTGGTGCGCAGAATCAAGGTCTACTATAGACTACTGACGAAAATCACACAACACATTGCATCTATTTATTAACAATATTTAATCATTTTCTAATTCATCTAATTTTGACGATTTTTAGAAATATTTGTTGGTTTGTAAGCGCTAAGGGAGCATGTTTAAATAAAACCTGTGAACCTTAACTTTTAAATGTATTTTATTTCATGTTTCTATGTGCTACACAGGCTTAGATATTAAGGTTTTGGTAGACTTGACAATTCGTAATATTTTTTCAGAAAACCCTCAGGCATTAAGGACATGCATCCTAGATTGCCATAGTCATCAATGGGTTAATAATAGTATCCCCCACCATACATACACCCAGTCTTACCATCTTACAATCTGACTCTTACACTCTTTTAACTTTCTAGAAAGCTCATATACAGATTGAAGAGAAAAGGTGACAGTGAGTCCAACTTGTTGAGAGATAGGGAGAGGCTGGATCTCAGTGATTCATTTTCCATCAGAGGCTAATACCAGATGGCGTGTGGGGAAGGATTGGGGAAAGATTTTGACAGTGGCTGTGGTGGCCCCAATGCAACCCTGGCGCCTGGTCAGGGCCTAACCTCTGAAGGGACATTTTTAAACACGCACTGCACTGCCCCTTTGCACATCAAGTATTCCACTCATTCCCCCATCCCCTCCCTCAGTGTGTTATGACTCAATCCCTCGGCCTATGTCCAATTGCATGACACAGGGATGTATGTCTGATGCTGTTCTGTTGTAAGCCTGTGTGTCCCATCTGTTCCACTAGCCCAGCGTAGCGTAGCAGCCTGATTCTACAGTGACAGCTCCTTTTCCAAGATTATACAGCAGGATTTAACACATGTGCTCCATTCACAAAGCTGTAGGCTATAGCACAACATGCAGGCCAAGCAGACCAGGGAGTCTCCCTGTGTGCAAAACAACATTTGGATGTGCACACACACACACACACAACCGCACGCGCACGCACACACACACACACACACACACACACACACACACACACCAACACACAACAACACACACACAACACACAACATCAACTAAAGGAGTGTCTGATCTGTCAAGAATCAGTCCAGATCTGATGTTATATTAATGAGTTTAAATGTGTCTTAATGTTAATGTGCACCAAACTGTGTGAAAGAGAGAGAGAATCCATTAGCTGTCAGGCAGACTCATGGGATTTGGATTACACCTGATAACTGACTTACTAAGGGGGTAAAAACAAACACAGAAAGGAGCTTTTGTGCGTAGACCTTGTGTCTTTGCAAATAGGGATTTGATCTTAATCACATGCCTGGTTCAATCAATGTAAAATAAATACCTAGATCTTCAAATCATCTATATCTATCTATCTATCTATCTATCTATCTATCTATCTATCTATCTATCTATCTATCTATATCTATCTATCTATCTATCTATCTATCTATCTATCTATCTATCTATCTATCTATCTATGAGATACGAATGAATAAGTGATGTGATCCTGCCGAGCTGTACATACTTTTAAGAGTGTGGCAAAGGCGTCCAGTTTATCTCCATTCCTCCCCAAAAAATATCCTGCGAGAGAAGGAATAAACCAAGGTCGTTCAAGTGAAAAATTATTCAGACATCAGGTGGTGTCTCGCCGGTTTCTTCTGCTCTCCGCTCAGCTCTTCAAACAACATCCGAACGATTTGAACTGGGTTGTAGGCAACATGTAAAGTAAAAAAAAAAAAAATCTCAATTATTCCCCAAATTGCTTCTTGCCGGTTGTGTGGCTGTAGATTGAATAGCTTCACATCAGATTAAAATGTAATCCTATAGGGCGAGGGGAATCCCAGACTAGTGGAGCAGACGGCAGGCGACTGTTACCTTCAAGTCAGTCAACGCAGAGTGACGCTCCACAGAGGAGAAACAAGAAGACTGACTGAAGCGCAACCACACTCCACGGCAATTAGCGACATGCAGCAGCGCACAGGAGGAGAGAGGGAGAGATAGATAGAGAGAGACAGAGAGAGAGAGAGCCCAGACGCTATAAACATTTACAGCGGCTCCGCACCGCCCAGGGCTGCTGCAACACTGACATCTGGCGGCCGAACGGAGAACTACTGCATCGGAAAGAAAAAAATAAACCGTGAACGCACTGATCTGCAGTCTGTTTTCAAACAGTGTTGGGATAATCTTTGGGACTGTAAAAAAAAAAAAAAGAAAAACATCATTCGTATTGATTTTATATCAAATTCGTAGTGAAACTGTTTAGGCCCATATGTGTGTCTGCTGTGTAAGCTAGCAGTATGGTGTGAGCCAGTGGAAGTAGGGTAGCTACAGTGTTTCCCCTAGAATTTTTTTTAGGCCCGGTGGTAAGAGCTGATAAAGAGTAGGCTATGCGCGCCGTGTGCGTACCAAATTTCTAGAAGAAATTGACCAAAATGGACCCCATTTGGGATGAGCCTCTTTTGACAGCCCCGTTAAAAATGAGGGCATAGGGTTATACTTTCACATTCAGTATGTTTGTTCATGTGATTTTTAGATCCTGCTGGGTGAGAATGGACCTTCTAGGGGGGTCTGGGGGCATCCCCCTGCAGAAGAAACCTTATCCTTTAAAGTTAAATGCATCAATCTGGTGCACTTTGAGAGGCGAAATCTGTTTATTCTGTGCTCTGTAAACAACTGTCATATGTCCGCCTATAACTACTATTTTCTGTAATAATTTGGAGACACAAGCCATAACTATTGAAGAAACACACGTGGATTTCAATAAAAAAAACAATAAACACTCAGATCTAACATAGACAGGTCCTGTCTAGGACTCATTTCTGGAATAATCTGAATCACCTCACCTTGAAGCTAGCCTATTGAAACATTTTCTTTATTTTTTTTATGCAAATAGCCTTGTGGAAAATAGGCTAAATGAATTAACATAGGCTACACATCATGATTAGCCTATCAACATGTGTGCTACATTAGGCAAATTCCCTATTCCGACCATTATATTTCATCTAGCCTATTTCTCAATTTAAAACATAAAAATAAAGTAGGCTAGGCCTAGCATTGAAAATAGCCTACAAAAAAATAAAGCTTGTAGGCCTACTATGGCCTGCTGTTTTCAAGATAACTTAACAGTTAAAACAATGAATTAATTAATATGTCACCTGAAAATAAATGAATGCTTTTCTGAGAAGAATGCCAAAGGCAGTAGCAGCGTGGCATTTCTGTAAACTTACTGAAACGAGTGCATGCCGTTTTTCTGCGCTCTCTGCTGTTGATACAGATTGGTTGTGTTGCCACGGCGACGTAGCGATTTTAACTTTCTAAGTTTTGCTCAGCACTTTTTCCTGTTCAACGTCCCTCTTACTGAGTCCGGAAGAGGATTAGGGCCACACATGAAAAAAAAAAGGTTAAAAAAAAAAGTTCTGACTTTATTCTCAGAATTCTGACTTTTTTCATGAAATTCTGACTTTTTTTTTCTCATGAAATTCTGACTTTTTTTTTGAAATTCTGACTTTTTTTTTGATAATTCTGACTTTTTTTTTGTTCATGGAATTCTGGAATCTGACTTTTTTTTGTTCAATTTAAATTCTGACTTTTTTTTTTGTTCAATGATTTGGAAATTCTGACTTTTTTTTTGTTCATGGATGCGCCAGTAGCCCTAGCCTACTTGTGCTAAAATGGCTTCCATTAGCGACTTCTTGCGGGTTCGAGGGGTTCCTGAAGAAGCCATTTCGTTTATGATACTGTATAAACGTGATGATTGAAGTAACAGGTGAAACTGGAACAATATGACACATTCATAACACAGTACACAAGACACAAGAATTTATCATTCATTATTTTCTCTTTATTGTCTGCACATCTTCCCACTTTTTGCTGGGACCAAAAGGTGCGTGAAACTATATATGTGTTGTTTTGGTGCCTAGAGTTGCACATGTGTTAGCTAATATGCACACTGTCACCTCATGCACCATGGACCTATTAAAAGACATGCACCCTGTACCAAAACAACCATATTACAGTTTCACTCACCTTTTGGTCTTCCATTAACACACGACTTCTTCTTGAACCCCTCAAACCCGCAATAAGTCGCTAAGGGAAGTCATTTTTGCACAAGTAGGCTCTCCCACGGAGGTTGGTCCTTACAAGTACCCGTAGTTCTGACTTTAAAGTCAGAATTCTGACTTTTTTTTTTCATGAACAAAAAAAAAAGTCAGAATTCCATGAACAAAAAAAAGTCAGAATTCCACGAATAAAAAAAAAGTCAGAATTTAATGAAAAAAAAACGTCAGAATTCCACGAACAAAAAAAAAGTCAGAATTTCATGAAAAAAAAGTCAGAATTTCATGAAAAAAGTCAGAATTCTGAATGGCAGTGTTGATCCAACACTTAAAAATTCTTTTTTAACCTTTTTCTTTTTTTTCATGTGTGGCCCTAATCCTCTTCCGTATTAATATCTCCATAGAGCAGGCGCTGGTTTTATTTTCGCCACTAGTTCAACGTTTGCTTGCTAGCTCCTGCTCATTGACTTCCGTGTCAAAAAGTGCGCACCGAAGCAGACACACAGATCAGCTGATGGGATGATCAAACGAGAGGTTGTAAAGACAGGCGCACACAAGGGGTAGACCGACAGTGCCGCGCAGATGCTCGCAAATGATTATTACGGAATCAATGAAAAATTTAATTAACAAAAAAAAAAAAAAAAAAAAAACTTTTTTTTAAGTCAGGCTGCTGTTGGCCTGGCGGGGGTCCCAATGTTAGGGGAAACACTGCTATAGGCCTACTCTAGTAACTAAGCTACCTTTGGGTCATTTATTCAAGATCAGTGGACCATTTTACAGGTCGGTCACATGGGTTGAAGTCCCAATGACAAAGTAGTAACTGCAACTGTCAAATAGAGCTAAATGTCAAAAGTCTACATTATATAAGAACATTTAAGCGGGGCAAATAACTAGTTTTCTATGTAAGAAAGTGAGGGAGATAGTTCTACAACAATATGCAACATTATACCATCCACTATCATGATCATTAGGCCTACTGTCCAGGAGCAGTCTCATGGTGGAGGAAAACCTTGATTGTCAATCCAGTACACAACCATAACACTAAACCCTTAAGCCAATATAATTAAGCCGTTTTCTAAATGGTGTGGGACTAAATAAGAAGTGAATTAGTCAAAATTATTTTGAATTTAAATGTATCTCATAATGAACCTTTTTTGATATATCGCCCGGTAAAAAATTAAGCCTCAGTTGGATTAAGTTCATAGACAGGACATTTTGAGTCACTATATGATAGCAATGATTTAAACCCCTTTGTTTCCTGTTGGAAATTGTCTTCAATGTAAGTTATATCAGTAGTAGGCAAACTTTAATAATATGATTATTCCAACTGGCTCCAGCAGCAGCCACCATCCACAAGGCCCAGGCTCCAGCAGCAGCTAGCAGCCACCATCCACCTGGCTCCAGCAGCAGCCACCATCCACAAGGCCCAGGCTCCAGCAGCAGCTAGCAGCCACCATCCACCTGGCCCAGGCTCCAGCAGCAGCTAGCAGCCACCATCCACCTGGCTCCAGCTAGCAGCCACCATCCACAAGGCCCAGGCTCCAGCAGCAGCTAGCAGCCACCATCCACCTGGCTCCAGCTAGCAGCCACCATCCACAAGGCCCAGGCTCCAGCAGCAGCTAGCAGCCACCATCCACCTGGCCCAGGCTCCAGCAGCAGCTAGCAGCCACCATCCACCTGGCTCCAGCTAGCAGCCACCATCCACAAGGCCCAGGCTCCAGCAGCAGCTAGCAGCCACCATCCACAAGGCCCAGGCTTCAGCAACAGCTAGCAGCCACCATCCACAAGGCCCAGGCTCCAGCAACAGTGACCTGCTAAGGAGATGGCAGCAGCCAGTAGCACAGGGGTGTCAGGTGCTCTCTTTGCGCTTTTAATTTTTGGTGTTATTTTAAACTTTGTAGATTCGGGACAACTTTTAAACAGAAAGCTACTCTCCCGTAACATAGCAGTGCACCATGAAACAACAGTTGTAAAGCATTTTGGATACGGAAAGCATATTCTAATGCAAGCATTTGTAAACACTGCCACTGTTCGGGATCAACACAAGCAAAGTTATGCAGTCCGGGGCAAACGCCAAAGTGACAGTCTCATCATCATTACACTATACTTGTTGCTATCTGGTGATGTGCACCCATGCCCAGGCCCGACTTCCCAAGGTGCCAGCAGTGAGGGCATGAAGAAAAAGCATCACAAAATGAACTTTTTCAAAACTGTCACTCACTCTCGAATGATCTGGGATTCACAACATAAACCCAGCGGTATCTTTGGAGGGCATATTAACATCCGTAGTCTCACACCGAAGGCTGAACAAATGCATCATCTTCTTAGTAATTCCAACTTGGATTTTTTAGGCCTTTCTGAATCGTGGTTGCATAACAACTCTCCTTCTGCTGCATTGCATGTCCCAGGCTATAATATCTTTAGACGAGACAGATCGAAGGGAAGAGGGGGTGGGGTCATGATTTATATCAAAGACCACATCAACTGTCATCAAATATGCTGGCCTTTTGACCATGAGTTGGAGTGTATTGGACTGAATATAGTGCTTTCATCTGAAATGTCTTTTGTGCTCATTGTTCTGTATCGTCCACCTTCCTCTAATAATGATTTTTACATCACATTTAAAAAGCTACTTAAAGCATGTGATTTTAAAACCGAGGTAATACTACTTGGCGATCTAAATTGTAACTGGTTAGATAAAACTAATAGGAAACCCCTTAAACAGATTACAGATAGTCTGGATTTTACACAATTGTTGGAAGGTCCAACTAGAATAACTGCATCTTCCCAGACACAAATAGATTTAATATTTAGTAACAAGCCTGAAAGAGTTGTTAAGACATTTAATTTTATTACTGGACTGTCCGACCATAATCTGACATTAATGTCCAGAAAACTAACAAAGAAACGTTTTCATCATTCTAATAAACCTATAGAGCAACTCAGGATTCCAAAAAATGAAATGGCTAATTTCCAAAGAGCAGTGCAGCAGACTGATTGGAAACATTTACTTACTGGAAGCAATACAGAAGCAGATAGCAAAACGTTATCTGCCAAGTTACATAGTCTAGTTAAGGAGTTTACTAAAAAGGTCAAAGGAAAGAAAAAAATCAATGCACTTCCCTGGCTCAATAATGAAATATTCACCTTGATGAAGGAAAGAGACTCTGCATTGAAAAGATCATTGAAGACCAAATTAAATATTGACAGACATAGGTTCACTTCACTACGTAATAAAGTCATCAAAGTCATCAGAAAGGCCAAAGCAAATTTTTTCATAACAATTATTAATGAGGCAAAGGGTAACACAAAGCTGATCTGGGAACATATTAAGAATGTAATGGGAATTAGTCACAAGCCTAGGAAGCAGTTAGAGCTGAATCTGAATGGTAAATTAATGCAAGATCCAGCACAACTAGCTGTAGCCTTTAATGAATATTTTATTAATTCTGTGGCTGAAATTGCACAGAATTTTCCTTCAACAACTGCTAAAATTCTAGAAGTAGATGACAGCAAGCCTTCTTTCAGCATTCAACCTATTTCTGAACTTAAAACTCAAGCAATAATTAATTATCTTAAGGTCTCAACAGCGAAGGATATGTATGGTATGGATTCTAAAATGCTTAAAACTCTGCAAGAACACCTAGCCTACCCCATCACACAAACTATCAACCAGTCAGTACGACAGGGGATATTCCCAACAACCTGGAAGACCGCAATTGTTACTCCTATATTCAAGTCAGACGACCCTCAGAACATATGTAACTACCGACCAATCAGTATTTTACCTATAATTTCCAAGGTTGCTGAGAAATGTGTATCAGAGCAGCTTGTTTCTTTTTTAAATAATGGTCCATTTACTCTTCATCCCATGCAGTTTGGCTTCAGGGCCCACCACTCTGCGGAAACAGCTAACTGTTTTTTCTTAGAGGAGGTCCGAGCAATGGTCGACAAGGGAGGTGTTGTTGGGGCTGTGTTTTTAGACCTTCGTAAAGCTTTCGACACAGTCAACCATCAGGTCCTTATTGCCAAACTGTCTGCTTTTAACTTCTCACCTTTAACACTCAAATGGATTGAGTCATATTTAACTGGTAGAAGTCAACATGTTTTTGTGAACAATCAACGTTCACCAGCTCTTAATTTATGCACTGGGGTACCACAAGGATCGATACTTGGCCCGCTTTTGTTCAGTCTGTATATTAATGATCTGCCGTTGGTTTGCCCTGATATCAAAATACAAATGTATGCAGACGACACTGTAGTATATGTGCATGCCAAAACAAAAGATCTGGCTGCTGCTAAACTCACCACAGCTATGGACCAGATCACTAATTGGCTAAACCATTCCTGCCTCCAACTTAATGTTAATAAAACCGTAGGAATGTTTTTTACCAAAAGACAATGTAAAATTGTGTCGAACATAACAATATCAGGTCAAAACATAAGTATTGTGCCACAATTTCAGTATCTGGGCATTATCATTGATTCTACTCTTTCTTTTAAAGCACACATTAAGAAGGTGTGCAACAGGGTCAAGTTTAGCCTAGCCAATTTTAAATATATTAGAAATTCCCTAACTTTTAATGTTGCCAAACTTTACATGGATGCCATGATTATGTCACATCTTACATACTGTATGACAAGCTGGGGACAAACTAACAGGTTGTCATTGAAGCCATTAGCAACTCTTTACAAGAGAACACTCAAAGTGTTGGACCAGAAGCCTAACAGCTCACATCATTGTACTATATTAAATAACCGTAAACTGCTGAGCTGGGAAGATGTAATCAAATATAAAAACATCTGCCTGGTTTTCAAAATTCTGCATAACACCGCTCCTCCTCCTTTAAAGTCATTCATAATCCAAAGTAACAGCAGCAATCAGATCACCAGAAGCACCACACGGGGTGACCTTCTAATCCCATTTAGAAAAAGCACATTTGGTCAACAATCATTTTCTGTTAGGGCAATACAAAATTGGAATTCACTGCCTACCACTATCAATGATATACATACATATTCCACCTTTACAGCACATCTTAAAACATGGCTGTCCGACAACTATAACTGCACACATTAATTTCTGTCAGACGTGATGTGTCTTTGTTGCTGCCGCTCCATCTCTGCTACCTGCCTGCATGTTCTGCCCTATGTACTTTCAACGTGATCTTTGTGGCCTATTTTCCCTTGTCTCCTGTGTGTTTGTGTTGTTGTTGCATGAACTGCCTTGATATCTTTGCCATCATCTGTGCCTGCCTGTTTGTTCTTGCTCCAACTGTGTGCAATATGTTTGTTTGTCTTTTTCCCCTTCTTGCTCAGGCCTGCTGTAATTATAAATGTAATGTATTTTTTTTAATTTTTTTTACTGTTATGTATTGTAGGTTGCCTACTGTCAACTGGCCGGGGACTACAGCTGGAAATTAGCCAAATAGGCTAAAGCTGCTCCTTCTTAAAGGGGACTGTCCACGAAACTATAAACAAATAAACTAAACTAAACTAAACTAAGTACAACCCCAATCCCGAAAAAGTTGGGAGGTTATGTAAAATGTGAATAAAACAGAATGTGATCATTTCCTAATCCTTTTCAACGTGTATTCAATATAAAACTGTACAAACACATTTGTTTAAACTGGTAAACTTTATTTTCTTTTGTTAATATAGGCACATTTTAAATGTTGTGCCTGCAACACGTTTAAAAAAAGTTGGGACAGGTGCATGTTTACCATTGTTTTAGGCTACATAAACCTTTCTTTTAACAATACTGAGTTAGCGTTTAGGAACTGAGGACATTAAATGTTGACATTTTTTAAGCAAAATTATTTCCCATTCTTGCTTTCTAATACAAATTCAGATGCTCAACATTCCGGGGTCTCCATTATGATATTTTGTGCTTCATAATGCACCAAATCTTTTCAATGGGAGACAGGTATGGACTGCAGACAGGCCAGTCTAGTACCTGCACTCTGTTGCTATGAAGCCAAGCTGTATTAAGAGTTTGGCTCGGTATTAGGGATGGCCATTTAGAATTTTTTCTTTAACCGGTTAACCACAAGAATTAACGGTTATTAACCGGTTAACCGTTAAGATTTAATGTAGCCTATTTATAGTGAAATACATGAAACATTATAGCAGGGCGCCAGACCTTCTTTGTTCCAAGGACCTGCATATTCAATTAAAAACAATTCAGGGACCAGTAGCCAATGTAAATGCATTTTGACACAGTTCACTTTCTTACATCCGGTTTAGCGATATAAAAATAAGAGCCGGATTTGAGATAAATTAAGATGATTTAATTTTTTTTAACCGTTTAACCTTTAGTATTAACCGGTTAAAGATCTTCTTAACGGTTAACCAGTTAACCATGGTCATCCCTGTGAGGGAATTTTGGGTCTTTAGTTGTAATATTAATGGGAAAGATTGAGAGGTCATATATGCCTATCTTGTGTGTCCGTCTCTCAGACTCTAGGTCAGCCTTGGAGCCTGTTAGGAGACACTTAGGTCAGTTGTATAGATAAAGTCTCATCTCCTACGACTCCAGAATGTTGTGGTTCACTGTGTTCAGCTCTGAACCAAAACATTCGTACACTTGGTGCCCGAGCCGGGGAGGTGATAGAGATAGCGCGAGGTTAAAACACAGCTTTAAGCATGAGTTTGTCAGAATTGAAGTGCAAGTCACTAGAGTTGCAGTCCGGTTCTCCTTGGCCAAGTCTGTAATAAATATTGCTTCATAATTCATCCAAGTCTCCTGAAATATTCTTCCACCTGAGTTGACCTCAAACTTTAAACGGAACTTCCATCACAATCCCTACTCGGTATTGTCTTGCTTTTGGGACGTGCCTGAAATAGATGTTGTCTGGATGGCAGCATATTGCTCCAAAACCTGTATGCACTTTTCAGCATTAATGGTGCCTTCATAGATGTGCAAGTTACCCAGGTCATGGGCACTAATCCCCATACCATCACAAACGCTGGCTTTTCAACTTGATATTGGTGACAATCTGGATGGTCCTTTCCCTCTGGAGCTCGGAGGACACAAGGTCCATGATTTACACAAACAATTTGAAATGTAGACTCGTCAGACCACAACACACTTTGCGTCAGTCCATCTCAGATGAGCCCAGGCCCAGAGAAGTCTGCAGCATTTGTGGATGTTGTTGATACGTATGGCTTTCACTTTGCATGGTAGTGTCTTATCTTGCATTTATGGATGTAGCAACACACTGTGTTTATCGGCAATGGTTTTCTTCAGTGTTCCATGGCCCATGATGTAGTGATATCCTTTATAAGATCATGTTATTTTTTAATGCAGTGCCACCTGAGGTCATGGGCATTACATTTACATTTTGGACCTTGCCCCTTAGATGCAGAGATTTCTCTGGATTCTCTAAATATATTAATCATATTATGGATTGTAGATGGTGAAATCCTTAAATTCTTTGCATGAATGTTGTTTTTAAACTGTTGGTCTGTTTTCCTATGAAGGTTCTTCCCAAAATGGTGAGCCTCACCCCATTATTGCTTGTGAAGACCATAGAATTGGGATTGTAATTATTCAGCAAATGTTAAGTTGCACATTGAAGCTTACATAATAAATAACATAAATAAATGTGTTTAGTGTAGTTTAGTTCGTTGAGTTGTCTTTCCTGTCTCTATTCATTTCTAACGCATTTATGCCTACTTAACTAACTGCTGTATTAGATGCCTTTGATGGATGCATGGATGGGGACTTGCCACATGGTGGCACCATCTTCTCATGTCATACAAGCAGGTTTTTACCAACAAGGATTTGAACAAATCTTGCGCTATGGAATTTCTTCTTTCGATATTTTATTCCTGTAGGCAACGGGAAACTTGACAGTTTTGATTTTGTATGACACCATCAAAAGGGAATCTGATCTACGAAGACGATTTAAACTGGATTCAATTAGACATTTCATTTTTTCTCAAGAATAACATGTCACCAAAACCAATCAGACACATTTGCATATAAAATGTGTTTAATGAACATATCAGTTAACAGTTAAAAACGAAAATTTGACAAAAGATTATTTTTAAAAAGTGTTTTAAAACAATCACAGCATTCACGCACTATAAACCAATTCGCATAATTTTTTCTTTTTTCATACTGTCTGATAGGCTATTTTTGTTTTCTTTGCGATTGATATCATTTGAGGTTCATCACAATGTTAGATAAGCTATAACAGGCAGTCCGGTTTGCGCGCAGCTCGTTGCGCGATCACTGCGAGAAAAAATAATGTATCCATCTGTGGACACGTTCAGCACATCATGCTCACAGTCTTCGTCCCTCTATGGTTGGACAACGAAAAAAAAAAAAATTAAAATTCATTGTTGCGTATCCAGCCAATCATAGTTTTTGACGACACAAAACAGGCTAAAGTTGGAGTATAAAAAGGTGTGCGCTAATAAAGTATGATGCCTGTCAGTGTGGGACATTAATCCTAACCCCAGTCCTGTCGCGCGTCAGGTCCGGCACACACCAAGGGATCTTTCTTTCTTATTTTCTTTATTTTTTCTTCTCTTTTATCTAAATCAAACTTCACACCTTATAGAGACGATGCATGTGTCTCAGATTGTGCTGTATCTTAGCTTTCTTATTGCTTTGGGACCAGTAGTTTTGAGCGAACAAGAGACGCACCAGCAGCAGCAGCCCTCTGCCAGCAGCCCGGAGGACACGGAGCCGGAGTGCGCTACCTGCGAGGTCCGGCAGCAGATCAAAACCATGCGATTGAACGCTATAAAGTCACAGATTCTGAGCAAACTTCGAATGAAAGAGGCGCCTAATATCAGCCGAGACGTAGTGAAGCAGCTGCTGCCCAGAGCGCCGCCACTGCAGCAGCTCCTCGACCAGTACGACGTGCTGGGAGATGACAACCGGGATGTGGTTATGGAGGAGGACGACGAGCACGCCACCACGGAGACTATCATGATGATGGCCACTGAACGTAAGTCTTACATTTGATTTAATTAAATACTATTGCATGTTGGTGAGGACGCGCTCAGACTGGCTTTTACGCGCGGGGCAGAGCGCACGGCAGACGCTCTCAGTGTAGGGTTTTCTTTGACAAGACGTTGCTTTACCAAGTTGTGATAGGCTATGGGGACCTAATACCAGTATTACCAAGATTTTTTAACAGTACTTGGGGTCAGTGCATTTTTCCAGACAGTGCGGATGGACATTGCGCACAGGGATTGTAAGGTTTTCTAAACTTTATTTGCCCATTGCCAGATAGAGAGCGATAGAGTGCGGGAGAGTCAAGTGTCAGGAGGGATGTTTACACCAGTTTATTTCTGTCTGTAAATTTCATTCGCATATGGTCACTACTAGAGAACGTAGAGAACCTTTTTTTTCTCTCTTTCTCCCGACTCTCCACAGCCCAGTCGATCGTGCAAGTGGATGGGGAGCCGAAGTGCTGCTTTTTCTCATTGACTCCAAAGTCTCAAGCCAACCGCATAGTGCGCGCGCAGCTCTGGGTGCATCTGCGGGCGGCGGACGAGGCGACCGTCGTGTTCCTGCAGATCTCACGCCTGAAGCCGATCACGGACGGGAACAGGCACATACACATCCGCTCCCTGAAGATCGACGTGGGCGCCGGCGTCAGCTCTTGGCAAAGCATTGACGTCAAACAAGTGTTGATCGGGTGGCTGCGGCAGCCGGAGACCAACTGGGGCATCGAGATTAACGCTTTCGATTCGAGGGGAAACGACTTGGCTGTGACATCCACGGAGCCCGGAGAGGAAGGGCTGGTGAGTGGAGACTTTGTTTTATATTCAACTAAAACAGTATGGTCAGGTTTTTGACTTTAAAGGCCTACTTCAGCGGTTTGAATATGAAGGTGTATTGAATTCTGAGATCCTATGTAGTAGTATAAATGTGCGAAAAAAAATTAAAATCGGTTCATCCTAGCCTGAGAAAAAGCAGAAAGAGTGTTTTTTTAACCCTATATTTCTCTTTCTCGTGAACATCACTTTGTAAATATTACTGTGATGTCACAGTAAAAGACATCACAGTAATATTTACAAAGTAGGCTCAGGCTAGGATGAACCGATTTTAATTTTTTTTGCACATTTATACTACATAGGATCTCAGAATTCAATACACCTTCATATTCAAACCGGTGAAGTAGGCCTTTAAGTGATAATGAAGGTTGTTTTCATCTTTGAATTCATGATTAAATAATGCTGGTGGCATGGTTGCAGAGACATTAAAGGTGCAGTATGTAACTTTGGGTGTGTCAGAGCAGTGAAAATGTTCTTGTGTATATTCTCATAACTGAATAAACAAACATTCCCCACAGTAAATTTGGATCCTTTGAACACTGTTTAAAGTAAGAAAGCTACCATAAAAGTTAGGCTACCGTTTCACTGTTGTTGTTTACAGCAGCCGGACCCACAGTTTTGTCTTTCAAACATATGTCTTACGTTTGGTTCAGGTGCCTCAAAATAATTTAGTTTAGATATATGATGACATAATTATTTAATTCTAAGATAAACATGTAGAATAAGTATGTTTTGTAAATTACCCACAGGCTCTGCAAAGTAAAAAAAAAATCTGATGAAATGCTTGCTTCACCTTTAACTGAATTTAGGCTATGTATTATCCAAGACTCCATAACAATGCGGGTACATGCATGTTAGAAAAAAATATATCTAAAAGTCCAATTTCTAATTTGGTTAACAAAGCATTTTGGATTCTCTTTTGAGCGTCCTACGGTTTTAGCTCTGGGCCTGCAGAGGTTGTGTTGTGCAGAGAGGCTTTGCAGAGTCAGCAGGTGAGAAGGAATCAAGATTTAAGACGTTTGAAAGTGATTAATCAACACAGGCTCCATGTAGGCACACACCTGTGTTTGGAAAAAGGCCCAGTCCTCAATAACCTCAAATCTTATTGCTTGATTACATAAAAGTTCACCTGCCCCACATTCCTTGAAGTATTCTGTGGCACCAGACTCTGAGGCAATTAGAATAGCTAGACGGCTGTGGTTAACCAACCGTCGGATGATTTAATTTCTTTAAAACTCAATGTTTCATAATATTACTGTGCCATGTTTGAAAACCAGCTGCCAAGGGGTCGAGGGCACTGGATGAAAGAAATGTCAGCTGAATGCTGTCATCCGCCTACTTTTTGCAAACTCGCTCTTTTTCAAAGCATTTACACAAACGTCTGTCCTTTCAGCAACCGTTCATGGAGGTAAAGATCTCAGAGGGCCCTCGGCGTGCCAGGAGAGATTCGGGCCTGGACTGCGACGAGAACTCTCCAGAGTCCCGGTGCTGCCGCTATCCGCTAACGGTGGACTTTGAAGACTTTGGCTGGGACTGGATTATTGCCCCGAAGCGCTACAAGGCCAACTATTGCTCCGGGGAGTGTGAGTACATGCACTTACAGAAGTATCCGCACACGCACCTGGTGAACAAGGCCAACCCCAGAGGGAGCGCGGGCCCCTGCTGTACCCCCACCAAGATGTCGCCCATCAACATGCTCTACTTTAACCGAAAGGAGCAGATCATCTACGGCAAGATCCCCTCCATGGTGGTGGACCGTTGTGGATGCTCTTGAGTGCGAGGGCTGTGGCTCGGTCCGGCCTCCGACATCAGACTTATTGACACAACCAATCCACCAGTTCCAGTGCTTTCCTGCAGAACACGGTGCAATAGAACCCGAGTAGAGAGGCCACAAACAGCCCCACCTTCCCGCAGAGCAGCGCTTTCACAACCGGCATAGCTCTTACTTTTTCTTTCCTCCAGTGAAATCTTACCTGCAGAGGCTTAAAGTCAGATGAATGCAGGAACACACGAACACACACGTGCTGGATCGTGGAGTGAATGTAGACAGAAATAATCAAAACTTGTTTTCTCCTTTGTGTCGGTGTCCCGTGCTCTGTCCATTTATACAAACACAGCAACAGATTATACTGGTGCGCCATCTTCTCCACTTCACTCCACTCGTAGCCAACATATAAAGCTATTACACTTTTTGCTAAGCTATACGTTTGTGATAATCATGTCTCAAGTTATGTTTTCAGAGTGAAACCAGAAATCCTCATCGACTTTATGAAAGGGCTTGGAAAAGCTTAAATGGAGACTCTCTAGATTGATATTTCACAATAGTGGAACATGTTTTTCCAACACATAGGTTCACAGGAGTCAATGAAAGCATGAACATATTCGATTCTACAGTGCAGCCTTGCGTTCCAATCCCCATACTTCCCTACTATTTGGTATGCCAGAAAAAGATTTAGGATGTCCCAATACATGCACGTTAATTGTAGTATGCTGAAAATACATAAATGCCCCACTAACTCCAATAGCATTTAGGAGAATTTGTCTTTATTCTTGACATAATGAAAAAAAAAAATCTTCCTTATATGATTTATTTTCTCTCCTGTGGCCCTACAACTCTTCTGTACTTTAGTATAAAGTTAAGTAAAAAGAAAAAGTACGTATGTGATTTGGAACGCAGGGCAGGTTTTCTTTAATTCTGAGCATTTGGCGATGTCACTCCTGAGATCGTATTGACACAAAGTTGTTCCACTTGGGTGGAGTACCACTTCAGGTCTTGACAGTTCTTCATATACTCTAGCATACATCCAGCAGCAACATAACCAACTGAGAAGCGATCTTCTTCACTATCCAACAAAACAGCCTGACCTGCCCGATACACTTGAATTATTCTGATAGTAAATTCACATTACTGGACAGAAGGACTTGAACTGAAGGCACAAAGAATGCAGTCTACAAATGAAAAATGACATGTGTTTAAGACAGAGAAAAATGGATTGTCTAAATGTATGAATGTTGTGATCACGCTTAAACTCTGTCTTACAAACAACGCAGTTTGCACTATGGCACACCAATAGAAATAATTGGTTGCTACAAAATTTGTAAAAACTGATTTTGATATGTTAGCTCATTTGTATTGTATACATATGCCATTGTTTCCATTAGGAGTTGCCTTTCTAAACCACTGTTGGTAAATGTATAGACCACCATGTAGCAAGATGACAGATGTAAAACAGCAACTCTATATACTTGTTTTAACAAATAAAGTTTCTAGCTTGTTTGTTGAGTTCAGTTTCTTTGAGTAGTTTGTTGATACACTACACTCAGACAGCATGCAATACACATTCCACCTCACAAGTATGCTCATTTTCTTTAAATCAAAGTTCAAAGGCTATACTGAAGCATTAAAGGAATATTTAATTGCAGACTCCTGTCAACGTAGAAGTAAAATCCTGGAATATACAGAAGATGCAAAATCTTCTTCATACACAATATGAAATTGACACTTACAATAGATTTAAAAGATCACATTTAAAAAAAATCCTTTTAGAGCAGTTTCTGAAATGAATTAGGCTGATAGTGCTTTTGTCTCTATGGTGGCTTCAGTGATAGCTTAGTATCATTATTCTGAGTCAGATCCAAACCTGTTCCACAGAAATCTAAACAGTAACATGCAGCCCCATTTCACACTGTAGGAGCTCAGAATATGTTATCCTTCAACACATGGTGTGAACTGATAAGTTACAAAGGCTGGGTGTATAAGTATGTGGAGAAATGATAAGTTAAAAGGGCGGGTGTATTGGTGAGTGTGGAGAAAACTTATGACAACACCACACTGTCTACCTGACACCTGCACATCCCATCACCATAAGACTGTTTCATCGGGAGTGTAATTCAGCCCAACTTCCCTGACTTAGCTTCTTTCCAGTGAAGGCATGTTGAAAGTGTTGCAGTCTAATGAGAGGATGTGAACTCTGGCGTGCTCTGACAGCATGACCTATTGGACTGCCGGCCTCATTGAGGCTTGACTTCCGCCCAGTAGAGGGCGAATTGAGCACAGCCCCTGAGAGCCACTTCCTTTCCTGCTGAGAGCTGGAAAGCTGCCATGACCATCAGCCACAGCAGTGAACAGACTGCGGGTAAAGTGGATCCACAGAACTGCTTCTCCCCGGGGGGAGGTTTTTACATTCTATCCCTCTGTGTTTACTGGTGACGGGGGAAAAGTGTCTGAAAAGATCTGTCAACAACACTCTTCAGGAAAAGTAAAGGTTAAATCCAATATGAGCTGGATTCCTTATTGCATATTTAACAGTGCAGGACCAAACCAATTTCTGATTAGTAATCTCCATCCTCATATATGTTCCTACAATTGTGCATGCACTTTTTAGGAGTCTAATACTATCCAGCAGTTTCCAACCATTTACTTTCACATTATTACTAATGACACATCCAAACAATTTGCAATTGAAGAGTATCAACATGTCATTGCCCCCAGGTCCAATATATAAATGTCAGTTATACTTCTTTTCATAGCTTTACATTTTACAACTATGACTTTATAAATCCCAGTGAGGGTTTGAGGCATGTCTGACATATATATTTAAGCTGAAAGGTAGCTGGAGAAAAGAACAAACAAGTAGAACATGATGAACCCATCCACATTGTTCTTTCTACTTGAGTTAAACATCCTATATCCTATGAACTGTTTTGATTATGTGATGTATATAATGCCCAGGTGCTTCATGTCATGTAATTCATTGTGTCTTGCAGTAAGTGCTGCTGTCTGCTTGTTTCAGGCTACTTTGTGAACAGGAGCTGGGAAACATTTTGACCGAGCATCCCTACATCTGTCATACGTGAGTCAGACCCAGGAGGACTGTATCCGCCAGCGACATTCCACCTCTGACAGGTGAGGAAGTGAGAGTGAGAGAACGGGAAGGATGTTAGGGGGTAAAGGAGTAGTCCAAGGCAGCTGGAGACCCCGTTATTGGACAGGATACTTGTTGTGTAAAGTTAATAGAATTTAAATGGATGGAATATGTATTCCTCTTTAAGTCACCAATAATGAATATTCATTACATGTTGAGTGATATAGCTGCTTCATAATATTTGATCATAATATGAAAATAGATTTTGGTTATTGGATACTAAGTTATGAAACCACATTTTCGCAGTCTCCACCGTGTTCCAAATCTCAAAAAAATCACATCTTATATTTATTTTTTGTTTTCCAGAAAAAGTGTAAAGCAAAAACTGTCAACAAAATTCAATGGGATCTATTCTCTAAATAGGTTATTAGGAACATCAAGTATTTATCCAGAATAAAACATTTCTTAATGGTGCTTTGAGCTAAATAGGCCTACTCACGTCAGCATGCCAACATACCCACAATAAAAATGCTAGCATGCAGAGTTATACTATTTACCATGTTCACCATCTTAGCTTACCCATATAACAATGATAATTAGTAGAAGGCATTTTAGGGATGTGGTGCGTATTGATTGAGACGAGCTGAACTTCGTATAAAAGTACTTTCTTTCTCGGAAATGTTGAGTCTATTGTGATGTGGATTTAACATGCAGTTAGCCTGTTTCCGCCTGCCTGCCTACTTCCGCCCAAATTTTATTTTCCCTTCAGTAGTCAGTCTGGGGCTGGGGTGTAGTAGTGGGATCCTGCTCGAACAGATTTCTGAGTGTCCAATCAACGAACAGAGCGAGTGGCTGAGAACGATGATGTCGAAGTAGCGCTCCAGTTTCAGTTGAATGCTGCGTTCCTTTATACTAAATGTCCGACTTGGTGTTCCAGTGCCTCTGCTCGGCAAAGTATGGACGCCTTCAACCTTTCTCCTCCAAATAACTAAACGTTAGGCTCTAGCAAGTTACCGTTGCCAGGTACCGGTAGATCCATAGACTACAATATGTAGTTAAGTCGGAAATTTCCGAGTTCCCAGTACAACCGGAATGCACCGTCAGAACCGGCTCATGACATACGTCACGACCAAACGTTATGGGATTGGTTGGCTGATACAGAGTGGCACTGGGCAGATCGAATAGTTTTAAACTTCAACAGACACCCGGCTCCAAGTGAGTGAACGTTTGCCAAATAGAGCAGTTCCAGACCTTCTGTACAAATGAAATTAAGTACGATGGTCTGGTAGCACCAGGCTAACATACAGTGGGCTGTGTAATCAAAAGTGTTGTGACGAATTTTGGACCATTGTGTTCTTCCATTAAGAACAATTGTGGCATGTTTGATTTAAAATTATGCTAGTGTGGATTTAATGATTATATCCTCTGTATTGATTTATTTGGAGGCATCATATATCCAGTTAAAGGTTTGGTATCATTGGTTTGCTCCAAATGATGAAAGTTTGAAGAGCATCATGATAAACACTACACTGCTAATGTATTAACATAGGAAAAACATTTAATGAACATTCTGCCCCATGTCATGTAGACTGTCCAAACACTAAAACAATAATCCTTTTCCTCACTATTTGTCTAAGGGTCTACGTAGAGAAGTCAGTTGGCCTTAAGGGGGGGTTTGCCCTTTTGCAGACATAGTGCAGGGCCATGGACAAGGGGTGGGGAGAGACAAGGGACTTGCTACCTGCATCCAAAAACATCTGGACTCCTTAACAGATGTGCGAACCATACCATCTGGAGAAGTGTTTGTGCTGACAGATCGCTCTGTGGTAAAGGGCTTCCTCTACAACTGCATGGTTTGAGAGTGATGACAGATCAGGTTGTCAGACTATGAAGAGACTGAAGCAAATGCGTACGTGTTATTGGATATCATAAAATTTGTCCAGCATGAATGCGATGACATTTTTTACATACTGTAGTTCAGAGCCAAAGGTAAACTGCAACATATTTTCAGCTGTTTTTGGACCTCTACCATCAGTGTAGACATTCACACTTTAGTTTCCACTACATGAATATTTCTATATGATTTCTAGCCCACACAATAATACTACCAAAGCTTGGCTCTAGACAACTGAATCGCTGCCCTCCAATACAATTTATTCAGTGATTTGAACGGTTCTGGGGTTTTGCCCATTGTCAGCCTTTCCAATGATTAGAAAAAAAAAAATAATAATAAGTGACCCAATCATAGCTTTGAAGGCGACATTGAGAATAAGGATGTCCCCTTTCTACATAGCTAGTTAGCTGCCTTCCTCATAGCTTGCTACATTAACAAAAACCAGCAACTGAGAAATGTGCAGCAAAATCATGCCAACCATGGTCTGAGTCCACAAGATGATTTTAAGAGATAACAACTTTAAAATTCAGAGTGGTTGTTTGTTATTGGACTTCATGTCTGAACATGAGGATGCTCATAATTGTACGTGGTACCAGGGCACCCTAAGCTGAAGGTCGATGATCGATTTTGTGATCGTATCATCTGATCTGAGGCATCATGTTTTGGTTACTTGGGTGAGGAGAGGGGTACAGCTTTCAACTGATCACCATCTGGTTGTGAGTTGGGTCAAAGGGTGGGGGAAGACTCTGGACCAACCTGGTAAGCCCAAACGGGTAGTGCAGGTGAACTGGGAACGTCTGGAGGAGGCCTTTATTCAAGAGATCTTCAGATCACACCCCCGGCAGAGATTTTCTGGCATCCCTCTGGAGGTTGGTGGCATTGAAACAGAGTGGTCGATGTTTAAAACTTCCATTGCTGTAAATGTGGCGGGGAGCTGTGCTCTCAACTTCTTTGGTGCCTCAAGGGATGGCAACCCTCGAACACAGTGGTGGACACCAGTGGTAAGTCTGACTGATGAAGGACTCCTTCCACGATGTTATCCCAGGGGACTCCAGTGGCAGTTGCAAGCTACCAACAGGCCTGAGGCACTGCAGCATCTACTGTGAAAGAGTCAAAGCAACGTGTGTGGGAGGAGACTTTTGGGATGGCACCAAAGTGTTTCTGGGAGATAATCCAACCTCTACCTAGAGCTTGAGGCTGTGAGGGGATCATCATCAATTTCCTTGGTGGAAGTTACTGAGGTAGTCAAACAACTCCAGTGGAAAAGCATCCGTTCATAAATGCTGAAAGTTTTGGGTGTGGAGGGGCTTTCATGGATGGCACGTCTCTTCAACATTGCATGGAAGTCTGGGACAGTGCCGAAGGAGCGGCAGATCGGCGTGCTGGTTCCCTGTTTGAAAAGTGGGACCAGAGAGTGTGTGCAAACTACAGGGTATCACACTTTTCAGCCTCCATGGTGAGGTATAATCCATGGTGCTGGAAAGGAGGGTTCGGCCAAACCTCAGATTGAAGAGGAACAGCGGTGGTGGTTTTGCACTCGCTTTACCGCATCATTGTGACGAAAAAAGAGCTGATCCGCAATAAATCTCCAAGCTGGCCTGGGAACGCCTCGGGATCCCCCAGTCAGATCTGGTAAATATGGCCTCGGAAAAGGAAGTTCGGGGTCCCCTGCTGGAGCTGCTGCCCCGCGACCCAACCCCGGATAAGCGGTTGACAATGACATGAGTATTTTCAAATCTGACGATGATATGTGCAACTTTATTATGTTGATATAAACTTTATCAGATTGTTAAATTATAGACTGTTCAGAGATCCGTTAGATCTAGAATTGTAGTTTAAGAAAAATTAATTCATCACAATTTAGAGAAAAAAAATAAAGTTAGTGAGAGATCTAGCAATAAATTCTGTAATTTAAACTGTGTTACAGTGATGGCTTATTCCATGTAAAAGACATTGATCAGGGTTGTAGTACACAATGTCCAATGCCACTGACTTAAACAATATGACCCTGGAAAGCCACTTAATCTTATTAGGGCACAATTTTCAAGACGTACATTGTAATCACAACCAGCGGAGCATGATCAACTCAGGTCAAACTGACAGGTTGTTTGCGAAGTCCCTCTTGGGTCTATGGAAAGCAATGAAAAGCAATAAAATCCGCCAGTCTGGGACACGATGGCCAGCTGCTGAATACTACTTGTCTTCACCTCCCAAGTGATTTATCCTTTCCGTCTGCACTCTGCTTGCTTTTTCACTTAGGGATGAGGTTTCACTATTCATACCCTTAAACTGACAGTCACCTCTGGGAAGCTATCATATGATTAATTACTTTGTAAAGCTACTGGAAGTTTGGAGACAGGACAAATGTGGTGCTCACTCCAGATATGTTTACAAAATTCCTAAATGTCAGTGTTTGTTTGCGAGGAGGGGTTAGGTGAATAGCAAAAAATGTGGCCCTTAGCCATCCAAGGTCCAAGGCAGCACAGCATTGTCTCTCTAGGGACAACGGGTTGACAGTAATGAAGAATAGATGCTCCTCCATGGATACTAAGGGAGGGCAGATTATGGAAACCTTCTGTCTCCCGATGATATGCCTATGCTCTTAACACAGACGGATGTAGAGTAGTATCAGGTATGTGTCAAGAGGCCTGGATACATTTTGACATCCCAGAAATAACATTTATGGTACATTTTTACAGATTACGGCGCACAATTAATTTTACAAGAAGCTCAGTTGAGTGACATTCATGCAGCAAGCAGGACTTTCTGGAATTAGGCCTTGAATCCAGGAGACTGTCTGAACACAGGCTTGAAATTTATTGATATGAAAGGAAATCCAACTTTAAAAATTGTTGCAATATGTTAATGGCATATTTATTAGATAAATCAACAGTGTATGTTCCTAGGATTGATGATTGATTTTTTTCAAAGCCTGAAAACATCATATGACATACAGGCTTCAAGCTAAACAGAAATTCCTTGAAAGCAGATTTTCCTGGATATAGGCATCTTAAGGTATTGTCCCTGTGAATTTCAGTTTCAATTGTAAATGTTTTTCACAAATTTTACTAATTACCTTCATTACCTAAAACATATCCCTCTAAGTAGAATGTCTTGGAATATAGCATCAAAACTTTCTGTGGGAATTGTTGACAAGTGATTAAACATTAAAAAGAGTAGACTTGATGGCCCCATTGTGGATGCCCTTGACCCATGAAATTGAATGTGGTGTGGCTGTAAATTCTCGAACAGTTGAAAACCTGCGGCTTTTTAACACCCATCACATTAGTGTGTGCCTGAAGCCCGTAAAAAGAACTAAGTGGCTTTTCTGTGGTTGGCAGAAAAGTGCAGAGTCACAGCAAGGCACCACCACCAATTACCTGCTGAAAAACAAAAACTTAGATGTAGCAAAGATTTTATAGTTGGTCCCATATGGCCCATGGTATGGTTAATGGATTTAAGATGCTTGATTAAGTCCTTCTGTGAAGTTTGGTGTTGATGGGGAGTGTTGGTGGCTGGTGACAGATTTAAAGACCTTTTTTGCGTCTGATTCAAAGATTATTTAAAGGCCGTTGTATGCCAGGGAAAATTTACATATTTCAAAGCTCTGTTAGTCAATGTTTTATTTAATATGATTTTTTTTCAAATATCAACATATTGTAGTGATATTGTAGAGAAAAATCAAGCTCTGCTAAACACACTGTACTATGATTGCTGGTTCTTCTGTGATATTAAAGTAGAGGACTTCAGTCTGTCCTCAGATATCTCAATCTAACTCTTAATTAGTGGAATTAATCCAAACAATTTAATCCTAAACTAGAAATAGTTTATAATTAAAATTGTTCCTTTCATTTGCAATGGCTCCAGTACTTCACATGGTGGACAAGCTAATGGTAATGTAAGTCAGTTCCATTTATAACAATCAGCAAACAGTCTTTAACCACATTTGTTCCGTCTATGTATTGAATTAAATAAACGTCCCACTATTTTTTGGGGGGGACAATTTGGTGTCAAGATTATCCGTTCAGGGCAGTTTACAAGCTTTTTTAATTTCTGGAACTGGGTATCTCGTCAAGGTGGAAGGAATCGTGAAGAAATAAGGATATGTGAAGATATTGAAAGAAAACCTCAAGCAGTCAGCAGCAAAACTGGGTCCGGGTCGTCGCTTTGTCTTCACAAAACACCAAACATACGTCGCTCCTGGTGAAGAACTACCTCCAGAGGACCAAAGTGAATGTTATTGAATGGCCTGCACAAAGCCCTGACTTGAATCCCATTGAAAATCTGTGGGGTGGACTGAAGACCAAAGTCCATCAAATCTGGAGGGGCTTGAGAGATTCGCCACAGAAAAATGAGCTGGGATTGCTTACGAGACGTGTGTGAGACTTGTTGAAAACTACAACAAACGACTGCAGGCTGTTATCGAGCAACAAGGATACACAATTGACTATAAGCATCAGGGGGGCTAAAATGTTGACCCTGGTAGTTTTTGTGAAATTATTTTGTTTCTGTGTGCAAAGTAAAATAATGTAATCATCTTAAATTAAATTAGGATGTTTCGAAAGCTGTATTAAAAATTCCTTGCTCTGTTTGACAGCAAAATTAATGATGAAAAAAGTGAAATTTTCATGGGGGGCTAATAATGTTGTCCTTAAGTGTGTGTGTGTGTGTGTGTGTGTGTGTGTGTGTGTGGTGTGTGTGTGTGTGTGTGTGTGTGTTATTATATATATATATATATATATATATATATATATAAAAAGCAACAAATTGACTCATGTTCTAATAAAACTGAAGTTGTTTAGCACTATACATTTGTATGTCTCTTTCAAAGCGCATATTAAATCTGATTTTACGTATAGATGTGGATATTAAGATACCATGCTAATACACAAAGTTGCAATAGGGACCATGGTAAACACATATTATCATTAGCATTGTCATGTTAGCATGCTGACATTAGCTTTAGCATTAGCTTTTAACTCCAACCACTACTGCCTCATTAAGCTGTTCAATGTGGCTGTAGACTCGTCTCTCTTGGGTTTTGATTGCAAGTCATAGCAAGATTTTACTCCTTCTGTAAGTCCAGCACTTTGAAAATCTTTATCTTTATTAAAGCAGAAGGCATTCAATGTCTTGCATTTGGAAAGTGACTGAAGTAGTTGTTTAAAAAATGCATTACAAAGAAGAAGTTTAAACCCTGGGTACTTTCTCGGGCACGCCTGGTATACTCCTGTGTGAATTGAGTAAACTCTTAATCTTATTTTCTTATGTGATTATTACATTTTAAAGTGTGACATAATTGGATATATTCACGCATTGCCAAAAGGATATAAAAATCGTCCTCTCCATCTACGTTCACATCTCTTAATCGAAACAGGTGTTGCTTCTACTCGGCAAAGTATTTCTCATAACAGTTCCAAAAATAGAGAGGTAAAGTTAGGTTAAATATAGTTCATGTCATTTTATTTTGGATTTGATGACTCTGTTAAATAGCACTGTTACTTCTGGGTTGTGAGAGTGGTGTACAGTTGCTGAATACGACCTGAGAAGCAGTAGCTGTGCACATTAGAGAAGTAACAGGAGAACACAAGTGTCTACATGATGCTGTATGTGAAATTAGTATTTTTATATAGTATATATAATTTAACATTATGCATCCCTTTGAAAACTGTTTGTCTTTCCCATGTTACACATTGGGTTACTTATAAATAAACATATTAATTTGATTGCAGAAAAATGTGAAAAAGGGGTAAAACCGGTAGTTTAAAAGACAGCTGGCAAAATGAACCATTGCTGACATTTAAACAGTGTGGCCACATGGTCAAAAGATGATCATCAGTTAATCCTCCCTAATTACTCTGATATGCCCCTTGGGTGCCGATTCCAAAGGCAACGTGTACAAAGTGGATTCCGCTGTCGCACGCATTTCGAGACACGAGCAACCGAGGAGCACGTATCCCAACGGTGAGAAGTCTCAAACAAGGCTCTACGCAGGAGTGAGAGGCAAAAAGCTGTGGGGAGAAGGGTGAAAAAGGGGTAGGGGTCCTCACTGGCATTTATCCCCTCTCCCAGAGGCACTTTGCAGGCCGTTGGCCCTACAGCAATGCTGAAGCCATCTGTGAGTTCTCTCAGCAGTGGCCACGTAAAACAAGACATGTGCTGCGGTTTGACCTTTCACAGTCCTAACTATAATATTATCATAAGACGAATGATCAGATTACAGTGTTCCCTCTGGTGGGATTCAGTATCCATATGAAAGGGTGATGACTGAAAACCCTGTGGGGCTATATGTATTCCTTTTCCAAGGTGGTGAAATCAAAGTACATATTTCTGTTATGGCAAAAATTAATCTTTTGTTGACTTACTAACACTTACCTTTACATCAGACCCTTTAAAATTGATTAAGACATTATATGAATGATAATGACATGCCTGTCATCTCTGTCCTTAAGTTATAGAGCAAAGTCTATTTCAATTTGTCTCACCACAGGAAACCACAAACAACACATAACACCAGAATGATGGTGTAACAGACTAATGTTTTTAGGAAGTGGCACCACTACAAGTTAGCGCAGTGTCAAGGATTTGCTAAACTTTGTGGTTGAAATTACAGTGCAAATCTCTGAAGCATTTAATGCAGCCGGGGATAATGTACAACTATCTGTCAATACTAAAGGCCGAGCAGCTGGCACTAATTGAGGGAAAAGAATTATGGGTAGTAGCTGGCACAGTGTACATCTCTGGCCTGGAACTTGCCAATACACATTCCAATGGTGCCACAATGAGGCTAAGGGGTAGTAGGATACTGTGGCTTTGGAAAGCTATCAAGCTAGGGAGTCAGATGTCACTCTGCAGACTGCTGTTGTTAATCAAAGAAAATGCAAACTATGCAAAAAATCTATCTACAAAACCAATAAATTTATTTAAAAAGTCAAACTTGCAAATCCGGACTTGAAGTACAATGGTATCATTGGTGTCAAGATTATTGACTTTGCAAGCAAATATCAATTAATATTATATGTAATCACCTCTGTTGTCCAGCCCTTGCTGGTACTACACAAACATTGTTCAATTAATTTTGTCTCTATATATTGCAAACTCTGGCTCATTTTTATTAATTGGCGGTAATGAGGTTGAATGTGGAATGTGGAATCTTTCTTGCAAGGGAATCTGCATGACATTGCATCCAATGATGCATTTGAGTTGCATCAGGAAACTAAAGAGTGACCAGAGCATTGTCTTTTCTTTATACTCGCAAAAATCATCTGAATTTCTGTCAAAATTCAGGTCGCTTCTCCTCCTGGGGCTTGACCAGCCCTTTGAATAAAAACTTATGGAAAGGTTTGGCTATTTCAACACCTTACTCTGCACATTCATATTATGAGTAACTTAGGTCGCTTGAAGCTTGTCCTCAACTACTGGCCACTGTCGGCCCAAACAGTCATAAAACCTTAAATGCTAGAAGAACATTACCTGTTTTCTTCCTCACTAAGATTTTCTGAGCCAGTCGAGGGATTCTAACCTGCAGCCTTCCACCAATATTTTCCAAAGCGCAGCAATGCCCTGTCTTTTTGATAACCTGTGGAAATCAGAGGTCACAATCTAAATTGTGAGAATATGGTGATCACAGAGAAATCATAACAGTTGGCTTCAGCAATTATGCGTACATTGAATGTTAAATACTATTGTATGAATATGACAGATTTGTAATGTATTTACAAAACTGAACTATTAAAGGTTCCGAAAATGATTGTTCAAAGCATAAACTATGAAAATACATTTATTTGATGTTTGTTTGTAACAAAGTAGTAAATCACTTGAGCAGATTGGAAACAAATCAGGTAGCTCACATAATCAGAGACATTAAAATAAGAAAGCTGTCTCATAGATATTGCACTGCTGTGGTTATTCATTAACGGTGTCTACTTCATTCTTACAGCTCTAAAGGCCTCAGCAGAGCTTTAGCTTCCTGGTCTGTGGAAGGGATGTCAGATAGGTGTTGGAGAAATGGTCTCCCGTGGATGCAGGTCCGCTCGCTCTCACCAAGTTGCTGTTCCATCCGTAGAAGGGTTTCCTCCACATCCTCCCTGGATAAGTTTGTAGGCAGCTGACGGGCAAGTCGTACTGCTTCGCTCTGTGGGGGAAAAGTCACAATTCTGATATTTAATAAAACAAACAAATTGAACAGTTAATGCCATTCTTAAGTCAATTCATTCACAGCATCTCTCACCTGTAGGTAGTTGGTGACTTTAAGTGGCCTGCACTCTTGCACAGTCCTGGCCTTCCTGTGAAGAACTGCAGTCAGGATCTCCTTGAGGTCTTCCACACAGAGGAAAGGCACGCAGTCGGCCATTGCTGTCACTTCCAGATGTCTGTGGGCTGATGTGAGGCCTGGCCAAAACAAGCAGAAAAGAAGGATTAATATACTCCAGACGCTACTACTATCTCCAGGAAAGAATAATAAATAAATATTGTGGTTTACGGCTGGACGACTCATGACCAAGTCAAACAAGCCAAGGGCCAAATGGAGTGTTAAATGGCTAATAGAAGCCCCAGCAGACTGGAAGCAAGTTGTCTTGTGGGTTCGGAAAATGATAGCTTCTCATTTCATGAGGAAGTACTGCAAATTACGCACAATTTATATTGTTAATACATGACTTTGGATCCAAAATGAACTTAGAACGGTATGAAAAAAAAAACATGGAGAAGTAGAGACACTTATAATAAATATTTTTGTTTAGCCTGTGACAGGACTGCATAGACCAGAACGTTTGGTATTTGTAGTCTCGCACAGCCAGACCAAACTACAGCTAGTAGTATGGTCTGGAACCAAGCTATATTGTTTCGAGTATAGGGGGGAAACTGGGCGGCGCTAAGCCCAGGAAGCCGCAACATGTCCTTTCAAAATAGTGCAATTTGGTGCCGACCATGGACCTTATATAAAAGATGCCGACCAACACTGCTTAATGACGCGAAGCGTGTGTGAATGCGGGTGTGCAGCAACATTATGAGCTGAATACTATCAAACCATATCAAACACACGCGCACACTTTCTGTTTTCTCCCGTTCTGAGGGAGCATCAAACGGTAGGCTACAGCAGGGAATAGGAAGGGGAGGAGTTTGACACTGTTATCTAGCGGGAGCGCTATACTAGTTGTCAATATCCATTAGCCATACTAAGTATTTGAAATGCACGTTGAGAGCAACTGCTGGCACACTACAAATATGCAAAGACATTTTTGTTTTTTAATTATAATTATCTTTTTTTTTTTATTATCTGCAAAATCAAATTGTATACAAGTTTTGTAAAAGGAATACGATCAAACATTTTACCAATCCTAACTAATGGTATAAGATATTCAGCAGAGATTGTGCAAAGAAACCATCTGATATATGGGCTAACTTCAGTCCCATGCTCACCTACCGAGGCTGGCAGTGCCAAATGAAAATTCCTAGAATTTCTTAAAGGGCAAGCGTTCTCATCACCTGCACACTGGGGTGCAAACCTGCTGTGAGACCACTCTGTAGGGCAGAGAGCCAATGTCAACCGAGGTGAACCGTTCCAGCAACAAAAACAGCCAACACTCACAGACTCTGTAAACCCTTTGCAAGTGAACAGAGAAATAATGTCACAATAATGATGAACAAGCTTCATCATTCTGGTTTAAAATGTTGCCTTCTGACATAATCTATCACTATACTGTAAATATAGGGGAGAGTGGGGTGAGATGTGCCACTTTTTACTCAAAGCGATTTTAAAGTGAGGCCTTGACAGTTATGTCTCCAACTCAAATATGTACATATATTTCAGGATGTTGTGCATCCCTGGCAATAAAAACTTTGGATCCGGAATAAACTGTTTAAGAAATATAGCTTCCTGGAAAAAAAGTTGTCTTGTGGCACAACTTGCCCCCGGTGTGGTGTAAGTTGTGCCTTTGATATATATCTCATAAACTGTAATGCAATACAAATCCATAAAACAATTACTTATTTAAGGTTTATTTAAAGTAAATATTTTACAAAGATTGAAGGTCCATTTTCTTAAACAAGGCCTAGCAGATCTAGGTGGTTTTACCTGCAAACCTCACAATGACAAAGTCACCATCATCATCTTTCTGGCCATCTGAACTCTTTACCAGTGGTGTCGTTAAGTGGAATTGAGATGTCACTCTCTTCTGAGCTACTGTAGACAAACACTTTCTTTTGGTGACCAGCGTATACAGCCATGCCACTGGCACAACACTCAGAAATTTACTTTGCACTAGTTGCTCCGTGCTTGTGGAACCAACTGCCACCTGACAAATGTGATTCCCCTCCATGTATGCCTTTAAATCAAGGCTCAAAACCCATATGTACACCTGGCTTTCCATTAACTATCTTACCTGTGCACTACTATCTTTGTTTATATGTGGATGTATGGGCTTTATGTCTTTTATTTTTGTTATTTTACCTTCATTGTTTACCTACTGAATGTAATATGTACAGCACTTTGGACAGTGCAAACTGTTATAAATGTGCTTTTATAAATACATTTTACTTACTTACTTATAACTCACCTAGGACCTTTGGCACAAATCACCCCAACCCCAGAATTTTGGATAATTAGCAAGATGCAGCAGTTTAGTTTAGGGCTGACATCGTACTAACTGTATAGACTCAAAGTGTAGCATACTAAAGCACTAATAATGTGTCAAATATTTTCAAACGTGTCTATAATTGTTCAGACACAATAATCAAAAAACCTTGATCATGGAAATGTTACTTTGAAAGGCAAAACACAGTTTGTTGAGTTTAAATGTGCTTATATCGTATTCCTTGTGTCTCCCTTCTTTACAGGATGAGTCAAATGGATGGCTCTTCTTAAATATATGGTCACATTTCCAATTTTTTCTATGGTTTTCTAGAAAAAATGGGTGGCACAACTTCCCCACTGTCACAACTCAGTCCACTCTCCCCTATATATACTGTACACACTCACCGGCCACTTTATTAGGTACACCGGTTCAATTGCTTATGAAAACAAAAAGCTACTCTTCCGATCACATGGGCGCAACTCAAATGCATTTAGGCATGTAGAAGTGGTCAAGACAACAGCTGAAGTTATAACCGAACATCAGAATGGGAAGAAAGGGGATTTAAGTAACGTGGCAAGGCAGGATGGATCCATGCTTTCATGTTGTTTACGCCAAATTCTGACCCTACTATCTGACTTTCGCAACTGAAATCCAGTCAGTTCAGACCAGGCAATACTTTTCCAATCTTTTATTGTCCAATTTTGGTGACTCTGTGCAAATTGTAGCTTCAGTTTACTGTTTTTAGCTGACAGGAGTGGCAGAGAGGGTATTCTTCATACCCTGGTTGTAACGTGTGGTTATTTGGGTTACTGTTGCCTTTCTATCATCTTGAACCACTATGCCCATCCTCCTCTGATCTCTGACATCAACAAAGCATTTTTGTCCACACAAATGCCGCTCACTGGATATTTTTTTCTTTTTCGGGCCATTCTCTGTAAGCCCTAGAGATAGTTGTGCATGAAAATCCCAGTAGATAGCAGTTTCTGAAATACTAAGACCAGCCCTTCTGGCACCATCAACATTGCCATGGTCAAAGTCACTTAAACCTCTTTTCTTCCCCATTCTGATGCTCAGTCTTAACTTCAATAAGTTGTCCTGTCCAGGTCTACATGCCTAAATGCATTGTGTTACAAGAAAATGAACCGCTGTACCTAATAAAGTGGCCGGTGAGTGTATATAGGCATATAGATACTACTTGTACGTGCGAAAAAGGATGATGTGGTCAATGTAATAATAATAATACATTTTATTTATATAGTGCTCTTCTCTCACTCAGAGCGCTTTACAAAAACAAAACAATAAACAAACAAAAAGAACATGTAGAGTTGGGTTGGTGGGTGAACTAGGGGTAGGCGGAGGAGAAGAGTCGGATGGGTCTTGAGTTTGGACTGGAAGATGGTGAGGGACTCAGAGTCACGGTATATGTATTGTATGAGTAGGTGTCATAACACGGCGTTTTTATATTAAATGTGTTATACTCTAATTATGACAGAAAAGCTGTTTGGTCACTATTGCAGTTCTCTCATGATCCTATTTCAGACATTCATCATTCATTGTTTGGGAAAATTTGTAATCCACAACTAATCCAATACGCAGAAACTCTATCAGAATGAATTGCCTGTAATGCAGTTACTCAGGACTGTACGTTTGCAGTTTTTAGGTGAACTATGACAATAATGATGGCAAGTAACTGACTAGACAATCCATGAGACCTGGAACTACTTGTTTTCTGATTGATTGGGTTTGTAGTTCTACGTTGTACTATGGTGCCTATGTTTAGTGACTACTATTTTGTGGTCAGGTTCAGAGGGACTTGCCACATGATTGGCAAATTCATTTTCAATCACATCAGACAGTCACATTCAACATTGTTATGGTCTGAATTATTATTTAATACGTACCTGGGGTGAGTTGGATTTTAAACCCATTAGCCACAAGCCTGGGATCAGAGAAGAGAGCCGCTCCGTTTAGCTCAGGGCTTTGTTTCTCCATTTTGCACAAAACCTCAGTATATTCAGCTCCGCCTAGATTTCTATAGGGTGAGACAATGAGATGATTACAACAGTGTTTAATCATACACTATATAAGCCTTCAGGGTGGAGTCAGTGATTCTTGAAAAAGCTTGTTGACAAAATAACTGTCAAAATCAGTGAATATTTCTTCATGATCCGTTATCTGTCCGTACTGTGTGTGCGGCTTGGGCTGGAAAACTAAATCCAGTGTTAATACACAGCCTCAGTTCTGTAAAAGGGTGTGTAGACAAAGGGACCCACTGTAGCTAGCAACACACCCATGTATGGATCCTGGGCTAAAATTCGATTTTTTCTTTAGCAGACACACAATATGTACAGGTTGTGGATCGTGAGGAGATATTCAGCGATTTTGAAAAAAAGTGAATTTGACAACAATCATTCTTCAGAATTGCTGAATCCACCTTTAACAGAAGAGTAGAACAGAACAGTTCCAGTCAAAAGTTTGGACACACCTTCTCATTCAATGGTTTTTCTTTTTTTTCTTCCTTGTAGATTAATATTGTATGTAAGAAATTGGATTTGTGTGTAGTGTGCAGTTTCCCACTTGTAAAATAAAACAACGGTCATTGTTGGCATTTTGCTGGTGCAAAGTCAGTGATACGTTACCCATCTGTTAACTGCACAGGGTTCTGCAGACTCACTGCTGGAAGTATATTATTCTCTAGAAGTCTCTTAAACAGCAAGGCTTCCTCCACTCTGAATGGGTTTAACAACATCAGCCTCTGACCACATAAAATGACCCAGGCGCTCTGAGAGGCCAGTCGCTTTACAAGACGGAGGCCCCGTGGCACCGCGCTGCTCTGGGATGAAAGGCGCTGGAGCTGCAGCCGAAGGGAAGCGGCGCTGAAGGGGAGGGACTGCCAGGGCTTAGGCACAGGGTTCTTCACCTTCTTCTGGGGCTGTACAGAGAAGAGCTGGTCCAGGAGCTGCTGGTTGGACAGTGGACCTGCCTTGCGTTTCAGGCCCTTTGCATGGCCCCTTGGGGAGCTCACGCTCATAGCGCCGGGGCCTTCAGCAAAGGCCAACTTGGTCCTTTGGTCGTGGTGTTCAAGGTGTTTTTTGGCCTTCTCCTCATACCTGCAGAGTTCAACAGTCTTTTAGAGTTTCAATAGTAGTTGTAACTGTATGCATCATTAAGGTTGCCAGCATGTACTGATTTGGTTATTTGCAGAACAAAAAGATGCCAAAGCAGTTAAAACTGGCTAAAATAAAGGGGCACTCCACTGACTTTACACATGAAGTCCAGTTTATTAATCATCTTGAAGAATTAAGGGTGCAACAATTTATCAACTAATAATCCACTACTAAATAAGTCCCCAACCAATTTAATAGTCGTTTATTAGATGGTGACCTCATTGTGCCTGTTTTCCGCGCAATGGAGCTTAAATAAACATTGTTTTTCCAGAGGTGATGATGGAAATAGCCACCATGACACGACAGGTATAAACTCTTTTATTATTACCATGGGTATTTTTTACTATATAAAAGAGGTAAAAACAAAACCTAGCAAGACGGAGGCGGCCGCATCGGGGTCAACGAATGTCTCAAGTCTGGGAGCATTTCACCCTCAACCCTAGACTGTATATACTTTAAGCCCTCAACAAGGTAAAAACACAGCGTTATCTGCAACATTTGTTAGGCGGAGCTTTAGCATGGGACCACATCAGCAATGCAATATGCTTTTATAAAACAGATTAGCGAGACAGAGTTGAAATGGGGTAGAGAGAGAGAAATGACATGCAGAGAACCGGATTCAACCCAGGCTGCGAAGAGGACTGAGATGGGACGCTCTAACCACTACACCATGAGCAATATGATAGGGGAGAGTGGCCTAAGTTGTGCCGGTGGGGAAGTTGTGCCACCCCTTGTTTCTAGAAAACCATAGAAGAAATTGGAAATGTGACCACATATTTAAGAAGAGCCATCCATTTAACGTATCCTGTAAAGAAGGGAAAAACATGGAATAAGATATAAGCACATTTAAGCTCAAAAAACATTGTTTTGCCTCTAAAAGTAAAATTTCCATGATCAAGGTTTTTGATTATTGTGTCTGAACAATTATAGACACGTTTGAAAACATTTGACACATGTTTTAGTGCTTCAGTATGCTACACTTTGTGTCTATATAGTTAGCACGATGTCAGCCCTAAACTGCTGCATCATGCTTATTATCCAAAATTCTGGGGTTGGGGTGATTTGTGCCAGAGGGCCTAGGTGAGTTATAAGTAAGTAAGTAAGTAATGGCGCTTTTCCACCGGAAATGTAGCTCGACTCGACTCAACTCGACTCAGTTTAACTTGGTTTGGTAGCAGCACGGGTCGTTTTCCACCGAAAATAGTACCTCCTGAACGTGGGCGGGGTTGTCGTAAGGGGCTGAAAGCCAACTCCGGAGTCAAGTAGCAAAGCAGAAATTACGAGCAGTTGTTGCACTATTAACTGAACCAACCGCCAAAAACACGGATGAAAACTGTTTAAGAAATACCCCCCTTGTATCTGTTTGCTAAAAGAAGAAGAAGAATATTGCCACGGGCCGTTAAAAGGGAGGGTTTGTGTCCTGATGTGTGTGACTGCCACACAGTCAGCTGTAGGGATGCGTCACGTACTATGCACGTAAACACAGGCATGATAAAGTTGACTGTTAAGTGCTTGTTTCAGGATACGTGTTTTCAAATGCAAGCCGTGTCTCAGCCTGAATATTTTATTGAGGTAATCAGTGCAGTCCGAGGCTTGTAATGTAATCGCTCGCTATCATGTCTGTCCCAGCTTGCTGCTATAGGCTATTTAGCCTAGCTGCTATCCTCTCGTATGTTCAAAGTAACTTCCCCAACAACAGCTTGAGCTTAGCGAATATATGGAGAGAAAAAAATCGGGTCTGTGATGCAAATCAAATGAAAGAGAGCCAAAGAAGGCTGCACGCGGCGAGACAAAATAGTCCCGGAGAGTTGTTGAGAATCATGGGGAGAATAATCAACAGAATGAAGCCGGCAGACGGTAGTCTCTGGCCAATCAGCGGCCGGCCGTCTGCCGACGTCACCTTTTAGCTCGACTCAGCTCGCTTGGTCCCTAGAGCGAGGTGATACTAAAAAACCAGCCGCTAGCAGGTACCAGGTACCATGAAATTGCGGTGGAAACGCCAAAAATGCGAGTTGAGTCGAGTCGAGTCGAGCTGATACCATGCGGTGGAAAAGCGCCATAAGTAAGTAAGTAAGTAAGTAAGTAAGTAAGTAAGTAAGTAAGTAAGTAAGTAAGTAAGTAAGTAAGTAAGTAAGTAAGTAAGTAAGTAAGTAAAATGTATTTATAAAAGCACATTTATGACAGTTTGCACTGTCCAAAGTGCTGTACATAGTGCATTCAGTAGGTAAACAATGAAATAACAATAACAAATATAAAAGATATAAAGCCCATACATCCACATATAAACGAAGATAGTAGTGCAGAGGTAAGATAGTTAATGAGGAGGAAAAAACAGGGTGTACAGATGGGTTTTGAGCCTTGATTTAAAGGCAGAAATGGAGGGGGAATCGCATATACAAGGTGGCAGTTGGTTCTACAAGGGCGGAGCAGCTAGTGCAAAGTACATTTCTGAGAGTTGTGCCATTGGCATGGCTGTTTACGCTGGTCAACAAAAGAAAGTTATTGTCTACAGTAGCTCAGAAGAGACTGACATCTCCATTCCACTTAATGACACCACTGATGAGAGTTCAGATGGCCAGAAAGATGATGATGGTGACTTTGTCATTGTGAGCTTTACAGGTAAAACCATTAGATCTGCTAGGCCTCGTTTGAGAAAACTGTCCTTCAATCTTTGTAAAATATTTATTTTATTTACTTTAAATAAACCTTAAATAAGTAATTGTCTTATGGATTTGTCTTGCATTACAGTTTATGAGATATATATCAATGGCACAATTCACCACATGGTACAGTGGTTGACACTAACGCTTGCCCGGGGCAAGTGAAAATAATGTTGGGGCAAGTTGATATTGCTTTTTGGTTGCCCGACCGGGCAAGTGGATTTTAGATGAGTTGTCAGTAGTCTAAGCTATTTATTCATGTGTTTTAGAGTCCGCAAAACAATTTTTTCCCCGCTAACTCACACAAAATAGATCGGCTATATTTACTATTGAGCAGCTGTGGCAGCCAGCAGCATCACGCTCTCTCGCTCGCTCTCTCTCTCTCTCGCTCGCTCACTCACACACACACACACACACACAGACACAACAGCCTGTGTGCGCGCAGTTTCGCTGTCTACGTTCCGAAAGCCGGCTCTATTAGGCTACGGACCTGGTTCCGCTATATTCAAACCCCAGAAATCAATAACGTTTGAGCTTATCGATACCGCTATGGCGTCCACATGATGTAATTTTAAATATCGAGTAGAGTCGGGTCATCTTCATCTAATTAGGCCTACTTTGGCGAATTATTCCATCACTGGTCTGCATCATAGACTGTAAAAGTGTCGTACCTTCCACTGTCTTGAAGAAACTCCTTCAACCCGCTTCAACTCTGTCTCCAAACAAAAAAAAAAAAAAATCCGTCCGCTGAGCTGCTGCCGCTGCAGACCATGCTGCAGACGGGCTCGGCACCGTCTCATCATTCATTCAAAGCAGCGTTGATCAACAAACGCAAACGAGAGACTGTGTCGCAAGTCCCGCAGTTAAAAAACGTGATAGTTTTTAAATCCATATTAAAATCTGCAGGATAAGAACTAAAAAAAAAAAAAAAATCGCTAACGGTTCAAATGTGATGTGTTCAGGTCGGCTCAGTAAAATGATTATTAGGCACAGGTCAATAAAATGACATCATGATGTGTTTCAAATGTAACAAGTTTTTCGTGAGAAGCTTGAATAATACAGTTTGGTTGAAAAACTTGTTTCCCCAGCAATATAAAATTATTAGTAGGCCTAAATATGGAATTATGACCTGTTTAAAGTCCTATCCTTAGCTCTTCTAATCTTATAAGCAATTAAAGCAATAATACCAGTTCTCTTTTAACAAAATAATAGAAAAGTATCGATAAAGATTTGGATTGTGGAGTCTTTATAATGGTATCAATATGAAAATAAATTAATGATCCCCCTCCCTACTTACAGTATAACTGGACAATAGCTTTAACATGGTGGACTTTAATCATTTTATGGCAGACTATCACTTTTTCGCACAATGTGACCGTTTTAAATAAGTTTAATTTTTATGAACACTTTTGTGTGGAAGCTTACCTTCAGCTTGACTCTGAGCTAGACTGAGTTTTCTGAGACCCCCAAAACCAGGCCAGGTGCCTGGCAAAAAGAGGCCCTTTCACGAAGCTGCAGCAGGACCAAGCTCTTGGCTGTATGTGTGATGTCATGATATCTAGGCTTATATGAATTGTTGTTGGTTGTATGTGGTCAGGATGAGACAAGTAAGCTGTGTTTGCATTTAAGAGATACGGTTCGCTAAAATGTATAATTTAATTAGCCTATATATCATTGTTTAACAGTTTTTTTGGGCAAGTGAACACGACATTCGGGCAAGTAAAACATTACCTGTACTTGCCCTATGGGCAAGTGCTTTTGAAACCTTAGTGTCAACCCCTGTGGTATTCTCTCCAACGGCACAACTTACACCACACCGGGGGCAAGTTGTGCCACAATACAACTTTTTTTCCGAAAGCTATATTTCTTCAACAGTTTATTTCTGATCCAAAGTTTTTATTGCCAGGGATGCACAACACCCTGAAATATATGTACATATTTGAGTTGGAGACTTTACTGTCAAGGCCTCACTTTAAAGTCACTTTGAATAAAAAGTGGCACAACTTAGGCCACTCTCCCCTACTTTGCTTGGTACTCGCTCGCTGCAAAGCACGGTCCACTGTTCTAAATGTTGCAAATACAATTTAAAATTGTATACGGAAATCACCATTGATGTGTTTAAAGCTAAATGAGAGCACAAAAGAGGCCAATAGTTCCTTTACACTCACAGCTGATGTGCAGTGTTCAACATAACTTTTTTTTCCTACTGGCCCGCCGGGCCAGTGGATCCGGGTTTTACTGGCCCCTTGTATATTTTCACTGGCCCTGCACACACTTTTTTTTTTCCTTCATAATTTAGTGTCAATAATTATAATACCTGTATTAGAAAAATAAAGAAATAACCAGATCTAAAGGGAATCTATACTGTAACAGTATAGATATTCCCTTTAGATTGTTATTTTTCTTTTAGTTAATTATATGAAATGTTGATATTGCTCATACACATAATATAAAACCAGGCAAACATATTGAATTTGAAGCCTACAACTGAAAGTATGTTGAAAGAGTGGGCCAGTATTTTAAAGTCCAGTAGTTTGATGGTTGTTTTTATTCTTGAATTTGGGCAGTTTAATGAATAGTTCACCTGCAGAAGTCATGTTCAAACATAAAAAATAAAAAAAAGAGATCTGATCATTCTTTGTGGTGTGGTAGGCTGTTTTTATTACTTTCTCTATATGCATTAGGGATGTGAATGTGTCGACTGAATGACCGGTTTTCCACTTGCACTCAAGATAGAAATCCGAAAATCAGTGGTTATGCAGTTTTTTTTAAATGGGAGATTTCAACGTGTATGCGAGCGAGTTCAGGTCTGGTCGTGAGCGCGCTGCAGGATTGTCACTTCTCCATGAAGTGTCAGTTTCACATAAGAGTCCGGTGTGGGACCATTTTTTCAAACTATTGATAAAAAACAATGCAGTGCAAAATATGCAGCATAAGTTAAACGCTCGTCTAAGACTATGACGTTAAATCACCTTAGAAACACACAATGCCTTCGTCCGATCACAGCAGCGTTTCACCGTGTGATCTCGCCAGCGAGTGAGCCGCCGCACAGATGAACTGTGGTTTGTGGCTAAAATAATAACCGGTGATATTCTCCCCGTTAGCGATTTCAATGGGAAAGACTTCCGCGATCTGATTGAATGTCTCGAGCCTGAAAACACAGTGCTCGAGTCGCGCAGTTGTAAACCGACACAATCACCGGAGACGCATTCACAGCGTTTAAATAACGCCTCTCATTTGTATTACCATTGGGGCTTGGATGCAAATACTGTAACTTTACGGCGGCAGATAAAGGAAAAGCGCTGTTATCATTTTCTGCACCTCAACCTCTGCTGTGGGAAGAAAGAAAGGGGGCAAAGCAAGTCGATTGATTTGTTGACTCGCAGGCGGACGGTAGGCAGCTCTGCCAACGGAGCGAGAGTGCACCCGCTTGTTGCCAAAACGCCCACGCATCGGTTGTCCACTGGCCTTTCATTAAAAAATATGTTTTATATTAGTTTTATTATATTAAGTCTTAAATAAACACTGCTTTCATTCCGACTCTCAACGCGCATTTCAATGAACCATGATATAGTCTACAAAAATATACTGAACTGTGATTGGCCAGTCACTGGCCCGGGCGGGACAGTGACTGGCCAATCAACTTGCCCTGCATATGATTTTACTGGCCCCGGGCCATCGGGCTATACGTTATGTCGAACCCTGGATGTGTGAAGAATTTTAACCCTTTTATATATATATTTTCATATCAGCACTTTGACTGTCCTTGTTTTTAAATGGGCAAATATATTTATCTTTTGTATCAGCAGTAGCCTAATCAGCAGCAACATTGAGCCATTGGGTAATTTTACTATTCATAATCCGATTAATCGACTAATTGTTTCAAAATAGTTGTTAGTTGCAGCCCATTATGAATATTACTAAATCTGTGAAAACAGTTGTATTTTGTGTTATGTGGCTCTGGTGGAAGCTTTCCAAGGTTTGAGGGAAAATAACCCTGATTGTTGTCACATGCAACATTTCTAACAAAAAGCCTGCTTTAAAAACAGCAGATGTAGGCTATGACAGAAGTGTGCATTTAGGAGGCAGGAAGAGCTATTGATGTAATGATTAAGTTGCATTATGGGAATTGTAGCATCCAGTGTTTTGGGAGTTAGGCCCACACTAGGAACTAAAGGTCCCCTAACAAGTAGGGGAGAACGGGGTAAGTAGGTACACTTTTTACTCTAGTGAGAATGGCTTATCACCTAAACATCTTTCAATAGTCATTCATACATTAAATTGAAGCTTAAGGTGTTGGCTTGAAATATGTATCCCTCACTTTTTCTATCTTATTGTAATAAAGAAGAAATTAATCATCAAAGACACCCTTACACATACCCCATGTGTTTGACAACCGACCCCTTGGGGTTGTTTGTCACAATGTTATCTTAATGGGAATAATCTTAAAAATAACGCAAGAAAGTAGAACTAAATTTGAAAGTTTAATTGCATTGTCAAGTTGACAAATAGGCCTACATAACTTACTGTAGCCTTGGCAGCTGGTCTAGTTTGGGATGCACTGGGTTGTTTTGATTTTGTTGCCCTTTTTTCTTTTGCATGCTAGCTGCCTTTTCCTGCTCTATTCTTTCCTTCTCTGGGGTGTCAGTGAGGATACAGCTTGACAATTTCTTTCGTTATTGGGTTCCTTTTATGGCTGCAGCCTTGAGATAACATGTGACAACCAACCCCCCAAAAAATGTGACGACCAACCCCAACTTGAATTTCTTGCTAGCATCAAGGCCAACAACCATCTGACAACTAATTAGCTTGCTAACCACAATCTAAAATATAGTTTACCCTTCACACTTTGTATGGGTAACAAGTGTTTTGTTATAAACCCATTGTGTAAAAGCCTAGAAGAAAAATACTGAGGAGCTAAATATTTTCAATTTGACATGAAAAACACAAACAGTCCTCTCACCTCAAATTCAGCAGTCTAACTCCAAGGAAGACTATGTAGGTGACCTCTGATCCCAATTCTGGATATTTACATACCAAAATTTCATAGACAGCGCCTTCTGGTTCCGAGATATAACGATTGTGACAACCAACCCGTGTGACAAATTACCCCGTTCTCCCCTACATTTCTCAAACACAAAATAAGTGATATAGGCCCAAACAGGTCTAACACATCTTGCTTTATATAAAAGTTTTTTCCTGTTGACAAAATGATTTTATGTTTTCTTTAGTGTAGCACAACTGTTTGTTGTCTACTTAAACATTAAGATACTGAGTACCACCTTGTTCCCACTGTATATGCAGAGAACTTGTTATGAGAAATATATATTCATGTTTCCATAGATCTTCATATGTTAAGCATTATGGCTCACACTTAGACACCCCATTATTTAAATAGCCTTTCTTGTGAAAGTGTGTCAGTGTAATTCCTAGAAGTAGTGTGCCATTTAACGGTGGCGCTGAACGGAGCCAAGTCCTTGCCACATCTTATTGCATGTGTTAAGACAGCAGTACAGCAAGGCAAGATTCTAAACAGATGTCTTTTTCCATACACTCTTCCATACCTTATATAAGGCCCTAAGTACATCTGATACACATTTTCCAACATGAAATTACTTTAAATGGCCTGCACATTGTAATGTGCTCTCTGACCTGCAAAAACACAATTGTATACATTTACACTGTAGCTACGTACATCTCAGACTAGAGACAGGCGCAAATTACATAACTTGTGCCGGGACAAAGACGCACAAATGACGCAAAAATGCCCATTCATCAGACCACCCTATTTTTGTTATGTATGTGTGTTTTTTCAAATAACTATCCCTTTAATTAATGTCTTAACTTCATTAATGTAAACCACTTGAGTGTAAGGGAACAAGGGTCAAATACAAGCACAGATTACCTCCATCTGCTCTGTTCTAAATCTGACCCCGACTAGCCCACTTTGTGTCACTCCTCAATACCATTTGTGAAGAAAGTGTAGGTGACACTTTGGAAGATGTTTCTATGGATGTGGAAGCAGGACATTAAACAAATATGTAATCTATGTGGGGTTCCTATGTAGAAATCAGGAAATATCATATATTGTACAATACAGAGGGAATTATTAGTTTATATCAGTCAATATAACATTCAAATCTTAGTGTCACTATAGTTTAGTTAAGGGCCATAGTGTCACTCACTGGTATAATTAACAATGTTTAGGGACCATTCATTCGGGATCTTAAGACAATGTCATCTACTTCAGACACATTTGTCTGGAAATAAGAAACGCAGCTCCTATCAACAGTTTCCAGACGATGCTTTTCACATGCAAATGACAGGTCAGACTTTCCCTCATTCATTCTCTCTCTCTCTCTCTCTCTCTCTCTCTCTGCCTTGCAAAAAAAACAAGAAATGGAAAGTAACAACTGCTTGGAAAAAGGTGAAGGTCTGGAAACTCACTTCTTACGGTCTTCCTCCCTCAGAGTTTTCCACCTCTGGAGCACTGCGTCACTAATATCCTGCACGCTGGCTGTGGGCCGCTCTCGGAGGATTTCTCCTCTGGCCTCCTTCTCGAACAGGGCGGCGGGGGACGGCGGTGCCCTCAGGGCGCAGTTGCTGATGAGGTCGTAGGCCGTCAACGAAGCACGCTTCTCTGTTATGGCGTTGAAAATCTTCTTCTTGATCTCTTCTGTGTCAGGAGAAGCATTGTTTTTTGAGGGCTGGTGTATTTTGACGGGCTGCAAGGGCTCCAGTGACACAGGGTCCATCAAAGCCGTCCCCCTGCTCCATTCCTCGGCTGATAAGAACTGCTCTTTGCTTGTGTCCGCACCTGGCACAGTAGCATTGTCCTCCAGTGTCTCATTGGACTTGCTTGCTGGACCTGTGTTTGCTGCTGTCTGAGTGCAGCTCTCGTCAACATACAGAGAAAAGTTGGACTCGAGTCCGGCCGGAATCTGGTTGACAATCCAGTCGTCTGCTATTGAGGAAGAAGAGCTGTTGTTTGAGGTGTGAAGGTCCGGTAATGCATCAGTGCCTATTGTTGTCTCACTGCGTTTGGGTGCATCTTTGAGGGAGTTACGATTGCAGTTGGTGAGCCTGTCATCCCTCTGTACACCCTGTACATTGTCCAAATGTGAAGCGTCAGTCCGCAAAGATCTAGACGATGAGGGACATGTGTCACAGCTTAGCTGCTTCTCAGCCGGTGGATCAGCGCTAGGCCGATAGCCATAGAGAGAAACCAGAAATGCCTCTAGCGCGGTCAACACGGCCTCCTAAATTACAGATAGATCACATGATTTGAGAATTTTATTTCCAATCACATCTGGTAGGATCAGATTTTGAATGAAATTAGCTTGGTGTCTGATGAATATGCTGACTGAATATACTACAACATCAACTGATAAGCTTGAATTCCATAGTTACCTTGTCATGTAGAAGAACCTGGGTCTTGTCTGGTGTCATATTGACGTCGACTGATGAGGGTGAAACTGTGATTTTAAGCATCACAGTGGGGTAGCGGCTTCGGGCGGAGTCATCTGGATACTGAGCAGTATAGTGCTGACGCAACAACTGATTTTGATCACACCGTCCAATCAGGATGAAGTTGAAGGTAAATATATTTAAAAGGAAGAAGAAAAAAAAAGGAAAAGTATCAAGTATTCATTGTATAATGAGTATTGTATAGATAGATATAGATAAAGATATCCAAAATGACTCTACCTTCATTATATCTTTGTGATGGACAGGTCTGTTGTTGATGAATAGAAATGTTTTGTCAGGGTTAGACGAGCTTGTAGAAGAGTAATCCGCTCCAGCCTTTGGTAAAAAGCCTTCTAAAACAATCTGAATAAAAGAAAACAAAATGACAATATTAAGAATCAAACAAATTACAATCAAAAAGTGTCATACATGAACTTGCCCCCACCGGAAAAAGAAAAAACTAATACAAAATAGGAAAATATGACATTTCAGTTCAAATAAATGGCTGAATTTGGCAGGGATTTTTTTTAAATGAGAACTTCATGCTTTTGCAAACATTTCCTAATGTACATGCTCAGTAGCTGGCTGGCACAGGGCCAAAGGTACAACAGTATAACCTGGACATTACATAAACGTTAGTCATTATGTTTTCATTAGGACGGCAAGTTTGATCCATTCCACTGACGGCATAGCTGCACAGCTGGAAATGAAGCCATTATTTCTAGTTGTATATAAGCAAACATGCACTCAGCTCCACTCGCATGATACCATGCATAACCTGCCACAGCATAATAAAGAGGTTGCGTACAGCTGCATATTGTAAGCACATTACACCACTTGTTTCAATAACTCCTTTACATTTCTGATGACCAAATAACCAAAGTTATTTTCAATGTCAATTTTGAGACAATCAAGATGGACAGTCGGTGAGATGCCCGAGTGTGTTGGACATTTTTCTATTAATATTTTCAACTTTAAAATTTGCATCACTCATGTTGACCTTTCACCTAGAATCATGCAAGAGACGGTTCTCATGCGCGAAAAGTGATGACTCCACATAAAACTGAACAGTGGCACTTAAACCTCCATTATGAATGTAAGCTTGTAAGAAATTATGGAAAGCTCTTAATGTTCGACAGACTTTTTTTTCTCTTTCCACATGGCCTAGGGCTCATTATCAGCAGCGAACGCACGCCAATGAAGTTAACAAATGAACTGCTGTTTCAGGTCGGGGCACATATGCTTCTCTCTATTTCTGCTCATTAGGGTCACTTTATGAGAGCACGAATGGCACCTCTGGCCCCAAGAGGTCCGCGGGTATGTGTAGTCATGCTGCCAAAAAAACTGTCACATTTAAGTTGTGCAGAGGAGTAAGCTCTTGCAACTCTCCCCGAGCTAGGCCCCGGTGAAAATTGTCAACCTGGCTCCTTTGATCACTGAGCTTTGGTGTTGGGGACAGGGGAAGAGAGAAACATTCTCTTTCACTGCTACAGGTAGTAAGAGCTAAAGGTCAAAGGTGGTTCTCATAACCGGACACCAAATAACAACAACAAAGAGGTAAAAATGAGAGAGAAACAGGGTGAAAAGGGCTGCTCCATATCTGTCAGAGCAGATTAGTTGGGAGCCTGGCAGCAGGTACGAAGCCACATGACACCTACCGTGACCAAGCAGAAAGTTACAGCTCAACAGTAATTCCATTACGATGGGCACAGCAAAGCTTAGCTAACACAAAAAAAAAATCACTAACTGTTCATCAGAAATGAACTCAAGAGAAAAGGGCAAAGGGAGTAAGTTGGCCGGCCACCAACTGACCACATTCGCTGGCTTCAGACCAGGCGTTCGTGATGAGGTTATTAGCTCACGCCAGTCAAGTATTATGTGCGTGCTCTCATTTTCACTCTAAAAGGTATTCGTTTTAACCAGGCATTCAATGTCATATTGAGAGTTGTAATTAGAAGAAGTGTAATGTGTAGATGGGATATTGAGTCGTTAACATTTTCAACATATTTTTTTTTTCCCAAATAAGTATTTTTTCTTAATTCTAAGACTCATTCAACATTCTAGAAACAATATATTATTTAAACAACATGTGATCCAAGTTGAATTTAGACTGATAATGAGACAACGATGACGTTTAATTTAAGGATGGACTTGTTGACAATGAGCATTATAGTGTGTGTGTTACAAAGGTGAACTGCCATAATGGTTTCAGGATAAAGGGCAAAGGGACATGGGAGCCACAGTGTGAGCCAAAGTAAAGAATGAGAGGTGTGTGCACGGAGTCGGAGGGCTTAGCATGCGGCTCGGTGCCCAGCTATGTGCCTGTGACGCTCATCCATCAGAGGGCAATGCACGCCATGCAGCCTCTTCACATTCACCCACATCATTTGTTACGATCCTCGAAGGTGACTTTGTCCAGCTGAGAATGGCCCATGTGAAACAGTTGACCATGAAACCACAGGAAGGAACCTGTCAATGTGAGCACTACAAACATTCATATGACATAACTTCAGCTCTACATTGTCATGGACAGGGTGAACTATTTGAAACAAATCCGTACAATTTAACTGTACAATCAGCACTGACTTACTTAGCATACATTGTGTTTGATTATCACTGGCCTTTTTTAACATGTTTTAATTACTTTTAATTGTTGACTTAATGTTTTCCTGTTAACTTTTTAGTGTTAGCTTTTTTACTGTTAACAGAGGTGATTAATATATTTTGCATCATACCGATGCTTTTGTTATTGGCACTTTCCTCTTTTGCTGCTGTAACTATGAAAATGTCCCCACTGTGGATTATTCTTATTATAAAGGATTATCTTATTTTATCTTAAAATGTGGACTGATATATATATACAGTGCTGTTTGAAAGTTTGTGAACCCCTTGAGCATTTTGGAATTTTATTGTGTTTAACTGTGTTTATTAAAACATTTGTATCAATACCAGTATTTTTTATATGAAATAACAGATGTTTGTTTATCAATTCAACATTTTACTTTTCCAGAAATCAATTGTTAAAAGAGATAAAACAAATTGTTTGCCAACTGTTTGTGAACCCTAAGCATTGCTTAAATCGAGCAGGTACAAACAACCAGGTGGGCCAAACTGATTGGTGAAATAGACCAATGTAATGAGAGATCTTTAGGGAAGAAATTGGGTGGCACAAGGTAAAACAAAGAAAAAACCAAGTCAGTTTAGGCTCACCAAAGTGAACCCATATAGGTCAGCTATAAATTCATATAAAAAAGTTTGAGCTCCATCGGTCCACCGTGAGGCAAATCATCTACAAATGGAGAGCTTTAAGAATGACTTAACATCTGCCTAGAAGTGGACTTCCTTCAAAAATATCCTCAAGCGCCACAAGAAAAGTGATTTTTCTGGTAAAAGCCAACCCAAACATTACATCTGGAGATTTGCAGATCATTTGGCACCACCGTTCTTCACTTGGGATAAGGTTCTCTTGGTGGTACGCAGAGTTGTGTTTTTGCCCAAACATGGTGGTTTTGGTTGTGACCAAACAGTTAAATTTTGGACTTATCTGTCCACAGAATAATTATTCTGGTATCTCCAGGTGCTCTCTGGCAAAGTTGTGACAAGCAGTTTTGTTCTTTTTTGAGAGCAGAGGCTTCTTCATCAACCCTCCCATGAAAGCCATGTTGACTGAGTTTTCTCCTTATTGTGGAACCAAGCACATCTGTCCCAGATGCTGCAAGAGAGGTCTGCAAATCACTAGATGTAATGTTTGGGTTGGCTTTTAAAGCTGCAGTTGAGAGTTTTTTCACTGTAATATTTGGCAAAACTGTCATAATAGCCATTCAGCTATATGTAGGTGAAGTGGTCTGAAAATATTTTTTCATCACTTTGCTCCCCCCTGCCTCTGTGTGCTGCCCCCCAAAATTGCCACCGCTCATGTTAATTTTGACCAATCAGAGCGAGGCTCAGATACTCCGTTCTTATTGGCTGTGGGACTGTCCGTTCACTTGGCAACGACGCTGATGCGTCAGTTGCGTGAGCGTTCACGACCCTAGCAGTCTGAAACTACTGTTTGGCCCTACTACGGCAGACAGCGAATAGCAATGTCTTCACCAACGAACTATCTATACTATACTATCTATGCAACGAACCCTCAATTTACCATTCCCCGGATACCAACAACTAACACGGTGGGAGGACAGTGTGTACACAGAGACTGAGAAACACCGAGGAGGAAATGTAGTCGGGCGGCTGTTGCTGTATGAAGCCGCTCGGGGTTAGAAGACGTGTGGAAAGTGAGCCAGGAGAATGGGCTTCCTTTGGCTGTGCTTTAGCTGATAAACCAAGTTAGCACCGGTCGGATAGCATTAGTTAACTCACCCGGTTGTGTGCAGCCACCACCTCCATATAATGAACCGAAACATAACTGCTAAGTCCGGGGAACTTTCACGAAAAGTACAACGAAGCACCGGTGTTTATCTACGCCAGCCACGGTCCCGTCACAGCCAGGTAGGCTACTTGCCTTTATTTTCTACTGCCTGAAGCCGCTCGGGGTTAGAAGACGTGTGGAAAGTGAGCCAGGAGAATGGGCTTCCTTTGGCTGTGCTTTAGCTGATGAACCAAGTTAGCACCGGTCGGATAGCATTAGTTAACTCACCCGGTTGTGTGCAGCCACCACCTCCATATAATGAACCGAAACATAACCGCTAAGTCCGGGAAACTTTCACGAAAAGTACAACGAAGCACCGGTGTTTATCTACGCCAGCCACGGTCCCGTCACAGCCAGGTAGGCTACTTGCCTTTATTTTGTACTGCCGTGCACACAATGGTGCTGTAAATGTGTTTGGTATGGTGCTCCCTTGCTGTTTGTGTGAATCTACAATGCTGTTTTAAGGCTATTTGTTCCGTTCAGTTGCTGTTAATTTGTCTTTTGGCACAATTGTTGGCCGTGTTTTTGTGCGGACATGATCGCTGTTGTGTCGGGTCGGCCAAGGTTGATTAGGGGAATAAATATATCGGGGATGGGGGGGAGACACTAGGTGCGTTGGGTGCAACATGAACGCGCTTAGCTGTCGTTCGGAGGGAGGAGCTGCAGCAGGTAGAGCGTTGCGAAAACAGCCGTTGGGATCCCAACGGCTGAAATTCTCAACTGCAGCTTTAACTGAAAAATCCCTTTTTTTGTGGTGCTTGTGGATATTTTTGAAGGAAGTCTACTTCTAGGCAGATGTTCAGTCACTCTTAAAGCTCTCCATTTATATATGATTTGCCTCACGATGGACCGATGGAGCTCAAACTTTTTTTTAAATTAATTTATAGCTGTCCCCAGACAAATGTGCAGCATCACAACTCTATTCCTGAGATCCTCTGAGATTGTTTTCCCTTTTGGCATGTCTGACCTGTATGGGTTCACTTTGGTGAGCCTAAACTGACCTGGTTTGATCTCTGTTTTATCTAGTGCCGCCCAATTTCTTCCCTACAGATCTCTCATTACATTGGTCTATTTTATCAATCAGTTTGGCCCACCTGATTGTTTTTACCTGCTCGATTTAAGCAATGCAGCTCAGGGTTCACAAACTTTTGCAGATACAACAGTTGGCAAATAATTTGTTTTATCTCTTAACAATTGATTTCTGGAAAAGAAAAATGTTGAATTGATAAACAAACATCTGTTATTTCATATAAAAAATACTGGTATTGATAAAAATGAATTAATAATGGTTAAACACAATACAATTCGAAAATGCTCAAGGGGTTCACAAACAGCACTGTACAATATAGGTGAGAGTGGAGTGAGTTGTGCCAGCGGGGAAGTAGTGCCACCCTTTGTTTCTAGAAAACCATAGAAGAAATTGGTCATGGGACCACATATTTCTGAAGAGCCATCCATTTGACTCATCCTGTAAAGAAGGGAGACACATGGAATGAGATGTAAGCACATTAAAGCTAAAAGAAACAGTTTTTTGCCTTTCAAAGTAAGATTTCTATGATCAAGGTTTTGTGATTATCGTGTCTGAACAATTATAGACACGTTTGAAAACATTTGACACGTTTTAGTGCTTTAGTATGCTACACTTTGAGTCTACACAGTAAGCACAATATTAGCCCTAAACTGCTGTATCATGCTACTTTTTCCAAAATGCTGGGGTTGGGGTGATTTGTGCCAAAGGGCCTGGGGTGAGTCGTAAGTAAGTAAGTAAAGGTGCGAACACACTGCACTCTGCGGCGCGGCGGTTGGCCGCGCGAATCGCAGGATCCGCGCCGCCTGATAATTTTGGCTCATTTGGCTCATTTGTGTCCGCCGCCGGCCGCCGCCCGATGACTCATTGAATGTGCACGTGGTCCCGAAGTGAGTGACGTCGGGAGGAGCTCAACGCTGATTGGCTATCGCGGCGCGGCCGGCGGCGAAAAGTTCAATATTTCAACTTCTGCGGCGGCCGCGCCGCCCCATTCGCGCCGCGCCTGGCCGCCCCTGGCCGCGCCGCGTGAACCGCTCGCCGCCGCCGCCAGCCGCCGCCGATTCGCGCGGCGGCGCTCGAAATACATTGACTTTCTCTGTAAACTCGCCGCGCGGCGATGTGCAGTGTGTTCGCACCTTAAGTAAGTAAGTAAGTAAGTAAGTAAGTAAGTAAGTAAGTAAGTAAGTAAGTAAGTAAGTAAGTAAGTAAGTAAGTAAAATGTATTTATAAAAGCACATTTATAACAGTTCACACTGACCAAAGTGCTGTACATCGTGCATCCAGTAGGTAAAAAAGGAAGGTAAAATAACAATAACAAAAAGACATAAAACCCAGATAGTACTGCAGAGTTAAGATAGTTAATGGGGAGGAAAAGCCATGGTGTACAGATGGGTTTTGAGCCTTGATTTAAAGGCAGAAATGGAGGGGACATCACGTATGTCAGGGGGCAGTTGGTTCCACAAGCGCGGAGCAGCTACTGCGAAGTACATTTCTGAGAGTTGTGCCGCTGGTCACCAAAAAGAAAGTGATTGTCTACAGTAGCTCAGAAGAGACTGTCATCTCCATTCCACTTAACGACACCACTGATGGGATTTCAGATGGCCAGAATGATGATGATGAGTCTGCTGGTGACTTTGTCATTGTGAGCTTTGCAGGTAAAACCACCTAGACCTGCTAGGCTTTGTTTAAGAAAATGTATTGACAATCTTTGTAAAAAAAAGAACTGTATTTACTTTACATAAACCTTAAATGAGTCATTTTTCGAATGGATTTGTCTTAGCCCCAACGTACTCTCTCCAAAGGCACAACTTGCCCCCGGTGCGGGATAAGTTGTGCCGTTGGAGAGAGTACGTTGGGAGACCATTTTTTTTCCGAAAGCTATATTTTTAAACAGTTTATTTCAAATCCAAAGTTATTGTTGCCAGGGATGCACCACATCCCAAAATATCCATAAATATTTTAGTTGGAGACATTACTGTCAAGGCCTCACTTTAAAGTCCCCACTCTCCCCTTTATATATATACAGTATATAATATTTTTTAGTAATGCACATAAATGCATTTTCCAAAGCAAAAGGAAACTGTTTCAAACAAACGCAGGTATCTTCTCCAAAACCTGTAAGTCAATATTATATAGCATTTCTCTCTCATCTGTACATTCTCCCCTTAACTAACCTCTGGTTGCTCCTGACGATGGTGGCAAGGGAGCAGGTTGGCAACGACACTGGAGCCCAGTGTAGCAATGAGGGCGCTTCGGTGATCGGCCGCCTTGGCCTTCTGCCAAACCACCACCTGCAACAATATGACACCAGTCAACCTCAGTGGGTCCACTTGAGGCCAATCACGCAGCAAAAACACCTGTCAGGATAGGAACCAGGCCACGGAGCCGCAAACATACCTGGAGTTTTATACATTTTGTCTCTGTCATAAGATTCAACAAGAGACGGAGAAAAACTTCTGTTCAAATGGTCCAAACTTCGCTATATCAGTTTAGGTTTGAATGTAAGGGCTGAGAACATAAAAATATATGATACAAAGAGTGGTTGCCAAAGTAAAAATAAATTAGTATTTAAACTAAACATTATAAAATAAACAAGAAAGGCATTATTTCGACTTTAAGCCCGAGATTTGACATCTACTTACAGACATATTGCTGTGAAAATAGCAGAGGTTATGGAAGTTGGTGCTATATTAAATCTTAGGAACTCTGCGATTACAAACATTTAGTTAATACTATGATTTTGTTCATGGATTTGAGACACAGAAGTTCAAATTATGATTAAACTAAAAGAAAACATGAATATTTGCCCAGTTTTAATTACATTTCATTAAGCATTTTAAAATTCTGTCAGAGCAGCAAATGTTTTAGGTAGAAGAATATGTTGTCACCCACGAGTAGGCTTGTAGTTTGTGTCCACCGGTGAATATGTCTCCTGGGTGTTGATTTCTAAAAAGCATGTGCTCTGTTGCGGGGGCATGTCTCAGCTATTAAATACGCAATTTGGCACATGTAAACGGATCACTCCTGTAAACAGTTATTGAAGAGGCCGTGAAACACGACACAGGGCCGAATAGCAGAGTTGGAGATAAAGGATAGGGGCAACCGAATGCTGATTGTACCAAATGGGCTCGGTACCCTCCCCTGACGACTGATTTCTATGAAAGTTATATGGTGGTCGTGTGGCCCCTCCGTGACCCACACACCTCCTATACACTTCTGTGTACAAACTGGCTGCAGAGGCCTGAAACCGTATCTGGGGTTAAGTCCACAGCTGTGTTCAGCAATTTACTCAGGCGTCATAATCAGCCAAATCACAGTTCACAGTCAGCAATATTTGTGTTTGGGGCACCTGACAGTTATCCTTAGTGGCGGTGGGAAAGGAACACGAGGAATGGAAATGTCTAATTGCTAAATAATTGCACCGCAGATTTATGTAATAGAATGTAATAGAATGTAACCCAAAATAACTGGCTTTTTTCATTGCGCACGCCAAAAGTATGTAACCATGTACAAGCCAGCCAGTACAAAATAACTAAACACAACTGGCCTTAAACCGTCCGTAACACAAACAATTTTCAATTTACTCAGACCAAACACATGCAACCTCAATATAACTCTGATAATAAATAACTGATGTTTGAATCAATAAATAACAAACAGAGTTACGTCAATAAACCTGGACGTCGTGGGATATGATGCATGGGTTCGGTATGTACGTTGCTTATATTTAGTCACGCTTCTATTGTCAATTACCTCACCCAACAATCGAGTGGTTATTTGACTGTTTCCATGTTCTAATGGACATTAACAACACTTTCTTAAAGCCATGTTTACTTGTCTTTGCAGACACTATAAAAACAAACTGTCTAACTTTTTTAATGATGGAAGGTAAAATTTAAGAATACAATAACTATTATTTGTGGAGTTAAAGCTAAATGGTTGGAGTCATATACAAGAATGACTGCAGACATGTCGAGGGCCACAAGTCAATGAATTCTTGTTTGAGACAATATATTGTAGATTTACTCTGGTGTGGGGTTATTCTCATCTACTCTTTCAGAGCACACAATGTTTTGTTATACTTTTTGTGTTATTTCTTCAAATAAAGTGAGTAGTGTCCTTTTAAACTTGTTCACATTATAAAGTATTATTCCAGTGCCTTTGTACACAGGCAGCAATATTAATAATTTACTTCAACATGAACAGCTGTGTCATTCAGTGTTTTTTCAATGTCTGCTTAGCTGCTTTGATGTAAGCACTATCTGCCAGGCTATCAAATCACAAATCTTTACAAAACGGTTGTTGTTCTCTACACTCCTAAATATTTCTATTACACCATTACATATCAGTAATTATTGATATAAAGATTATTTTCACTTCAGCGGATCTCAAAGAAACGTCAAGAACAATGGCACTGTAAGCCTCACTTGAATACCAATTAACCCCTTTCATACATGTTATAATTCTAGATGTGAGGGTTTCTGCTTTCCTCACTTTTATATCATTGTTAATTCAATACTGTGGGTTTTGGAATATGGGTTTGAAAAAACTTTTTAGTTCAAAGTTGTGATGATACAAAAAATGTTACAGAACAATTGCTGTTTAAGCGTGTTCTTCAGCAGTTGAATATATGTTTTGCACCCAAAAACAACTCAATGTAATAACTTATAAGACAATGTTTTCTATTTTGGGCTTCACCTTTCTGAACAACATGGACATCAATTTAAGGAGTTCTCGAACTTATAACTACTCCTTAATAATCGATGGGTACATTTGATTTGTATGCATGTGACTTTGAAAGAAGTTTTTCTTTCTTTCTTTTTTGTGGTTCATTACTTAAACTTAGATCAAGTCACTCCAGTACTGATTCACTTACCTGCATAGAAGCGTCCGTGCGATTTTAAAATGCCTCTAGAAGCAGAATCATTTTCCATCACACGTAACCATTTTCACGGCTCACTGACTCGCATTAGTGCTGACAAAACAACAACAGGAGGCTGGAGACAATTACTGTCTTCAAGAAGGCAATTTTGATTCCTTTACAGCACTGATCTCTGAGCAGACCATTGTTCTTTTACGTAGTTATTAGTTACTCCTTGTGCTTTACTATTGTTGTATACTAGGGTGATTATACATCATAGAAGCAATCCTTGTTTTGGAAAGTGCTTCATCAATATCATGTATTAGTAGTAACAGTGGTTCATGCAGTAGTAGTGGAAGTAGTATGAACATGTGGAGGACTAATGAACTTAATGAAATCAAGCGTTCCTTTTTTCCCAGTAAGATCTTGATCACTAATACTACCAGTCATACATTTTAGAACGGCCCCATTCTTCTAGTTTCATAGAAATTAGAGCAGTTCAAGTCCAGCGAATGACCTGGCTGAAATTTAACAAAGGGAAGTGGTATTGCCAGAGGTAAAAAAAAAGAAGAAAAGTTTGGGTTAAAACATTGAAATATAATGTAAATTGAAATGTAATGTAAGTTATACAAAAGGACTTCTTTTTTAGGCAACAAATAATGGGTACATAACTTACAGTTTTGCTGCAGCAATGAAAGTAACGAAAGCCTTGAAAACTGACGCACACAATTCCTACAAGTGCCTCCAACTTTAGTTGATACTTCCAACCCCTCTGTCTGTATGAAAGCAGTTTTGGAACAGATTGTGTCACTACACCATCTGAAGCATTATTTGGACAATATCGAACTAGAGGGGGTAGTTTCATGATATTATTGCTAGATTAGATGGATGGATAGATAGATTAAATATATTCATTTTTCATTTCAGAGGACATTGAGACATTAAACAGTGTAAATTGCAATACCAACTGGGGAAATTGAGGGTTTCTTAAAAATATGATTGGTGGTGTAGAGCACTATACATATAATACATGGCATATTGAACAGTTCTGAAGCCAGGGACATTGGACAGTCATTTGAAGAACAATGAGGACACCTAGTGGTTGCTTTGTGTGGAGGACTTCATACTGCTAGAGCACGGATGGATGTCACTTCTCATCCTGATTCTTTCCTGTGAGTAGAACACACTTCACTGTAGAGTGAAAAGGTGTCTACTAAAAGTTGTGTCATTTCTACCTACAAACAGAACAGTAGATTGACTCATGCTTTGATCAGCTTGAATTGTGTCTCGTGTCTATTACAATGGACTCCAAGGGTGATACTTTCTATGGATATCAAGAAGCACAGTCCATACAAAATTCACACACCTCTCCTGAAGCATTATCACGTCACCTTTTTCCGCTGTTAAAATTTAAATGAGGTGAAACTAAGTTGATCTTTTTTTGTAATGACCCAAATAACTTTTAAACAGCCGACTCTCAAGCCCATAGACGATAAGTGTTTGTTTCTCAATAAATGTTGGGGGTTGCACATCACTTTAAATACATTCCTTTGAATACTTTGTAGCTGGTGGAAATAGCTACAAAGTAGCCGTTGTAGTAATTTAATTTAGTCTAAACCAAACATTCCTATCATTAAAGGTCCCATATTATGCTAAATGCACTTTTTAAATGTGTTCCAACATATCCATGCGTCCACGGTGTGCCTAGAGACTGCCAAAATATCAAAAAAAATAACAATCTCTCCTTTTCTCACTCTCCCCTTTTCTGAAACCCCCACCCCTCCCCCCAAAAACACTCCAGTCAGAATTATCCCCTTTTCTGACCTCACAAACCGTAAAGCCAGAAGCTTCCACTGTGCAGCCCACACCCCTATTTCTTATTGGTCCACGGCCCTGACAGACAGAGGGCGAGGCGTATCTGGCTTCGCTTCCGGACAGGGGGCGGGGGGAGCTCAAAGATTGTATATTTACGAGGGGACCTGCAACTCTTTTTTAAAAAATAGCCCATTGTGAGATTAGCTGAACATCAGCATAGTACAATAAATTATCTGAAAGTTTTTTTCAGCAAACAATTAAAGAAAAACGTATTAGGGACCACTAAGACCATATAATATGGTGTATAATAGAACCGAAAAGTGTATAATATGGGAGCTTTAATTTTCAAATATATATATATATAAGGGCTGTCAAAATTAACACGTTAACGCAGGGTGATTCACTTCTGGAATTAACGCGTTCATTTTTTTAACGCAATTAACGTATGTGCAGAATGATCTGCCCTGTACATCCCACCCGCTCTGCACTACAGTCACTCTAACGTTGTGGCTGACCCAGGATCAGTAGCTGCGCGCAGCCAAACATAGCAGCATGTTAGCCCATGCCATGTTTTGAACTGCTAACGGCCACGTCTGTGTCGCGGGCATATATAGTATATAAAATCAACTGCCGCGGGTGACAGTTGATGTCGAAGCAACAGGAGGAGAAACATTGTCCGCTCTGTTCAGAGCCCGCGAGGACACAAACGTCTGCAGTTTTCAGAGGTGTGCGCGAGTAGACATCAACATAACGTCGGCTTCCTGGCACACATGAACAGTCCCCTAGAACGTGTGGTTGTGCGTCCAAACACACACCGCGACTGTATTCAAGAATGCACAACCTATAGATTTACCAAATAAATGCCATTATATAGCCTATATTTACCCAAAGACATAGTAAAGAGACAGGCCAATTGAATTATGGTGTGGTATATATTTTAGATTGATTTAAATGTATTTTCAGTATTAAAACCATAATTTGGATTTTCAATTAATAAACATACTAATTTTAAATGTACATATCCACCTTCTGTCATTTATCTTTCCGTTCATACAACAATATATTGTACACAATATTATAATATTATATTATATTATATTGTATACATATACAAAGAAAATTCAAATTTTTCGGGCATATTTTGAATGGTAATATTAATCGTGATTAATCCACAGCATCCTGAGATTTATCTGATTAAAAACTTTAAAGCATTTGACAGCCCTAGTATATATATATATATATATAAGATTTGAATGCTGCTGATTAGATTTAGTGAATGTTGTCAGAAGTGAAATCTGTTACTGACCTTATTGTGAATGAGCGTGAGCCTCAAGTCAGGTTTGATGATGGCGTAGGCCACCAGCAGGTCCTGCACTTTCTTCAGTTCCTCCTTGCACTTCTTGGTCGAGGAATAGTACTGCCGTCTCACCGGAAGATTCTTGAAAAGCTTCAGTACACTCACTGTGGTACCTGGAAAACACACAAGAGCAGAGAGAAGTGCAATAGTTATTGACAGAAAAATGTACTTCTGCTAGAACAATGCTGAAGGACAGTGTACAGGTAAAGTAGATATACCTATACGTACATCTTCATCAACACATTAATTCATCAGATTCAGGCTCAAAGAACCAGTTATTTTACTGACGTGGCTTCAGGGGGTTGGGGGGGGGGCTTCCTCACACATTAAGAGTACATTAATATTCACCTTGTGATATAAATGTTTCTATTTATTTCCCAAGATATTAATGAACAGCATAATCCCTTCATGGAATACATCACTGACTCCATATTTGGACTGCTGGTGGTGACTTACATTATGCAAACTGGTATCCAAATCTCTCATGCAGTGCATTTTCAGCAAGCAGCAGTGTAATAAATGATATGTGTTATGATCAGAGCGTTCACAATTTCTCTATATGCAGTGACAACTTCAGGGTTCCAATTTGCCATTTAACATCATCAGTGATCTTGTCGCTCATGACTAAACTGATTCAATGTATTGTAGCCTTGCCTTGACCCAAGTGTGACGGCTTCTGAGCAGTGATCTCCCCTGTGAGGTTCAGTGTGTACTGGGTGCTGATGTCATCCTGCTCCGTCTTGGTGATGACACCCACCTGAAGGAAAACAGCACAGTATGGCATCAGATTGCCAACCATCTCAGTTGATATACAGGTGCATTTGAATATCAATGAAAAGTTTTTTTTTAATTTAATTTAATTGAATAAGTGAAATGTTCATATATTCTAGATTCATTACATAAAAATGTAAATGGATCTGGTATAAACATAATTTTTTCAGAAGGTTGACATTTCTGTATTATAAATCCTTTTTTTTGATTGGTTTTATGGAATATTGTAATATATTTAGATGCTGGATTTTTCATTCCATTAGCTCAAATACATTATCATACAAATGAAAGAACAACAAAGAAAGGCCTGACAAACACTTTGTGTAATGAATGCAAGTGAATGTTTCACTTTTTTTTAAATAAGATAATTTTTGGCATTTCTACGCTTTTTTAAATAGATTGGAGAGACAGATTAAATGGGGCAGAGAGGGGAATGACATCAAGAGAACGACCACGGGCCAGATTCGAACCCATGGTCTGCTGCTTCTGAGGACTGAGCCTCTATGGGCGAGTGCCCCCCTGAAAGTTTAACTTTTGAATGGACTTTTCGATGAGATTCAATTTTTTTTAGAAGCACCTGTAGTAGTTTGTAAACCCAAATGAATGTGTCATTCCTAAGTCATACTATCTGTGAAAAATAACACAAGTATCAGTATGCATGCCTGAGATAAAGTGTTTTCTTTTTCACAAACTGTATTGTATAGTTCAGTGCAGGTTTATAACTTCTAAACCAATATAGCCAACATGTGTCAATCTATCCCTTTGCCTTTTTAACCTTAGCTCTGATGGTAATTACTACAGTAGTTGAATCCTTGTCACCTCGGCCACGGCGCAGATGGAGCCCAGAGCCTCTCCTCTGAAGCCGTACGTCTCCAGTCGCTCCAGGTCGTCGTGGCAACAGATCTTTGAAGTGAAATGTCTCACGGCCATCACCGGAGTGTCTGCAGCTGTGATCCCACCGCCATTATCACGCACTTCTATCCGCTCCAAACCGTAGTTCTCCTGCAATGTCAAATGGAATGCATACTGTAGTAGACTGCCTATGTATGTGTGCTCCACAACTCATCAGTAGTGAGTTGTGAAGATCTAAAAAGGAATTAAAGCACACTTTTAGCTGAAGGAAATGTATTTTTTTTACCATTAACATCTTCGTAGCAACGTTTTGTTTCATACCAGGCGTTATTTGGCTATTTAGCTAATTATAATATGAAATACAAACAACAATCAGCAACCTCTGCTTAATATTAAAAGCACCAATTGACAAGGGTGGTTATACTTTCTAGTGCTTAAGTAAATCTGATAAGCTTAGTGGTCTACACCTGCAAGTACCAAAAACATCAGATATCAAAGTCTGAGGATTAACTCATTAATTAATTAAATTAAGTCTTAAAATACAAACAATACAACATGCTACTAGAGTGAGTCATGCAGATAGTAGGCAATGGGCATCACCAACTTCACGACTCAATTCTACTAACGCTTAACATATTATTTTTCAACTCTTAAGAGTATTTAATCTTTCGACATATTACCAGTTTAATGTCAATGCTCGAAGCTCCAGCATCCAGGGAATTTTCCATCAATTCTTTCACCACGTTCAGTACAGAGGTGATGACCTGGGAGCTGGACAGTAGTCGCACGGTATCTGGAGGCAGCTGCTTCATGGTTTAAGGTAGGCCTTCCTGTCCAAAAAAAAAAAAATACCAGTTTTAAGTCACAACATGTTAGCCAAACTAATTCTGCTTCATTTTCTGGGACCAATAACTAGCTGGCTTGATCTTTATGGGACAAAATTAAAGAGATTAAATTTGTCCGGCTACAGATGTATTGCTGTTCTTCAAATGAATTATATTTGAATTTAACAAACAATAGCTTCCAGTTTATAGCATGACTCACTGACACATGCAAACATGAAGAAGGTGACTTAAATAAATATATATATTCTTTTTTACATTTTATATTGTATTTGTCACCATATGGCCTACCCATGGCAATAAGTCACCTGATAAGAATACTTCACCTGTTAACCCTAACAGCATGAGAGCTGACAGTAATTGAATGAATACTTTATTCCGGACTCAAAGTTCCATATAAAATACAATACAAATACATGACAACACAAATTAAAATACATACAAGCATCGATTCCAATGCTTCCACAACCCAGAGGAGTACCTTGTATCACTCTGTTTAGTGTCAGTGAGTGCAATTATTAGTTTGTTTTTTGACTTTAAAAGTCGACACATAAATTTATACATTAAATTCCTCAACACAGCATGAAAGGTGGGGACATTACTAGTCACAAACAAAGAGCTAGCACTAGTCCATCTAGGAAGCTTAAGGAGGATCCTAAACGCATCGTTATACGCTACCTGTAACTTTTTCAGTTTTGCTGTTCTATATTTACACCAGAGGTGAGCTGTGTAAAATGGGGTACAGTAGGCTCTGAAGAGACTAACTTTAACATCATCCGTGCACATATGAAACTTTGTCACTGTCTGTCACTAAGTTGTCTTATTTCAGTCAAGACACAGTTTAGTCATACACTATTGAATATAATAGGGAACCAGCATGTCACGGTGACGTTCATGAAATATGAATAGGCGTTTGACAATAAGGGGTTGACTTTACTTACGTTAGCTAGCGTTAACTGTCGTCCTACAACATATTTCAGCTGCTTAGACTGTTTAGCTTTCACCAAAAACAGTACAAACACGTATTAAGTGGAATGTTATCGTTAATTAATAGCTGAATTACGTCGTTAAATACTAACTTTCACGGGTCCTTCTGACTGCAGCTCCTGATTAATCTTTCATAAACAACACGCACGAGCCACACGGCGGAAACCGGCTGATTCCCGCCCCCTTTGCTTCACGCTGATTGGTTAGAAGCGACACAAGGGCGGGTTCCGAGAAATGTCCTGAGAGGAATCTATCCTGAGTTTAACAGGTACTTTTTTTGTCAGGATACCTAGAAACCCAGCGTTCTGAAGCATTGTTATACCCAAAACATACTCAACCAGGCACAAAATAGCTCCAACTTTAATCATATGTGATGTAAAGCTATCATAACCGCCTATGTTCAACAAAATTGACACGGCCGGCAGGAGATTATTAATTTTAAATTATCATTACACTTAACAATGACTTGCAGACAGTAACAGTTTACTTTAACAGCAAATGTAGGACAAGAATATTACAGTTCAATCTACTAATATATTTCCAAAATGTACAGGTACATGTCCAGGAAAAACAATGGACAATACTTCAGTATGTGACTCTGGGCACAATTTAAATCAATATAATTTCTGAATTGGCCGGCCTGAGAAGTCAACAGAGGAAATTAAATCACTCGTGAATCCCCTCAACCACGTCTACTTCCGCTTCGGGTCAGTCTGCGCTGTACGCGCCGCCCGCGTCTGCGCTTGCGGAGTGCACACATCAACAGGGAGATAAACCATTTCTCTCCATAGCAGTTGTTTCTATAAATACCTCCACTGCGCGCTACTACCTGTGAGTTCTCAACGCTGGTCGTGTGAGTGTTTCATGTTCCACTTTAAACCACATGACGTACTACTGTTTCTTGTTTATGTATTGGCACGGACAAACTTAGCTTAGAATAGTGGTGTTTTGGTCCAGGCTATGTACTGAAAACGAAAGCATGTCTTAGGGACGTCTCATGTTTGCACATCTATAGCAAGGCCAGATAGACATAATAGACGATATTGGTTTACATGGCGTGAGGAGGAACTGTTGATTCAAGTTCATGCAGCTTGATTTCATGCAGCCTGTAATGCTATGTCAACAGTCATGCAGTAGCCTAAGTGCTCTTGCAATCAGCAAATAGACTAAGCCAGCAGGTATTATTTGCATATCTAAAGTCAAATCTCGTCCAAGGATTATTTCAAATTGTCTCAGTAATTCCTGCCTCTGTTGGTGGATACTGTTATTTTATACAATTGACCTCATCATTAGTTATTTTATTAGGCTGACTATATCTGTTGCTTCATGTATCACTTTCTCTTATCTGACATGATGAGCCCAAATGTTGATAGCTCCTTGTTGCACAAGAGCAACTGTGTACAGTTATTTGGCTGAATGACCAAACTTATCAACTGATCCTACATACTTTTACAATTACCATATGTCAAAATTAAACATGTTGATAAATAATGAAATGTACTGCTAAATGTTGGCATGCACCGCAAATCTATTCACTCTCTGCAAGTTAAGCCCTCTTCGTTTTTCTTAAATCCAGTCGGAGAGCTTAAAGTGTGCCAGAGGGCAAAGTTCAAAAAGATTGCACACATCACATTCGGACATGCAGATGAGTCAAAGTGCTACAGTGACACGTACAATTATCACTGTTTTGAAATAAAGGTTTACAAAACGTTACAGTATTGAAACATGGCATTGTCAGTCCTCTGCGGGTAGTGTACAAGTAATAACAAAGTATATTTGACATTTTCAGGGCTCAAATTGTTAGAGGAATGCAGGATTCAGGGCTGAGTTACTTGATATTGCAACATCCTTTGATCTGGCGCACTTTCAGTTCTTGCAAAAGGCCACAAAATGTGTTTAGCACAGTAGCAAAGACCATGGCAAAGTTGCCTGAGTATACTGTATAATGGATTTTATGGAACCAATGTTGAATGTGAATGTTTTCTGTTCGCAGACCAGAATGAATGTGGGTGTGGCACACAGTGAGGTCAACCCAAATACCCGGGTCATGAACAGTCGAGGGATTTGGCTGACCTATGCACTTGGTGTTGGAATACTTCACATTGTGCTCTTGAGCATACCCTTCTTCACTGTGCCCGTGGTGTGGACTTTAACTAATGTCATACACAACTTTGTAAGTAACATTCTGACACCGTCACTGCCGCTCACTGGGTCAAACCAACACACTTTGTCACTCAGATTCTGGTCAAATCATTTTGTCAAATCAAGTCTTTTTGGATCAACATTTTGAAAACAACTAAAGTTGGTTGTAGCCTCACTGGCATAATGTATCTTGCATGCTTGCATAGCCCAACTGCCCGGTATCCGTTACCTTCTGCATTTCTTGTGTGTGCTTGTTCAAATATGCTCTATTTTGGGGAGGCTGGGTTGTGACCCGTTGTGAGAATTTCCACACTCCAAATAAGGCTGCTCTGCAGACAAAACCGACCTTTCACTGTTCCACAGCTAACCTCACATTGAGAAACAAAGTGAATGTGTGTGACATCATGAAGTTGTGCAAGCTTGTCAAAGTTTACAAGCACGGTATCACAACCACTACAGAAGGCTATTAACAGTAGCGCCTAAGGTCATCTATAGCCTATTGTTTTCCACACAATCCAACAGCAGTGTGCCAATTACATCTTGGCTGCGTGTCAGCAGTTTAGTTTAATTACTTTCCCTCTGTAATGCAGGAATTCCATTTAAAGCTGATTTCCAGTCTTTTGACATAGAGGCATGTCATTGTTAATGAGTGTTGCTCCCAAGATAGATAGTAAATCTGCATCACCCTATCCTGTGTGAGTGGTTGCTCTTTCTCTTGGTATTCTTTTTTTGTGTTATTCTCTTTGCCTTAAAGTTTGCAGCAACCATGAAGTTTGTTTTAATTTAATAGACACTTGTTTTGTCAGACAAGCGTAGACTGCCTACTGCATTTGCAACTGAAATAAAAATCCCTGAACCAGTCTGAAACTACTCTTTTACATTTCAATCTTCTCCATATATTGTGAACATTATTCAGAAGCCCACAGTAGATTATGATGACCCCAACTTTAAATGAATGAATGAATGCATGACATTTTTCTGGGAATCCATTTCATTAAGGTCACCTATTCAAAATGCACTTTTTCATGGGTTTCAACATTAATATTGGTCGCCGGTTTGACAAGAGACTCCCAACATATGAGAAAAAAACAACCTGCTATATCCACATGTGATAAGCACACCTCCAGGTATCGCTGAATCTAACTGGCAGGGCCAATCAGAGCAGGCTGGGCTTTTTGAAATGTAGGGCTTAAGACAGGCTCTAAAACAGAGCATTTCAGACAGAGCTGTAAAGAGGAGATTCACATTGGCACTGTGAAAATATAAAGTTTTTTTGGACACTACACCATTAAAACTGTTATAATATGTATAATAATATCTGTGACCTTTAAGTTAATTATAATGGAAAACCGAGATGGAAACGGGTCACTCCATTTAATCAGTGTGCATGGTGTTGTTTATTTACAGAGTGCTTAACTGGCTGTGTATTTGTCTCAACAGGGAATGTACGTCTTTATGCACGCAGTGAAGGGCACGCCTTTTGAAACCCCAGACCAAGGAAAAGCCAGACTTCTCACACACTGGGAACAGCTTGACTATGGCGTGCAGTTCACTTCATCTAGAAAGTTCTTCACCATCTCTCCAATCATTCTGTATGTATTGCATACTTTGTGATTCTGTCTTTACAACGACTTTGACGTTTTATTTCATTCACACAACACAGCAACCAGACATAAACAATATCGACTCTTCAAATGTTGATCATGACAACAGCCAGACATGTTGTGAAAAGACAAAGTTTAATAGTTATCAATAAAGCATTTGCTCTGCACACTTGTTTTGGTCCTGCAGTCCATTTTCATGTGTTAGAGGGAAAGTTGATTTTGTTGAACTTTGTCTGTTTCTGCTCCACAGATACTTCCTGGCCAGTTTCTACACAAAGTATGACACAGCACACTTTGTCATAAACACAGCCTCCCTTCTGAGCGTCCTGATCCCCAAGCTGCCACAACTACACGGAGTGAGACTTTTTGGCATCAACAAGTATTAAGCTATTGGGAATATTTTGTCTCATAGCAACACACTCAAAGTTTGTTCCTGTGTAGTCCATACAGCAGATGTGTGTACCAAGTTGTACAGTTTGTGTAAACGTCGTCGTTTAGGTATATCAGGTTTAAAATGAAATGTAAAAAAAAGAAAGGAGTAGGTTTGTAGCTGACAGGATGCCATATGCATTACTAACTTATGTGAATATTTAATGAAGTACTTTTAGCCTGCATGGACCTGGGCGGGCCCCGGCATCAGTAAGGCTTTTGTTTGAGTTTATTTTTGTCTTTGCCCTCAGTTCACATGGCAACTCAAATTGTGAGTTCTGGTCTGGTCTGTTTCTAGCCACAAAGATGTCCCAAATGTATTTTTCAAAGATGTTTACTTACTAAGGGTAGGAGCCTGTGGCTCAGTGTTTATTGGTACACTCTCATTTTGTAATGGGTGTCAAACGTATTCATGCTGAGTGAAGAATGGAATCACTCTTTGTTTGCATGATCTCCTTGGTTTGTGAATCATTTCTGATTTCATTCAATCAAAACAGGGCAGGCTTTTCTCATTGTACAGTTTTCTTGTGTGAATGTTAAGTCCCGTATGTCAAAGAAAAAGTCCTGGATGTGGAATGTGACAAATTATTGTTGTCAGTTTAAGTGTTTACCGAGGGAAGTCTACAGTGTCTCTGTAATGAACTTACATTCATAGCTGCTCTCTTTAGATTATGACTTTTTGTATCATCAAGGCAGCTAGTCCTGCTTTGTTTGGCAATAGCTCATAGTACTCTTGATATTTCTTGTTCTTAATCTAATTAAAATGTTTGTGCCCTCCAAGGGTTCCATCTCTCATGGTTGTGCATTGCATGATTCTATGGAATTACCGGAATGTAACCAGACTTTTGGTAACAAATAGAAATTCAGTTAATGGGACTTTTCCATAAGAATATTTGGGGATTTTACACATGGTTTAGTTTGCAGATTAATATATAACATATGTTTCAACTTGTGTGGATTCTGATGAACAATTGATTGCTCAGCTGTGAAGGAAACCAAACTTTGAACCTAAGAGGTAACAATGACAGTCATAGGCTTACCAGGAAAGGCAACAACACATGTTTAGTGAAATAGCTGTAATGTTGGAGTTTTACAACAACATGATCAAAAATGACATGAACAAACCTGAAAACAGTCATTAAAATACACAACATTTATCTGAAAATAACACATCTGTATAAAATGTAGTTTGAAAACGAACTGACATGGTTTGCAAGTTACTAGATACCTTCAGAAACAAAACATTCCACCTTTCCAAAAACAAGGACACAATGTCACTAAAGGATACCTTTGATGATAAAAATGTCATTTAAAATAAATGCTTACATAGCCTCAAACATTGGTTTAATCCATTGCCCACCGATACAAGCATTACATTACCTACTTTCCCTTTTCCAAACTGTTGAGCTCCTCACACTGCTCGGCCAAGACTCCTTTGTAAACCTCAAAGCGATGGTTCAAATCTTTCTGCGAGTGGATCTTATATTTGGTCCCTAACGCTCCGCCCAAGTGGCCGTCCCGTAGAAGACCGGCCCACTCTGGAGTGGACCAGAGCCATGGCACACATGACACAAGGTTCCCGGGTCACGTAAAGGTCATACCCGGTGCATATGTACGGCTGAGAGCTCGCCTCTGTACCGGGAACCTTTTCACAGGTGTCCGAGTTCGTTGAGGTAAATCTACAAGCGGGGTATCGGTCAAAAGAATAGCCCCCACCACCTTGACTCCTAGCCACTAGATCAATACACACCATGACTGCGTGATGAAGGGGATGGTCACCTCTGCAGTCGTGGCCCACTGCTATGATTTCCTCCGTTGTCGGGTCGACCACCACTGCCCCGGCCGGCTCCATCCCCAGCTCCCTCCCTGCTTTGGCAGCACTCAGAGCGGACATCATGTACTGGTGCATCCTGAGCTTCTGGGGCCGACTGAAGAGCTCTCCTTTAAGGGCAACTGTCACCTGCTTGTCCTCGTGGAAGGAGGTGGGCCAGTGTTTGCTCGCCAACTCAAACTGGGGCCGAGTCAATGGGGGGCGTGCGGGGACCATAACCACAAAAGGCTCACCTAATCCGTCGATGCTTACCGCTGTCTTGTCTGGCGAGTCACTGACAAGGCACACTAGGACTTCTAGAGGGTGGAGGCAGCCCTTCTCCTTGACAGCCCGAACCCTCTTAATGTGCTGAAGGCTGGTCAGTGGGTAGAGGCTGTTCAGATCACGGATAAGTCGAGATGTGTCTTTTTTGTTGAGGATGGGTGCAGCGAAGGCCTGGACCAGCTCCAGGTCTTGTGACTGCTGGTCTGACAGCACAGGGTAAGGGACCCAGGAGTCTGGTTCACACGCAGAGGAGGAGCCCTTCCAGCGTTTGGTCTGCGGCTCCATCGTGTCGCTGCTGCTCTCCTGTGAAATATGATTTCACACCGAGGTGAAACAGAGTCAGGGCCTTTTTTGTTTCAGCACAGAGATACATGATGACAAAAGCTTTCAATTGTGTTGGACAGAAGCCAAGCCTGTGTAACACAACAGCTCAACAAGCCAGTTGGAACTTACAAAATATAACATAAAGCTAGTTTAAGGAAAGATACTGCAGGTGAATAGGGTAAAATGTGTAACTTGGAAGATATCATCATGAAACTAGAGGATGATGTTGATAACTTTACCCGAAAGTTATTTTATCTTATATTAATCCTTTTAATTTTTTTGATAAACCATTACATTTGGTTATTGAAGAGATGTGACCAATCAGCACATTTACAGTTGAAAAAATGTCAGTGCTCTATGGAAACATGACATAGTGGTGTCAGAGTATCGAGGCATTTCATCGTCCCAGTAACTTGTTTCTTAACTGCACATCTGCTGTTATCATACCGTGTGTGTGCTGAAAAAGAATCCAGTTTTAATATACAGCCTTGGCTTTGTATTTTGGGAATGTTGCTAGCTAGACTGGTCCCCCTTTGTTTACATACCAGTGAAGACATATTCAGTGATTTTAACAAAAAGTGTTATAAAGAGTCAATGATTCCACCTTTGAATGAGTCAATATTGTAAACAAAAACAATACATACAAAAAGCACAAACCATTTTTAATTTTTTTTATGTATAGAGCTTGTAAAGAATAAGCTCATGAATCAAGAATAAGTTAAAAAAATAGTAATTTGGTGGTTACAGCTTTAGGATTGTACAAATATGCTTGGCATTCTGATAAAGTGAATACGTGACAAATTTGTGTATTGTTTATCACATATTTTAAGACGTTAAATACTCCTTACCTGTTATTTGTTCCACAGTTGTTTTTTTAAGTTGTCTCATACTTCCTGGAATGTTCGAGAGAGGAATGCACAATTAAAAAGGTGGAGTTAGCGATTCTGGGGAACACTTCAAAATCGCGATATCTCCTCACAATCTGCTACCAGTCCATACTGTGTGCGCTGAAAAAAATACAGTGTTTACCCAGCTAGGCTCTGTAAACTGGTATATTACAGTGGGCTACCCAAACATACCAGTTAACAGAGCATAGGCTGTGTACACACACCAGATTTTTTTTCAGAGAGACACAGTACAGACAGGGTAGCGGCTCATGAGGAGATATTCACTGATTTTGAAAACAAGCATTCTCAAGAGTCACTGACTCTACCTTTAAAACAATTTCAAGCCCCAGCAATCCAGAGGAGAAAAAAAAATCCTCTAGCTGCAGAGGTAAAAGTATAGTGAGATCACTTGAGGCAGCACAGCTACAAGTGATCCATTATAGACACATGAAATCAAGTTCCTAAAGCCTTGCGAGACTCCCACTGATTTTATTCTTGATGGTGTCAATGGCAACACAGCATGTAGTACCAAAAACAGGCTCTCAAGTCCACATGCCATCTAGAAATGTTCACTTCCTGCCCAGTATGAGCCTTGTCTTCATGACTTTGGGCACGTGTCGTATGGTCAGTGACACCCTGGTTCCTCTGGTCAGCGTGTCTCCAGACTGGGCCCCGGCAGAGCCCAGGTTCACCAGCGTGTCCGTCAGTATGTCGTGTTGGAGGGGCCGGATACCGTGAAGTAAGCGCTGGTACATTTCATCCTGTAGGATCAAAAGACTGCGTGGCTTCACCAACAGAGACAAGAGGAAGCGGCTCTCCTCAGTCTGTGGCACGTCTCCCTCCTCCAGGCCGCTGACCGGAGAGTAGAAGTCCAGCAGGGTGTGTGAGCCCAGGCTGACGGTGGTGACTGTGGGGTGGTACAGGGGGCCGTCTTCATGAGGCATAATCCCTTCTCCTGGTTTGTACTCGTTGACCAACACGTGATTGGCTGTTTTCCCACTGAACGCACCCAGGGAGGAGATCTTGTCACAGTAGGCCCGGAGCCAGTCGGGAATCTTTTCCGACATCATGCCTTTCGGATGCGGTAACCCTCCCCAGTTCTGCAGCCTTCTGCCTGACAGCTGGGTCCACTTAGTCTTTGGGACTGGTACACCTGCTGGAGAAGGTAGGACTCCTCATCCTCCGAGATGAAGTCAGGGATGTAGTACACCGTCGGTGGGGCGTTAACTACCACAAACTGCTTCAAATCCTCCAATACATGTGGGGTTTCCATCATGACTCCTTCAGGAAAGTCAACATGAAATGCTTGTTAGGTGAAAAACCTAAGTTGGCTAAAACGAGCTAAAGGGTACCTCAACCAAGTTTGAGAAGATGTACTTAGTATTATGATTGAAAGTCTTACTAGAGCGTCGTATACAGTATATGTACTAAACGGTAAGCCTACCAGTTGTTTGGTTTACGAGCTAATAAAGAAATAGCCCCATCTGCTAGCAGCTGGACCCCAGCACTCATGTAATCGAAGGCACTTCCGTGTTTGTTGATAGCATTAGCAACGTCTAGCTTCCGCCAACCCTTTCTGTACACTCTGCCTACAGCTGAATAAAAACTGTAAAGACAGACACCATAGACACAATGAAACGGGCAGCGGGTGTTCTAGAAAGCCAATCTGCGACAGTAAAATCCCAACTGGTGAATCACGTACTAGTGGACGTAATGGTGCATTTAAAGTTATAGTACGTACGAACATTACAGTGGTAACCCGTTTTCACTCCCAGTGTTAACCTGGTTTTAACGCGCCTTTGGTTGAAAACACGTCCAAAAGGAAGCTTTTTAAAAAGCTGTTTTTAGTGGCGATACTTTTTATTTATCCCTCAAGTCACCGCTTTCCAGGTGATGCCGTCACATACAAAAATATCATAGGTATCTTACATTTAGTTCAAATTATAAAATAATAATATATAAATATAATATTATATGTTGCCTTTATACAAAACCTATTGTTTCCACGAATTACCCAACAACTATGCCAGTTTTCCCAACAATATACTACTTTATATCCGAGTTATTGTGCAGTTTTCAGAAGTACCGCATTTCTGATGCTCGTGAAGGCAGCAAAGCCAAATACATGAAAAAAAGGCTCATCTGAAATCGTTTGTGATTTTAAAACAGCGCAATGTTTCACATGCAGCACAGCGCCGCAACCTTTTCAAACACGAAATAATTTCAAAAGTGGCACAGAATCAACGTTACCTCTTCCAACATCGAAACTTTGATGAAAATAGCGTTATTTCAGAAAACCCGGTTGTAGCCACTGTGTCCATGCTGTCAAGGCAGTGGTGCAGCGGACAAAAATGTCCCCTATAAGAAAGCGTCAACGGGCTTTGACCTGGACGGTCTGGACCCATACCTTTCTTCTAAGCAGTATTTTAAATAATACGCTTTTTAAAATCGTATGTTGACATATACTGTTAAGTTGGAAGCCCATCTTTTTGTAACTGTCTTATTAACCTAAAAATATGTATAGAAGGTCACAGACTTGTTGGTGCACGGAAATATTTACATGTGACACAGCCACACGGCTTTGAGCTTGAGCTGAGCACATAAAGAAGAGAACTGTCTACTGGGTTACTTAGGACCTCATGAGTGGGTTTTCTGCTTTTTTCGTTTCTTTTAAACCGCCTGTGATGCTATATAGTCTTGTATTTTATTTTGTGAGTTTAAGATTCAGTGGGACCTCAGGTGAGGACACCCTTACCTGTTTTAGCTCACACAAGGTCCATGACAATGTACTCTAGCAAAGTAAAAGTCGTGCACAGGCTGCTACAGTTCAGACACACACCGTGGTGCAGTCTATCATCTGGTAAAGCTTCGTGCTCCAGACTGGTTCTGGGTATTGAGACGAGCTGTGATGAAACTGGTGCTGCTGTGCTGGACGAGACAGGCACAATACTGGGAGAGTCCCTGCACTCACAGAAACAAGTTCATCTGAGGTGAGTGTCAAAATCTGTGCTTCAAAGAGCATATAACATATTGTATGGCGCTATACCTGAATGGATTGGCTATTGACTATTTTGATGCATTACAAACTAGCTAAATACTTTTTACTCCCTAAATACTTTTAAATATAACTTTGTTCTGTTACTCAAGTGGTATTGTAATAGGGTGACTTGTAACTTGTAACACATAGTAATTCTTCTAGTAAGGTATCTCTTACTCAAGTATGGTTTGTCAGGTAGCACTTTGAATGGCCTTGTGTCTAAATTGTGCTATATAGATACACTTGCCTTGCCTTGCCTTGCCTGGCCTGCCTTGTTTGACTGACACATCTCCATCCCCCTTTTTGCATGCTGCAGGAGTGGTGGCATCATCCCCACGGTGGCCCAGCAGCTGCACAGGGAGAACATGGAGCGTGTGGTGCAGGAGGCTTTGGAGAGGAGCGGCGTGGAGCCCGGTCAGCTCTGTGCGGTGGCCACCACGGTGAAGCCCGGCCTGGCCCTGAGCCTGGGCATCGGCCTGGAGTTCAGCCGGAGGTTTGTGAGGCTCCACAACAAGCCCTTCATCCCCATCCACCACATGGAGGCCCACGCCCTCACCGTCAGGATGCTCCAACACGTGCCCTTCCCCTTCCTGGTGCTGCTGGTCTCCGGCGGTCACTCTCTCCTGGCCGTGGCTCGAGGAGTCGACGACTTCCTGCTCCTGGGGCACACGCTGGATGAAGCGCCAGGGGACACACTGGATAAAGTAACTTGCTCTACCATAGTCAAAATCACTGTATGATATCAAAGTTGGGTCTCTCGATAAGCGTTTACAAAAGTCTGATAAAAAAAAATAAACTTAGTTAAAATACAGCTTTCTCTCCAAGGCTACAGTCATTGTTTTTAATAGGGCAGAGAACTGCCATGATTGGTTGAAAATACTTATTGTTCTTAACAAGAGCCTAGCCAGCCTCATCTAAACCGAATTTCTGTAAAGTTAAACTTCAATGGCAATATCTCGAATTTGGATTGATAAATATGCCTTGAGTTAATATTTTCAGGTGCCTACTATCACGCAACCAACTCCCCAAATGACATAGTTATAAAGGTTTAATTGCTTTGGATTTACAGGGGTTTTAACATTAAAATGAAGCGGATGTTACTTCTCACATATGTTCACATTGTGAGTGTGATCAGATGACAAATGTAATCTTCTGTGGACTGACAGGTGGCGAGACGTTTGTCCCTCATCAAACACCCTCAGTGCTCCACACTAAGCGGAGGACAGGCCATAGAGCTTCTGGCCAAGGACGGAGACCGGATGAGGTTCAACTTCAGGACGCCTATGGGACAAACGTATGACTGCTGCTTCTCATTCGCTGGACTACGGAATCAAGTTACAATGGCCATAGTGAAAAAAGAGGCAGAGGAAGGTATGAGGACACACAGGGTTTCAGAAATGAAAACCATAGCCTATGTTTAGAAATGTTTTCTACGTCAGACAGTTTGACTTGACCAAAACACAGGTGTAACTGAAAACATTGGTGCATAGCATTTTGAATAGTTATGTGAGTAACAAGAGTTGAAATCAAATTGTTCCATGTTTCTTTCTACAGTAGCACAGAAGGGACACACTTATCGGCCTTACAAGTTTTTATTTATAGTGGGCGTTGTGGGGAAATGGACCTGTTGGGTGAAGAGGAATAAGTACGATAGAATAAATAACTAAATACATCTTCACCTCATCACTTAATATTGTGGAAAGACTTGAGGCAGTGGTGGATGATGCTATCTTTAGTTACTAGCTTCTTGTCCTTGAAGGCCACGTTGCTTATGTAAATTCTCCGATTGGAGGGGTAGACAGAGTGTTGCAATCTAGGATTACAAGATGCCGCCAAAATAAGCCGTTATTACACACTGTACCTTTAATCCATAACATTTAACTTTTGTTACTAGTACTATTGCTACAGATTAACACAGACTATTGAGGAACATGTCTGGGCACATATGATTCATCAGTTGCTTTTGTCCCTTCCTAGGCGTGGAACAGGGGACACTGTTATCGTGTGTGAATGACATTGCAGCTGCCACACAGCACACGTCGCCTCTCATCTGGCAAAGCGCACACATCGGGCCATCCTGTTCTGTAAGGCAAACGGCCTGCTGCCATCCAGCAGCCCAACCTTGGTGAGTGCATCACTTTCACATTTAATTTAATTTATTTTATTAATTTAGCCTTTTATAACGAGGCCAGTTACTGTATGTGTTTTCATTGGAGAAATTGGAACCCTCAAAAAAATCTTCTTCCTTAAGTAGTAGATCAGTTATACAAATGGCTTTATCTTATTTTACTTGTTGTTGTGCATGCATTATGTGTGTTGTGTGCTGTTGCATTAAGTGTCATTGGCTGTGGAGCCTCATCCATTAAACACAATGTAAATCTGGATAGTGTCCTTTTAAAGGCTATGACTAGGTCTGATAAATCTAGCACTTTATTTCTATTATTGTCAATAATAGCGCCAAGGATACTCTACTGCCCCAAATCAAATATGCATCGATTCCCAGGTGAAAATAGTCCCCAACATACACGAAAGGACCACTGCTTTGTGTAACTACACTGCTCTTTGAAGAAATTAAAGAGACCCTTTTTTCAGAGAATATAAAATGACTTTACGTAGCCATTTCTAAGGATTTATGTTTTAGGATTGGGGTGTAGGAAAGTACTGAAAGAGACGTGGTTGGTTTTGGTCTTTTAATGGTGTTTATTGACAACAACATAAACCTAAATAACACCAGCCTTATCCTTATAAAACAGAAAATAGTGAACATAGATTTGAAGATCCCATCATTAACTCCTCTTTGACAGGTGCTGTCTGGAGGAGTCGCAAGCAATCAGTACATCCGCAAGGCTCTGTCCATTATCACTGAGACCACCGGGCTACACCTGCTCTGCCCGCCAGCCAAATTCTGCACTGACAACGGAGTGATGATCGCATGGTACGCTTATTGACATTCAAGACAGTAAATCCAATTAGACTGAGATGAACACACTTTATATTTTTTTTCTTACCAGGAACGGCGTTGAACTACTGAGAGAAGGGAAAAGGATACTGTCTCCAAATGTGGACGTCTGCTATGAGCCAAAGTAGGTCATCACTGAACAAAATATCCGTGTAGAGGGTACTAAACTGTTGTAGTTTGATTTATGTGTACTGCTGATTAACTGGTAAATTAGCATCGGCTAACATTCAGTAAATGCTGTTTTGCAGGGCTCCGCTGGGTGTGGACATGACAGCAGAGGTGAAGGCAGCAGCGATCAGGATGCCGTCAGTCAGGTTGAAGATCCCCCACTGACACACTGTGTGTTTTGTCAGTTCAAAGTATATACTGTGTATATACTAAACATGTATAAACTATTGCACATTAAACAGCTATTTATTAATACATGTGTATTTATACAGCTCAGTTGTTTTGTATTGTTTGTGAGGTTATACAGCTGTTGATAAAGCAGAGTCTGCACAATTTAATTCTAACAAACCCTGTGGCTGAATTGATCTCATATTAAGGTTTGCTATTGGCTAAGCACTGCCCTCTAGTGTTCATTTCAGGTATGTCCACTTCAACACAGTAATAATAGTAACTGACTCGATGATGACAAAATAAATTGTTTTATTTAATGTGTCTAACAAATTGTTCAGCTGAATACAATGATAATGGATCCACCGCCATCTGTGGATCTGTTTGGTGTTGCAGATTAGAGGGCATGACATTCACAGGGGGCGTGACACAATTTAAGCCACCTTTGTCTTCTGTCTCATGCCATGTGGCAGTCATGTTAGAGCTGCAAAGCCACTGATGCCGCAACATTGAGCAATCTTGTGGTTTCTTATTTTTTGTGTTAAAAGACATAATGAAAATGAAACAAATACAATTCTTAAATTTAGTGGTATCCGCACAAAAGTCAAAGTGGTCAAGTTGTGACGTGTTCTTAATTGCTTAGTATTTGAATAGAGAGGCCATTTTACTGTGTTGGAAGGATTGTCTTTTAAAAGGATAAAACCCACACAAAACTGTGTGTAATGCTCAAATATCAAACGTGGCAAAATCCAACATAGAGAAATAAGATTCCCTTCTCTACTTCCACAGTGGCTTCCAAAGGCCAGAATGCACACAGTTTTTTTTAAGGTATTTCCCGTAGAAGTAGGAAACCACTAACTGAAGTAGGATCCTAAGGTGAATTGAGTAGTAAATTGGTGGAAGACAATAAAGGAATGTATAAAAAAAAACTAGAAATCTAATGTTCAAAAAACGATCAGGAACTCAGTATAAGAACATCTTTGGGTGGACTTTCTCTTTTGACCTATTTCATGTTTTCTCCCTAAAGCACATCAAAGAACTATCAAGATGTGTTGGTTCTGAGGCTAGAGCTCATCGTGTTCATAAATGTTATACTCCTTCATACTGATGCGATCGTCTTTGTCGTGGTCGTTCTTCAGTAAAAAGTGAACAACAATCTTGTCGTAGAACGGGTCATCGTGTGGATCCCCAATCCTTTCATAGTCCAGTCTGAAGTATTCTTTGATCTGAAAATACAGAAAAAAACTAGTTCACAATGACAGACGTATGTTGTACCTTTCCACCACTGATATTACACAACAAGCCATTGTTGCGTTCTACACAGGAAACATACAGTATCTCAATGGTAATAAATAAACTGTAAATGGTATTGATGGCAGGTCATTCACTTCCTCCTCTTTCTTCTTTCAACGCGCTATCAGCAAGCCAGATAACGTTGAGACTGTAAGTTAGGACATTCTTTACATTTACAGTACTTATTATTGCACGCAAGAATTCATTGGTCAATCCTTGATTTTTGTTTTGACACTCCCGTAAAGCTGTGAGGAAAGGCAAGGCAAGTTTATTTATATAGCACAATTCAAACACAAGGCCATTCAAAGTGCTTTACAGGGGCAAGATTAAAATACATAAAACACATTAGAAGACATTTAAAAGCGAATGAAAAAGTACAGGTTAAAATGGAAACAGAAAAGTCTTCAGACTCGATTTAAAAGAACTGAGGGTTGCAGCAGACCTCAAGTTTTCTGGGAGTTTGTTCCAGATATTTGGTGCATAAAAACTAAAAGCTGCTTCTCCTCGTTTAGTCTGAACTCTTTGTTAACACAATTAACAAATGTTCATAGGGATTCAGTGGCCCGATAACGACGTGTGACATGATGAGAACACAAAACACGTGGCATTCATTCTTAAAGAGGCAACAAGGTGAGGATATTCTATCTGGCTCCATTTCGGGCTCTAACAAGGCTGGGCAAGTATGGTCAATGTGCTCATTAGGGTGAAACCTGCAAACTGTTTGTTTAGTCTATGCATCTTCAAAGAGCAACGGCCAATGGGGAAACATCAACCCTCTACTGACCAATAGGGTTATTTCATCATTTGCTCTGTGAGTCAGAGCCACTTGACTGACTGACATTGTAAATGCAGCTACAGTATTTCACAGTATCCAAAACTGAAGAAATAATTACAATTATGTTGCATAAGGGACTGTTTGGCATTAAATATGACTTCTCACAACAATATTATCATGACCAGTTCAGATCATGCTGATATAACCCTATTATAGATTTATTTATAATAATATGTATTTTTTTAAATAGATTGGATGACAATTATATTGAGTTTATAAAATACAACATCAGAAAAGAACTATTCATAAAAACCCAATAACTATGTCTGAGATTTTTAAGACTCATCAAAGATTAATTGGAGACATTTGAATACCAATTAAGGCCGTATTTTTAGATGAATGAATTCAATGCCTTAAGCCTTTTTTAAGGTTTAATAGGAAGGATCAGTGTATTCCCAAGTGATGGTGATTCCTCTAGTTGCTTATGTTCGCACCGTCATGATAAACCAACCACGGTTTTTATCTTTAAAGCCCCCCCCCCCTCTGTATTAGCTACTTTCTTTGTGACAATGTCCTGCTTGTACATTTAAATTGCTTACCTCTGCCTTTGAGAGACTTCTGTCTTTATCCACGTCCATCTTTCTGAATGTCTCGAGGCTTCGCGGGCCACTGGACACAGCAAAGATCTCCACCTCAAACACCACCGTAGCATTGGGCGGCACTGGGTCTATCCAGGAAGAAATAACGCAGCGTCAAGATTTAGCAAGAACGTTAGCAAACATAATGCTGTAACCATGATGAGTCATACTTACTGATCATTTCTATCATAATCTACCTCATTGGGTGGAATGTAGAGGTTTTGACGACATTTCAGGAAGAATAGACTGTGTCTGTTGGTTGAGCTACATTTTCATATTCATATAGCGTCACACTGCACTCATTTGGCTTCAAGAGCAGAATCCTACAAAATGTAAAGCCCCCATACGATATATGACATTAAGCTAGCAAGAAAGGAAAATATTGCTCAACTCAAGCAACATGCAATTAAAGTTGTTCATTTTTTTAATGGCAACTTTCAAATTAGTGTAATCGTGCACCATGCATAATCAGCTAAATCATTTCGTCCATAGCCAAAGAGTGGGAATCAAGATTGTAATCATGAACAGGCTATAGGTAACACCTGCATCAGATCATACCATGGTGCGTTTGGGAACACCAACATGAAGAGGAAATAGCAGTTAAAGGTAAAAGACAAATCAGCTGTCAGCATGCTGAAAGAGCTCCACTAGGGAGCGAAATGAAGCAGAGACCTTATAAACCTGTGTGCATGCTCACAGCACATGCCACGGGTGAGATGAGGAGCAGACACTGCCAAGGATGGGATGTCCTTTCAACTAAAGTGCTGTAAGAGAAGACAAGACAGCATGAAACCAGCTCCACAAACAAGGTTAATACAGCTCGCAATATGTTTAGAAGACTTTGCATGTAGGGTTTATTCTTTCTTTTAACTCATATATCACAACATCTACATTCCACTGCTGCCCGTTTCCATCGATTGTCCCAAAAAAGTTAGGAAAAGTCAAATTTCAAGGACTTCACTAGATTTTGGAGTCTGTAAGTTTGTAAGGAAAACTGCATTTGAGACGACTAATTATCTTTTGTTGAGATAACTTATCATTTATATGTATTGTTGTCACTTCAAATTTTGATTTCTTCCTACTAAGAATTGAAAAAAAGTGTTGTGCCAACTAGTTATTTTCTGTTAAGACAATTTGTTTTCTGTATGATCGTAAAACAAGTCTAAAATAGGTGTCCATTAATGATTGATTAGTTCATTACTGATTTATTGCTGGCGGATGCAACTGAGACCTTGTTGTTACTCATCAATAGAGGCACTTCCCTGATATGGCACATGAATCATGTGCAGTACTGGACTTTACTCAAGTCTGACAAAACAACCTTAGTGATGTCATAGTGATGTCATCAGGGTTAACCTTGGCTGAGGCTTGGAGACTACAATATATGCAAAGAGGGGTTTGCATCACAAAAACAGGGGCTGTGGCAATGTCTATGGGCTGTGGTGTATGAAAGAAGTCTGAAAGGATGCTATTAAGTTGCATTGTGGGTAGTGGAGGTTTCAAAAGGTGTTTGAGCCTTAACCAAAACCCCATTCATGTAGTGTTGTTTTGTGTCATTCTGCATCTCTGTCCTGGCCTTTAGAGCAATCCCTGCCTGTTGAATTCACTCACCTTTGCCTTTTACTCCGAAGGCCAGGGCGGGCGGGATAGTTATTTTCCGTTTCTCCCCGGCACACACATCTTTCAACCCCATATCCAGGCCCTTGATGACTTGTCCAACGCCCTGCATGAGCCACTGAGGGTGCCCAGCTGATCGACTGAAACAGAAAACAGTGTGAAACAGAGAGAACATCATGTCAATCAAGCTGCCCATGTGTCAATGGGGATTTACAGGGCACATGCATGCTTTTCAATGTATCTCCTCACACCAACAGATTTTCCATTTCGCTTAGGGTTTGGATGAGCCAGGCTAACCCTACCCCAAGCCAGCCGCCCCCTCCCCACTCTAAGAATGCTCTTACTGCCCTTAATTATCATGTGAGCACAGCTGGAAGAAGCCATGAGAAAGACTGACTACAACTATCAACATTGTGTGTTTTTTTAACTTCCTACCCATTTGTTAATAGCTAAACTGCTGTTGCAATTAAATAAAGGCCTTTACAATTGTACAACTCACATACAGAAGACCTTAGCATGCAGAATACAACGTGAAAGTGATCTCATATTCTGGTAATCTGTCAGACAGTTAGCCTACCAAGCCACATCATCATAAATGAATAAAGTGCCTGCAAATTCGGATATAGACTTTGTAGGTAACCTGCGTCCTTTAAAGATAATATATTAATTGCAGTTTTTTATTATTATTATTATTCAAAGCACCAACCTGCAGAAGAACTGAGAACCATCTTCGGCGAGGAAGCCATCGTAATGAATGTTGATCAGATCTCCTTTCTTGCTCTTCGGTTCGCACGGCAAAGGTTTGAACAACACTTCTACCTTCACCTCTTCTTCTACCTTATCGACTGCTGGCGACCCCCAAAAAGAGCCCGAGCAGAGCTGTAAAGAGCCCGACAAGAGGCACAGTGTGCAGATCACTAACTTCCACATCATGCCGCTGTGTATTCGTGGCAACTTCTCTGCAACAAGTGACGTTTGGACGCAACGGAGTAGGCGCACAGATGCTGCAAGCTGAAGGGATGACCGTGCCCGGAGTTTAGACTGTCAGGGATGTTTTGCTTCCTGTTTAAAACAAATCCCGCCTCCTCAAGGCCCTGCTCCATATGGCCCTGCCCAGAGACCCCACCTTAACGATCGTCCATTGGACTGGGGACAGAGATGGCTAGGGGCGGTACCCAGTAAGCAGGGGTGTCAAACTCATTTTGGTTCGAGGGCCACATACAGCCTCTCTGATCTCAAGTGGGCCGGACCAGTAAAATAATGGCAAAATAACGTACATATGTCAAATCCAAATCTTTAGCTTTGTTTTTCAGTTATACGCTTTATCACTCAGCCTACATATGTAACCTACATTATCACGGATCACAAGGGATCTCTGTACCCCCCAGGAAATGTCTTAGTAAAGATTGCTGCTGGCCATGGGAATAGGAGGTACGGCGCGCAGCGCCGCATCAAAAATTTTGGGGGTATTTTGCTCAAAGATGCCAATACGCACTAACGAAATAAACAACTGTTTATTTGAATACACAAATACAACAGGCACTGACCTTACAGTTGTCCAATTTTGTTTACTATATCTACAGGGACACATTTTGTGCACACATGCTGACTGTACAAAATACAATTAAATAAAAGTGCAACTTCTACTGTTTTGATTTATATTTAAATACAGAGGTTATTTGTTGTTTTGGAATACGTTTTTCCCAATTTAATTACATTTTAATTTAACTTACTTTTTTTTAATGCTCAGAAATGTGTGCTCTACAAGTCACAGGCCGAATGTTTGACACCCTTGCCTTAGACACTTGACGCAATCAATCATCAATATTAGCATGCTATTTAGCCACATATATTGCCTATTTACAGCCCTCAGAAAACTGACAGCTCTTCTTAGATGCAAGTTCATCAATTCATGGCTTAAAATCCTGAGCTGTGGAACTTTCAGCAGACATTCCTAGCTGTAAGTTTCCTAACAGTTGGGAGCGTATGCGACGTGCGGATATGGCACAGGCTCCATGAAGAATTAAAAAAAAAATCTTTTTTTTTTTTTTTTTTTTTTTTTTTTTTTCAGAATGTATTCAAATCGGCCGAATTGATTCGCGGGCCACATCAAAACGTGTCGCGGGCCACATCTGGCCCGCGGGCCTTGAGTTTGACACATGTGCAGTAAGGAGTGTAAAAGTCTGCCTGGCAGACTGAACCAAGGGCAATATACCCACCGATAATATCTCACCATAGAGACTACAGTGTGTAATAGATATAGCTGGCTGTGTATATTCCATACCGTATAGTATTAGTCAATAGACTGTGTATGGAATGAATACATTAATCATAAACTGGAAGTGGAAAAACACCATGCATAGGCCTACATGAATATGAACGCATGAATAGGTGCTATAAAACTACACATTTGCACCATACACTGAAATGCAAACAGGTCTATACAACTATTTGTTCTTGAATCATTATCTATAACTTTATGAAGTTACAACACTAGTCTACATAATGTCAGGGGGCTATAGAGTAGACCTAGGCTATATGTGGGAGAAAATATGAAACATAGAATATAGGCTACAGTAAGTTGTGTATGCTTGGTTATAGGAGCTTGTAATTACTTTAAACAAAAATGACATGAATGAATTGTCTCAGCTTGTATAGACTAGCAATTTAAACATAGCAAATAATAACAATGAAATGTTATATCACTTAAAACATGTAGCCTATGTTAACCTCTTTAGGCCCATAATGTTAATCCAAACACAGCAAAGGAGGCAGCAACATGCGTAGGCTATACTTATTATATTTTCTTATTAAGACAGAAAGTAGCAGGTAGGCCTACAACTGACATATTATATCATCATGTTAATCATTGTAATAAATTGCTGATCTAATTGTATTACGTTTAGCAAAAGCACTGTCCCCAATAAGCCATAACCAAACCTTTACAAACAAAAGTGTGTGTGTGTTAAGTGTCCTATGGGTAACCATAATATAGAGAGGGAGTAGGGTAGACTGAGTACAGTAGCCTACTTGGTAAATGGGTGCTGTTGACATACCTTATATAACTTGCACTTATTTTCAGAGACTATAGTTTTGGTGTAGTTATAGCATAGCTAATGAAAAGCAAAAAAGTGTCAAAACTGTAGCCTACTCTTTCTACCCTAACCATGGACTGTGGGAGTAACTATAGACTGTAAAAAAAATAGGGCGTAACCCATAACAGGAGATAACAGACACGCGCACACTCCAATTAGCTAACCTGAGAGGCTGACGTCAGCGCCTCTTCTCCACCAATGGGAGCGAAGGGGGCGTGCATGCGCTTCTACTTTACTTTTGAGCGCCGGTGTCAGTGAGTCATCGCCTCTCAGACAGCCAAAGTGGTCGGAGACTGTACTACCGAACCGCACAGCTGCTAACGTAGCTCTATATATCTCTTTGGAACCGCGACTTTCTCTCCAACTGCCCGACAGGATTGAGATGTTACATTTTAGGCGTTCGACATTGCTGAAGGAGTTGTTTGCAGCCGCCCTCAAGCGTCCTTCGTCCGTATCTAGACAGAAAGCCTGGCTACTGACCCGCCACTGCTGCTTCGGCACCGCCTCCGTTGATGCGTGTGCTCCTTCGCTGAAGAGGCTGCTCCATGCCGCCGCCACCGCTCACCGCCCGGCTCACCGCGCCGCGCCCCTTGCCGCCCCGTACCGCTCGTACTGCACGAAAACCGAGGGGGCTGTGGAGCCGGACGAACAGCTGAAGAAGGATGGCGGTCACGGTGTCGATAGCAGTGAAGCAGCCGACGACAAGTAGGTTACAAGTTATTTTTTTCTGGATTTTCATAGCGAGTCGTGACGCAGTCAGGCGCAAGCGGATGTAGGATAAAACCGTCACAACCGCTGTATTACAACTGCACTAAATACATCTCAATGCCCATAGGTTATCGCTCAGTGAAGAAGACCTTATTTAAAAATGTGTCACAGAGCAAATTACACGTGTATTGAATGTTAAAGAGCAGGCTGCTCTAGTTATCTAAGTGTAACGGCCTAGCCTACAGCAGCAGCCATCAAACCATGTGTGACTTGTCCACACCGGTACAGCCCAGCCATGGGGTACAGCCTCCGATGGCATATTAGCATGTAGCTACTATAAACGGCGGCAACTTAACCCACAGTGGAAAGGATTTGAGTTGTCCTTGACAGTGTTTAACGTTGGGGTTATCTCTGTTTCTGTGGAGATAACGCGCAGCATAATGCTAGTGAAGCAGCAGTAGATGCCCTATATAGCTGTCATAGGGGTCAGGGAGGAAGAGGAGCAGGATAAAACACCCACATTCAAGTTATTAAGCCAGGAGCATGGACATATAAAGGGGTCAGCCACTGACTGTCACAGTAGCTAGCAAGATGCAGCAGAGCAGCCAATGGTCAAAATACGAGAAAGACCTTGATGTAAATTGAATTGAAGCTATGACCAGAGTTGAGGGAGACCTAGGCAGGCCTATACAACACCTTTATAATCTGTCACTTTTTTCAAATGAATGAAGAAGCTTAACACTAGAAAGCACCCAATAGTAGGCTAACAATTCCTATAGGCTAAATAGGCTTTATAGATCTTTCATTTTATTTATTTTTTATTTTTGTATTAATTAGGCCCAATACTCATATCAATAAATGAAGTGACACTTCCAAGCACAATACAGATGTTTTGTATAAGCCTATATTTGAACAAAAAACACAATTATTGATTAAAGAGAAGAAGAAAAAAGCGGTCAGTCCAGTCTCTCGTTTTCTAGCCTATGATTCTATTATTATTTTTCTATATTCAGTTTATGGCTAAAGAAGGTCAATACAATACAATGTCACTTTTACAATGTCCTGCTTTTCCTCTGTCTAAGCATCCTTGAATAGACCGGGGGATCTGAACGGTTAAGGACATTGATCAGTTTTCTCATTGTACACTAAGCGATATTGTGGATGATATAATTTTTCCATTTTCTGTAGTCTAAATGTTGGCCAATTCACATTCCAACTAGTATTCCGTCCTTGCTGCCAGCCTGTGTGTACACTAGTGCCCACACACAGTCCATGTGTTTCCTATTTTGAAGCTATACTGTATAGCCTAGCCTTTATGAGCCAGCCCATGAGTGTAGTCAAATTGACTGGGAAACATCCAGACTTAGAAGTGAGGATTAACCCTTTTTCCGCTGAAGGAACTTGATGAAACGTAGGCACTTTGTTTTTAAAGCGACTAGTAACTCTTGATGGATGAACTAAGAAGTCCAGGACCTTATAAGTATTTGGAGAGTTGAAACCTCTCACAGTTCTTCCATGTGTTGTCAAGGGAAACTTCACGTTACATGTGTATTAAGCTCCCGCATTAGAAAATGGCTACGAGTAGGAATGCTGCTTCTGTCCAAACCTTCTGTGTGGCTGATTTTGTCAAAGTTGGCCTCAGTAAAAGCATCTTAACGAGGACTTTGTGGTGTTTTCTGTTTTGAGAATATTTCTTTTTAGCCTTAGGGATAAACAAGCAAGTCTCTTCACAGGAGCCCAAAGTGAAGCCCATATTCAGGCATATGTGTGTGTGTCTATGATAAAATGAAGCTACTGTTCTCTGCAGTGGCTCGGCTCAGTCCTGTGAGTCATGCTTGTAGGTCAAAGAGTGTGTTGATACACGTGAGAGGAATGTGTGATGATGACTCATAATAAGAAAACCTCTGGAGGAAATGTGTTGCGTGGCATGCAACCCGTTCACAGTTCTCTCCCAGACATAATGTACCAACGGTGAGAGCTTCCCTGGCTCCTAGCCATCAGAGCAGAGCAGTGTGTGGGATCAGTCGTAGCTTGAGTGGGAGAGGTAGATACGATTAAGAAGTTAAAAACAGACCAATGAATTAGGTGCTGCCTGCTACACACATGGCAGAAAACCGAAAGTGAAAGACACTTGGGTGAGGTGCTAACACGCTGCTCACTGAAACTGAGCCTGGGTAAAGACACTGATGTGACTGTGCTAAGGGTATGTCTTCACACTTCAATCGGTCAGATCATTGGATATTACAGCAGGTGCCTGCAGCATGTCCAGACATTAAGAGATGCAGACAACGTGGAGGATTAAATGCAACAGTATACAGTAATCCCACAGAACTTTTAAAGGTCACATATAATGCTCATTTTCAGGTTCAAAATTGAAATTTGGGTGTGACGCTGTGACATCATAAGGGGAGATACATCTGACTGGGGTTTTTGAATACAGGTTTTCAGAAAGGTGGAGTTGGAGACAAAAAAAAAGAAAGAGTTGTTTTTTCTCATACTTTGGGATTCTGTAGTCACACCGGGGATATATATTATTATTGAAAAACCATGAAAAAATGCATTTTGCATAATAGTCTGTTAACCTTTAACTCTGTTAACACTGTTTTTTTTTAAAAACCTCTGAGTTATTACCTAATTTCCAGGAAACTGACACCAATGAGCAGTCATCCAGAGGCAAATGGACTGAGCCATCTGCCAGTGAAAATTCAAAACCCAGTTAGGGTTTTGAAATGTACAATGTTAAAGGCTGTATTCACACATGATGTGTTTGCACAGTTTAAATGCACTCTGATGTATTTTTGCTCGTTTCATTCATTCAATCAGGCCAGCCACATCTGGTTATGGTTCTGTGACACATGGTAAGCCAGCCATCTGCCACTTTGTGTGTCAGTTTATGACATATGACAGTTCAGTTGCAGTATGTCAAAGTCAAGTCAGTTGTATTATAGCCCCAGTATCACAAATTGCCATGGGCTTTGCAATATGTTCAGCTTCTACCCTCTATCCTTAGACCCTTGATTCGGAAAAGGAAAAACCCCCTCCAAAAAAACCTTTTAAAAGTACAAAATGGAAGAAACTTTTGGATGTGTGACCGAGGAGGGAACCTTTTGCCTTCCTGGCCAAAACACCTGACCCGACATATTTAACACATCTATGTAGTTACAATCAACATTTTGGCTCCTACAAACTAGTTGAAAACACTATACTACTGCTTTCACAGGCTGGGTCGCACTCCTCATGTCATGACTAATACATTATACACCAATAGGGTAAACTCACTGAAGTGCCCCTGTAATTGCCGGAATATTCCCTAATCTGCCCTCATGTTTTGGGCAGTGGCTGCACAAAGTGCTGCCATGTGGCCTATTGCACATTTCCCAGCAGACAGCGAACGCTCCGAAACACAAACACACTTTCCACGGAGGGTGTCTTAATGAGCTTTTCTCACCCACTCCATCATGTGTCAGTCCCACCACTTAGCATTCTCTAGGTGTGGCTTCACAGGTAGATGTTGCTTATTTGCATTCATACCTGGTAAACCTGTCACTTGCCTGTACACTCGCTCTTCTGATGCGTCCTGACTGAATACGTGTGCACCTGTTGTCTGCTGTGCTTGAAGGGCTGTGGTAGTGACAGATGTCAGGTCAATAACACTATCTTTGAATTAGACATGCCTGACTGACAGACAATATTTTGGTCAATCCTGGTTTGTTTGCATAATGTTCAGGCGCAGTTACCATAGCTGTAAGTGGAGTGTTTACTCTGAAGACGTGCCCAAAAAGGAGAAGAGATAAAGGCAGCAGGGCGGAGGTGCAGAAGGAATCTTGGGACTTCAATTACTGATACAGCCATTGGCCAGTGTCCAGCGTAGCTACAGTCAGCAGCATCCAATCTGTGCAATGCAATGCTTCGGTCTCTTGTGAAGAAAGAGTTAGGCTTTTCGTGGAAACCGACGTGAATGTCAAAGTCCACATAAAATGCCGTTATTTACTTCTTTGGTGGTACCCATGATCTTGTGAAACAGGTTCATAATAAGGGAAGAAATGAGACCATTTGGAAACAATCTGCACTGTGCTGAGTTGACTCTGCTGCTGTGTCACATCCAGCGTGTGAACAGGCCGCAGTGTTGTCTTTATTAATCCAAGAGCCACAGAGGGCTGGGCCGGGCTAAAGACGAGAGAATTCCTGGAATTTGGGCCTGGTCTAACGCTGCTCCAGATACCAGCGCCAAACCTACGTGCGAGCTGAAACGTTGTAGGGGAGTCGATATGTTTCAGTAATCCACAATTTATTAAAGAGCAGGTGCCAGCAACAAGAAGTACCAATGGCATGATTCCTTGATGGCTTAATCATTGCTTTGCAGCTGCAAAAACGACACTAGAATTTTTCCACTCAACACAGAAGTTGAGCGAGTGAACCGTGTAATAATGACATGAACAAATAAGTAGAAGCCAAGTGCTTGGTATTGGTCTATACCCTCGCTGATGGTGTGTGTCCAGTGAACAGGTGTTTGGGGGAAGGGAGGTTGCTATGCCTCCATTTTTTTAGACTTCTTGTAGGTGGAAACACACCTCAGGTGTGAAGCTGCATTCAAAGTGTTTTGTCCCGGCATGTTCCCGGTGGATCATGCAAAAAACGTCAGAACACTCTGGAGATATACTGGAAACCCGTAGAAGGAAAGCTGTGAATCCGCCTGTACTTTCTCTCTCTGTATTTTCAGTACAGGAAGAGGTCAAATAGCCTGGAACATGCCTTTTACTATATTCAATCATCTACAACTCTTATTAGAATCAGGCCCTCTCTACTTGTGACTGTCTGGCTACACAAAGCCTACCAGGGAGCACTGCCAACAGGAATCATTCAGTAGTATTGTCCTTCATGCATAGCGAAGGCTTTGATCACCCTGCTCTACAAACACACACACACACACACAACACACACACACACACACACACACACACACACACACACACACACACACACACACACACACACACAACACACCTCTCTGTGGCTACACTTGGATTGTTTATTTCCAGTTAGGGCCCCTTCAATCCCTCACTAATGTGTTAAGTCTGCACCAATAGCTACAGATAAGCTCTCTCTTTGCACTGTAAGGCCCGCCAAAGGCCAATCCAGTTAGCATTATGAATTTGAATTTCTATGATATTTTTTCCCATGCTTCCTGGCTTCACTGCCTATTTGTTTTACACCAGCGTGAATCCCCACACCTAAGACAGTTTCAGGAGAGTTTTCATATTACTTTAACATGAAGTTCTGTGTCTCTTACGTGTGTTCCACTGCTTTTTCCACCATAGGACCAAAGCTGCAGGTGTTCTCCCCAGTTTGGAGGACTTGCTCTTCTACACAGTCGCAGACGGTCAGGAGACCATTCCTGTCCATAAGTTTCTCACAGTAAGTGGCAAGAATGAAGTGAATAAACTAAATAAAGTGCAACGTTGACTCATCTTGGCAATTGTTTTCTTTGACGTCGTGTCTAAATATTTATTTCAGGCTCTTAAAGGCACCGGGCTTTGCACCGGAGACCCCAGACTGAAGGAATGCATGGACACCCTCAAAGCAGTGCTGAAGACCACGTCAGATGGAGTGACGCTGGACAGACACCTATTCAAGAAGTAAGGCTGGAACTGTCTAGTCCTTTGTTTGGGCCTTTCATCTCCATCATATACAACCACACTTTGTATCATGTTACCCAGGAACATTTTCCTCTCTTCAGTTATAACATGAAGTATTTACATTTGGACAATAGTTGAACAGTTCTGTTTTTATCTGTGAATAGGATCTTTCTATATCTTACTGCTGTAAGAATGTATCAATAGTGGACAGGGATGTAAGGTTATGTAGGCCAGTATTGGTGGCATAAGAATTATCTCTTGCTTGTTTTATATATTGTATGTGTGTCTGCACAATCAACATGAACTGCTTTCTGTCATACTTACATTGTATTGTCATTCCCGTGCTTCACTAAAAACCAGTAGTTAACAAAAAAGCAAAAACAGGATGTCAAAACATTTCCATAATGCCCATAAGAAGTAGTTTTTTTTAGTAGTTTTCTCAAAGAAAACTCTGAATTGTGCTCCATGGGAAACAGGCAGCATCCTTTCTTTTCTTAGTAAGGAAGTAGAAGGAAAACATTTTTTGTATGCAGGAAATTAACTTCTTGGTATTTGCAATAACGTTGACTTCTTGCTGTGTGTGTTGTGGTGCCTGTCTGACAAATAATTGTTCAATGATTAACACATTAAGGGATCAAGAAAAAGTTTGTTTTTAGTGTTGTTTAGGGTGACTGACACCATGGTGGTTGTTTCTTATTGGTGTTCCCTGAACTTTTGTCAAAATGATAGATTTGTTCTGCCTGCGGTAACCTAAATGTGAGCCACATCCTGATAATATCACACTATGTCCATTGTTTCCCACAGTCTGTGTGGGTGAGAAAATGAGCATTCCTCACCCTAGGGATTCATGTTGGATTGAAAACAAATCGCTGATCAATATGTTATGATGAAGCCTCTTCTTCATCAGCCACTTTTTTCTGAACATTCATTGAAGTTTGTCAGACTGGAGTGGGGGTGACGTGTTGACAAACTTTTTTTTTGTTCTTCAACTGCATGCATTCACAATATTTTCAGCATTTGGATCTGTGGTTTTACCCATCAGGTGTGTCCAGAGCAACATTGTCCTGCTCACTCAGGCCTTCCGCAAGAAGTTCGTCATCCCAGACTTCCAGGCCTTCACCTCCCATATTGATGAGCTGTATGAGAGTGCCAAAGTTCTCAATGACGGGCAGGTGTGTCCTTAGACCCATGACTCTTTTTCTTTTTCTCTTTTCCCCCCCACATCATCATTATTCTTTAGAGATTCATTAACCCATCAGTCTGTTCTAAACCGTATTGTTTCAGTGTGCATTCCACATCCAGACCGCTGTCATCTTAACAAAAAATGGAAAAAATCCACCCCCAGGCCAGAATGTGTGTCCTTAGCAGCTAAAATAACTAGCTTAAAACTGGCTTGCTGCTGCTGCTGCTTTCAGATGTAAGTGCAGGATTATCTTTGAAAGTAGGTTATTGAGAGTTGCGTCATCATGTTGTGTTTGCTTTGTAGCTGCAATTAAATGACATTGCTGATGGCTGCGTTCCATGTAGGTAAGCCACTCCCAGTCTTCTGCTGTTGGGCTCCCTCAATGGAATGCAAACATCGTAAATGTTATTATCGGACAAATAAGTGAACCGAGCCCATATCCATTCCACACTTAGCCGGCTGATTTTGAAAACATGGCAGGCGCTGATAGCAAGAGTGTCCAGGTCCTTATCCTTAACATCTTCATTGGCGCTGAATTGACTAAACAACAGGGAAACGGTTCAATCATCGTCCAAACTAAACTTTATAACATAAATACAAGTTCATTGTGATTCGAAATGCGATGCCACCAGAGAGGGTCACAGGCGAGTCTTAACCTCTATTGATTTTCCTTTCTCCTTTAAATATTTTATGAAAAGCACTTTGAATTTCCTCTGTGAACGAAATGTGCTCCATAGATAAACTTTACCTTACATATCCCCAAACATCATCATGCTTTTAAAAGCTTTGTTTCCATTTCCACTAGAATTTTTCATTTCAAGTTTATCCACTATTAACCAGGGCCTCTTATTCCGAGAAAACCCTCTGTTCCAAGGGGTCCAAAACAAAGGCCTAGTGTGAAAGGGAAGACAAGGAAGAAGTGTTTTCATATTGAGTTGGCATCTGTGTGGATGTACTGACGGAAAGAAACACAACTCTATTGGTATTGCGAAGGCATACTGGAAAATGCTGTCAAATGCCATCCTGTAATTGGCTAGTAGTGGAGGGAGAAAGTGATGGCACAAAACAAACAACACTTTGTCTTAAGATACTAGTGTCTTGAGGGTGGATTTTTCCTCTGTGGTCCTGTGATGTAGGACATTGTGTTTTGGTCTTGTTGTGTATTGTCCGCGGTGTTGTAACCTGAGCCTGGGCAGACGTCAGCGTTTGTAAGGTGAGCCGCTACACCGCCGCTGCAATGGCCACAGCCCTATTTCAGCTCTCCTTCCCCTTGTCCCTTTCAGGTTGCAGACTACATTCCTCAGCTGGCCAAATTCAGCCCCGACATGTGGGCTGTCTCCCTGTGCACGGTGGACGGACAGAGGTGAAGTATTATAAGGACACCTGGATGTTTTGAAGATATTAACATTTGTTCTGTTGTCCTATCTTTAATCGTCTTTATCTGTTAAACAATTACAGAGTAGAGTGGATTCAGTAAGGAATGCCAACAAGCCGCCTTTCTTTGTAGCTTAGCTCCAAGGTCAGAAACCGTTTGACAGGTTTATTAGTATTAGTAAAACATTACACTTGAGTCCTAACTGTTAATAACCTCCCCATTTATCCACCTGTTAAATTAGATCTGGTGTATTTGACACCCTCTTTGTGAAGCTTATTATGTTGAATATAATTTTAAGGCAAGACCCAACAGGTGAATAGGGTAAAAAAAAAATAACTTAAAGATTTCATCATGAAAACTTTACCTGTTGACTCCTTAAATTAATACAGTATTTTTATGTATAACAATTTTGAATAAATATGCCAATTTCGCAAAAATAAAAATTAAAAAATCTTTGACAACATATCAGTGCCCAAGGTTTTTACATAACAGCTTTTGGATAAAGCCTTTTTTTCATTTGATAATTAAAAAAACACAATGTAAGTCTCAACAATGAAATTACTTCATGTTTTAAGAAATAATGTAACATAAATCAGACAATTACTGTAACGGCATCATAAGCTTCATAATAGTGCGAAGAATGATTATGGAAAGTTAAGTAGATGTAATTGCTTTAGAAGTTGAGATTTTTGGTTCAGAACTTTTGAAAAAAACAACTAATGCTGAGAAAATGTACATTTTGGACCTTTTATTTATGTAAATCAGTATGACAGAAGACATGTTATGGAAGCAAAATAGCCAAACATCCCCATATTGACCAGTGCTTGAAAGAACAGTTTCTTAACCTGAAGCATCTCGCCTTGAAGAAGGGTTGATTCAACTTTTGGTTAGATTTATTGAAGGGCATTAGAAGAGCGTAAGGTCATACTGTAACAAGTAAACACAGTTGTTGTCAGTGTCTTAAAAATATGTCAGCAGGTGTTTGGATCAGCGGTGTTTTAATTGGCAGTTGTAAAATGCCTTAGATCTGTGTATATATATATATTGTGTTATGTTTGTGTAAGAGAGGAAGTCATAAAGATAACATAGTAGTGGACTGATAGCCTGTGTGCTGCTTCTGTTAGCGTGCTGCAACGCTCTGTCGCTGACTGCAGGTTATGGTATTTCCCCAGAACAGTCACCGTATTCTATGAAACGGTGATGATACTAATCTAGTCATCTGGCCTAGTTTCTCTTTCTGAAAAGTCTTTGCTTCTAATCACTATGCGCACAGCTGCTTTTGGCCCTCTTAGATAACTTGTTATCTCTTGTCCCTTTGTAGACACACAGCAGGTGACTCCAAGGTCCCCTTCTGTCTGCAGTCCTGCGTCAAGCCCCTCAAGTACGCCGTGGCTGTCCACGACCACGGCACCGAGTATGTGCACAGTTTCATTGGGAAGGAGCCCAGTGGCCTGCGCTTCAATAAGCTCTTCCTGGATGAAGATGGTGAGCCAATAGGCTTTTCTTTATTTCTCTCCCTCCTTTAATTAAGCTTCCACGCTCCAGACAGAACACTGTACTAGACAGAGAAACAGGTCAGCCCATACACACTACTTTTCCTCCTCCAAACATGTTGCAGTGGAGGAGGCCTGGTGCAAGGTGTGTTGGATGTCAACAGAGGGCTTGGACTGTGTTTATGAAGTTAGTGTTTCCTTTTTTCTTTGGTGAATTGCTCATGTAGGGTCCGCTACAATAGTAAGTGTACATACTATGAGCCACTACGATAATGCTCCAATCTCAATCTATTCTATATCATAGCAAACACATACAGTAAACAATGTGAATGTTTTTTATCTTCAGCCCCTCTAGATTTTTAACATTTTTCCACTTATCTCTACAGTAGACTGACACAGGCTCCACATGGGCCCAAACATGTTGGGGCATTGCTACACAGCAATGCTCATCGACTGTCTTGCTATAACGCCCTGCAGGGTAGGGTGCATATTGGGACAGAGTCAGATGCTAGCATTTATGGATTTTGTGGGATTTTTTAATCTTTTTGACACCATTCTGAAAATAAAGGTGTAGGGCTTAGATTGAACTCAATTGAGTGGCTCACTAGCATACTAAGTGTGGAGCACAAGTACCTTGATCATTTTGTCTGAGGGACAATTCATTATGAAAACAAGTCTCATAATAGTTATCGTAGTCAAATCTTTGGTCGGCTTTATCAGAGGAAATAAATTGAATCCCCAGGCTGGCACTTAGAGAGGCAGCCATCTTGCCATCATATCAAGAGTGGGCGGTTTGCCTCCCTTCTGCCAGGACAGCCCCGTGGTTTGTTGTGTAAGGGGATCACACGGCAGTGAGGATATGCAGGTGGCATAAGTACTTGACCTGTTTTTTTTAGAGATTGGGTTACGGAAGTGGTTCCTCTCATCTGGTGGTTTAATTTGCCCAGCGTCAAAGTGGACCAAGGCTCACTTAATGGAGCACTCAATTGAAATGGAAAACGACCGCAATCTCTAGGTTTAACTCTATGCCAGGGGCTACGTGACACCGCCAGCTGACAAATGATTAACGTCAACACTTCACCACACCCTAATATTGACAATTACAATTTGTTCCCCTTTTTTTATTACCCTAAACGTTGTTTTTGAAATAATAGTTGATTCACTGGAACCCAATGGTGCTGAATGAACACAGATAACCATCCACCTGAACACACGTTTGAAACATGATATCTTGCCTGCCTGTCTGCCTGCTTCTTTTCAATGTCTTTGAAACACATTGTTCCCACTTGGATGTATTGTACGTTTACAAAGAGACTGACTCATAGTTGTTGGCACAAGGCAGGGTTTAGTTCCTACAGCATAGTATAGATACGCCAGAGACAGGTTCCAACACAGATACTTGCATACTGTAGGTTGCCAAGCTACAGTATGTACCTGCCAAAAAGTTGCCACACATCCAGAGCTGTACTGTAGTACTTTGTGTGCTCTACATGCATTTGACACAGGGCTCTCGGACTGTTTACACTTTGACCCTCTGCATTGTAGCGTTCTAATCAAGCTCTTTGTTGTCTTGCAGATAAGCCCCACAACCCCATGGTGAACGCTGGCGCTATCGTTTGTACCTCACTGATAAAGGTAAAATCAGTAATGCTTTTCCCCCCACCCCCTCTCCTTCATGTGTGTTTTGATGTCCAGTCTGTGTGTGTGTGTGTCATTTCCACTGAAACCTTAGCCAGAGAATTCCCCCTATGTGGTGGGTGGGTACCGTATCACTGAGCTGCTTTATCAAGAAGGTTAACATAAATATTAGGGGCAGATAAGATTTGACTGTTTAACAATGATGTTTGTTTGAACACTGGATAATATAATTAATTTGTATTTCATGGAGCTTTTAATCAGTAGACTGTAGTAGACCTCCCCCAGTGTGTACATTTTTTTTTTATGAATCTTGACTCAGCGGAAATGCTTTCTAGGTCACTACTTTAGTCCACTGACCTTATGTGGCGGTGATTAAGACCTGCGCTAATCCTTCCTGAGGACACTTAACTCACACGATGTTATTTTCCCCGCTGAAAATAACCTGCGCAGAGAGCATGACGTCACACACAGGAAGTCAGATAGATAGTGCCTCCCCAATACCATAGTTGGGTGTCAATCCTCTTTGGTAACTCGGCGTAAAGACACATTGACGGGTAGTCGGTGTCCATCAAATCAAACGAGCTGTCGGTCACACAGCCTTTCATAGCGAAGGATTAAACCTGGCTTACATTACGTCTGTGTCTGTCCATTGATGTTTCCACACTGGCAGTGTTAGACGTTTAAAGCTCTTTACAGCTGTTAATGATCATTCTCTGCCTGCTAGGGTTAGAGTATCAAAAATAAAACCCCTCTTTACATAGTTAGTGCTACTATATTTAGCGCACAGATACAGTACTCACACAAGAGCTGTCAGCACCGTATACTGTGTACCTGCTCCGGTGCCTCGTATAGATGCGATACTGTAATGCAGATGTATGCATTATAATATCTTCAAATGACCCCTTATTTTATTTGTTTGCTTTTTTAAATGATGTATCCCTTCCTATTTTCTGTTTTTTTTGCTAGAAAATTGCCAACTTCAAGGACTGGTATTTGACTGTAGCTTGTTCTGCAGAGGACCTTACGTCATGGCAAGCTTTTGTTGTAATTATTATTAAATACTCTAGATGGATACGATGATGATGACAATAGCCTTTCCGAAGAGCATAGAATTCAATTGTGCCAAAATCTTCCTCTAGGTCTAACAAAGCAACTGAAGCCTGTGGCCTGTTTGATCTTGACTATATTTTGGACCTCTTGTGCATTACATTTGTAGGCGACAGAGTAACTCTGTCACAAGTCCCGGGGTCTGGAACCTATGTGTTTTCAGTGTCTACATGTTCTTAAAAATCCCATTCACCCTTTTTCGTTCAAGTTAAGTGCATTATCACATTGCAAATCTAGCTCTATTTAACTTGCTTTGCATCATTATTGGACAGATGGTTTCTGTGTTAGTTTGACAGCAAACCAATGTGCATTCACCTCTTCAGGGCTCTGTAGTCACGACAATGCTTGTGCGATGAATCAATGATAGAGTTAAATAAGTGGAACAGCCTTGACATGTATAAATTGTGACTTTCTATTTTGCATTTAAAACAAGTATGATAACACAGTTGTCACAGTGAGACAGTTTACAATGGTATGTTTTTGTAGACTGCCTCACAAAAGTTAATTTTTAAGCAAAGTTCTACATTTGACCTTTTTGCATGTTGCTCAGCAACATTTATGCTGAAGTAGAGAGATTAATGAATAATCTAGTGATGGGCAATGTAAACAGTATGCAGGCCTTTATCATTAATTATTCATGAAAATGGTCACAATGTGCTAGCAGCCTTGACAGGTAAAAAACAAATGCATTATGGGTTAGAAGGCTATTTAAATCTATAGCGGCCATTAAGACACCCAAACAGTTTTCCACTTTGTTATTTGGAGGAGGATATTTCAACTTAAAAAACTTCACTACCTTTCAGAAACATTGGACCTCGATCCCAAGAAGCCTATTTTAAAACACATGTGTCTTAGCAGCGTTCCAGTCTGTTCCGTAACTGCTGACGTTTAGAAACCGTCTTTCTGTGATTTATTTTCTCTTTCAGCATAGTAGCATACTAGATAGCATAGATACTGTCATTTGACTCTTTCCTTTAGCTGTCTTCACATAAACTGCTCAAATAGTAAAAAGTCACAAAATACTGATTCCAGAATTTTGGCAAGTTAGCATTGTGTGACCTTGCAACTGTTGAACAGAAGTAGAAAGATGGATAATTTAGAGTAAATTGTGTTAAATGGTTTGCTAAAATACACAAACAGGATCACAGACACTAACATTGTTCCAGTGGCCAGAACCACGACTGGAAATAAATGCTAATGTAGCTGTGTCTGTTAGATATGTAATATCTGAACCTGAAACTTGCTCACACATTCAACACAGGTCATATGTCGATGTTGTACTTACTGCTTGTAATGCTCGGCCCTTACTGGCCTTAAAAACATATTCATATTTATTTAAGTATGGAGCTGGAGTCAAGACATGTTTAGCTAGCTTAGCAAGCTAAGGAAGGACGGATAATGACAAAACTCAAAGAAGCACAGTCGGTCACTGCACAAGCTGTCGTTTGTCAGAAATAGTCCCAACACGTTGTTCCCACTAAAACCACTAGTTATTGTCTTAACATTTCTATGTTATGTGTGGTTTAAAGAAATACAATTAATACAATGTGTTTTTTTTAACTTTGGATAGAGCCAAGCTAGCTGTTTCTTCCTTGCTATGCTAAACTAGCTCATTGGAATGATTCAGTCATATCCTCATATTTTCGGAGACCATTTTGTGCGTCTGTGTCCACATCCCAACACCACTTTCACCAGTGTCTCAATGTGTTGTTGTTTTGTGTCTCTATACTGAAGCAAAAATGTTAAGCCGTTGGTCGGGGTTCCCCAGTTTGCCTTAACATCGGTGGGAAAAACTATGGGGATGTTTGCCGTGGCAGTATGCCCCAAACTGTTCTTACATGGTGCTTGAAGGCTACATGTTGCTGTTTTTGTATGTTGTTGCATATTTTCCAGACTTAGGAACTGTGGGAAATAATGACTGCTGCTGCAGGTCAAATGACGTTGGTAATTTTTTCTTCCTTTTCCATATCTATCTCCTCGCACTCTCCCCAACCCCCTGACCCTCCCCCCTCTCTCTTTCTCCTCCAATCAGCTCGGTAGAATCCCCATTTAGTGACTTTTTAAACCTCCATCAGTGTCACTTACTTACTACTTCTTCTCACACAAGATGGATTAGCCTGTTTTAAATGTAAAGTAAAAAAAAAACTGTTCTCAGACCTTCCAAAACATAAATGCCATAGCACTTTAAATGTGCATGCGTGTCCATTTAGTCTTTGACTGCATTTCCTTTAGTGGTAGTAGGCAGCATCAACAGGCTCACAGTATGACCTTTTAAATGAACACTGAGCTACAAGCTGTGAATCAAATTATCTGAGGAAGACCGTTCAAGGACCATTCCTCCCTACTTTTCCTACCCCCCTCTCCTCCCTCTGTTTTGGCTCTGACAGGCTCTTTGCACACATGACACATGTTGACACATGACCGAATCCTTCAACACATACACAGCTGCATTATGGTAACCCATAATACAAACTTGCCTGCGCACACACACACACGCACACCCACATCTATGTGCACTTATATTACAAATGTATATGTAGAAACATACACACAGTCAGGGCTGCTTCAGAATAAAATAAAAAAGTTTTTTTTTTTACTTTTTATTTACTCAACTAATATTGAATGTATTTGGTATCAGTGAGATGTCATAGTGGCATGTTATGGTTAGAAATCTTTTTCTTTAACTGGCTAAGCTCTGGTAACACACGTCTGCTAAATCCCCCCCCCCCCCCCCTTTTAACTTAATTAGACTTCTCTCTTTGTATCCCATTTGCAAGTCAATCGTATTCATATTTTGTACCTACTTGCATAACTCTTGGTAAAGCTCATGTGATTTTTACATTTTATGTGTAATCAAATCTATTCGCATCTGCTTGTTCTATAGTTTTAAATGTGTCAGTAGTAGTAGCGTTATCATTCTAGTATCATGTTATATGATGCTGTGCTTGTCCTCTATAGCAACCCCTGTTGAATGAACTGTGCTAACTGCTTATTCCTTTGTTCTCTCCTCAGCAAGGTGCAAGCAACGCAGAAAGATTTGACTATGTAAGTATTCAAAGTCAAAAATCATTCAGAGTTACATTCAATGTACTTGGTAAACGGGACTTTAGTAGAGACTGCGTGTTTATTATCCTTTGCTCTGATATCACTAGAGTCAAATAAAGCTAATAAGCTGTTACCAAATATATATATATATATATTTATTAATTCTAAGTAGAGTAGTGCACCTCAACCTACAAAGAATTACCACCTTAACATGCAACTCCATTCAGCACATTGTTTAGCTGTCTGGATGGCCCTGGCTTACTCTCACAGGCCCTCATAGCTTAAGGCTAATTTCAATTTCAAATCACCTTATGCTACCTGCTTACACTACACAGAAACCATAGCAGTGGAGAATTTGGCACGGACTAATGAGCCAGGTGGTTTCCCTCAGGAGAAGGGAGAGACCAAAAGCAGAGCTACAAGAGAGCAAATATTGGCCTTGTATTTATCAGGCCCACACAAACACTACTCCAAATGAATGATAATGTTGCTCGATAACTGCTGGATGTGCCATTAGGAAACTGTTTGCCGTATCAACCGATAAGTGATGATATCTTAGTGTTGTGTAAACAAATATGGATAAAATGTTTGGCTAAACATTTAGTTTTCTCCCTTGTAAATTGGCACCAGCACACAAGTGCTATTTCAATTGATGGTTATCATGTTGTATTATTTACTGACAGCATAAACCATGCAACTACTGTTAACAATGAGTATGTATTATGGAATATTGGGACACAGCTTTTGTCAACCAATCATAGGATTTCCCTCACACCATTAAACCCCTGTTGATAATTGTGTCACTCCCACTTCTTTTCCTTCCAGGTGATGAACTTTCTGAAAAATATGTCTGGAAACGAGTATGTGGGTTTCAGCAACGCAACGTAAGTTCCTTTTAAATCACATGTTCTGTCTCAAAGTTTCTGAAGCTCTTCTTTCCCTCAGGGGACCACACCTAGCTACACCTTATGTGTTCACCTTCAACAACAAGTCTTGCCAAACATCCACTTTTTACTGGGCCATCTAGATAACATGTAAACACAATGTTTTCCAGTATTTACCTCTTTAGTAAAACCTGCCTTTGAAGGTCACATATTATGCTCATTTACAGGTTCAAAATAGTTTATTTTTATACTACAAACTGTTTTCATGGTGTATGGTCTATAACAACTTTTATATTCTCAGTGCCATTGCCAAATCTCAGCTTTTCAGCCAATGTCTGAAACGCTCTGTTTTAGAGCCTGTCTCTTTAAGCCGCGCCTTCCAAAAAGCCGTTTCTGCTCTGATTGGTCCTGAATCTAACTGCCATGTTTGACTTACGTAGTAAGGGAAGAGAAATCTGAGAATCTTTGAACACAGGTTTTCGGAAAGGTGGAGGTGGAGAAAAGTAGATAGGGTATTCTTTTCTCATACCTGGAGTCTCTAGACACACTTGGGACCCATATTAATGTTAAAAATCCTTGAAAAAGTGCATTTTGCACAAAAAGTGGCCTTAAATAAGTGTCTCTGCGTCCTTAAAAAACTGTACAGAGGCAGAGTATTACTAGGGGGGGTACACAGTGTGATGTGAGTGGATGAAATCAGAACTCTCACTCATTGTGGGTGGTGGGATACAGTTTCATATCTCCTCGGTCTAACTGCAATTAGACAATTGTTCAAGTAAACTACATTTGGAACTATACTATCACACAGCATGAGCGTCTGTTTCATTGATTTGGATGGACTCAGCCTCTGCGGAGGCCTCTTCATGATTCACGATGACACCACATGCTAACATTGTTTTCAGGAAATAGACGTAGAGCCCGGGCTCACGTTGCATCATCATCACATGATGGCATGAGAGCTCTGGTTGTTTTGTACACACGACACGAGGGGTGGGGCGATGGAATTCCAACACACGAGTGCAAACACACACGCACGCATGCACACGGACACGCACACACCCACACACACAGACAGTACACACATTTCCTTCCTCTCTGTAATGGGAGTGCTCTGCTCTTTTGTGTGACAGATTCCAGTCAGAGCGTGAGTCAGGCGATAGGAACTTCGCCATCGGTTACTACATGAAAGAAAAAAAGGTTTGACCCACGTCGATTTATAGCACATTGCTGACTTTGTGTTCTGTCTTAATATGTTCCTGTGCACTGCAAAGCTGAAACAAAGAGTTACTGTACCGAGAAAACAAAGAAAGGTTCCAATCAAATCAGTATTGTTGTATTCCTGCTGATATGTCCTTATATGAGTTTATATTTGCCTAGTACTTTGAATTACCTTTTTTTTTAGTCCTTATTATATTTTACCAAAGCAGAGGCTCCGTAATGGTAAACAATGTACTCGTCTCTTCCTTAAGTAGACTGTGCTAACATGGGAATGAGCTGCAGTTGATGGATGATACTCATTGTGCTCTGCCTGCTATCAACTCCTTGTGTTTCTCTGCAGTGTTTCCCAGAGGGGACAGACATGACGTCCGTACTGGACTTCTACTTTCAAGTGAGTGCAGCAGGGTATTCCATTTAGTTTCCACTTCATGACAGAATCTTGCTTTTCTGCTCTCTGCTGATGATTCCACCCCGAGTGCTTTCTCTACCCATTTGAGCCATGCATCTAATTCACCCTAACATTAACATGGAAATTTCATTTCATTTCATTTAACTTTTATTTATCCTCGAGAGACCAATTGAGGGGTGACCCTCATTTTCAATGACGTCGAGTTCAAACAAATTCAAAGGAAAAACAACAATACATTAACAATATTCAACGCAAATACATCAAATACACAACAACAGGTGAAGAGAAAAACAATTGAAACATTTACACAGTGGTGAAATTAAGTGGTAGCAATTAAAATTAAATGGGTGAGAGTACAATATAGCCTAATTAAAACAGTTACAGGTAGAGTTTGGCAGATTTAAAATAGTTTGTTTAAATTGGTTAAAGGATATGAAGTTATTTAGTTTAATTTGTTGCTGTAAGTTGTTCCAGGAGTCGGGGGCACTGAAGCTAAAAGCTGTCTTTCCCAGCTCAGACCGGGCTTGTGGGACATAAAGCATAAGCATGTCAGTGGAGCGGGTCTGATAAAGCCCATCTGAGATTTGCAGCAATTCAGTTAAATAACGAGGAAGCTTCCCGGTCAAGGCTTTGTAAATAAAAACATGCCAATGTGCATCACGTCTCTCTTTAAGGGAGGACCACCCAACCTTTTCATATAAAAGACAATGGTGTGTGTCATAAGCATCTCCTGTGATGAACCTTAAAGCAGAGTGAAAAACAGAGTCCAGGAGTTTAAGACATGAATGTGATGCATGCCGGTAAACCACATCACCGTAATCAAGGACAGACATGAAAACTGCCTCAATAATCCTTTTCCTACTAAATAAAGGGAAGGTGGTTTTGTTTCTATAAAAATAGCCAATTTTTTGTCGTAGTCGACGAACAAGATTTTTTATATGAAAATTAAAAGTGAGTTTATCATCTAACCAGATGCCAAGATATTTGTACTCTGTGACTCTTTCAATTAAAAATCCATTATTTGTAAAAATATTAAAATCATTCAAATTTGTAGTTCTTGCTCTGGAGAAACACATATATTTGGTTTTGTCTGTATTTAGAACCAGCCTGAGGTCCACTAGACAGTCCTGCAGGGTGTTAAAAGAGCTTTGTAGGTTCTGAATAGATTGGTGCATCGAATCGGAAATGCAATACAGTATTGGACCTGTGCAAAGACATTAATAATGATATTGTTTTCGCTGATGGTCTCGGTTGCTGCTACACGTCGTTTATGATCATCAGAGAAAATTAAGAGACTGTTTCATAAACATATAACAAAAAAAAAGGAAAATGTCTTAAAAAATAACAAATTGTCCTCTCATGTGAACCGTCCTCCAGCTGTGTTCCATTGAGGTGACCTGCGAGAGCGCCAGCGTCATGGCGGCCACCCTGGCTAACGGCGGCATCTGTCCAATCACCGGTGAGCGTGTGCTGAGCCCCGAGGCGGTGAGGAACACCCTGAGTCTGATGCACTCCTGTGGCATGTACGACTTCTCTGGACAGTTCGCTTTCCACGTGAGTAAAACACACAGATCAGTGCAAACCCAATCAAATGTAGCAGGGACGGCTTGTGTTTCAGCAGGAAGTGAATGAGTCATCAAAGAGATGCCTGTCACTTCAGGCATCCGCTTACATTCACCTCTTACACAAAGCACACAGTCCCAGCAGCTCTCTGGTTGCAGACCACATTCCACACTGAGGAATCACATTGGGGACTGGCTTCTGTGATGTCAGAAATCAATGCAGTAATGGAAGCGGCTTCATTCAGTCTATGTTTACATTGTTGAGAGCTGTACAATTGGACATCGCTACAGACGTTTCTTAGCAGATCCCTTAGTTAAACTTGAACCTGGGATGAAAACTTCTGTAATCTTTCACCTCTCATCTGAAGCACATCTTTTGCCTTCATTTTAAGTGAAAAACAAAGCAATGCTCTTATTATTCCTAGGCCAACATCGAGCAAAGATTATTCAGTAATATGTCGCAGGCAAAATGGGTGTGGATAGAATTCTCTTAGTGTTGAATTTTTCAAGCCTTGTCTTCGCTGACCTTCTATTTTCAGCAGTGCTACTGTAGATACACACGGGCTAATCTTCTGTTACGTGACTGGTGTGCTGTGTCCCTGTTGCAGGTGGGTCTGCCTGCCAAGTCTGGAGTAGCAGGGGGCATCCTGCTGGTTGTACCCAACGTCATGGGCATCATGTGCTGGTCGCCTCCCCTGGACAAGCTGGGCAACTCAGTCAGAGGAATACAGTTCTGCACGGTACGTAAGGCCTGGAAACATGCACGCCCTGCAGTGTGGAAAAGAACACGTACTCAGAGGGCAAGAGTGTCTTGTTTTAGAGCTGCAGATGTTTGCAATCCATCTCGACCAGAGATGAGAAATAGCGTGACACGAATGCATGCCATTCAAACGACGCACACACATGCACGCCACGCACGCACAACACACACACCACACACACACACGCACAAGCACACACACCTCAGTGTTTGAATAGATCTCAGGAAAATATCTGCCTTGGCCCAATCTAAATTTAGATTTTTCTTTCAACAAGACACGGCAAGTGAATAGGGTAAACCTTTGAACTTATAGAAATCATCATGAACTATTAACAGTTGATTATTAACATTAAGACAACTAATTTTGGTATTTAGTTTTTCAGAATGTTTTTAATTTTATAAATCAAAAAATACTTTGTAGAGGCAGGCCTTAAAAATTTATTTTCAGCAAAATGTATCATAAGTCGGACAATTAACAACATATGAACAAATCCTTTTCTAATAACCTTCAGAATAGTGCTAAGAATGATTATGGTAAGTTAAGTTGATGTAAGTGCTTTATAAGTTTGAATTATTTGTCAGGTATTGGAAAAAAAACTAATGTTGAAATAATGGCTGTTAAAGATGGTTGTATAGGAGAAATATACAGAAGCAAACGGACAAGGTTTAGTCAAATCAACACCCACAATTTTGGAATTTTGGACCTTTTACCTTGCTAGTGAAGAGCATGTAAAAAGTGTTACCGATCACAAGGCATTGTTATGGGTGTTTCCAACCTAGTCCCCTATATATGTAGCCCTGTTTTTTTAAGTAAGCACGCATTACAGATGTAAATACATTTCCTTCTAAAAAATTGGTCTGCTGAACTTCTGTATTTTGATACTTTTTGCTATATCCATGCTAGCCTGACTCTGCCCGTCCACCTACTTCCGCCCAAATTTAATTTTCCCTTCAGTAGTCAGTCTGGGGATGGGGCGTATTAGTGGGATTTTGCTCGAATACATTTCTGAGTGTCCAATCAGCGAACAGAGCGAGTGGCTGAGAACGATGACGTCGAAGTCACGCTCCAGTTTCAGTTGAATGCTGCGTTCCTTTATACTCGGAACTCGGAGATTTCCGACTTGGTAGTTCCGAGTTCCGACCTGTCTGTGTTCCAGTGCATCTGCTTGCGAAAGTATGGACGCCTACAACCTTTCTCGTCCAAATAACTAAACGTTAGGCTCTAGCACGTTACCGTTGCTAGGTACCGGTAGATCCATAGACTACAATATGTAGTGAAGTCGGAAATGTTTGAGTTTCCAGTACAACTGGAACGCACCGTCAGAAGCCGGCTCATGACATATGTCACGACCAACGTTATGCGATTGGTTGGCTGATCCAGAGTGGCACTGGCAGATCCAATAGTTTTAAACTTCAACAGACACCCGCCTCTCTGTGAGTGAACGTTTGCCAATAGAGCAGTTCCAGACCTTCTGTACAAATTAAATGAAGTACGATGGTCTGGTTGGACCAGGCTATATCCATGCTGCTTCAAGGAAATAATAGTTAGTACACACAAACATCAGAATTTCCTCATGGATAAAACAAAGGGTGAACTGTTGGACATTGTGCAATCTTCTTTCACAGTGACGGAACCTGTTTTTAAGCTATGCTGTAGTAATGTTAAACCCTACCTCTGTGCTAATCATGTGTTCTTGTTATGCATATAACACTGACCTGATTGGCTTTTCATCGTCAGAATGATACAAATGTATGGATTCACCCTTTTTTAGATGAATCAATCTATCCATTCTTTTCATTCCAGGACCTTGTTGAGTATTTCAACTTCCACAACTACGACAACCTGAGGCACTTCACCAAAAAGCACGACCCGCGCAAAGAAGGGGGGGACCAGCGGGTAAGGACACGCGACATCATGTTGTGAGGACAAAAAAAAAAAACCTTGCCGCCCATGTCCCTCATCAAACACACTGAGCAAAAACGCCTGCTTTCCACAGAATGCGGGGTCACGCTGAGGTTACTGCTGTTACTTCACATTTAACAGTTGTGAATGTTCTGCATCGGTTGAATTGTAGCCGTTGGATAAGATGTTGAACTCCATAGCTCTTCATTCATCATACAGCTAAAGTGGAGAAAAACCCAACCCATGTCAAAACAGGTTAACCCCCTACGGCGTGTTAGCTTGAGTTCATGCAGAGATGGTTGCAGACTGAACACGTCTTTCTAGTTTGATGGCTTTTTAAAGTGAGCACATACTGTTCAGTGTGCCACGGGCTTGGTATACAGAGTTACACTTGTTATGATAAAAGCTGGTCATTTAAACTCCTTTGGGGCATCAACTAACAAACACACACGGATGCCCAGGGAAATGGAAATAGAGCCTAAGTCAGGTTTTCTTTTTCAGCTAAGCACATACCTGCACAAACCACACACACATACACACACAACTAACAACGTTTACTTGGGTCACTTTTGGAGTCTTTACATACTAAGACTTACATTAAGGGTGGAGTTAGTGATTCTGGAGAACGCTTGTTATCTGTAAACATGCATGTAAACAAAGGGAATGTAAACAAAGGGGGCCCACCGTAGCTAGCAACATGCCTGTTTATTAACACTGGATTTTTTGTTCAATGCGCACACACATTACGGACTGAAGACATTCACAAAAAGTCATTTCCACAACAAGCATTCTCCAGAATCGCTGACTCAACCTTTTATTTCTTGCAGACCTAACCTAACCATAACTGTTACTGGTATTTTTCCAAACCTAACCCTAACCCTAACCTTTACCAATGACTCAAAAAATCTGCATCTTACCAACCATGGACACGGCTTTTGTACCCAATCAACTGGTCTTATGTCTGGTGTGTGTGTCCCCGAAAGTGACTTAATTCAGTTACACACACACACTTACACACAAAAGAAAAGGAACAAGACTAATTTGTTATTCGTGTCAATTGAAACAGCTGCAATCCTTCGGACCCATGGATTACGAGAGTCTCCAACAAGACCTAGCTCTGAAAGCCCCTCTTTGGAGAAAGGTGTCCCCCACTGAGTCGCACCAGGACAGCTCCACCACTGTAGTCTATAGGATGGACACTGTCGCCAAGTGAAATGAATAAAAGAGGAGACCAACCTGCCCCCACCCCCTCCCCCACACACACTCCTCACTCTCTCCCCAACAGCACCGCGTCTTTCCTCACCCTCGAGTATTTATATATAAATTATGTGGAGGGTTATTTATTGCTCGTGAAGCGGTTACTGTGTGTGGATGGACTGGGAAGCTTCCTTCATTTTCACTTGTGATATGGGGAGGGTGACGATTTGGCTAACTGCTCCACCTGCTTGTTGCCTTAGTGTGTGTGTCTGTCTTGTGTCTGTCTGTGTGTGTGTGTAGGATATGAAGTACAGTGTACAGGTTGTGCTCTTGTTTCATCCCAACTCCCTTTTATTGCAACATTTTTTATTTGTTTGACAAAATCCTCTTCAAAAATGTAGGATAAGAGTTGATTTGAAATTGTATTTTATTTTAAAGGTTCATTGTGTAAAGGGAATTGGCAGTTGTCAGAACAGACTTGGTAGAAATGGAATATAATAATATTCACAAGTATGTTAGTGTATTATCTTGAAGATAGACTTTGTCTTTTTTATAATCTCAGAATGAGCCTTTTATATCTAAGTAGGAGGGGGTCAAGCCTGGGGAAATGCAGAAGAAGAAGTACTATAACATAAACAACTAAATACATATTCTCCTCATCACTTGATATTGTGGAAAGACTTGAGGCAGTGGTGGATGATGCCATCTTTAGTTACTAGCTTCTTGTCCTTGAAGGCCACCTTAGCTGCTGACACAGCACATTACAATCTAGTGTTTAGCTGAAGTTGCTGCCAAAATACACCTTTACTACACACTGCACCTTTAAGCAGCAACAGAATTGCGTATATTTGCATCGCTCAGTGCAGCCAGCCTGTAGACCAACAGTCTTTAAATGTATATTCAGACTACATTCTAGGGATTGGCTGCTCACTGAAGCTGTAGCTCACATTGAGGCCTATGGATGTAGGAGAAAATGGCAGTATAAGGGAATGCGTTCTTGATATATTAATGTTATAACATATCAGTCAGCTGTGAAGGATGGGCTGAACTAACATGATATTGTTTGTCATTAGAACATGCAGGTAGTTTGCTTTTCCAATCTTACATGCTAGACCTTAAAAGGAAAAATTAACCCAAAGAACTGACAGGTCATTTGAGTTGCTATCACCATAGTGCAACGTCTCCAAGCCTTTGATCCTGTTTGGACGCTAAATGTTAAAGGAGAAAATGTCTTTGCACAATGTACAAGCACCTGCAGCATAGGTGGTTACGTTTTGAAAGACATTCACTCGCCCACACATGTCTGGAGTAAGAAAAAGGCAGACATGTATGTGTTGTGTTGATCCCCCGTTGGGAGTGATTTGATATGGAAAAAGTGTTGCAAGAGATTTTTAGGGCTGCACATTGTATATGCTCAGATCACTTTGAAATATAGCATAGATTGTGCCTCCCCCCATACTTTTATAAACATGGAATAACTGTGCACACTTGGCTATTTTAGTGCCATTATATAACATTTTTTTTTTATGACTTGAGCTTGTTTGACCTGACTTGTCAGGATTAGTGCCTGGAAAACAGTTGGGGCTGATTGTGTGTGTGTGTGTGGTTGTTCCATGTTTGTCAGGGTTAGTTAGTGAACTCTGTATGACGTCAGCGAAGAGGGCTGGTGTGTGTCTACTGCTGTAACCTCCAGTTAAAGCCCCCTTCTGAGCCAGCCTACATACAAGCCTTTACTTCTCTGCTGTGACCAGGTGATTACAGGGTCCATCTGCACCGTTAACTGGGGCTGCGTTCCAAAAGCAACACTCCCATGTGTACACTGCACGCACAAACATGCTCTTGTTTAAACAGGATGCCATGTAGCTGCTTTCAGATTCAGGGCATGGTAAATTCATAACCACACAACGATAGATATGAGATATGGTTTAAAGCTTTAAGGAGATAGGAAAATACCTCAAGAACCATTTAGATGGTGTGACATTCAGAAGACACACTCAGAGCAGATGGGGGTTGACCCTGAATATGTACATGGTTTTGCACGAAAGATGCCAAATGTTGGCATGAAATGTCTGGTCAAATTCATACTCGATGACTAAATAAGAAAAATTTATGTTTTTTTTTGGTATTACATTGTAGATGACTGTGTGTAGGGAAAATGTAGGAGCGTTTTTAGGGCCTTTTTAAATAGGATTTATTATTCTGTCAATGTGAATGTACAGCTGCTTATGTTAAGGCAACATTTAACGTTCGAGAAATGTGGCTTCTTTCAGAGGTGAAAGATTAAAAACACACGTTTTTAATTTTTCTCAATGTAAGGTATTGAGAGAAACGTCTGGCAAAGATGTCACATAGGCACTAATGGAGAAAATACCCAGCTCTAGCAGCAGAGGAAGGTGAATTTATGAATTCCTATCCTTTTGTCTTTATTTTCCTTTTTTCTGTTGATAGTATGCCTACTGAGGGTATGAATGACAACTGAATTGTTCATCAGTATACTCAAAGTGTTTTTAGTATCAATATGCAACACACTCTTACACACACACACACAAAACAACACAACACATATTCAGTATTGTTCGTAAAGTCTTCTAGTGCACATTGTATATTGTGTAAATTTTTTTGCATACATAATTTACTGTACCTCCAAATGTACCATAGTAGCAGGTGTATCTAGCTTTTAGGTGTGAGTGTGTGTGTGTCTGTACAGTGATAATCCTCAACAGCAGACCAGAATGTGTGTCGAATATATATATTTAAGAGGTTCCAAATGTATTATATCGTCTCCGCCAGGAAATAGAAATACGTGTCAGCAGATGCCTTAGATGTCCCGCTACTGTGACTGTAGTGTGTGTGTTTATGTGTGTGTGTGTGGTGGTGGGGGGGGGGGGGCTGTTTGTTATTCAACTGTTGGTTTGACACTGGGTTTTGACTTGAGGAAAAGTGATGGCTGCTGCTGGGGCCAATAATATCCTGTTATGACTTTGTCATGTTGTGTGAAGTTTTTCCTTTGGTGTTTATTTTTTTTTATTTCATGGACTTCTGTTAGTGTTTTCTTTCTTCTGTTTGCAAGTCAGTGCTCTCAGTATTGTGTGGACATACTTGGTAGTATTCAAAAGCCTCTGTCATCGTTAACGCTCCCTGGAAGTGTTGGGGGGGAAAAGCCATTTCCTTTGTGCTCTGGTGTTATTCTACACGTATGCAAGAAGTAGAGTTGGCTCTGTTGGTTGTATTGAGTGATTTCATCCTTGGATCTTGTTGCTGTACTATTTAAATGAGCACAAAGTTGGACAGATTTTCATCTTGTCAGACCCAATTCCAGAGGAGCAGGTAGCACAGTTGGATACAGATTATGACTTTAAATGATAATTAATGATAGTTATTAAATGTACAACTGTGGTATACCAAGATTGGTATATGTGTGGACAAATGCTCCACATCTTCATGATGCTAAGGCCCACCTCATTTTGGTTTAGTGATTTTCTTACCATTTAATAATTCACAGGGGCAAAGAAAGGCCACAGTTACTTTAACAGCTGTCCCTCTGATGTGATCAGTTTCTAACAGTAGCTCTCATTCGGGCTAGTAGTCTCCTAGTTTTCCTTTCCCCTGGCCTGTGGGGTCACAGTCATGTGGGCTGCCTTCTTGGTATGAGGGTGAAGGGAGTCTGTCTCATGTCTAACTATGTGTGAGCCTTTTTTTCTCTACTGCTACAGGGTCATTTCCACCCTCATGCGCACACAATCTTAAATAGATGTCCTACTAGGGTTGGGTGGTATCTACTTTTTCATCCTTTCAAACCGTTACTGAGATTTGGCCCCGGGACACGGGGTACATAGAACTAATCACCATGATATCAATGCATTTAGGTATTAAGTATTTTAAGTTGAATTCGTCTTATATCTAAGATGCTATACACAATGAGGCAGCAGCTGGTCTCTTTAAGCAAGTGACCTCCTAGCTGTTAGGCTAACTAGCTTTAGCAGTCCTATCGACTTTGCAGAGGAATGAATTAGCAAGATGTTGCAGTCGCGTTTATTTGACATAAGCTTTATAATGACATGATTGTACACATTAACTGGGTGCATGAGGGCACTTTTACACAACTAACAACAAAAACACCTGTAACAGGGCTGCACCATGATTGCACTACAAATAATGTGTTCCTTGTTTGACCCATAACACCTGCCAAACTACCACCAGGCAACCAGGGGGAGACAGAGGCTATAACACTCTTAAGACATTTGTTATAAAAATGCGCACATTACACATCAGATTTTGAATGATGATAATTAAAGTAATGCCGTTGCTATTTGTAAACCCCCCGGGATACAGCATGTACTGCCCAGCCCTAGTGCCTGCATGTCTACGGGACAGGACCAGACCTGCACTGACAAGGTTGATTTAATCTTATAGTAACCAATCAGGATTGATTATCTGATCTGTTCCATTTTGCTTTGTCAAAACAAGCCTAATATTTGCTCTGCATGGCGGTCAAATAACTGCATTTGAATTCTGTAATTGGCACCTAATCTGCACAGAGTTAATACAGAGGGGCTTTTGAATGAATCTACCAGTATTTCCATTGAAACCCATCAGATTGTTATGGTTCATGTCATTTGTGTATTGTTTATTTTATTTTGTGTTCACGATGAATTCCCATTCTCCCCCTTGCATTCATATTTTGTGTAATTTGATAAATGTGTTGTCAATCCCATGTCATCATCAGTATGTTTTCATTTAATCTCATTACCTTCCACATGTCTTTATATTTATATATCTGTTGATTGGTGTCCTGGACATAAATTATACTTGTGACGTGAAAATTGCATATAAAAAAAACTATCTCTTCCATTACAATCTGGTGACCTTGGACTTGTATGGTTCTCTCTGTTTTGTTCAGATAATAAATATTGATATTCATGCAATTTTACAAGAAGATCTAGTGGCCATAGAGATTCGGGAAAGTTGTTGCATGGGTCGTAATGACTGTAATCTTAAAAGCTAAAGATAATTTTCCACAAACAGACAGTAGATGAAGCCATACATTTCCAAGCTCATAACTGTGAAACGTTTCTATGTTTTTTTTTTTTTTCATTTCTCCACATGGTTTTTTAATCTGTCTTTAAGTTTCCATAAACGTCATGAACTGTCCTGTGAGCTTAGAGGAGAAGACATGTATTTTATTTATTGTATACAATCTTAATAAAGCACTTATCTCTCATCCCACTTCTCTGCGCCCATAACGTTTCTTAAGCAACAAAACTCAACCTGCTTCAGTCTGACTGAATGCGGCTGTCGTTTGCTGCAAAAACTAAACTAAAATGGGATCATTACATTGTTTTTCTTTCATTATACTGCATTGATTTAGAATCAGCAGCAGTAATGGGTTTGGTTACTTCTACTACAAACACAATCTTGTAAATAACAAAGACAATTGTTTGAAGAAATTAGGTGTTGTCCTTAATTTATACAAAGCAAACTAGTAAAACAGGTGACCAAAGTGATTCTTTGCTCTTTCCTGACATGTTGTATAACAGGGCCGTCCATAGCTGTCAGCAACATAGTATACCTGTTCAACAGCATTTTGAAACAGGAACAGGTGTTAAAAGTCAACTCAATTTTACCTAAAGACATGTTGGGTTACTGAATATTATCTTGAATGGCGCCTTATACTTTCCCGATGCATACTGTAGATCAATTAGCACTTTAAAAGCAAATGGTTTAAGATTTTAAGTTTGGTTGAGAAAATAAAGCTGCAGTGTTATCCAGGATTTTAGAGACAAGGTCATTGATATACAGTAGCACTTATACTTACTAAATAAGGATTGTGTTTCTGTAATGGGTGATACCTAAGTTCTGCTTTAACCAGACTATGTTGCATGTACAGACTGTCCCATGGGAGTTTGCATACAAATACTGGCTGCAAACAGTCAGTACAGTAACTGAGGGTGTCAGCAGATTGAAGCGCAACAAGGACTTAAGCTCTCTGTAGATTGTCTTAATATTGTCAAAAAGTCTGTCTAGATCTAACATTTGTGTAAAAAAAACATCTAAATCACTGCTTCAGTCGGTTTGCGAATCAGTGAGGGTCTCTTCATTAGCCTTACTGGACTGAGGCTTTTCTTTGGGTGAAATGAGGCAGTGTGACAGTGGTGTTGTTGTTGTTTCTTCTTCTTTGTCTTTGGTCCTTTCTGTCTAGGTTTCTGCTCATACAGATCATTGACAGCTTCACTCTTTGGCTCTATTGGCTTTAAGTGTTTTGTCTTGCTCTTATGCTTTGGTTTGACCTTGGATTTTGAATGTTGTGACTTGTGAATATTTGAATTGGTGTTCTTTTGCCTTGGTTATCTGTGTTCTAAAATGTGGTGTGGTTATATGTTGAATTATGTACATACGACCATAGGTTTCAATCTAAAGTCATGCTGCCCTAGTCGAAAAAAACACCCTCTTTAGATTTTATATTTAGAATTAGGTTTGGTTTGATAAATCCCATTATGTGGGGGATCACATAATCACTAAAGGGAACAAATATATTCATAACAATACTTAGGTAACCCTTCAGTTAATATGAATTAGAATCTATTAATTTGATTAATTCTAATTTTAATGAAACCAGTGATAAAACCAACTATTCACTGTCATAATGAAATATTAGGTTTGTTGGTATTTCAACACAAGCAATTATGTCTCGTCATTTCATTTTTTTTGCAATGTTCCTTTTTTATGTTTTCAACTCCCTAAGTGTTTTGCTTGTAGGAAATGATTCAGTGCTGTTAAATGGTAAGTGTTAAATGATGCGGGGATCTCTGTGTGCTCATAACATTTTGCCATGTTACTGTGTGTGTGTGTGTGTGTGTGTGTGTGTGGAATTGCTTTTATAGCTGAGCTTGTGTAGACGTGTGTGCCATGGTGCTCAGGGGTGGGGATTCTCTTTCATAGTCATATAAGGACATGTTGTTAGGGATTTTCATTTTCATCCACTTTCTTTCGCAATTAAGTGTTAACATCCAATTTCGAGTTTGTATTTTTCTGATTATTCCATTAGAAGACCAACATTAAGAAATAATTGATGCACAAATGTAGATACCTCCGCAGCGAAAAAGTGCCAGAAAATGCAACTTTTCCTCCTGTTTGATTCAAGTTCACACAAAACTACAGTGTTTACTTAGGACAAAAGCTTTCATGGGATTTGTTGACCAGAAGAAAACGATAGAATAACACCAGCCTCAGCCTTAAAGATTGATATGAGAGTGAATGACAATGAAAGTGAATTCCAACTCAATGCTGCTAATTAATAGTCGTATATGGAGTCCTTTTTGTTTTATTCCAACTAGTCCTCTCTTGGAAATAGTTGGTAGTGTTTGTCATTGTCAAGTAGAGTGACTCTGTTGTCTGTCTGTCTGTCTGTCTGTCCACAGGTCAAGTCTGTCATCAACCTGCTGTTTGCTGCCTACACAGGAGACGTGTCTGCACTGAGGAGGTGAACAACTCACACTCTCACACTGCTGTTTTTCTACGTTTACTAAGTGCTAGTACTATTATTCAGCTTATTTCACTTGTGTCTTACAGTTGAGTCCATTTATACCATGTCAATAGTGTGTGTAATTATTATTTTTACTGATGCCCCACACATGTAGATAAATGCTGTAAATCCCCCCAAGGTGAGGGCATTTTGCCTCTCCTCTCTTAGCTGCGTCAGGTATAGCTTTGCACTTTGGCGGCCTCAGGTGGCAGCAAGAAGAACTTTTGAAAAATGTTCAACTAAGGCTGTAGTTGCCCAATGGAGTTTTCTTCTATAAGCAAAATAAAGTTAACATTCACTGTTAGTCTCCAGGTACTCATTGTGAGTATCGTTTGAGGTCAAGTGCCTGAGACTCTGTGTTTCAGTATGGGAGGACAAGGATACTCTTCTGTCTTTCAACCATAACCTCATACTGGCGGATTTGATGTGTGTTGTTTTTTTGTGAAGAATTGCTATACTCAAAGGTACTTGTCAAGTTATTTACTCAACTTGTGTTGTGTGTGTGTGTGTGTGTGTGTGTGTGTGTGTGTGTGGTGTAGGTTTGCACTGTCATCCGTCGACATGGAGCAGAGGGACTACGACTCTAGAACGGCGCTCCATGTGGCTGCAGCTGAAGGTAACACACGGCCTTAAGTCAACCTGTTCATACCAACCAGTGTGCAGACAAATCTGGCTTCCATAAGAATAAACCAAAGTGTGGTCAACCATGTCTGACTATTTTGTGTTCTTTTAGTTTGGGGCTGGTCTTCTTTGATAGTAGTCAAAGACACTGTATATATGTATTCACATTTAAGACAATGAGGCTTCCAATTTTGTGGCAAACAAATTGGGAGAAGTTAAAACCTGTACAAATGTTATGAAATGCCATCATGTTCAAAACTAGACAAGTATCTACTTGTCTATCTACTGTATCTCCCATGGTTGTAATTCTTGGCAGTCCACATACTTTCTCACTAGATTGAGTGAGCACTGCAGTCAATCGTGTACAACAGGTTTACTCTATTGATGTAGACACAGAACCAGCAGAGAAATCATTAATATTTTATAAAAACTGCTTTGTCTGAATTATGTCCTCGTCTGAATGGTTATGCGGCACTCCAGCCAATCAGAATGGAGCAGACACCTCTTCACAGTAGGCTAGGCTGCGGGTTGTTACATGTTTGCTTTGCACTGTATGTCTAACATCTGCTGTGCCTTCAGGACACACAGAGGTGGTGCGTTTCCTCCTGGAGGCCTGCAAGGTCAACCCAGTGCCCAGAGACAGGTGAGATGGCTTGACATGGTTCATCATGGAAAGATGCCAGAGTGGATAGCTGGGAAAAAATTATTTTTGACATTTTATTGACACATTGATCCCATTTTGATACGGATGTATTTACTAAAACAAAATATACCAATAAAAATATAAGAAATATGCACTTTTGTAACAGAAAAAAACAGTGTTATCATTCTGTAAAAGGCAAAAACTATAAGCCCTATTTCTACTATAAAACCACTATTTAAGCAGGGGGGCACATGTTTTCCGTTAAGTCGGTGTTTATGTTGGTGTATGTATAGGAGAGATGGAGTACTTTATTAATTTCCCAATGGAATATAGAGTGTTGCAGTTGTAATAATTCACATAAATAGCACACACACACACACACACACACACACACACACACACACACACAGTATAATTTGTATATTTGTGTGTATATATTCATATTTGTATATCCATATACACAACTAATTTTATACTTGATACAAAAAAATATACAGGTTAATAAAATAAAAGTACAATTTTAACATTAAAACACATATACATAAAAGTAAAGATGTGCACTAAATGTGCATTTTGCATAGCCACTCAGAGTGGTTGTCTCCTCACAGCACAAAAGGGACTAACTGTTATTACAGTTAGCAGGAATGACCCCCTTTACCAGTCCTTTTAACCCTAGAGCTGTAGGGGCCTCCCTCTAATACAATCTGATGTGTGTCTGTACTGGGTTATATTTTGGCCAAACTGGAGAAGGTGAACTACTTTGAATGCACATTGTGTTTGTTTTTGCCTTACCACTGCTTTCTGCTGCCAGATGGGGGAACACGCCGATTGAGGAAGCAGTGCAGTTTGGCCACCATGATGTAGTCACCATCCTGCAGCAATACCAGGACAAATACACCCCGCCCCCTGGAGCTGAGGACAAGGACAAAGCTGAGCACAGCCTGGACAGCCTGCTGTAGCTTCCTACACAGCACTGGACTGTTGTGTGCTACTCTGGACAAAAGATGAATTAGTTCTTAGCTCTCCTTTGTTGCTGCGTCCCATCCGTCTGGTGTGTGCTTCGCTTTCTGGCTGTACACGGATGCTCTACTCCACATCCTCGTCCTCACCTGTTGTGTGTGTTGAATGTGTGAGCGAGCACCTTATCAGTACTATTTAAACAAATGATGCAATATCTACCTATCCATAATGCAACATTTACTTTATATTACTCATGTAATCTGTCCGCACTGTACATAACGTTTGTGGTATCACTCAATATAAATTGTATCAAAGTGTATTAGTTTAGTTCTGTCATACTATTATCTATTCTGGGTATATTTGGAAAATGTTTTGCATTAGTTTAGTGAGATATTAAGGTGAGTGTGGAAGTGATGGTGTAAACGTTGGATAGATTGTGTTGATGCTGCGGCTACGTGCGTGTGTGATCTCCATACCCCAGCATCTCTTCTTGGCGAGGTCATCGGCAGCTTTAACGAAGCTTCTCGTTTCCTTTGGAACTCTTTGAAAGATTGTCCTCAGAATGTATTTTTCAGTGGCAACACTTGCAATAGAAGAAGAACTATGTATTTATTGCACAGGGAGACTTTTTAAAAAGGGGAAAATACGTGTGTACTTTGTTGCATTTGGCAGAAAGGAAAGTTGGTTTCTACGATGTTGTCGCCGTAGTTGCATTTTCTGTGTGTGCGTTGTGAGTGTTTGAACTTGACAAAGACGGTTGATATGTATGGTGTTATGAGTAAACTGTCCCTCTGCTTCCCTCTCCCTCATCCACCATCCCTTCCCCTCAACCAAGTTCCTTGTCAAAGATCCTCACACTCCATACGAGGAATATATATTTTTGCAGGTTGGTTTCATGACATAAGTATGGAAGCCTGTTGCCGCCCTAAAATAAAAAAAATATGAAAACCTTGCCTTGATAAAAAAAAATATCCCCATGGTATGTCATAATTATGAAATAAAATAATGAAAATATATCAAACATATGAGATAATTATTACAACTATGACGTAAGAAGTTTAAATTATTATCTCATAATTCTGACTTACCATGGGGATGTTTTTTCTATTATCAAGACAACGTTTTCATCTTATTTTTTTATTTTATTGGCATAAAGATACATTTATGGACTGTCACATTGCTGGGGTTTCGAGCACAGTACAATCTGAATAGACTTCCGCAGTAATTCTTAACCAGCTGATGTTCTTCTTGAGTAAGTTGGTGTATGAATGTTTGAAAGAATGTTCTGATTTTTCAACAAATGACATTTGGTTTGTAAACGGATATAAATATGATCAATGCATAATGAACAATTACCGTAACCTGAACTAAACAAAATATGTTAACACGATTGATGTAAAATGTCAAGTGGTGGTTTTTAATGTTCTCACTTGTAGCATTGTATTTTTCTGAAAAACTGTCATTCAAAAAATATATATGTATAAACTGTATATTTTAAATATAGTGTATGATCTCGTGCAAAATGAGCTTGGGAGCTTACATGTGTCACTAGTGATTATTGGTTTTGGAGCTTGATCATTTGCAAACAGGGGTAGCACACACAAGTTCCATACTGGTAGGATAACCATTAGGCTTAGGCACACAATTTAGCCCCAGAAGTGACACGTCCAAAGAAAAGCTAAAGGTTGACTATGCAATTTTTTATTTTTTATATTTTTTTTGGCATTTTTATGCTTTATTTTTTTTTATTTAACCTTTATTTACCCAGGCAAGCAAATTAAGAACAAAATTCTTATTTTCAAGTGCAGCCTGAAGGGGAAGAGGGAGGGGAGTGCTAAAAGTGAAAACAAGGTTATATATATATATATTACACTTTTACAAAAATATATAAAATACACTTTAAAAAATTCAATATAATACAATACAATAAATTAAACAGTTAATCAATAGGGTATGACAGGAAGGGCAACTAGCAGGTGCAGGAGTAAACTAAGATTTCTTGCAGGTTTTGTTTGAAGACAGAGAGAGAGGTGAAGACAGAAAGTTTAAGGGTGTTTTGAAGGGTGTACCAGTCAAAGGCTGCAGCGAACCGGAAGGCACTGCGTCCAAAGACAGTGCGGACTTTGGGGATGGAGAGGTTAATGAATGCACATGGACCTTGTAGCATTTATTGATAGTGTGGAGACAGAGTTCAAATGGGGCAGAGAGGGGAGTGACATGCAGAGAACGACCGCGGGCTGGAATCGAACCCGGGTCCGCTGCTGGTCGAGGCCCATGGGGGGGACGCCCTACCAACTGAGCTAAGGGCGCCCCGACTATGCAACATTTTCTTTCAAAATTAAATTATAGAGTCACACAAAAGTAATCCGACTCAATTATCACTTCTGCCTCACTAAATAATGTGTGGTGTTGTGTAGGACAGTAGCCTATATCTGCATGTTTCATTGTACATCAGCCTCTCAACAATGTCTACAACATCTCTTTCATTTATAATATATTCAGAATGACACATTTATTTAAAACCACTACGAGTAACATGGTCCGTTGGCGGCCCCTTTGGACAAAATCGGTAGTATTTTTACGAAGCCCGCTGTCACAAAGCTGTTTTCTAGCTCGTGCCAGGCGTGCAAGTGTCAACTGAGAAGGGCGAAATAATAGTGCATATCCGTGTGTTGAAAGTTTGAGGGCACTGACTCTTTTCGGCTCCGTGAGAGTGGTTAGTGACTCTGCATCAACTAATGCCAGTCAGTGCTACACACACCTGATTGCAATGAGTTGATGCAGCAGTGTCACCTCACTACTCTCATAGAGCTGAAAGATTACATGTCCTCACTCCTCACAGAAAGCGAATGAACGAGAGACGGCAATTAGTATGGATCACGATGAGGTAATGTGTTTATGATATGTATGTGTATATGTAAATAATGACTATTTCAGATGAATAATGGTAATCTGATGATGGTGAAGCAAAGCAAACTTTGTGTTAGTACCAACCGCTCATTCATTTAGGAGTAAACACTGCAGTCTAGTTCGCACCATGGACCTATAAAGCTCCCGTGAAATTGTGTACACGTTGCTTGGCAACGCCCTCTTCCCGCCCGTCTATCACTCTCTTTTAGCTTTTCTTCATTGCACTATCTTTTTTTTCTTTGATGGTTCAGCCCCGTTATCAGTCATTATGACGACAAATAACTGTCTCAAACAAGGCTCCCTCTCCCCTTCCCTCACTCACCTGGAGGGATAGGCTTCTCAAATCGCGTTGCTGTGCCACACTGAAATCTGCGACCAATACGGATATGTGAGCCTGCACGAGCGAACCGAAAATCGGACTGGGTGTGCGACCAGACCAAACGCAGTAATAAAAACTCTATAAAAACTTTGTTCTTTGCACTGATGGTCTCGTTTGCTGTTAAAGGTAATTTATGATTATCAGAGGAAACATGAGGCTGTTTAAAAGATATTTCAATTTTACTCGTAGCTGCTTTAATGTGACGTGTCAGAAGTTACACACCTCACGAGGCGGTGAGTTTGACACACCTATAAAACCAAAAAAACTTTCAGGAAGGACGTAAGTATGGCTTTTTGAACACAGGCCATGCTTTGACTGCACAGTGCACACCTCTGGTGCACACCCAAGCATAACGTTAAAGGCCTACTTACCGGTTTGAATATGAAGGTGTATTGAATTCTGAGATCCTATGTAGTATAAATGTGCAAAAAAAATTAAAATCGGTTCATCCTAGCCTGAGAAAAGGCAGAAAGAGTGTTTTTTTTAACCCTATATTTCTCCTTCTCGTGACATCACAGAAAGAGAAATATAGGGTTAAAAAAAACGTACTTTGTAAATATTACTGTGATGTCACAGTAAAAGACATCACAGTAATAGTTACAAAGTAAGTTTTTTTTTAACCCTATATTTCTCTTTCTGTGATGTCACGAGAAGGAGAAATATAGGGTTAAAAAAAACACTCTTTCTGCCTTTTCTCAGGCTAGGATGAACCGATTTTTTAAAAAATCGCACATTTATGCTACATAGGATCTCAGAATTCAATACACCTTCATATTCAAACCGGTGAAGTAGGCCTTTAACGCACGTGTAGACAGTTAGCTTTTCAATATAAGACTGTCAAAATAAAAGTCCCGCAAAACAATCGTTATTTTGGGGATTCATTTCTCCACGTGAGAAACTTGAGTTGTGGCGTGTGAGAGTGTGAACTGGTTGATATGAGTGTGTCTCATGGCCAAAGAGTGAGACTTGGCAGTTCTGTCAGTTTTCAAAAAAAGCGGACAGACAGGGGGCCTCTACGAATAGTCCAATCTCCTAACCTATAAGCCTCCTTTCCTATACCTTCACCCTAAACGTCATCGGGGTTAAGGAGAGGTGAAAGGTGCTATCGAACATAGGAAAAGACAGCACTGTTTCAAATGAATTCGACTCCACTTTTCCTAACCGACGTCTCTAGCGTGAAACTACACTATTTTCCGAAAATGGACTACAACAAGCGCTCGTTTGATCCATGCATTCTTTTCATATTGATTTTAATCAGGTTGTCGCCAACAGAGTGAGAATCACTCAGATCGGACTTGGCCAAGGGGAATATGAATCCACTTGAATCCCAATTCACATGTGAAAAAAGAGGCTACACTTATGTTGATTTTGAAATGAACTGCCACCAGTAGTCTTCAATAAATGTGAAGTTGGCATTTTATTTTCTCATGGTGTAAATTATGGGCTACTAAAATAACTATTATGATGTTGGTCTTTTATGAGTTCTTTATTATCTTTGGGGGGGGGGGGTACTTTGTGTTAGCCGAGTTAAATCTCCCTCTCTTCTCTTCTCCTCTCTTCTGTTACCTCTCGTTCATATTCGTGTAGAGTCGGTAAACTCCGTCGGTGGCTTGTTGCTTTGAATATTGCCGCCGTAAAGGATTATGGGATACCACTATCTCCTTTCCTTTCGCATAGGTTGGTCCGGAGTAACCTATGCTAAAGGAGGGTTAAAGGATGAATCGAGGCTCCTTTCCTATGCCTTTCCTAAGCATTTTGAGACCCTTCTGGGTCATCTTGATAGGAAAGGAAATGTCCTATGCAATAAAGAGAATCCGTAAAGGCCCATGGTCTCTATAGCAACTACCTCAGCTACCAGAAAAATCAAGGGGGTAAACTGATCCACTTACTTTTTCCACTCTGAAACTACCATAACACATATTGTAACAGTTAGAATCCTGAAAGCTAGCCACACATCCCAGAACTAATGTTGGACTAGTAAAATAATGATGGGGTTTGGTCAATTAAGCAAAGCAAATTTTCTAAACACTTGAAAGTAACTCTGAACAAAATCAAATACAACATATTATAATTCAAAAGGTTTTAATAAGATTCAAATGACAGATAGAACCAGTTAGATCAGAACACAGTCTTGGGGTCAGAACACAAGACCCTTGGAGCCAGCTTGTGTCTGGGGGTCAAAGCATAGGAAAATCAGAACCAGTGAGAACAGCCTGTGACTCAGAACACAGGAGAAGACCCAACTGGATTATAACATCAGCCTGTCATACTATACAACTAGGCCTACTCTACATTCCAGCCCTGAAGGTTACAGGGAAAGATGAGAAGGTGCTCTTTCCGTGTGGTTGCCCCAGGTTGTCTTCCTGGTGTATTTCCTTGGCATGATGGCTTTTCTACAATGTGTATGACATTAAAGCGGCTACGAGTAGCATTTAAAGGGGACATATTATGCAAAAATTCAGGTTTAAATGTATATTTCCGAGGTCTACTAGAAAAGGTTTTAATGGTTTATTGTTCAAAAAACACATTAGTTTTCTACCATTTTCCCATTTCTTCATCGCCTTTTCCAGCCTCTTCTGCCCTCTATCTCAAAAGGTTGGTTTTGACAGCTACCCACCTTTGCCAAAATCCTAGTCTGCTCTGACTGGTCAGATCTACATGGGCGTGCATGCACCGCCCTGCTCATTTACTCTATACCTACCTACATGGGCATGGCACACGTCCAGCTGTCAGTTTTGTTAACTTTTGGCCAATGCAGCATGGAAATCGATGTTACCATGTTTAGCTTCATTTCTACAGCAAATATCGGCACACTTGCCACTTCTAAACCAAAAGCTTTACAACTGAACCTGGTCAGACAGGAGTCTGAGCTGAAAACTGTGAAAATTGCATCAAGATTTCTGGTTTCCCTGACATTATCCTCAGGTAAATATGTCACTGTCAATAACAGAATATGAGCTAAGTATTTATGCAAAAACCTCCTAACTTGTAACATACAACGTTGTATGTATGTCTCTACAGGTTAAACTGGGGAATGATCTACAACCCAGTGGAGTGAAAAAGCTTTGGTTGTGAAGCCGTGCTGAGGTAACATGTAAACATGTACAGTAATGAGGCAGGAAAGGAATGTATCATGTCAAGATTCACTGGAAAGGCATCTTTTGTAAAAAAATTGAAATAATTAGTCAGAGCTTCGAATTATCACAATTATCTGACACCCTTTCAATATCTAATATAATGTATAATTTGTATTGTGATCACTGATTTATAATAAAGTTTTACTGTTAAATGTATTGTGTTACTAACTGTCACCGTTTGCTTCGTGTAGTAAACTTGAAACTCACATTTTCAGTCAGGATGTTGGACTAGTTTTCTGACTGATTTACATGCATTGACTTATACATTTTTTTTATTCAACCCTTTATCTCTCTGAAGATTTCTTATAAAACAGTATCATTACATTTTAAAAAGACCAAAACCATACTTAAAAATAAAGCAGTTTATTCATAGCCAGTGAAATGGAAATATAAAGCGTACAAATCTAACAGAAGCAAAGCCATAACTTGTATGTAACTGTCCAGTTGTTGCTGGTGGGCCCCGAAGAAGACCACCTGTCCCACCCAGTGAACACATCCTCCTCTGAAGGAACGAATAGTGTGGTCCGTCAGGTCACTCACATCTGTAAAACATGGCACATTCAATGTTATATCATGTAGCCTAGCTGAAATATACATCATACATCTGTAGTTATGGCAAAGCTACAAACTAATGAAAATATATTTTTTCTTCCATTATTAAATAAGATTGGCTACTAATAAGTTCAGTATAGCCCTTGCTCAAGAAGCAACGAGTTCTGAGTGATACTGTGTGCTTTTTGAAATATAATGGACAGGAAACAAACAGCAGCAATTTACAGTATTCCTGTCTATTATATTGTACATTATACTGGAGATGTAATAGGCCTACTGCTGCATGTACCACGACTGCTTGCATAACTACACACTGTCAACAACAAATAAATACTATTCAGTTTCCAACACACCATACAGTTTCACAGTCTGTTTTTCACACAGGGGCTGTCATGGACAGACTCACAGATCTAAACGTTAGCATAAAGCTAACAGTTAAGCTAGCGGACGCTAACGCTAACTCTAGCTATACTACTACTGTAACCAAGCGTTTTGGCCGTCCCTATACTTCAGTATTACAGGAGTAAGGACTCGGAAAACTCCATTCACGGAACGGAACGAGCCACTTTATCGAAGCTCTCCCAACATAAGTCAAAACAACCACATTACAACAACACTTCCGTGTTCCACCTTTTCACAATAAGAACCTACACAAGAAATAGCGGCATTATCTCGTTTGGCGTTGGTTATTTTAGGAGGGATAAATTAAAGCACATTACACACATTGAACTCATAAACGGACAGATTTGTTTAAATTAGACTACCGGTACTTACATTTCCAGAGAAGAGATGGTGTCTATCAGTCTTCCAGGCACAATCTCCTTCACACTCCAGTATAACGGCAGATCAAACTAGATTGCCAACCTTTGCTGGGCATAGCCTAACAACAAATGAAGTAAATCCATTCAGCCCCGGTCTGCTTCGAGGCTTGGGTGTGATGGTTCTATGGTGATGGTAGCTTGAGGATGAGCTAACACTGCAGCTTGCTTCTCCTCTGTTGTTGCATTAGCAGGTGCAGTTCCAGGTGTGTGTGGTTACCAACGGGCGTATTGATTTGCCAATCAACTGCCGAGTTTCTGATGAGCTTTCCCGTGGGAGTATTTATGTTAATGAAAACCGACCGATTTCGTCATCGGTCTGTGTTTTTTGGAAGAAACCTTCAAATCCCCCCTTTTTCGAAATAAGCATCCCAGAAGAAACTGACATAGTTGTCTTTTATAAGCTTGTGTGTGCTGGTAGGGACCCCAATAACCTACAAAGTGTGCCCAAACACCAGCAATGTTTGGTTTTTCATAATATGTCCCCTTTAAATATCTTTTAAACAGCCTCATGTTTCCTCTGATAATCATTAATTACCTTTAACAGCAAACGAGACCATCAGTGCAAAGAAAGACGTTTTTGTTTTTATTACTGCTTTTGGTCTGGTCGCACACCCAGTCTGATTTTCGGTTCGCTCGTGCAGGCTCTATAGAGACAGTGCATAACGCGTCATAATCTGAGGCCACGCCCATCGTGGGGGAAAACAATACACAGCGCTCCATTCACTTTGTATTGAATGACACCCGTATTCGGCAAACAAACTTAATAAAAACGTAATACGACATGCCTTTCACAAATACACGTTACTTTCTTTAAAGCCACGGCTCTTGCCTGACTATACGAGCTGTTTTGGTGAAAAAGTATCGAGTAATTTTCAATATCGAGACAAAACTCTTAAAGCTGCAGTGTCTAATTTCAGCCGTTGGGATCCCAACGGCTGTTTTCGCAACGCTCTACCTGCTGCAGCTCCTCCCTCCGAACGACAGCTAAGCGCGTTCATGTTTTACCCAACGCACCTAGTGTCTCCCCCCCATCCCCGATATATTTATTCCCCTATCAAGTTATCAACCTTGGCCGACCCGACACAACAGCGATCATGTCCGCACAAAAACAACAACAACACACGGCCAACAATTGTGCCAAAAGACAAATTAACAGCAACTAAACAGAACAAATAGCCTTAAAACAGCTTGCAGATTCACACAAACAGCAAGGGAGCACCATACCAAACACATTTACAGCACCATTGTGTGCACGGCAGTACAAAATAAAGGCAAGTATCCTACATTACCCTACCTGGCTGTGACGGGACCGTGGCTGGCGTAGATAAACCGGTGCTTCGTTGTACTTTTCGTGGAAGTTACTTAGCAGTTATGTTTCGCTTCATTATGGAGGTGGTGGCTGCACACAACCGGAGTGGAGCGTGCCGGTTGTAGCTTCGCTGGAGACGGGGAAGCCAGTTGGACGGCTCCGGGGGTTAGCAGCAGTCTAGCCGGCCAGCAGGTGAACACTGTCGGGTAGCGGTGTAGCAGGGAGGCGGCGTAGATAAACACCGGTGCTTCGTTGTACTTTTTGTGGAAGTTCCCCGGACTTAGCAGTTTCGCTTCATTATGGAGGTGGTGGCTGCACACAACCGGAGTGGAGCGTGCCGGTTGTAGCTTCGCTGGAGACGGGGAAGCCAGTTGGACGGCGCCGGGGGTTAGCAGCAGTCTAGCCGGCCAGCAGGTGAACACTGTCGGGTAGCGGTGTAGCAGGGAGGCGGCGTAGATAAACCGGTGCTTCGTTGTACTTTTCGTGGAAGTTCCCCGGACTTAGCAGTTATGTTTCGGTTCATTATATGGAGGTGGTGGCTGCACACAACCGGGTGAGTTAACTAATGCTATCCGACCAGTGCTAACTTGGTTTATCAGCTAAAGCACAGCCAAAGGAAGCCCATTCTCCTGGCTCACTTTCCACACGTCTTCCCCGAGCGGCTTCATACAGCAACAGCCGCCCGACTACATTTCCTCCTCGGTGTTTCTCAGTCTCTGTGTACACACTGTCCTCCCACCGTGTTAGTTGTTGGTATCCGGGGAATGGTAAATTGAGGGTTCGTTGCATAGATAGTATAGTATAGATAGATAGTTCGTTGGTGAAGACATTGCTATTCGCTGTCTGCCGTAGTAGGACCAAACAGTAGTTTCAGACTGCTAGGGTCGTGAACGCGCACGCAACTGACGCATCAACGTCGTTGCCAAGTGAACGGACAGTCCCACAGCCAATAAGAACGCAGTATCTGAGCCTGCTCTGATTGGTCAAAATTAACATTAGCGGTGGCAATTTTGGGGGGCAGCACACAGAGGCAGGGGGGAGCAAAGTGATGAAAAAATATTTTCAGACCACTTCACCTACATATAGCTGAATGGCTATTATGACAGTTTTGCCAAATATTACAGTGAAAAAATTAGACACTGCAGCTTTAACTAATGTATGCTGAATGCTAGGCTAATGTTAGCCTTCTGCTGTAGGCTAACCATAGGCTAACCCTCACGGACGGGAAAAAACACCTCAATATTGAAAATGACTCAATAATTTTTCACAAAAACAGCTCGTATGGACAGACAAGAGTCGTGGCTTTAAAGAAAGTAACGTTTTCTTGTTAAATGGATGTTCGATTACGTTTTAATTAAGTTTGTTTGCAGAAGACGGGTCTTTTCAATACAAAGTGAATGGAACGGTTTTCAACGGTTTCCCCCACGATGGGTCCGACCCGGTCCGACCGGACAAAAACACCTCAATATTGAAAACTACTCAATTATTTTTCACAAAAACAGCTCATATAGACAAACAAGAGTCGTGGCTTTCAAGAAAGTAACTTTTTTTTCTTAAATGGATGTTTGATTACATTTTAATTAAGTTTGTTTGCAGAAGACAGGTCTCCTTCAATACAAAGTGGATGGAGCGCTGTTCAATGTTTTCCCCCACGATGGGCGTGGCCTATTTCATGCACTGTCTCTATGGTCACATATCCGTATTGGTTGCAGATTTCAGTGTGGCGCTGCAACGCGATTTGAGAAGCCTATCCCTCCAGGTGAGGGAAGGGGAGCGGGAGCCTTGTTTGAGACAGTTATTTGTCGTCATAATGACTGATAACGGGGCTGAACCATCAAAGAAAAAAAGAGAAGAAAAGCGAAAAGGGAGAGTGATAGGCAGGCGGGAGGGCGTTGCCAAGCAACGTGTATACAATTTCACGAGAGCGAAACTAGACTGCAGTGTTTACTCCTAAATGAATGAGCGGTTGGTACTAACACAAAGTTTGCTTTGCTTCACCATCATCAGATAACCATTATCAACAACACAAACACATTATCTCATCGTGATCCATACTAACTGCCATCTCTCGTTCATTCGCTTTCTGTGAGGACACAGCTCCGTGAGAGAGAGTAGTTAGGTGACGCTGCTACATCAACTCATTGCAATCAGGTGTGTGTACTGACTGGCATTAGTTGATGCAGGCTGTGTCTTGATTCAGGGGTTGCACCCTATGTAGGCTGCATTTGAAGACCGATTGCGTCATAGCGGCGCACAAAGGCTGTCCCGTTTGCAAGGCTCTTTGCAAGGCTCCTCATATGAGGCCGAGAAATGCAGCCTTAATTTCACGGTTTTGAAGGCTGCATCAGATGGATCCTTCGTGGCCCAACATATCCCAAGATTCATTGCGTTTTTTTCAGAGATGGCATAAAATAAAATAAAAAATAACAAAACAGCAACGTGTTGCTCCATCTTCTTAACTTTTATCTTCCTTTCTTTTTTTCTCGTCTGGTAGGCAACTTCTTTTTCTTTTTTCCTCCGTTGACAGGGCTGTCTCCGTTGGCAGCAATCAGGGTTGCTAGGCAGCACAGGAGAGGCGAGTCGTCACGCAAGGTAACGGCTTGTTACGTGAACCGGAAATGCTCGTATACGGAGACCTGCGGAGACCGTCTCGTTTAACAAGGCTCGTTGGCCTTAAAATCGGCCTTCATAGGCTATAGCCTTCATAGACCGCGAGACTGCGTCCTACGTAGGGTGCAACCCCTGAATCAAGACACAGCAGCAGTGTCAAAACCACTCTCACGGAGCCGAAAAGAGTCCTCACACTTTCAACACACGGACATGCACTATATTGCGCCCTTCTCAATCCACACTCACACGCCTGGCACGAGCATTTGCGACAGCGGGCGTCGTAAAAATACTACCGCTTTTGTCCAAAGGGGACGCCAACGTGCCATCTTACTCGTAGTGGCTTTAAAATAAAACATATTGGGCCGGTTTCACAGACAGGGCCTATATTAAGCCAGGAGTAGGCCTTAATGTGGACTAGTTAAACTGGGACGTTTAAGTCACTGTCATGGATATGGCTTAAATTTGGCTTAGTTTGTCTGAGACTATGAAGTCCTGGAGTAAGGTAAGTAAGCCTGATTGTAAACACCTGCCCATGAGCACATGCTGCTGTTCCAACGGTGATCATAAAAACCCGGAGTGGAGCAGAAACACCATTGCTTGTGAGAAAAAACAATGGCAGAGGCTACAAAAATCCCGTCAATAAACTTTAATGAATTTGAAAAAAATATCTTAAATAAATAGTTTGAAACCATCCGGTTATTGAATCTAAAAGCCTTACTACTGGGACTGAGCAAATACATAGTTGGACGGCAATTTGCAACAAATTCAATTAATGAAAATGTTACTAAGAGAACAATACACCAACTTCAGGTTATCTTCATTATTATCGGTATTTCACATCTTTCTCATTTATAATTTTGACATTATATTTAATGATATCTGCACTGATAGACTCTGGGGAAAAACCCGAATCTCGCCTTAAAGAAGAGCTTGCCACAACCTTTCAACAAAGGACAAAAAATGACATTGCATGAAAGTTAGCCCGAGAATTCCATGAACAGAAAATGCAATATCTGAAGGAAGTATGACATGAAAATGAAAATTTTACAGGTGGAATTGGACATTATTCAACCTTTATTTTACCAGGCAAAATTCCTTTAGGTCAAATGACCTCTTTTCCGAGCAAGGCCTGGCAGAAAATGGCAGCAGTTAGAATGAATGAAATATAAGACAAACATAAGAAGAAAGCACAGACATGAGAAAACAGAGACAAATACATTCCAGAAGGCGAAGAAGAAGAACAATTTTGAGGCAATGAGAAAAGTTTTAAAAATAATTCTTAGTGATGAGTTCCTTCAATTTGAGTGTTTTTTTAATAGTGTTCCAGGCGGTGGGAGCAGAGTACATGAAAGCCCTCTTCCCAAACTCAGTACGGGTTCTGGGGACAGAGGTGGAAAGAAAGTCCAGAGAGCGTAAACTGTATGACATGAAGTTGGAAGCGAGAGCTATGATTCAAACAAGATACAGTACTGAGACAATTGTGATTACTAATCACAGTGAAGATATAAGTAGAAAATAAAAGGTGTTCATGTTGTGTTTTGTTATTCATGTGTGTCAGTATTTTAAATCACAACAACCACATTTGAAAACAGAATTGTTTTAGACACTCATTGTATTGTGCTGAATACATCTTCAATTTAAATGCATCCATCTAATAAGCTCAAGCAAAGTTGTTATTTCCAGTGCATTTTCCATATTGAAAGCGGTCTCGAAATGTAAGTTCATCAAATAAATGTTAATAAGACCTATCCACAAGTACTCTTCTGGCTGGCCTCTGCAGTGGGAGTTGGTCTTCATTTAGATATTCCAAATAGTTTCATGCTCTCTCACAAACACCACTAAGCTGAAGTTAAACCTGCCTCCTTGGAGGATTAATTTAAACTCAAATTTAGACCTAGAGTAGCTCTAGTCGACAGTCTTGCAATTGGCTTTGTTTAATCCAGAATAGCTTTAATCTAGGACTATTTTAAACTCAGTCTGTGCAAGTGGCTTTGAATTAATCCAGCTCAAAAGGCATTTTAGTCTCGGACTAGGCTTAAGCCTTGTCTGTGAAACCGGCCCTAAATGTAATATTACATTAAAATATGTTTAAGACTAAACTTAATTTGTGCCTCATGGTGGGGGAAAGTGAGACAGTGGCTCACTTTCCCCCACAGCATTTGGCTCGCTTTCCCCCACCACCACAATGTGAGAAAAAAACTACCTCTTAGCATTTCAGGCTAATCTTTAGCTAATATCATCACATGGTTTTTATATGTTGGTAGTTCATCAACACATATGATAAGTTTTTCTACGTGAATACATTTGCTTTGGCACAACAGTTAATTAAGTTGACAGCAAGAACATTTACTTTACCTATTTTGGTGAAAAAAACATGCTTACCACAGCACCATGAGGTCCTCTCTTTCAGGGCCATGGGGAAATGAGAGGGGCTTGAAAACATACAGGTGAAACTCGAAAAATTAGAATATCGTGCAAAAGTTCATTTATTTCAGTAATTCAACTTTATAGGTGAAAATAATATCTTATACAGACTCATTACATGCAAAGTGAGATATGTTAAGCCTTTATTTTTTATAATTGTGATTATTATGGCTTACAGTTTATAAAAACCCCAAATTCAAAATCTCAGAAAATTAGAATATTACATAAAATCAATAAAAAAAGGATTTTAAATACAGAAATGTCGGCCCTCTAGAAAGTATAATCATGCATATGTACTAAGTACTTGGTTTGGGCCCCTTTTGCATGAATTATTGCCTAAATGCGGCGTGGCATGGATGCTATCAGCCTGTTGCACTGCTGAGGTGTTATGAAGCCCAGGTTGCTTTGATGTGGCCTTCAGCTCGTCTGTATTGTTGGGTCTGGTGTGTATCATCTTCCTCTTGACAATAGTCCATAGTTTCTCTATGGAGTTCGTCAGGAGAGTTGTCTGGTCATTCATGCTGAGTAATACCATGGTCAGTCAACCAGTTACCAGTGGTTTATGGTACCGTGGGCAGGTGCCAAGTCTAGCTGGAAATGGAAATTGTCTTCCCCATAAAGCTTGTCAACAGACAGAAGCATGAAGTGCTCTAAAATCTTCTGGTAGATGGCTGTGGTGACTTTCGACTTGATAACACAGTGGACCAACAGCAGCAGATGACATGATACCTCAAATCATCACTGATCCAAATTAAATGTTGCGTTTCATTTGGAATCAAGGTTCCACAGTCTAGAGGAAGAGTGGAGGGGCACAAAATCCAAGGGGCTTGAAGACCACTGCCAAGTTTCAACAGTCAGTGATGATTTGAGGCACCATGTCATCTGATGGTGTTGGTCCACTGTGTTATCAAGTCCAAAGTCACCACAGCCGTCTACCAGAAGATTTTAGAGCACTTCATGCTTCTGTCTGTTGACAAGCTTTATGGAGATGCTGAATTACTTTTTCCAGCAATACTTGACACCTGTCCACAGTGCCAAAACCACAAGTAACTGGTTGACTGACCATGGTATTACTGTGTTGATTGGCCAGACAACTCTCCTGACCTGAACCCAATAGAGAAACTATGGACTATTGTCAAGAGGAAGATGATGCACACCAGACCCAACAATACAGACGAGCTGAAGGCCACTATCAAAGCAACCTGGGCTTCCATAACACCTCAGCAGTGCCACAGACTGATAGCATCCATGCCACACCGTATTTAGGCAATAATTTGTGCAAAAGGGGCCCAAATCAAGTACTTAGTACATATGCATGATTATACTTTCTAGAGGGCCGACATTTCTGTATTTAAAATCCTTTTTTTATTGATTTTATGTAATATTCTAATTTTCTGAGATTTTGAATTTGGGGTTTTCATAAACTGTAAGCCATAATAATCACAATTATAACAAATAAAGGCTTGAAATGTCTCACTTTGAATGTAATGAGTCTATATAATATATTAGTTTCACCATTTAGGTTGAATTACTGAAATAAATGAACTTTAACACGATATTCTAATTTTTCGAGTTTCACCTGTATATCTCACATGACCAAAAATGTTTTCCGTTGCCTAGATACAGGGGGTGGCTCACATTACCCGATGCCTCAGATTCCCCCGTTCTCCCCTATATAAAGTGTGTAAACCTGTATTCATTAACACTGATGTGCATCAAAGCTAACGTTAAATTATATGTTAGGGCTGCCAAAATTGTAAATATATACAGTGTATATTAAAGTGATCATATGTGGTGAAAAGTATATCTAACAATTTGTCACTTTTCTTTCGAACAGACTGAAAATGTCACTCAGGGTCAAGACATAATTGAGAATGAGTTGGAAGTCTTAAAAAAGAGCGAATCCACTTCTAGACCCGGAAGCCGGGAAAGCAAGACGTTGGTCTCCTCAGTTTCCTCAAAGACTTCCAAGAACTCAAAAAACGACAAACTGCAGGAAAAGGTAGGACAACATTTGGTCCAGACTGTTAGAATAAGGGTGAATTCACACAGGGAAAGTCCGCTAGTTCACTTGCTTTGGTCCAGACCAAATAGAGTTTAGATTGTTTTTGTTTGGTGTGGTCCACTTTCATATTGCCCCTTTAGCAAGTGAACCAGCATTACGAAGCAAAACCACACGTGATCTGAGGTCATTCATTCATTGGACAGACATTCTGGGGTGGAGAGAAGCAGGAAGAAAGAAGTAAAAACTGCGAAATATATTGTTGATATAATATGGAGTTAAAAATAATAAAAAGGCCTACATCTAGCCTTTAAATAAACAAGAAAAAAATCTAATGATTGTTGTTTCATATGGTTATATTATGAAGCCCTATGACAATGCCACGTTATATGGCTTGTAGTCTACGGGTGAATCTCAATTCAGGGGTTACAGCCGACGAAGGCTGCATTTGAAGACCGATTGCGTCATAGCGGCACGCAAAGGCTTGTTCCATGTGCAAGGCTACTTCATATGCGGCCGAGAAATGCAGCCTTCGTTTCACGGTTTTGAAGGCTGCAACAGATGGATCCATCGCGTTTTTTCAGAGATAGCATAAAACAAATTAAAAAATAACAAAACAGCAATGTGTTGCTCCATCTTCTTAACTTTTATCTTTTTTTCCCCGCCGTTGACAAGGCTGTCTCAGTTGGCAGCAATCAGGGTTGCTAGGCAGCACAGGAGCGGCGAGCCGTCACGCAAGGTAACGACTTGTTACGCAAACCGGAAATGCTCGTAAACGGAGGCCGTCTTGTTTAACAACGCTCGTTCAGCCTTCGAATCGGCCTTCACAGGCTATAGCCATCATAGACGGATGCGGCCTCTGGAATGGGATATAGCTTACGATGTAAAACATAATTTTTACTGTATTTTTGCTGCTGGACGTGTGAGAAGAATATAGGCTCATGCCAACACTCAGCTGTGTATCAGCTGGGTGTCAGTTTGGCGCAGTTCAGCTCCAAACTGACACGGGGATAGTATTGAGGTCCCGTACATGGGAAGCAAAATAAAAACACACACTTCTTGCGCAGCGTGAACCTGTTGGCACTGTGCGGGACTCTCCCCTCTCCTTCATCTGATCGCTGAACACATTCAGCATTGTTACGTGTCCTCTCGATCAAATGTGATATATTGTTCTGGGCTCTCGGTCAAACCACAATTTATCGTCCTAATAATGGCGACAACAACACTTTCCCATAATGTGAAGCTGACGGCAATTTATTAAAAAAAAGGCACATAATTCCTGCATTTGGGTCGGATCGAGTCCGGACAAATTCACACCACAAACGAACTGCAGCAGAGTGCGTTTGGAAACGCACCGAGACTACCTCTTCAGCTGGGTCTCGGAGCGCTTGTTTCGCCCCCAAGTGCGATTGATGTATTCACACCTGCCTGAAAGATGCGCACCAAAGGCGGAAGTGCACCTGAGTTTGTTTCAACCGAACTAAACACGGCATGTGTGAATACACCTTAAGTGTCACTCTATGTGCTGCAGATACGTATCCGTGTGTCTCAATGGATGAAACCAAAGCAGACACTCGGGAGTTCGTTGATTGTGTTGAGGATAATGACATCACACCAGAGACCAATAAAGTCCCCTCATCTTCTTTCCCCACCGGCTCGTCTCAGCCAGAAGAGGTTCGTACATTGCGTAGTTAAATTAGTAATTTATTTCAGTCCATAGTTACAGTTTTTAATTTTGACTTGTTGATTGATTTGCCATTACCAAATATAATAAACTTTTTTTTCCCTTAAATGCAGTGATAACTTGTCCATATCGAATAATTTCTTGATGGTTTTTAATTCTCTTTCAGACGCTGTTCCAAACTGGAAATGTAAAGATCCGTGTGAAAAGCTTTGAAGAAAATGACGATGACCTTGAAGCTTCTAGCTTGCTAGATTTCGAGGAAACTATGTACACATCAAGTCCAAAAGAGATTTCCCCGACTGCTTCTGTTTACTCCAATGAGGACAATAAGGTATGATATCGCAATATGATAGTATTAGTATTTCAGATGACACAAATGTTAAATAAACCTACAAGAATAACAAAATCTTCACAAACACTACTGGACTTGATTTGCAGAAAGAATAACAAAAACTTACAACTTAATCACTGGTCTCTCAGATCACAATCTGACACTATCTGCTCGCAAGCTGACAAATACAAGATCTATAGATGGGAAAGAATTCTAAAATCCCTTTCATCCCTAAGAAAGATCTAATGCTAATTGAAAATGAGATAAAGCAAACTAATTGGAACAACACTGTTGCAGATAAATCCTGTGAACAGGCATTGATGATCTAATGTCAGCTTTCAGACAGATAATTAGGAAGTATACCAAGACAAAGACCAGAAGCTAATGCTAAACGGTGTTAGCCTTGGTGTATAGTACTCTGTGGAAGTCTCATTCCTTTACAACAATTTCGTAGAATCTCCGTTAGCCATGAAGCTATACACGGACGCAGCTCCTTCCGTTGGTTTTGGGGGGGGTTTTACAACAAGCAGTGGTTTGCTGATAAATGGCCAAAAACTGTTATCCTTGCATCTAACACTGCTTCCACCACACTGATGGAAATTTCATTTTTCATTTCATTTACTTTTATTTATCCTCGAGAGACCAATTGAGGGGTGACCCTCATTTACAATGACGTCGAGTTCAAAACAAATTCAAAGGAAAAACAACAATACATAAACAATATTCAATGCAAAAACATCAAATACACAACAACAGGTGAAGAGAAAAAAAACAATTGAAACATTTACACAGTGGTGAAGAGTGGCAGCAATTAAAATGAAATGGGTGAGAGTACAATATAGCCTAATTAAAACAGTTACAGGTAGAGTTTGGCAGATTTAAGATAGTTTGTTTGAATTGGTTAAAGGATATGAACGTATTTAGTTTAATTTGTTGCTGTAAGTTGTTCCAGGAGTCGGGGGCACTGAAGCTAAAAGCTGTCTTTCCCAGCTCAGACCGGGCTTGTGGGACATAAAGCATAAGCATGTCAGTGGAGCGGGTCTGATAAAGCCCATCTGAAATTTGCAGCATTTCTGTTAAATAACGAGGAAGCTTCCCGGTCAAGGGTTTGTAAATAAAAATGTGCCAATGTGCGTCACGTCTCTCTTTAAGGGAGGACCACCCAACCTTTTCATATAAAAACAATGGTGTGTGTTATAAGCATCTCCTGTGATGAACCTTAAAGCAGAGTGAAAAACAGAGTCCAGGAGTTTAAGACATGAATGTGACGCATGCCGGTAAACCACATCACCGTAATCAAGGACAGACATGAAAACTGCCTCAATAATCCTTTTCCTACTAAATAAAGGGAAGGTGGTTTTGTTCCTATAAAAAATAGCCAATTTTTTGTCGTAGTCGACAAACAAGATTTTTTATATGAAAATTAAAAGTGAGTTTATCATCTAAACGTATCGAACTGTTGTAGCCTGTCTTCTGTGGGGTAATCTTTAGTCAAGAAAGATAATTCAGTTTTTCTGACAATGCGAGTTCACAACACGCACAGGATCTTTTGATTGTTCACAAGATCTCACTATTGCTGATGTAACAATAAATCCACACTACTTTTCTAAACTGTTAAAACATTCTGAATCTGATAGGGATAAGAAAAGAACGTGATTGCAACGACATGGAAGGTGACGGAGAAACTGCAATGGTCCAGCAGCAGATAGGCCTATCCTTCAAATGGTCAGATGAAGACACAGAGGGGCTTATCCGGTGGAGAGGAAAGCATGAGCACCTATTTAATGGCCGGAGAAACGCTGCTGTAACAGGCTTTCAGATATTCATCAAGGACAAGCACCCGGAGGGGAAGATTGATGCCCAATGGGTGGAAAAGAAGTGGGAGAACCTCAAAGCAGAAGTAGGCTATAAGATTTGAAAGCACCCAAAACAGGTGTGAGCACGGAGGGAGGAGAGGCCACTGTAGCAAGCCGGAAGTGGTTGGATGTAATGAGGTGATGTGGCAAAGGCCAACTATCGCAGAAAAATGACCCAAAATGGAATCAGTGGTGTCTTGAATCTGCCTTAGAGCCTAACATAAAAAAATATTGTAGTGAAGTTCTGGACAAGACGGATCCCAGATCAGGACATCGAAGTGTACCTGTCAAGATAGAGGCCCTTTCCCAAATGACTCCCTATGCACTCCCACTCCGTGAGCGAGTGTGACTCGCTGTGGAGTCACCCTCGCGCTGTGGAGTGCCACTCGATCATTAAGGGGAGGGTATAACAACGGCGCGGCTTTGGCAAGCCCTCGCCTCTGTCAGACAGAAACAGGAAGAAACCTGGAGACACTAGTTAACTGTTAAGTCTTTATTTCTCACCCTAAAATAAAATTCCACCACTTTTATATTTGACCTGAAACGATCTTTACATTCTGATAAGCTACGCATGTGAGAGTAAATGTAGTATTGAATAAAAACAAACTCACTCCCATGATTTTTTGGCTGCATCATTTATTTTTTGTTAAACATTTTGTAACTGCATATTCTTAATTTTACCAGCTCAGTCTGTAGTGGAGAAAACGGGTGTTTGATCCGCTGTTTAATTATCCTTTTAGTTTACATGCACAGCAGCATACAAAACCAGGGAAAAGAACAATAGTCTGCTAAAGCATGTATTCCACTTGTCATGATACGTTAATCTGCCATTTCGACCCGCGAATCGCGGCAGTTAATTAGCGTGCATAAATTATAATGCACTGCAAGGGTGGTCATAAATAAGAAAAGTCATGCGCTCCAGCTGACTGACGTCACCGCCGCTATTACTACCCCTCATTGGCTTTAACAGTAACACAAATCTTACTAACAATTTAAGGAAATAATAATCACTGTCCTTATTAACTTGTGGGCATTTTCTTCATCTGCTTCGTTTTATCTTTTATCCACGCCTTGAAAATACACTAACGGTAGACAAGTGGCATAATCAAATCAACAAGTGTAAAACAACATGTTAATTCCAAAATTGTAGGCTACCCTCTGGTTCCGTCATTTAGGGCTATGCATACAAATAAACAATCAAATGTCTGTTTGAGGTAAGAGAACGTTTCATTTATAATTCGGGAAACAAACTCCACGGAACTCTCATTTGTAAGTTGGCTCCTCCATTCCGGACTTAATTGATTGGCGGACACCTGTGTCAAACGTAGGGCTAAGCCACTATCGATGCAGACTCGGTGATCGAGGGCTTTATAACCCACTCACACTCGAGGCGCTGTGGTTTGGGACGACACTCAATATGGCGGGCCCTCCTCGCGAACGCGCAAACGGAGGAATAGTGGATAGGGATAGGGTGTAGGGGGTGGATCTAGATTGGGCCATTGTGACATTCTCCAGCCCCCTACAAAACCCGTAGATAAGTTTGGGATGTGGTATGGTGTAAGGAAATTTAAAGTGTGCATGCGCACTGATAGCAGTGCCCAACACAATTTCCATGGGTCCTTACAATGGCCGTATCTTCTATCCAGGCCAGGTACCTAAGTGCTTCATATGCCAGGCGGTAGATCATGAAGTTAGAGAGTGTCCTACCGTGAAGTGTTGGCGATGTGGAGAGCTTGGCCACAAAGCCTGTGATTGTAAAAGTGACAGCGAGTGCTCCCTGTGTGGGCAGAAAGGGCACACATTCTTTTCCTGCCCCATGTCCTTCTCTAACAGAGCTAAGAGAAGAGGAAGTAACCAGCCCAACGTCGTCATTGAGACCGTCTCTGAGCCTCCATCTGCCCCACTCAGCCCGATCCTCAGCCCGCTGTCCTCCAGTCTGACGCCGCCACTATCCAGCCTGATCCCACCCCTCCTAAGCTGGACCTCCAGGTGCCGCCTCAACACCCTGCCCGCCAGCAGACTCCAGATCCACCTCCAGTCCCCCCGCTGGCAGACAGCCAGAGCCCGGAACAACACCACGATGAGGAGCCTCGTGACGCGGGGTCTCAGACCGTACAGCTGCGGAGTGAGAGCAGCTGCAGCTAAAACAGCCACTCTGCTCCCTCCCATTCAGTCAGCAGCGGAGATGATGATGATGACGATGAAGGCCCTAACCCCGGCCCTGATTTTAATTATCTGAGTACCCCCTGTGATTTTAAAGCTAGATCTGGGCTTGGTGTTATTCATGTAAACGTTAGAAGTTTACTTCCTAAACTGGATCTTGTAAAAAATTGGGTTAAAACGTCTGACACTGACATTCTTGTATTGACAGAAACATGGTTAAATAAATCTGTAACAGACAAAGACATTGCAATTAAGGGCTACAATGTTTTTCGTTCTGACCGTCCTAGGAAGGGCGGCGGCATTGCCATTTTCACAAAAAACAAATTTCAGACTACCCGTCTTTCATCTGTATCTCTGAGCAGACAATTTGAGTTTCTTGCCTTGAAGTTGGAACTGCTTAAAGGCCATTCTATCACCATTGCTGGTTGTTATAGACCCCCCTCAGCAACCAGTGAGGCCCTGTCATCATTAAATAAACAACTATTAACCTTAGACTTTAATGAGATTCTCCTCACTGGGGATTTTAACTGGGACTGGTTATCCTCTGCCTCTGACAGTTTTAAATCAACCTGTGATTCATTTAATCTTACTCAATTAATCGATAGCCCAACTCGTCCAAATATTAAATGTCCAGAGAAATCTTCCCTTATTGATTTATTTTTATCAAACACTCCTCATAAATATTCAGATGTAGGCATTTTTGCTAATGATATGAGTGACCATTGTGCTATAGCCGTGGTGAGGCAAGCCAAGCTCCCAAAATCAAGGTCACAATTTATTTTTAAACGAGATTTAAAAAAAAAATTGTGAGCAACCCCTGTATTGAGATTCACCCCCACACTGACTACTGAAGGGAAAATGAAATTTGGCCAGAAGTAGGCGGGCGGGCGGAGCCAGGCTACACTGCCCCTAGGAGCAGAGCTAATTGAACACACGCGTTTGATTGAGTGGCTCAGCACACCTGAGCTGATACCTCTTCAATTCCGCCTTTTTTATAATTTTTTTTTTTTTTAAAGAGAACACACACATACACAACAGAAACAATTAAAACAACAATGCAATAAACTACTAAGATGGCATACTCTACTTAACAGGTGTATAAGGACTTGTGGCGTTTTCCACTGCACAGTATCAGCTCAACTCGCATTTTTGGCGTTTCCACCGCAAAAACATGGTACCTGGTAGCGGCTGCTTTTTTGGTATTGCCTTGCTCGAGGTTCAAAGTCAGTGTTGCCAACTCTTCAGTAAGGAAAGTCGCTATTGGCTGTCCAAAAAGTCGCTAGAAGTCGCCAGATGACGTCATCGCCTAATTTGCATATTTGTAGATGACGTCATCGCCTAATTTGCATATTTGTAGATGACGTCATCGCCTAATTTGCATATTTGTAGACAGGGGTTTTATACAGTAATATTTGAATATGAGGTTCTAGTGTTATGAACGTGACAATCGCATAAACAACCAACGTGGTAATGTTAAGTTTAGCAGTAATCATACATGCTCATGGTTTAAAAAAGCACTGCATAACATTTTTAATTGCACTACTCGTAGACTGTAGAAGAGAACTGCTAATAGTGATGCTAACGGAACACGAGCGGAGAGGTGTATCTCCTGCTCTGACCGCAGCTGGGAGGGGGCCGCAGTGTGAGTCAAACTATATATAACAGTGATTTATTTAGTGCAGTGATTTTATTATTTTATTTAGACAAAGAAAATATAAATTATCCCGCCCTGACTGTACGTCAGGGGGCGGGATCAGTCAGCGGCAGCTTGCTGGCCGGGACGCGGATTCATTTGCAGCTTGGATGCTGAGCCGTGAACGTCTCCTGTTAGCTCCTGCTAACCTGCTAACAGGAGACAGCTGGGAGGGACTTCTGCGCGAGGAATGAGGCTGCCTGTAAGTGCTTGGAAACGGGGAAGGGAGGGGCCACGCAGGCACTCGTTGTGAAGAGTCATAGCGATACGTGTTTTCACCTCAAAAAGTCGCCAATAACTCCAGAAAAGAAGCTAGATTTGTCGCTTGTCGCTTTTTTGAAAAAAAGTCGCCAAAGGGGTCTGAAAAGTTGCTAAATCTAGCGACAAAATCGCTAAGTTGGCAACACTGGAGCCGATGCTAAAAGGTGACGTCGGCAGACAGCCGGCCACTGATTGGCCAGAGACTCCTTGCTTCATTCTGTGGTATACTCCCAAACTCTCCGGGACTTTTCAAATGTATTGTGTCTCGCCGTGACTCTTTTATTTGATTTGCATCATATATCCAAAAAACTTAATGAAATGTCCATATATTCACTAAGCTCACCCAGTGGTGTTGGTTGTTGGAGATATTACTTTAAACATACTATACACGAAACGAGAGGAGACATGTAGGGCAGCTAGCAGCTTTATAGCCTAGTTAGCCAGCTGGGACAGAAATTATAGCGACTGATTACATTACAAGCCTCGGACTGCTATGATTACCTCAATAAATTATTCAGGCTGAGACACGGCTTACATTTGAAAACACGTACCCTGAAACAAGCACGAAACAGTCAACTTTAAGATACCCGTGTTTACGTGCCACGTGACTGAGTGGCAGAGTCACACATCGGGACACAAATCCTCCCTTTTAATGGCCCGTAGCAATATTCTTCTACTTCTTTTAGCAAACAGACACAAGTGGGTATTTCTTAAACATTTCCATCCAATTTTGTGGCGGTTGGTTCAGTTAATAGTACAACAACTGCTCGTAATTTCTGCTTTGCTAGCCTACTTGGCTCCGGAGTCGGCTTTCAGCCCCTTTGTATGACGACCCCGCCCACGTTCAGGAGGTAATATTTGCAGTGGAAAACAACCCGTGTTGCTAACAAAACCGAGTTGAGCTGAGTCGAGTAGAGCTACATATACGATGGAAAATTGCCATTAAAGACCTATTTCACCGGAGTAAATGTATGAAGGTGAATTGAACTCTGAGATCCTATGTATTATAAATGTGCTAAAAAAAATTGTTTTTAAATCGATTCATCCTAGCCTTTACAAACTTCTCTTTATAACAAAAAAATGCAGATTACTCCATCTGAATGTCTCCTACTTGGTCTTTTTGGTAAGCTATTCTCAATTGTGTTGAAAAAAGAAAGAAACGGTTTGTTGCTTGACATACATTTAACTCAACCCATCATAACATAAGCTTAATCTGATTACACTTACATCCCTTTGGACATGTTGGAAGCTAGCTAGCCTGCATTGTTGCAGTTACTGTTACACTGTTTAACTTGCAAGCTAGCTAGCATGCAATAACCACCAAGCTAACATTAGCTACTGTTAAAGGTACAGCTATCCACGCTATTTTCGAACGCTTCAATGTAGAAACGAAAAGGAGCGCAGCTTCTGGTCGAGCACAGGACATGACGTCAGCAGTGTTAAAAGTCTAAGCGGCTCAGATATCAACCTCTGGTAGTGTACTTAATTATAAATATCAATGGTAACTTACTTAGTTTTGTTTCCCGTTGTTATTATTTATCTCCGAGTTTGTTTTGAGTTAAGCTAGTGTCTCTTGGCTCATTTAGCCCATTACAAAATGTGTAGTAAGCTGCACAGTAGGGATGTACACGTGGACGTGCCAAATAGGCGTGTTTGCTTTCCACGTTGAAGCCAAATCCTCCACCATCGTCTTGTTGGTAAACTCTCCACTCTTTACGAGACTCCGCTGCTGTGACACGGTTCAGCTCGGCACTGCTCGGAGCAGACTGTTTCTATATAACCTTATTATAACTAAAAATTGTCAACTGGTAGCCTCAAAGGCCTAACAATTTTTTTTATTTTTTATTAACGCCACCCTACCGATGTCATGAAGGGTTTTTATGTCTATTAAAAAAATAAAATAGGCATATGCCTAGACTACTCAGTTTTACGGAGCCCCTAAAGGGACATGGAGGGAAAAAAAAATTTTGGTTGAGAAAAAAAAAAAAAAAAAAAATCAAACTCGAGATCTCGAGATCAAAGTCGAGATCTCGAGTTTAAAGTCGAGATCTCGAGTTTAAAGTCAAGATCTCGAGTTCAAAGTCGAGATCTCGAGTTTGCCTTCAAACCTCACTCACCGTCACCAATGGTCCATGCATCAAAGGCATACCAATTAATGTATGGGAAACCACACAACAGTGTCATGGAGGAGTACTTGGAGCATTCTCTCTCACACTAACACCAAACTACAACCTATTAGGCATAAATCTAACGTTTATTATGCACATTGGAGAGAAAAGTGACAATGCTTCACTTCATTTTGGCGCACCACGGACAGAGAGCGGAGGTCTAATTGTCAACACACACACACACACACACACACACACACACACACACACACACACACACACACACACACAGGCCATATGAAATTCAACCGGATTATGCGAACTTTCTATTTTTCCTCACTTGGAGAGAGAAAAAGCGCTGTTCCTGTGCGCTCTGGCACTACCAGCTGTGCCCGCCGTGAGCCTCAAACTGTGTCTTAATAGAAAAGATAACTGCAGGTCATATGACAAAACTAGCGATTGGACTAAGTTAGTAAAGCCTCATTCACACTTTCAGCCTTTCCCAGGAAGGGATCGTGTGTGAATAAAACACAGTCTGGACTACAATAATAATAATTAAATAAAAAAGCACATTATTTTCTCTTCCGTTCTGAGGGAAGCTTTCGTGCGTAAATGTGCCACACCGCTACATGCCTACATCATTGTCTCTTTGTACAAATTAAACAATCGGTCGCTGATTATAAAAACTAAATTAAACTAATAGTTTGAGGAGAGTCTGCACTGGTGAATTCGAATTATAGCAGAAATTCCTCTGCTGTGCGCTGTTGAGAAACAGCGCCTGATTTGTTTTGCCTCGCACACGGTCGAGAGAGATAAGAGGCTTCACCCGACGGCACATGTTATTCATCTATTGCACCCAAAAAATCACACATTTTAACTAAATAGCAGCAAAACTGTCAGGATCGCGTGGCGCTGTCCAATGTGCAGTGTCGTTTTCTCCCCAGCGCACAGCAAAGGAAGTTCTGCTATATTAAAAATACGCCAGTCCAGACTGCGTGTTTTATTCACACACGATCCCTTCCTGGGAAAGGCTGAAAGGGTGAATTAGGCTTTACTAACCTAGTCCGATCGCTAGTTTTGTCATATGACCTGCAGTTATCTTTTCTATTAAGTTTGAGGCTCACGTCGGGCACAGGTGTAGTGCTGCCAGAGCGCACGGGAACAGCGCTTTTTCTCTCTCCAAGTGAAGAAAAATAGAAAGTTCGCATAATCCGATTGAATTTCATATTGTCCCTGCACTATTGTGAGTGCTTCAAGATCCGATCATATGGAGTCACTGGAGAACGCGGACATAATCTAATCCGGTGCAAATTACTCTTTGCGACTCATAGCCTTCATCAGACCAGCCAATACAGCCAAACAGAGTTCTCCTCAAGTGTAGGCGGCATTGTGTCTTGGAAACGTTCACGTTTTGATATAGTCAAATGTATACCGTCTACATATTGTGTGTGTGTGTGTGTGTGTGTGTGTGTGTGTGTGTGTGTGTGTGTGTGTGTGTGTGTGTGTGTGTGTGTGTGTGTGTGTGTGTGTGTGTGTGTGTGTGTGTTGACAATTAGACCTCCGCTCTCTGTCCGTGGTGCGCCAAAATGAAGTGAAGCATTGTCACTTTTCTCTCCAATGTGCATAATAAACGTTAGATTTATGCCTAATAGGTTGTAGTTTGGTGTTAGTGTGAGAGAGAATGCTCCAAGTACTCCTCCATGACACTGTTGTGTGGTTTCCCATACATTAATTGGTATGCTTTTGATGCATGGACCATTGGTGACGGTGAGTGAGGTTTGAAGGCAAACTCGAGATCTCGACTTTGAACTCGAGATCTTGACTTTAAACTCGAGATCTCGACTTTAAACTCGAGATCTCGACTTTGATCTCGAGATCTCGAGTTTGATTTTTTTTTTTTTTTTTTTTCTCAACCAAAAATTTTTTTTTCCTCCATGTCCCTTTAGGGGCTCCGTAGTTTTAGCCTCACCAGTCACAACCAAGTAACACCGGCTACCGCAGCATCCCTACTGCACGTTAGCCTTCGCGGCTGTACATACAATCAAGCTAAGCTCAGCTGTGGCTGCGAGCAAAAAGTTAAGAAGACGGATTTGTTCTTACCCAATATTGTTCCGTGTTTACCGTCCACAAAAAGAAGATGAGGATAAACAAGCATGGCTAAATTAATCTACATTTAAAGAACCCACCAAGGGCATTGTTTGCTCATTTCACCTTGCAGAAAAAAAGGCCGACCATGGAAAATATACACCCGTACATTTCTTCTTTTTAAAAATATTTTTATTTAAAGAAACTTCATATTTACATCAATGTAAGAAATGGGGGGGGGGGGGGGGGGGGGGAGACACAGGTGCGGACACAGGTGCGGACCAAGGGGTGTCTGAAAGTTATCCCCGGAGGGATAACCACTAAATCGCAAAGCGACTACAGGGAAGGGGAGAAAACAAAAATGCACAAAGCTGTGAAGGGCCACACAGGCTACCTTTTAATAATACCAACTAAAGCGACAACAAAACCACCACTGCCAAGCAGCTGAAGACATACACAAGTAAAGCAGTTGACTTTGCACCACAGAGAGCACTCAGAGACAACCTCTCACAACCTCTGAAGGTGAGACAATGAGCAGCACAGAGCACTGGGGTCTCAGGGCATATATAATCTCTTCACACCTGGGTTCAATCAGCCAATCAGTGCAGACACACCTGATTGCAGTGAGGAAATCAGTCACCATTCTCACGGAGGCGAAAGATTCCGTGGATTTACAGGGCTGAAATCTACCGTTTCCTCACATAAAGAGGGAATGGGTAGGACTCCATCGCTTCGTCTCAGCATTAGTTTGCTGTGCTCCCATAGAACATAAATCAGGGCGCAAAATGAATGAATGAAAGCCAGTTTCAGTCAGACACCATAGACAACAGCGGAGTGTACGGTCCACACTGGAAGCTGCGCTCCTTTTCGCGCTAAGCATCATAGGTCAGAGGAATATCATTGATAGGTATAATCTCCCTTTGTCTATTTCCCATCAATCCACAGGCACTAGAGAAAAAATATGTTTTACTTATGTTTAATAACCCTGGAACTCATTGGAAGTTGATTGAAGATGACATTGTTGATAGTGTTGTTATAACCAAGCCCCAACCTCAGAGATTTTTACCAGCATCCAATTAGGAAGTGACTACTAACCGGAAGTGCCACTAGGGGGGTGGGACCAGGGCCCCAGGACACTGCCTTTTCCGAGCAGCCAGCATGGACTAGTGGCCAACCCATTAGTACTGCATGCTGTGAATGGGAGCTTATTTTCCATGAAAGCCCTAAGGCAGATTTTCCCGTCCACACCAATACAAGCGGCGAACAAGATTGTGTCGCCGCAAAATTTTTCTGGATATCAATCATAGGCTCAAACTTATCTTTAGACCATATACTATTAAACCTGAAGTGTTTTCATTTCAAAAAGCCACCTCAAGCGTTTTTATTAGCCAACGGCTTTCAGTTTGTTTTCGCCAGGCTAGATGCTACAGAACGAGAATGATTCTACTCCCGCCTCCAGTCCGCTACGCTTGCCGCCCTCTTTCTTGATAGGTCCATAATGCAGCTACGTCCATGCTACGTCATGCTTTGGGCCGCATGGAATTTCCGGATTATGCTTCCTTGTTGCTTCTCTGCGCCTATGAGCAGCTTTCATAGGAATGAATGGGCGCCATGTTTCAATACGGTGTCCATTTCTTTATATGTCCATGGGCTGTCTCCGTTGGAAGCAATCAGGGTTGCTAGGCAGCACAGGAGCGGCGAGTCGTCACGCAAGGTAACGGCTTGTTATGTAAACCGGAAATGCTCGTAAACGGAGACCGTCCCGTTTAACAAGGCTCGTTGGCCTTGAAATCGGCCTTCATAGACCGCGAGACCGCGTCCTACCAAGTGCGTGGTCTCTGTAATGGGATACAGCCTTTGCCTCGGAGGTATACGTCAGCTATCTCCCTCCCCCTCACAAAATGGCGACGCGCACAAACCAGGATGATTGGATGCCATGTGAATAACTGAGGTCAGCCGGATGGTTCATCCATATTATTTACTATCTATGGTTATAACCAGTCAACTGAACCAACAATCTTTTCACAAAACTGTCAAAATCCATCAACACTCCGTGCATGAGCTCCTTTCTGACATTCTAACCGAAAGTGGGTGAATATCAAAATACATGATAGAAACATTTTGTTAAGGCGGACATATTAATAAAAAAACTGACTTTCAGTGTTAGGGCACACTTTTTAGGTTATTGGAGTCTCTACCAGCACACACAAGCTTCAAAAAGAGAAATATGTCAGTTCTTGTGTTCCTCTGCAGCAGCGTGTGTAACCGGTACCCGGTGTTTTTTTAATAAACACTGCTACTAGTATACAATCAATAAATCAATATATGGGCTAAATCGTCAGAAGAATCTAGGGTTCGTTAAGGAGAGATATGGTAACTGTCTGCACAAGAAATGACACACGGAAACAAGAGATATATATTTCAAAGGTAAGAGAATTGTTTATTTTTTTTTCTTATTTTCAATGCTATTTTTCTCGTACCTTTTGGTTTTATTTAAAAGTAGAAATTGGATAACCTGAACAATTATGAAATGATTTAAAAATAAAATGTGGAAAAAATAAAATTATCACAAATACCTTTCTTAAACCCTTAATTTATGTCACCTTTCCTGGTTTCATTTACTTTAATTTATTCCTGTATTAAGTACTTTTAATTAATTTGTTATCTATTTAGTTTTTATTATGTATAGCCACTTTTCTTATTCAAGATATCTATGTTTAGGTTTATATTTATATTATCTAATTATTAATTATATTATGGCCACTTCTGTTATCTATATTTAGGTTGCTATTTATTTATTATATATTCTCACTGAAACCAGGAAGTTTTTAATTTAAGACACACTTTGCTCTTAAGGTGCGATTCGTGCGAACACACTAGGCACTTTACACGCGTACAGACGCGTGTGAAATCGGCCGTTTTTCCATAGGGAACCATTGGTTTACGCGTGTACATGGCGCGTAAATGCGTCACTCGCGCTAAAGCAACATTTTAGCCGCGTATATATTATGCGCGCGTATATATTACGCAGCTACGCGAGGAGTTCAAAAAATTTAAATTTTGTTGCTCCTACGCGAGACGATTAGCCGCGTTGGCCAATCAGCGTTGGGCTTGACCCGACGTCACATACATTGGCAAGGTCGGAGAACAGTGTACTGTACACAGAGGCTGATGAGAGACACCGAGGAAGAAATGTATTGCAGGCAGCCCAGCCGGTGCTGTATGACAGCAGCTCGGGAATAGAAGACGTGGGGAGAGTAAACCAGGAGAATGGACTTACTGGTTAATTCAGTAAACATGTGCGGCTGTGCTTAAGCCGATAAAACAAGTTAGCGCCGTATAGCATTAGTTAACTCACCCTGTTGTGTGCGGGCGGCTAGCGCCTCATATTATGAACCCAAACATGACGGCTATGCCCGGGGGACTTTCACAACAAGTACAGCGAAGCACCGGTGTTGGTCTACGCCAGCCACGGTCCCCTGTCACAGCCAGGTAGGCTAATGTTGGCTACTTGGCTTTATGTTGTGCCGCCGTGCACCGATGCTGCTGTAACTGTGTTTGTTATGTAGCTGCCGTGAATATGCAATGCTATTTTAATGCTAGGCTATTTGTGCTGTTCAGTTTGTCTTTTGGCACAGTTGTTGGCCGTGTTGTTGTTTTTGTGCGGACATGCACGCTATTGTGTCGGGTCGAGTCTGATCGCAGCCATGGTTGATTAGGGGAAATACAATATCGGTAGGTAGACTAGGCACGTTACGCGCATACAACCATTTTTTACACAAAATGATCAAGCAACATTTTAGCCGCGTTACGCACGTAAATCTTACGCGTGTAAAGTGCCTAGTGTGTTCGCACCTTTAGGCAAAGACTCTGGAAAAGAGTCAACCCTTTAAAATAAAATACAGAAAACAGATTTCAAAATACCTCTGAATACTTAAAACATCCCTAACTAACACATTTCAATGACACAGTAAAAATAAGATACGCCTACTCTAAGGGTTTGAATTCTAAATACATCATAGTCTCTGGTCACTACAATGCTGCAGAAAGAAGTTGCCTTATTCTGGGTCAAAAAGGGTCGCTCTGATGGGGTAGCTCGCCAGTCTGCACACCACTGCGGGACTACAGGGAGGGCGAGAAGTATGCAGACGTTCCGATCCACACAAAAAACCCGGCCAAGGGTTTCGAAATCGCTGTGCGGGCTTTTCGGGGCTTTTAGTGACGGGGGGGAACTCTTTTCTTTAGCCAACTGTTTAAAAATAGTCGCTAACGGTCTCTCTCTTCTGTGGCTCGTCCCGAAAAGGATGAATCACCGTAGCTGCCGTCTACTGACGGTTAGAAGAGGCGGGTCTAATTTCTTATTGGCTACTGAGCCAAACAGTTGCCAAGCGATCTTTTTAATTGAAGCCCCGCTGAAGTATGGCTAGATGGGGGGAAAATATCGGCCAGATTGGGTCGAGACAGGCAGGGCGTGTCGGGGCCCCGAACCCCAGAACCTGTGCAGCCTATCCAGTCGTTGGCTGGTCTTCCTGTTTGTGGTTAGGGAAAACCTGCCTTTCATTCATTTTCTGTGAAGCTGTCTGGTCTGCCATGCTGGAAGGTGTTATCTCCTCTTCTAGGCCATCCTCAGAGTAGCTGGGTGGCTATTGATCTCCCTCTCCCGAAGAATCAGGATGGTTATTATCTGTAATTTATGTAAACTTGTGGAACCCCTCAGTGATGCCCAGCAACTGTGTGAACATAGCCAACATGTAGACCAGGGACAGTTTGCATAACTTGGCTGTTGGCGTGTTGATTATCTGAAGCGTTTTTACAACAGCAGGAAAATTCTTCAGCAGGGCCTTGACTGAGTTCAACTGGCATGACCAGTGGGTTGTTGATATTTGCACAAGCTCTTCCTGCACGATGTTGAGCTCTCTCTGAACAGCAGCAAACTGGTCGTGGTTGATTATAGACACACTAAAAAATGCGTAGAGGTTCTCGAGCAGATCGAAAAGATCTCTTGCTTCAGGAATCGCCTTGCAAGTGTGGCAAAGGACAAGGTTTAGTTCATGTGCATAACAATGCACATAGACATCCTCTGGATGTGTTCCCTGAAACGGGCTTGAACCCCTCAAATTTATCCACTCATAACCGCCGCACCGTCATAAGCTAGGGGCATAACTTTCAGGTTAGCAATATTGTTTGACACAAGAACCTGCTCGACCGCGTTTGCAATTGCTTCAGCACCATAGCCAACCAGTTTGTTCAAACTCCTTGATGTTACCCTCTGGTGCAACATAACGCACACACGCACACACACACACACACACACACACACACACACACACACACACACACACACACACACACACACACACACCACACACACACACACACAACACACACACACACACACAGAGTTGTTCTGTGTGCCCATCCTTAGCCTGATCTGCCATTACTGCATACATGCTTGATTCTTCTACTTCTTGAATTATCTGGGCTGTGACCTCGGTGGAGCAGCATCTGATCAATTCAATTTGGGAAGAAGGTGAGAGGTATGTTGTATTGGCTGGAGCTTCGTATCTCTGCAGGAAAGGGTCGAATTTCTTCAGCAGCTTCATTCAAGGAAGTTCCCTTGGTTGGGGCTGTCCTCCTTTTCGTTGTGGCCACAAAAAGCAATGCCCTGTTTGGCCAGAAAGGAAGTTACTGACACAATGCGTTGGATATACTGCCTTCTTTAAGTTATCTCCACTACACTTGCAGTTTGTAGCTGCTCAGCTATGCCCCCATGGACCTTGGTGGCTTTAAAGGTCATCCATGCAACCATTGAGGCCTTGTGCAGTGAAGTCTTCTCATGGTCCCTAAAGGAATCTAGAGCCCTCTTCCAGTTTGTGTATCCTGTACAGTACAGGCTAGACCATTTTTGTTCTGCCTACCTAGCTGATTGCTGAACTGTCTACAGCAAAACCAGAACGCTGAATTTTGGCTTACTGAATATTCTAGCCAGTTAAACGCGTCATACCAGCACTTCTGGAAGCACCTCTTTTGAAGTCCAAACTGTTGAAAGGGGAACTGGATATCTCCAACTTGTTTTGGACCTGATTCTGTGTTTCCTAAATCTGTCTTTCCTGTCTTTTCCTGATTTGGGCAGGGTCCAGGGTCCTCCACTCGTTCTCCGTCGTCTTCAACTGCCTGTCCTTTCTGTGTGTGTTTCTGTTTCTGCCTCAAACTCACTCTCCCTGCTTGATTGTATTATCTGAAATACACACAAGATACACTACTTACTACAGTGTTGTTATGTCATTGTTCAGACTTAACAATTAAATTTGCTCTTTTTCTCACTCACCTCCACCTCACTTGCTCGTCCTGCCCTTTCATCATCATCGAGCTCTCCTTCTCCCTCTCTCTCTCTCTTTACTCTGAACATACCAGAGTGAACAATAAAGATATATTATCAAAGTGATTTGTCTGGTCAAAACGACATTTCTGAACTAAACAGCAATTATTATTATATCACTCTAAATAAACTCATCTCTTGCACTTCTGTATATTTCTAACATTGCATATTGCACATTCTCTCACTACTCTCAACTTACTTTTCTTATTTTCTAGGGCTGCCCAAAAAAGTGACAAATGTCACTTCCACCTTTCCTCTTGGCATTTCTCCGGCATTGCGTGTGTGATTTGTGTCCATGTGTGTGATTTGTGTCCATGTCTCCATGGTTGCAGGCTTTGTACAAAGCCCCTGTGTGTTATGAGGACATATGGCTGCTTCCAAAGAAAGCAAACTTTTAAGGTAGCCTACATAAATGGTGGGCTGTCATTAGTTGTGTAAAAGAAAGTTTATGGAAGGCAAGAAATGTAAGAGTTACGAGGAAGTACTGTGTCCCACATGAAACTGTTGTAAAATCAATGCTAAACATCTTCTGAGACTATTTGTTAAAAGATCGGTCAACAACAAAAAACAAAACAACTTTTACAGTGGAATGATCCTGAAACTCCTTATTTGATTATATATAATCTGAAGTATGGCAAGTAAGAATGGAAAAAAAATATGTGTACTCATGCTATGAGCACTGAACTTTAATAAACGTCTAAAAAAAAATGTCCGCAAGGTGAAAATTATTATCTGATGCCTGTGTTCCAGTTCGTAACAATAGCCCACAGTAGTTTAAATACATGTTAAAGATGTCAAATTTAGTAATTCAATTTCTACAAATGAAGTAGGCCTAGGCTAATCAACTTACAACAATTATATTACTCAGTAATTCAGTTTATTCTAAGAGGAACATTTCTCATAGTCAGCTTCAGAAAACTGACAATTTGCTGATTTCATAGAGACTGTTTGGTTGTTTTAGTGAATAGCCTAATTATTCATAGATAAACAGGCATTTGAATACCTCAAACTGAACATGTCTCATAATGTGAAGACATTTTATTTAAAGAAAACTGTATATTTTTTTCTCATTTAATGTGACTTGCATTATATTATCATGTTATTTTATTGAAGAGACTAAAGCATATGTAGGCATACATCTTACAAATCACAACTGATAAAGTCTGATTAAAATTAATAAACATCTAAAAGGAAATACATAACAGTTATAACAAAAGTCCCCTTGAACGGCAGCAGCTGCGTTTAGCCCCTCCCACTGCAGTTCGCGTACATGTCCTCTATTACGTCCGCAGATAAACTTTAAACACACAGACGCGCCGTTGAGAATTCATTCGTCAAGTTTGACTTATAACTACAAGTAATCATGTCTGGCAGAGGCAAGGGAGGAAAAGGACTCGGGAAAGGAGGCGCCAAGCGTCACCGTAAAGTTCTCCGTGATAACATCCAGGGAATAACCAAACCCGCCATCCGCCGTCTGGCTCGCCGTGGCGGAGTGAAGCGTATCTCCGGTCTGATCTACGAGGAGACCCGTGGGCTGTGTCTCAATACAGAGACCACGCACTTGGTAGGACGCGGTCTCGCGGTCTATGAAGGCTATAGCCTATGAAGGCCGATTTTAAGGCCGGTTTTAAGGCCAACGAGCCTTGTTAAACGAGACGGTCTCCGCAGGTCTCCGTATACGAGCATTTCCGGTTCACGTAACAAGCCGTTACCTTGCGTGACGACTCCCGCTCATGTGCTGCCTAGCAACCCTGATTGCTGCCAACGGAGACAGCCCTGTCAACGGAGGAAAAAAGAAAAAGAAGTTGCCTACCAGACGAAAATAAAAAAAAGTACAAGAAAAAAAGAAAGGAAGATAAAAGTTAAGAAGATGGAGCAACACGTTGCTGTTTTGTTATTTTTTATTGTATTGTATGCCATCTCTGAAAAAAACGCAATGAATCATGGGATATGTTAGGCTGCGAAGGATACATCTGATGCAGCCTTCAAAACTGCTTCAAAACCGTGAAACGAAGGCTGCATTTCACGACCGCATATGAGGAGCCTTGCGAGGAGCCTTGCAAATGGGACAGCCTTTGCGCGCCGCTATGACGCAATCGGTCTTCAAATGCAGCCTACGAGGCCGGTTCCAAGACCGCAACCCCTGAATCAAGACACAGCCGTGGTGTGCTCAAGGTTTTCCTGGAGAACGTCATCCGTGACGCCGTCACCTACACCGAGCACGCCAAGAGGAAGACCGTCACCGCTATGGACGTGGTGTACGCTCTCAAGAGACAGGGCCGCACTCTGTACGGCTTCGGAGGTTAAACCAGGACAGCAAACAATACAACACAACGGCTCTTTTAAGAGCCACGCACTTCATATAAAGAGATACTTCTTTAAACTATTATCTGAAATACGTTACGTGACATAGTTTATATGCCAAAGTCATTTAGGCTATGGATTGGCTCTTTGTCACAAAGTTAATTGTTGCCATTTTAACAAATTAGCAAAGTTCTGTTGAAGTTCATTACAATGTATAGGCCTAAAGAACATCTCACCTAGAGCCTATTTGTAATTATAGTGCAGTTCTCCATTTTATGGCATCATTAAAGTGTTTTGGTAGAAATGTCAATCTTGCCAAGTTTTCCCTAGCCTATAATCCAGCCATGAGTGTGTTTCAGGATCAGCCCTGTTGATCAAACAAACTAGTCAAACAATAATGGTGAGATAATGGTTTCATATATTCCACCTGGACAGGACAAATGATTTGGTGACACTTTACAATAAGGGTGCACTGATAATGGTGATTGCATTGTTAATGCTATGAAAGCCTTATGATTTATGCTTGATTAGGCATTAGTTAACTACCATAGTTAATGTTTAACCAACTAACTGAACATTAGGTCTTACAATTAGCTTAACAATTCCTTCAATGGAAAGTAATAAGCTTCCTTTTAATAAAACTAATATGCCTACAACTTATTGAATATTGACTTTAATAGGCCAATGAAGCAGTATATTTAGACTAATCATATTGACCATATATGTTTGTCTCATAATAAGGAAAATTATCCAGTAACACTTTTAATGTAACATGTGTTTGTAGGCCTATACTTCTCACAGCCATTGTTAACTTTATTTGATGTAGGCAGTGAGCACAATATTAAGTTAGATTTAATTCTGATTAAATGAAGTTGACAGTAGGCTATACTTCATCTGTCTTAATCTATATCAAATGGTCTTCTCCACATTTGAACACAACTTTCATGTAAATATTGACTATTCACATCTACAATTTCCAATAAAATGTTTACTCTCTTTACATTCAATTAGGCCTACATCATCAATAGCCATAAATGTCCTCCTCAGTTTACTGTCTGTAGAGTCGAATGAGAATGACCCTTAGCCTACTGCGTGTCTGCGCATGCTCAGCCAAGATCACATCGACAGCCAATCCTGTACAAGCAACAGCACACTAACATTTGCATCAGGCAACATAGAATACTAGCCTATCCAACGTAGGGTTGGTATTCAATTCAGCTGATCCTTCATTGATACGAACATGCCTGGAGCAGAGACCGTCAAGGCGCCCAAGAAGGGCTCCAAGAAAGCCGTTTCTAAAGCCACCAAAACCGGTAAGAAGAGGCGCAAGTCCAGGAAAGAGAGCTACGCCATCTACGTGTACAAAGTCCTGAAGCAGGTCCACCCCGACACCGGCATCTCCTCCAAGGCTATGGGCATCATGAACTCCTTTGTGAGCGACATCTTTGAGCGTATCGCCGGTGAGTCTTCCCGCCTCGCTCACTACAACAAGCGCTCCACCATCACCTCCAGGGAGATCCAGACCGCTGTCCGCCTCCTGCTGCCCGGTGAGCTGGCCAAGCACGCCGTGTCTGAGGGAACCAAGGCTGTCACCAAGTACACCAGCTCCAAGTAAACCACCTCGCTGTTGTCCAACAACTAAAAGGCTCTTTTAAGAGCCACCTACTTCCACAAAGAGTTGCTGCTTCTATAAGAGGATCATGACTTTTTTTTGATGAAATATTTTTGTTACAAGGTTATGACAAAGTAGTTCAAAATTGCTTTATCATTTTATTAACTGCCCCCAGCACCATCCAACCAGTAGGCCTATTATAGCTAGTGATGGCCAGATGAAACCTTAAAGCCAAATGGTTCACAAAAAGGTTCATTTCTCGAGGCTTCATTTGAACCGATTTGAACACAATACAACTCCCTGCTGGTCGAACAGTGTTAAATAGCCAGATAATTCTATCAATTTGTAATACACTCAGCCATGGGAATGAGTGACTGACAAGTTAATAAATCAATACATCTTAATAAATGCATTTCATGTAGCCTATTGTTCATGTATTAATTCATATAAATTAAATACAACTTATATTTTGTTTGGTGTATTATTATGTGTATGAAACATGTTAAAACATAAATCTATCAATAAATATTTTTCGTCAAACTTTGAATTACTCGTGACAGGAATACTTATTTTCAAACTGTCGCAGTGTTATAAAAAGGTAAGGGGCAGTGAATGTGCTTGTGCAACTTATGCTGGGCTTACACTAGAGGACTTTTAAAAGACTTTGAAAAGACCGAAGACTGAAACCCTCTTACATCTAAAGACAATCAACTCACACCCGAAGACAACTAGTCATTAGTTTTCAGTCACAGAGTGTGATTTTGAAAAGACAGGGGTCTCATATTGCAAGACTACAACTAGATTCCTTTTGAGATTAATATCATTTCCGCAAACGCGATTGTGATTATTTCATTAAAAACAAGTTAATTCAATATTCTGAGCGGGGGACTTCCTTTAGTTATTTGACCAGCTTTATTTGCTGATCTCATCCCCCAATAACTTTAACTCCTAACCCTGTATTTTACGGTAGAGTGTTCAGGTTGCGCGGCTGTCAGCCTGGTTCTCCACCGAGGCTTTTATGAAAAAGTATCCGAAATAAGTGCCTCACCAGGCGGACACAGGTCGCGACTAATGCCGCTCCTCCTGTGTCGTGCTTGGTGCATGCGAGAGTGTGACAGTGTTTACGTCATTTCGCTTGAGCCAACCCCCTAAGACTAGCGATAATATCAAACATGTTTGATAATCAAGACGGGAAGAAGACTGGCTGAAATCGGGTCAGAAGACCACCATACACCAAACGACTGAGATTACGTGCGCGCGCCACAACTCCAGCACGACTTCTGTGATTTCAGACCGACATTGGAAGATTGTCTGCGACTGTCAAATCGCGTGAAAAGTCGTGTAGTGTAAGCCCAGCATAAAGGATTTGATTCATTTTTATTGAGAAACAAAATTTGTTCCACACAGTGCAGGGGTTCAGACAATTTCCCCCTTTGGAAACAACTTCTGCTTTGGAGAACACTCTTTCACATGGTACAGCGGAGGCAGGTGTGCACAATTAAGTCACAGCAAATTGATACAACATCCACGTCTACATCACTCCCAAACCAATAAATCGCCAACACTAACCCACAAAGTGTGAGTGGATCCACAATACCCGAAGCACTTCTTGAACAAACGAGGCGTCGAACGTCATCAGTCACGTGATTCGATACAAGCATCGATACGCGCTTCACCAAAAACTTCCGGGATTACTCGACACACGCTCCGAAGCCTCGGAACATTACGACCCATCACTAATTATAGCCTACAGATGATTATTATAATTATAATCACCATGTAATCGCTATCATTGTCTGTCATATAATTCCAAAAAGTAAAAGTTTCATATATTCTAGATGCACCAGATTAAATATAAAGTGATATATTCCAGGCATTGTTTTCTCTAATTGTACAGATTCCAGTTTATAGCTAATGACATGCAACAATCTAGCATCCAAAATAATAGAATATTCCAAATGGCCAATAAAAAAATATTTATATTAAAGTATAGTTCCTTCATTCACTCAATACCTGGCCTGGGATCTTATTTTGCATGCACTATGCCTTGCCTATGCAGTATGACATGGAGCTCAGCCTGTGTGACTGCTGAGATATTATGGAAGCCCAGGTTGCTTTGATAGTGGCCTTCAGCTCGTCTGTATTGTCTGGTGTGCCTCATTTCCTCTTCACAATGTCAAGCACAGTAATACCGTGGTCAACCAGTCACTAGGGATGACTGTGGGTACCATCATCTCCTGCTGTTGGTCCACTGTGTCTTATACTGTACCAAGTCCAAAGTCAACACAGCCGTCTACCAGGAGATGCAGGAGATTTTAGAGCTCTTCATGCTTCTGTCTGTTGACAAGCTTTATGGAGATGCTGATTTCCTCGGTAAGAACCAATAGTAACTGGTTAGCTGACCATGGTATTACTGTGCAGGATTGGCCAGCCAACTCTCCTGACCTGAACAACACATAATAATATTTTGAGATGCAGGATTTTTGCTGTAATTTGCTAAATTAGCGGGGGTAAAAATGCTTGAAATATATCACTTCATATCTGATGAATCTAGAATATATGGAACTTTCACTTTTTAAAATGAAACTACAGAAAAAATAGAGCTTTTTTCCATGATGTTCTAATTATATGAGATGCACCTGTACTGTGGATGGGGTAGCTTTAAATAGATTTGATAGAAAAGGGGATGAAATGTTTACAGGATCAAATATAAAGGGAATCTTTTTATATTCAGCATTTCTTTTCAGAGCAGTAGCCTAATACAACATATTTATCATTTATAATCATACATGCATACATATTAATGTAAATACTAAATAACCCTAGGCCATGCCCCCACTATGTGTTATCAGAAATAGTCTAATTAGCATATCAGCCATTATGTAAACTATATATATCACCTTATATTTGACATAGATACACACACAAAACTGCTGGGTTAAACATGTTATTCTTAAGTGTGTTTGAAGTTAGGCATATAGGCTACTTCAAAGAGACATAAGCTTAAAAATGATTTATGCATCATGTCTTAAAATCCTCAGATGGGTCAAAACATGTGTCCCGTAGCAACTGATTATGGGCTATAAGCCTGATCAGAATAATTAAAACAGTTTGATAATGAAATGTGAAGTGTTTTTATTTTGCAATAACTCCTGGGACTGAGCCGAGCAAATCTACAGACAAGAAAACCTCCAGACGAACTGGATATGATTTTAGAAGTGATTCATTCAGGTCTCTGCTCAATAGAAGGAATAAATGCCTGTAGTCCACTGAAATGTTACATGGATAATCATTATTTAATTATAGTGTATTGTCAGTCTCTACGTGTTAAAGGAAACATTTGGTGGAAACAGTGTAGCATATTTTCCAGCGGATCCATGTTGTCAGGAGTCCGCTGAGTGCCCGAGTCACCGGCAGCGTCCGTGTGTTTACTTCCACCCAAAACAGCTCGGATTTAAACCAAATTAAACTCGCCACTACAGATTTTTTATTGTTTTTATTTCGTCATATATCTCTGCTAACTGTACAACCATATTTGCATTAACTACACATAACTTTAAACCGTTTTAGGAGACGAAATGTTAAAGAAAGTCGCTGTGAGTTGCTGAAAGTGACGGTGTAATGGAGAGGTTTGAAGCTTCCTGAAGTTAAATAAACGTGTCCTCGCCTTCAAACATGAGCTCAGTCTGAAGACGAGAACGTTTTCTCTCTGATAGAAACACATGTATGGTGTAAAACATTTATATTATATGAGTTTTATCCCCGAAATGTGGAGGAGAAAACACAAAGTGTCGCCACATTTGAGCCGGGCAGCAGAGCGGCTGTGTGGTTGACTCTCCACGGTTCTCATGAGCTGTATAAGTCCCGCCTCTTGCACTCAGCTCTCAAACGTTCAACGAACACAGCAGACAGAGAAGATGGCAGTAGAAGAAGCTCCAGCAGTTGCCCCGGCCAAAGCCCCGGCTAAAGCCGCAAAGAAGAAGGCTGCTCCCCGTCCCAAGAAGGAAGGACCCACCCTCCCGAAACTCATCCTCAGCGCCGTGGCGGCGTCCAAGGAGCGCAAGGGAGTGTCTCTGGCTGCGGTCAAAAAGGCTCTTGCCGCTGAAGGCGTCGATGTGGCTAAGGCCAACAAACGCATCAACATCGCCGTGACCAAGCTGGTGTCCAACGGGTCTCTGAGCCAGACTAAAGGGACCGGGGCCTCCGGCTCTTTCAAGATCGCCAAGAAGGAGCCCAAAGCCGCCAAACCAGTGAAGAAAGTGGTGAAGAAAGCCCCCGCTAAAGCCAAGAAGCCCGCCGTCAAGAAGTCTCCCAAGAAGGCACCGGCAGCTAAGAAAGCAGCAGTAGCAGCCAAGAAATCCCCGAAGAAGGCAGCGGCCAAGAAAGCCGTCAAGAAGCCCGCAGCGAAGAAGAGTCCCAAGAAGGCTCCCGCTAAAAAGGTTGTGAAGAAAGCTGCAGTGAAGAAAACCCCGGTCAAGAAAGCTCCGGCCAAGAAAGTTGCAGCCAAGAAGGCCAAGAAGTAAAGTGGCTCCTTTATTCAACATCACTCACCAAAGGCTCTTTTAAGAGCCACCACATATTCTACTAAAGAGATCTTCCTATATCATGTGTGTGCACAATGCCACATAGCCTAGCAATACAAATATAAAGGGCTAATAAAAAAAAGTAAATAAGTATGAACAATACAAAACCACATGTAGGCTACACAGTTTATGTAGTCTACTGGAAATAACAAGGCCTACAATAACAACTATAGGCCTAATATAACAGCTTTAATAAGTGACGTGTAAACATTAATTATACTGATATAGCTTATATTGCACATGAAAGTAGATTATAAATAATAATTGCTTAGTGGTTGAAAGTGAACCAAAGTCCAATCTATTGACTCAGTATGTGGAACTGAGAGAGGAGTTGGTTTGGCCACAGGGACTTGTGCTGCTTGGTGACCATAACAAACAGTTCAGATTAAGAAGCATTAATCTTGCTGATATTTTGCTACTATCATATTAACTAGGCTTGAGTAATACATATCACAACGATATTAAACATGAATTTGATAGCCTATAATTCAAAATGAGAAAACAACATAAATGAATAAATGAAAACAAATGTATAGGCCTATAAGCAACAATAATAGCAATAGTGTAAAAGGGCTTTACTTTGATTTTGTCCTGTTTGACGTGTCAAATTAACGTCTTCCCCAAATCGGCACAACCCATGTTGTAGGAGAGTTAAGAAATGTAAGATGTATTTTCATAGTATAATATTTTCTTATTTTAAGTTTGGAGTTACTCATCTGACTGGGTGATAGCCTATATTCTGATAGGAGGCAAATTAATAATCACTATCGATCTGCAAGTTATCTATCCTAATCATTTACATAGGCTATAGGTCTATGTGTATGTGTTACTTATAAGCTTTATAAAAAGTGTTTTAAAAAAACATCTGGCCCATCCAGATATTCCCGGGCCCACACCATTAATGACGTTCTGTATCCGCCACTGGTCTGGACCAATCAGAGCTGAGCTCCTGCCTGCAGTTCCTTTATAAAGACGCTGTTCGCAGTCAGAGCTATTCATTCCTTCTTTAGCTGTGAACTCAGAGAAGAGCGACTACAATGGCCAGAACCAAGCAGACCGCGCGTAAATCCACCGGAGGAAAAGCTCCCAGGAAGCAGCTTGCCACCAAGGCTGCCCGCAAGAGCGCCCCCGCCACCGGCGGAGTGAAGAAGCCCCATCGTTACAGGCCCGGTACCGTGGCTCTGAGAGAGATCCGTCGCTACCAGAAGTCCACCGAGCTGCTGATCCGCAAGCTGCCCTTCCAGCGCCTGGTGAGAGAGATCGCTCAGGACTTCAAGACGGACCTGCGCTTCCAGAGCTCCGCTGTCATGGCTCTGCAGGAGGCCAGCGAGGCTTACCTGGTCGGCCTGTTCGAGGACACCAACCTGTGCGCCATCCACGCCAAGAGGGTCACCATCATGCCCAAAGACATCCAGCTGGCCCGCCGCATCCGTGGAGAGAGAGCTTAAAGCCAAACATTTACACAAACAACAACGGCTCTTTTAAGAGCCACCTACCCACTACCACAGAGCAAATGTCCTAATCTGAATCAACAATGTTGTTCAACTATATTTTACATATCGAGAGTTTGGATCAAAATGGGCGAATGTGAAATTTTATATCATCTTGTAAGTTCTATCAAATGGTAAAAGAATAACGTCAATTTGCATTTTACTACAGGAATAAATGTGTTTTTATATAGGCTACCCACATATGATGGAGACAATATGGACACTGAAAAACATTTCATTTAAAAAAAAATGTAAAAGTGCGAATTCCTTGAAGCCTATAATCTGTTAAGTAGCGATAGCTTCCATATGTTTATTAAGTAATTACGATCAATACATTTCTCTCCTGTGAAAGTCCCTTTTGCGCCAAGCACTCGATATAGTCTGCATAATCATTAACCAAGCGATGTTTTTATGCATGTCCAAAAAAATACGGACACATTGATTTGCTGACCAACTGATATCCCTAAGGTAGTCTTAAAATCAGTTATGAAGCCTAACATTTTATTCCCGCCACAAGCAGGCAATATCAAAGATTAAACCTTTACTAAACAAGTAGCCTAAACAGCATGCGCTAGACGAACAGTCTACTAGATTTACCAAACAAGATAAAACCAGCATATTCGATACATTGTTTCAGTAGCCTATGTAATTATTTTGTTTAATTGTTGAACGTTTCATCTTTAGTTAGAAGTGGGTGGCTCTTAGAAGAGCCGTTGTGTTTGGCTGGATCGGGTCTGGATGTTTACTTCTTGGCGACCTTCTCGGTCTTCTTGGGCAGCAGCACGGCCTGGATGTTGGGCAGCACGCCGCCCTGAGCGATGGTCACTCCGCCCAGCAGCTTGTTCAGCTCCTCGTCGTTGCGGACGGCCAGCTGCAGGTGACGGGGGATGATCCTGCTCTTCTTGTTGTCGCGGGCAGCGTTACCAGCCAGCTCCAGGATCTCAGCGGTCAGGTACTCCAGCACCGCCGCCAGATACACCGGAGCTCCGGCTCCGACGCGGTGAGCATAGTTGCCCTTTCTCAGCAGCCTGTGGACACGACCCACGGGGAACTGGAGCCCGGCACGAGAGGAGCGGGTCTTTGCCTTTGCTCTGACCTTACCGGCACCCTTACCTCGACCAGACATTTTGTAGGGATTGGCGTATTCTTCCTGTATTCGAACGAGAGAAAAGAGAGGAGGATGACTAGAGGACGGCGTTCCCGAGTTTATATACGCTCACGGACTGCTCGCTGATTGGCTGGATATAACGTTAGGGCAGTTGACCAATCAGAAGAGAGCTCCTGATTATTAATTTGTTTAGAACTTTTCAGCAAGACATACTGTAGTATCAAACGGAAATAGAAAATATTTACTGGATAAAAGTTGCCCAAAGACGTGGCGTTAATTGCAGCACAATGCTGGGAACAGATGCACAAGAAGCCAGAAAATAAATAAAAGTGAATGAAGCTACCACTACAAAAAAAAAAAAAACACGAAGACAGCAATTCAAAGTGATCTACAGGGCCAGAATAATACATTGAAATAGGCTAAAAATAATAATAATAATAATAATAATAATAATAATAATAATAATAATAATAATAATAATAATAAAATAATAATAATAATAATAAAAATATGGCATTTAAGAGATAGGCCTAATAAAAACTAAGGTGAGAACAGATAAACAAAAAGGCTGGTTAAAGATTCTTGAGTGCCTGTCAATGTCCAGACATGGGACACCTGTTTTGTTTAGGCTTATGTTTATGCTTTATTGGCAGCAGAGTTGCTCAGCATAATATTTTAGTAATTTTCTACTTTTTTATTTCTAAAATGTCTCGTAAAAAAATGAGAAAATGCCCTTAGGGTTCAGAGGGTTAATGTTTGTAATTGTTAATAGTTGCTTATCTTAGGATAGAATGTAATGTATTATTCCAGTTTATTTTAGGATTCTATAGAAAAAAATATCAATGATTGGGTTGTCAGGTGCAACTATGTAGCAATGGTAAGCGGTTTATATGGAACACAGGTCTGCCCTTCAGCAGAACATTGCTTGAGACTCCAAAGTGATCTGGGCTGATTTGTGAGAATGCCTCGTGTCCCTTCCATGGCATACAAGAGCAGTTTAGTTTGGAAGTGGGAGTTTTGTTTATAAAGATTTTTTAATAACCTGTGTCTAGGAATTTGTGACAACGTATTTAGGCTTTAGGCTACAATGACGTGAGACAAGTTTTGCTTTAGATGTTTGTCAACCCATAGATCAAATGTGGGCTCGTCCGGCGAACCTCAAACTGGACTATTGTAGATTCAATCCATCTTGTTGTAGACCACTGTAGACAAAGTGGGGATGTGGCAATGTATGGCTAAACATCGTATGTATGCCTACAGCACCCTCTGGTGGAGTATATGTTTATCTCACTGTTCTTGACAACGCTGCACCATTTTGTAAGGAAGATGACCATGCTGCAAAGCAAAGAAATATGAAATATATATGAACCTGGATTCGTAGTGTATACAGATAGGCCTATATGGCATATTATGTCGCCTATCAGCGGTGGCCTAATGTTGCAGTCAATGCACCACTCAGTCGAGCTGTGACTCAATGAGTTCCTGTTGGCTTTTAGGGATTAATAAACATGAGCTCAAGACGAGCCAGATGTGAGCAGAAATCATTTGTTTATAAGTCCCTGCTAGACTATATGTACAGGTTAGATATGTCTTGAGCATATCGGTTAGCCTATACAGAATCATCTAAAACATTATTCTATGTGATGTAAAGCTAGTTATAGTGGCAAGATTAGTTAAAAGCTTAAATGCCACGATAGGATAGAAAATGCTGATAATTAGCCAGAGAATCGCATTTTTTAGCCTAGGAAGCTCAGGAAAAAATGTTTGAGATGACATTTCCCTTATTGAATCTGAATCTAACGGAATAGAAATATTTTCATTGGACAATACTATAGCACTTTATATAATTGGCTTTTTCTTAAAGAAATACATTTGAACTCCTAATTATATTTTATTTAAAAAAAAATGTTATTCAATCACTTTCCGATACCTTTCACAGGTCTGCCACAAGCCTACAAGACCATATTCCCTAATAAATAAAGCAAAATTAATCGACAAGTGGTTCAGGAAACATACTGAAATGACTTGATGGCAATCATCATGAAATCCCCCGATATAATATGTGTCCCGCTAGAGTCCATTTAGGCATGCACAGGACCCTCTCTCTAATTATCTCCCATAGCCAGCATCCTACATGTTAAAACAGCGCCACCAGACTGTGTTGTGGTAGACAATGGCACTACAACCAATATTCCCAGGTGCAGTTTTAATTAGAGTTCCATTCTGTGTGAAATGTGACGTTTGAAAAATAACAGAATGCAATCATTCATAAATCGATTTTACACGTCAGCAGTTACCCATAATTCAATGGGGCGTCACCTTATTCTGGAACGTAACCATGGAGGACAGCGAGCAATCCGACTTGTGCATGAACTTCCGGTCAGCGCGGTCTGAGTGTAGCCTACCTGCAGAGCCCCGCTGCTTTACAGGTCCATGGCGGAGCCCCGTTGTTTGTTCGGTCCACTTTATGGGTTAAAAACCAACTGAATAGCGTCCTTACCCGGAGAAGTGATCTTGGCTATATGAAGCTACGTTGAAGAAACTACTCCGGGTGCTACTAGCTAGCCAGGTATGTCAAACTATCAACAACCTCCTCTGTTTATACTGGTTTGTTTAAAAAGTGTGAACAATTGCGAAAAGAAAAAAATATGTATCATGTAACGTTTGTTATCTAATTAATTCTACATTCAATGTAAACATTATACATATCTTACTTGTGAAACGGATAAACCAGATAATAATATAGGCTACCTACTAATGTAGATTGGGCCAAATATAGGCCTATGATGACCACATAACCTGTCAAAGTAGCCTACAGATCAGATCGTTGCAATCATTTTGGGTTATGGGAAATAGTAAATGCAAATGTATCTTAGAGTTGTTTAGTGGGGAAATTATTATTTTGTTTGTAGGCTGCATTAATGAAATACAATTTTCTTTTACTAGATGACTGCGACACCCAGCAGCGAGTCGTGGATGTGCCAAACTCACTGAGATGCTGTGACCCAGTGGGAGGACTGGACCCTTTGTGACCATAGTTACAGTTCATGTTTCACCCAAGACATGTACAGTTAAATGTCAATTGGTTTACGTATTACAAGACATGCAAAATGTACAGTCAAATGTTAATGTGTACCTTTTACAAAAGACACAAGCGAAATGTACAGTAAAATCTCACAAAGTTTATTAAAAACACATTCTAATTTCAACAGCATTCAACAATGAAATATCTTGTTATTATTCCTCAGATGTATTATATTAATCAAGCAATTTTGGAAGCAGTTTTAATTTTGTTTCTGCAGTTAATTGTGAGTTCAGAAACGCATATAAAAGTGTCAGGTTGTATCTACATTAACAGAATGTTTAACATTAGGGCGGGAGGGAAGAAATGAACAGTGGGTTTGAATCTAGTTTTTACAAAGCTGCTTGTATATCATATAATGACAACCTGCTTGCCTCTAAGCACAATTTCTGCACATAACTTTGCATCATTAGCTACACCCAGCAATATTGCTGGGATGGGGTCAGCTTTGGTTACACCAACTGGAAATTAGAAATATGTCTTGTTGGTAAACTCTCCTCCCGTCATGTTGAGACGCCACTGCTCTGCTTCTTTCAGTTTAATTGTTTTTCTAAGTATTGATAACACTGTCCTTATGCTTTGTGAAAACCAGCTGAGGCCAGACACTCTGTTCCTCACGTAAGGAAACCGGTTACAGTACCCGCTGTACTGTAACCGGTTTCCCAATGTGAGAGACAGAGTGTCTGTCCAACTGCATTTAAAAAAATCAAAAATCCACAGCTTACTCAAAGCTTTTCTTAGCCTTAAAGTAAGTTTTACTTTGTTAGCCTCATAGAAATGTAGTGGATTCAAAAGTACAATTTATGTCTTGGTGAAGTAGTAGCTTTCAAGTCATAAGTTCCCAAAAAAGCAAAAGTAATGTACAGATATTCAAAAAACTTACTTACGTTTGGAACTCAATAAATTAACTTATTTACTGCCCACCACTGCAACACTGCATGTAATCGACGTGTGGCCCATGTGATTGTGATGCTCCCCCCCCCACCCAGTGTTCACATCTGATATCTTATTGCTGAAGTGGTCTTCCTGAGACTCCAGAGGAGTTCCCCAAGACTGGACACTTGGAACAGTGCTCAGTGTCCATCACTCCATCAGGGCTAGCCGACAGCCATGGCTCATCTGCTGACCACTGTGCAAAAAAAAGAGAGAGAGACATTTATTTCAAGCAGCAATCGAGTGGTTGAATCAATATACATGTACAGCAATTCTAAATATTTCAGATTAATGATGGCAGACATCTGAAAAAAAAAAAACTTACTTTGGATCAAAGTGTTATCATTAGACCTGTACTTTCTGTAACATAGAAATAGACCCCATCCTGTGCAACTGATTTGGCTGCTGTCATTTAGAGCAGTGGTTCTCAATTATTTTCTGTCATGCCCCCCCCCCCCCCCCCCCCCAAGGGACAGAAAATGTTTCGCGCCCCTCCCTAAATTGAAATACTGTTGAGAACCTGCTAATATTTATTTATTTATCTGTATGAGTTTCTGGCATGAGCATTCTGCATACAATCACCTTATTATCAAATTAAATGTTAGATTATAAAATTAGCTGAGATAACTTCTGCAGCAACTTAAAAAAAAATTCAAAGTTCAGTTTATTAGCTCAATTTGTAACATTTAAACAAGACTGCTCAGTCTGTGTGAATCTCAGGACAGAGAAACAAGAGCAAGAGAGATTCACTGAGGTTTGCATTTCATTCAAAACATTTTTAAACTGTAAACATAGTTAAGGTGGTGTTTTTTATTATTATAGGCCAATAGGCCTTCTGTGATGCGATAACCTATAATTCATTAATGTTATTATTAGTCTACTTGCTCGATTTCTTTTTAAATAGCCTACAGAGACACATGTGGACGTTTATTTACTGCAAATTGCGGCCTTTCGCAAGGTTATTATGACCATATACAAGCACACATCGCGCTCGCTTTTTTTTTGGTCAGTTGAAAACCAAGGCCACCCGCACCCCTGACCATTTGAGAAGCACTGATTTAGAGAGTGACAACTCAAGAGATTAAACTGAATATTACAATGATCCTGAATGAGTCCAATAACTGATATTAAAATATGTTGATTATGTAAGATTTAGTTAATCTTAATTTATTCTAAATAACTTTGTTGCAGGTGGAAGAGTTGCATTAAACTTCATGAAAAAACGACTCCATGTAGAGATTGCTGTACATCTCATTTAATAGTTGCTTGCGCAGTGTTTGACAAACTGAGTGAGCAACTACTAAACAATACATGGTGTATTGCCAATGCCTTGTGTATGGAGTCATTTCACATGGGGTATATTGTGTTTTTATGTAGAGAAGATTTGACATAACTCACTAACCTCAAATCCATTTATATACGTTCCTTCTTCCTCTGCCAGATTCTCGTAGTGCTGTGATACACAAAAAAAGTGTTAGCATGATCCACATTACAAGTTAAATTTGATTATATGTTTTAATACAATTGTATGTTATCACAAAGGTTCAGTATTGTTAGAGGCTTTTTGTTCTAAAGTAGCTGCAAACATTTAATATGCTACTTCACATGAATAGATAGTCTTCATGTTATTTTTTATTTTCTGGTTAGACTAGACAGAGAAAACAGCTAATCATTTCAACTAAATGTAATCACATTATTGTATATTAGGAAAGATCAACTAATATGATTTGAGATTACACTTTAGAATAGAGAAATATGCCCTTGTATGATTGACAATCATTGTAAATTCAAAACAAATAAACACTGTACTGTCTTACCTTCCTCCATTGAAGCAGCGTGGAAAACAGCTAATCCTTTACTTGGAGTAGCCTAGGTCAGCCCGCTTTACCACTATGAAGGTACTGGTAGGATTCAGTGCTCTTGACAATTTTCACCGTGGCTCCATCTTCTCCAAGGGACAGCACACAGTTAAATATGGCCATAGTAATCTAGCCACTTTCTCATGTCATCCTCGTTGCAGCCGTCCGACTGCCGCATCGAAATAAGAGGATAAGCCCACGGTGTGTATAGGCTACGTTAGCCATATAAGCTAGTTTATCAAAAACAAACGACTAACTGACAAATGACTTACTACTTAACTTAATAAACGTACTACTTTTATGTTTAGAACATTTCTGTAAACAAATATTTCTTCCCTACGCTTCAATTATGCTTCATTGCTCACCGCTGTTCACACTCTCTAGCTGCGTCGCGCTGCCGAACCGGAAAACGCTCCACAATTTCGCTCGAAACGGAAGTGCAAAAAGGGGCGGGGCTACATAAGGTGAATACAACGTATACAAAAGCCAATCATTTCAAAGGTACAGCCATTTACAATGTGAAAAGTGTGTGCAACGTGAGGATGAGCAGTGAACACACGTTAGCACCATGAGTAAGACGAGGTGGACCCATAGAGGCCTTTAAATACACCGTGAACTGCTTAAGCAGTATTGTTATACTCGCCGCACGGTGGTTCGACTCCTGCGTCATCCAAATAATATCAAGTCAAACCTGCCGATCATCACCGGAATCGATGATTGTAGGTTATTTTATAATTACGTATAATTCGCTAAACAAACAGTACTGTAATTCATAAGAAGCATTCCATTCAATTCTATTCAAATGCTTTTACGTTTGCCTACCGTTCCCTTATGTCTCGTTCCTCGTTGCCGGTCGTCGCTGTGTTCACTAATGAAACTAAACCATGCCGGTGTATTTAGTGCCCGTTGTATTAAAGCATTAAGAGGCCATGTTAACAGTGATTATGGAGACGTTAATATCATTGTAAAACATGGCGTGTAAGTGATCAGCTTCATTATAAATGCTGTCCAAGCAATACTAATTAATACTGTCTGTTGTGCTTCATTTGTTATGCATGTGCTCTATTTAAATTCCATACCATTTTGATTATAAAAAGCATTGACAATTATTAGGAAATAATTAATCACCATTGTGATTAAGAAGCTGGCATTATGATATATAGGGTTATAGGGTATATAACTTGATGCAGAGATCTGAAATATGTTTTGTAACGTCAAGCTCCCCAGAGGTGTATTGTATTTGAATAAAAAACATTTGAGTCATATTAATACAACTTTATTATAAACAAGTAAAAAAACAGCACAATCAGCAGGTGTTCATTGTTGCAAATGAAGAAAGAAAAAACACACACACACACTAAAACAATGTAGGCCTAATTGAACAGAAAATGTAAAAACAAATGTATACACTGTATAAATACTATATACACACACACTTAAGGTGGAGCTCCTTTTTTCCTCCCATAACCCTGGGCTTCAAGTGCAGCCCTCCACTCAGCCAGGGTAATGGTGGCTGTGGCCTGGCAGTACCAGTTCCCAAAGTACTGATGGTGGGTGGCAGGGTCCCGCTCCCTCTGACACTGACGGCAGACAATGGTGGCGCTCCTCCTGGTGTACTTCCTCCTCTTGTGGCCAGTCTTCTTCTCCTCCTCTATTTTTTTTTTCCGATAGCGGCTGGTGGTATATGGCACATCAACAGATGCTCCTGCAGGCTGTAAGGCAGGCAGGTGAGGTTGAGGCACAGACCAGAGGGGTTGAGGCACAGCCATTAAGGGTTGGGGCACAGCCAGGAGGGGTGGGGACAGGAGAGGCGGGATGAATGGAGATGTGGGAAACACAGGTGTGGGCTGCGTGTGTTCCTGGGACGCTAAAATAGAAGAAATTAAAGTTAAAAGAGAAAGAGAACATGTGTGAATATGAAGTCAGATGAAAATGATCATAAGGATCTTACTTCCTATTAATCAGGGCACTCCATATAGATTTGTTATAGTAATGTTTCATACCACAATAATTGTTACCTTTGAAATTTCAATAACAACTTACCACTATGCAAAGGGGCAACCGTAAAAGCTGCAGCGAGTGCAGCTGGCAGAGCAGTGGCTTGACGGGTGGCTGCAGGTTGACGGGCAGAGGGCAGAGCAGTGGCTGCAGGTACATTTGGCAGAGCATGTAAATGTAAATGTTGGATTCAAATATTTTCTGGTCACATAAAACAATCTGTATCCAAATGTTTGCTGTGATGCCCGCATTCATTTAGTATGCTAAAGTAAAACAGTATTTTACAGGTTTTGAACAAATTAGTAATATGGTTTTCTCAGCGATTATCTGAGAAGATCATCCGTGACCACCTCCATCCCAGCCACCACCTGTTCAGCCTACTGCCCTCTGGTAGGAGGTACAGGAGCCTGAAGAGCAGAACCAACAGACTGGCAAACAGCTTCTTTCCTTGGGCAATCAGGACACTCAACTCTCATAAAATATAAACATTAAACAGACATACACATAGGCTACCTCACTTTCCACAAGTGCAATATGCTTTCTGCCTTTTAGATTTATTTATTTATTTATATGACATTGCCTGTCCTTGTCTTGTTTCTTTTGTTGTTTCTGTGTCTTGTTTTTATACTGTTTTTAACTTAAATTGCTTGTCTGTTTTTTTTTTTTTTTTTTTTTTTCTGTGTGTAATGCACTTCCAGTTGGCAATCCCAATTTCGTTGTATAGGTGACTGTACAATGACAATAAAGACTATCTTATCTTATCTTATCACTGTTATAGGGCCTACGTTTATTCATTAAAGCTTTAACCTTCAGAAAAACAAGCAGTGGATTTCTTACCTGCATTCTCAGAAAAAGGCATATACAGTATTTTCTAAATAGGTTCTGAAAAAATATCTATTCCCCCGCCTGCTAGAAGTGTGGTCCTCCATCACAAAGCATTATGCATTGATGATGGTTTGGATGTAATGGAGGCCAACAGTGTGTTGAATTTGTGTTTCATCATTCAATCATTATTTTATTTTTTTACAATTTACAGCAATCCAACTTCTGCATATTCAGAATGACTGGGGCGAAGCTACAGAGGGCAATCGAAGACCTTGCGGAAGAAGCTGAAAAGTCGAGCTACAGGTTGTGGCCACACAGGGGATGACGCGTGGGCGTAACAAAAACAACTGCAAGGTAGCTGGTAGTCTGGCATACGTCACAAGCATTCACTCCAAGTCCTTTATAAGGTTTTAAAAAAAAACTTTTACTCCAAAGTGTCACCGCGCGAAAAGATCCACAGGATGATGCAGACAAAAAACACCAACACCATGTGAGTCCACAACTAGTCGAGCCTCTGAACACAGATATCAGCTCACCACATAGCAGACCGCAATACACCACCGTCTATTCTCCTAAAACCTTAATTATGAGCAATCAAAATAGCCTTAAAAAAGGTAAAGCATTAAGTCCCATTAAAATGATCATATCCATAACAGTTATACTTTTCTTAATAAAAAAACACATAACTATAAATGAATTTCCAATAGGAACACTATAAAACTATGTAAAATAACTAAAAGAAAAACAATAAGACAGCCTTTGCCTCTTAAGGCCAGGACACACCGGCCCGATAATCGCCGTCGTAGAGTCGGGAGGGCTCGGAGACACGAATCTGTTTGGTGTGTGCCGTGATCGGTCGACGTTGATGTCGTCGGGCTTCTTTTGAGCCGAGGCGGCGGACAGTCTTTCAGTTGGAGCAATTTGATTTGTGGAGGGCTAGCGAATCAGTGAAGCCCGGAAGTGAGGCGGGTAGCACAAACAGCTAACAACAGTTTGCCATCGTTTTAATATGTTTGTTTGTTTCATTCAGCGAGTACTCACATGCTTCAACCCTTGTTGACTGCTCGACACCATGCTCGACACTCTCTGCTAAAAATGGTGCTCTTTATGGTCCATAAATATAAATACGTATTTCTATCTATGTTTATGTTCTAGAGAGCTGTCCCATCATTTCCGGCTTCCGTATTTTTTCGGGCCACAATACAGATTAGCGCCGCCTGCTGTTACGGAGACATTACGTCCCGCGCAAGCGCAGAGCGTACGGAAAGGCAACAGTCGGTTTGGTGTGTTCTTTGCACTTTTTCGGCCGCGACGGGAAGACTGGAGCTCCCTGAATCGGCAGTCACCATTTTCGGGTAGTCGGACTGGTGTGTCCTGGCCTTTACACGTGTACAACACCTCATTAGAGTCAGCTACAGGGGTTGGCGGGTAGAAGTACCCGACCCAGCCACTGGCCCACCATGGGAGATAAAGGGTAGAGGGCAAAATATCAGTGAACGGCGGCTCCAGCTCAAAACGCTACAGCTGACCCGGAGAACACCGGTGGATGTGTGGCAGGCAAACATGCCAAGCAGGAATGTATAACACAGTAATATATCCACATATCACTAAAAGCTGGCAGGTTGACTGAGGAACAACTAAGAAAATAAACATTTAACAGTAAAACTGGAAGAAACCTCAGTGAGAGCGGGAAAGGGATCCCTCTCCCGGGATGGACAGGCATACAACATACATGTATGTCGCATGCACAGACCCAAAGCAAAATCACAAAGGAACAAACTTAATTTTCAAGGCAGGCAGAAACTAAAACTGATGAATAACCAGTGGCTGTCAAATGAAGGACCTGAGCCACACCTACTTCTTTCCACAGCTGTCTTAGGTTTTAAACATGTATCTGAATGTCACAGTCCTCTCCATCAGCTCCTGTTTCTATCTGTTCAGTTTGTCCTTGATGAAGCTGTGAGGTTCTATGACCGACACACTTGTGTCTTCTGAGTTGATTATGCCAAGTGAAACTTTGCTCACAAACGCTGCAGCTGTATGGTTTCTCTCCCGTGTGGAGGACCATGTGTCGTCTCAAGGTTTCCTTCTGTGTATATGGTTTACCACAAACCGAGCAGCTAAAGCTTTTCTCCCCTGTGTGGACAGTGATGTGTTGTGTCAAATATCTCTTCAGTTTAAACCCTTTACCACAAAACGAACAGCTAAATGGTTTCTCTCCGGTGTGGACGTCCATGTGTTGTGTCAATGTTTCATTATAAATAAACGTCTTGCCACAAATCGAGCAGCCAAAGGGTTTCTCCCCTGTGTGAATTAACGTGTGTTTTGTAAGGGTTCCCCGGTGGAAAAATCCTTTACCACAAACTGAGCAGCTAAATGGTTTCTCGTCCATGTGCGTTTTCATGTGACTCTTCAGGAGTTTAGTGCAGCTAAATGTTTTACCACAATCTGAGCAGTTGAAGCTTTTCTCCTCCGTGTGGACACCATGTGTTGTGTCACGTGTTCCTTCCTAGCAAATTCTTTACCACAAACGAAGCAACTAAATGGCTTGTCTCCTGTATGAATTTTCATGTGTCTCTTCAATAGTGTCATGTTGACAAATCTTTTCTCACACACAGAGCAGCAGAATCTCCCCTCTCCCGTGTGGACAGTCATGTGTCCTGTCAAATCTGAGCAACTTAATGGTTCCTCTCCTGTGTGAATTATCATGTGTCTCTTCAGATCCCCATTGCAACTAAATAGTTCCCCACACTCAGAGCAGCTGAGGTGTGTCTGGCCTGTGTGCACGACCAGTGTTGTGTCAAGTGTGCTAACTGTGTAAATCCTTTACCACGCTCAGAACAGCTGAATGGCTCACTGCCATTGTTTACACTTGACTCATGTTCAGTGGTGTCATCCCAGTCAGCACTGTCTTCAGTCTCAGAAGGGTTTTCAGTCTCAGGTTTTAAAGGATCATCTGGATGCGAGTTCCTGGCTGGTTCTGGTCCTCCACAGTCCTCTTCATCAGCTCCCGTTCCCTTGTGTTCGGTTTGTCTTTGATGAAGTGGTGAGGACTGAGGTTTCTCTTCAGCTTCACTCTTCACAGGGACACGAGTGTAGGGGAACTCGCTGATATCTTGAAGCTGCTCTCCGTCCTGACTGCTCCACAGCTCCTCCAGTTCCTCTTTAATGTGTGGGGGCTCTGGTGGCTCCTCATGGTCCAGACTTGGGCTCCACTCCAGCTGCTCAGGGGGAACCTCTTCTTTAATCACCAGCAGCTGCTGCACGTCGACTGGACACACTGAGAAACACAGAAACACACAGCATCTCAGTTGATGGTTTAAACTGGTTTGACGTCATGCCAAACAGCAACATGTACCAACAACACACGGATAGACTCACTTCATCGTTCTGGTATTGCATTAACAGTCATCATCATCATCATCTTTATTATTAGACTCAAGGTCCATTTAAAAAACATACATAAAAGAAATAGACAACACACACATAAATAAGAATAAAAACATACCGACCAATTATAAAAGGCACTTATACCAATGCCTCCAAAGGTATGACTGGTAGCGTACTGCGCTATAACTTGGGTTTGACAGCAGCATTATGATTTCATTATTAGAGTCATTCAAGCGACAGATAAAACGATACATAAGGTTCCTCAATAAAGCTTGTAAGGTGTTAACTCCTGCATTCACAAATAGCTCACTTGCACTGCTCCACCTTCGTCTTTTAAGCAAGATCCTAAAACAATCGTTGTAAGCAACCTGTAGTCGGTGCATACTAGATTTTTTGAATTTACCCTATAAGGGGGCAGTATACAGGGGAGTGCAATATGCTCTAAAGAGACATATTTTAACATGATCAGAACACATGTGAAATTTGCTTGCCAACATATTGGCTTGGGCATATAATGAACGACACTAGGGGTGTAATGGTACACTAAAGTCACGGTTCGGTACGTACCTCGGTTTTGAAGTCACGGTACGGTTCGGTACGTAAGGTTCATAGTTAAGGGAGAATGAACAGTTTTAGCTGTCAGTAACTAGCAGTATGTAACATGCAAATAAAATGCATAGGCCATAACAAATCTAAAAAGAATACTGCTGCAATTATCCAATAAATAAAATACTTATTAAATACTAGTGAATGTGCAGCATAAACTAAAATTGCAGTGAAAAAAACCGCACAACTATAAATGAATTTCCAATAGGAATACTATAAAACTATGTAAAATAACTATTAAAAACAATAAGACAGCCTTTGCCTCTTACAGGTGTACAACACCTCATTAGAGTCAGCTACAGGGTTGGCAGGTAGAAGTACCCGACCCAGTAACATGCAAATAAAATGCATAGCCTAACAAACAAATCTAAAAAGAATACTGCTGCAATTCTCCAATAAATAAATACTTATTAAATACTAGTGAATGTGCAGCATAAACTAAAATTTCAGTGAAAAATGAAGCCAGTGCTAATGCTCAGCAGGCTCTGTAAGCTGGTATGTAAAAAAAGGGTATGTCTTCTTTAAAGCTCCCATATTATACACTTTTCGGTTCTATTATACACCATATTATATGGTCTTAGTGGTCCCTAATACGTTTTTCTTTAATTGTTTGCTGAAAAAAACTTTCAGATAATTTATTGCACTATGCTGATGTTCAGCTAATCTCACAATGGCCTATATTTTAAAAAGAGCTGCAGCTCCCCTCGTAAATATACAATCTTTGAGCTCCCCCCACCCCCTGTCCGGAAGCGAAGCCAGATACGCCTCGCCCTCTGTCTGTCAGGGCCGTGGACCAATAAGAAATAGGGGTGTGGGCTGCACAGTGGAAGCTTCTGGCTTTCCAGTTTTTGAGGTCAGAAACGAGGAGAATTCTGACTGGAGTATATTGGGGGGGGGGGGGGGTTCAGAAAGGGGGACAGTGAGAAAAGGAGAGATTGTTATTTTTTTAATATGTTGGCAGTCTCTAGGCACACCGTGGACCCATGGATATGTTAGAACACATTTAAAAAGTGTATTTAGCACAATATGTGACCTTTAAGGTATTTTTGACTTTAAAAAAATAAAATATTACTGCAGCTCTCTGAAGCTCTGAAGTGCTTTTATAAATATAACAATTATCAAATAAAAGTGCAACTGCAGCATTAATTAAATGACAGCTTATGTATTTTCAGTATAAAAAAGAAAATACTGTCTGTGTTTGCACAGCTCGATTTTTCTTCACAGTAACGGTGATAGTAGACCTGGATGGTGCCTTTTCAAATGCGTATGCATGTTCACGTGTTGGCTCCTACATGGCGATCGCGGTGAAACAATAACCTGTGTGCCGACATTGTTCCACACGTCTATCACTGTTGGAATCCGAAGTTATCCCTCAAGCGGGATTTGAATGACAGGGCGACGCCTGCAAGCTCCGGTTTCCTGTTGTCTTTCGCCTGCAGTTCGCTCTCTGTTCGAAAGCACTGTATAACATTTTATTGATTTGCACTACTCATAGACTGTAAAAGAGCAGAACGCTGCTACAACTGCTAATAGTGATGCAAACGGAACACTTGAGCGGAGAGGTGTGTATCTCCTGCGCTGAAGGGTGTTGTCTATATGCAAACATGCATTTAAAAAGTAGTGACCAGACGTGTTTTTCTTGGTTTACCTGATGGCCTAATAATGAGGAGACACTTCTGTGTGAAAGTCTGCATCTGACCAGGAGAGCTTCGACCCAACTCATCACACGCTCTGTCAACCTCCTTAGATTTAGTGTGGTCCTGATGTATGACACATTTGACGCTCAACTTTTATATCCACTCATTATTTCACTTTGAATCATTTTATTGTGTGATCTTATTTCAGATTCAATTATCTATGTGCTGCAGATTTTCACTTAGATATAAATAAACATGTGTTTATTTTTGCTACTGTAGGCTATATCAGATCCAGGATCAGTGAGCTGGACCCTGATGATGAAAATGTCCTACACCGAATGTCTCCCTTCATCTAGAAATGTGTTAAATATCAGCCCGGATGTGAGTGAAGAAGGTTTGTGTTTTTATGAATTTTCTGTCACAATAATGTGAGTTTTCTGACTGTTTGTGAGACCGATGCTAGAAGAGCATTTTCCTTTTGCCTCGGATGTTTTTGTCTGTCTAGGCCTACATCTGCAAGTCATTGTTTGTGTATGAAGTGAAAACGGACACACCTGGATCCTAAACGTCCAAACAATAAATGAGTCCGTGTCCTTAGTGCGTAAAACTGAAGCGGGGAAATAGTTCAAATCTTCAAACGTGTCCAAAAGAGCTAGAAGAAAAGCCAGGCTAACGTTAGCTTAGCATCATTAGCAGCTGCCAGAAACCAACCTGCCCTCTGCAGCTGCAGCAGCTTCCGGTCCATCTCCTCCTCATACTCGCTGATTGTTTCTCTCCACGTGTCCTAAGATGTCCCGCGTAGCTGCAGCGAGCCGCTGGTGGACGAACAGCTTCAGGCTCTGGAGCCCGGACATGCTAGGCTCGTTCGAGTTGAACTGCGGCTCGCCTCGAGAGAAGAACAGAGAGTAGCGAAGTGCAGTCGGAGGAGTGACCAAAAGATCCGGCTACGTCCTGTAGTCCACCTCTTTCTCAAGCTACGCCCCCTCAATGTAAAGAGCTAGAAGCACTTTCTTTTCACAAACTTACCATTTTATTAGGCATAAAAAACAGTAGCAGGTCAATGTAGGCTATGGCTAGGTTTATTATTTATACATTCAGAAATAGATTGGCCTTCACAAAAATAAGCCTACCTTATTCTTGTCTATAGGCTATAGGCTATACATTCATAATGTGAAGAGTGCAGAATAACAAGTAGGCCAGCATGTAGGTTTAATATTGAAACATTCAGAAACAAAATATTCATAGAAAATGAAATACAATTTTCTATAATGCATATTGTAAAGAGTAAGACAGAATAACAATTTAGACCATTATCTGCCATTTGGCCTATAATAATAGCTCTACATGTATAGCTAGAAGCAGCTTTTTCACAAAAAATATTTTAATGACATTTGAAATTTAAAAAAGCAAGGATGTGCTTGTTACAGTGACCGCGGAACCAACAGGCATGAGGTAGGCTATTGTGTGAGTTTGCCTGGAGTAAGCCCTGATGCTTCCTTTTTTCATGAAGCATTGTGTGTTTTGAGTGTTTAAAAAAGTGTTTATTAAATTTGCTAGGACTACATAGTAGGTTTGGTAACATGAATCATGTTGGGATAAAAATATCAAACGTTGCTGCAAATATTTTATGTAAATAGTTGAAAATGATTTCTGTGAAATAATACATTTTTGGGAAAACTCATTGTTCCGTTAATACATCTGGCTGAGACTGAACTCATCAAAATTCACATAGCAGTAACTCATTTGCTCCATAGCAGGCCTAACTATTAGCCTACTATTTCACTAAAACAGTAACAACCAAAGTGATTGAATCCCAGTCACTCAAGAATGTTTCAATAACTTTGTAGAAGTTACTCAATAACTATGAGGTAGCCTAGTAACTCATTTGTTTTTCATTTGTTCCTCAGTAGACCTATATCTATATCTATAGATTTATACATAAATGCTATGGAAATTAATATTGTGTGTACATATATATTATCGGCTATAATATATTGCCATACATTGTGAATCTTCAAACAAGTAACTGTCAAGATGTTCTGCCTGAAGTCTTGTGTAAGATAATTTAATTTGTTTTACAACTGAGATAGTAAGTAGGCCTACTGGAGACTGAGATCGCGCCAAAGTATGTTTGTTATGACTCACTATGTTATAAGACTGTGCACATTGTAACAAAGTGAACGAGACAGTACTGTATATATATTGATACACTCATTCCTAAACGATAAAGGTTTGGTGGCTTTTATTTTGAAACCACCAACCCTGACGGGAACGCGACATGAGCTCTTACCTGATAGGCTATCACAGTTACGTCCTATCTAGCCAATCAACGATCAGCAGGGAGGGAATATAAACTCGGGACTCCATGACTTCGCAAAACATTCTTGTATTTTTCGAGTATTGACTGAAGCGAACGTACACATCTGCAACATGTCTGGTCGTGGTAAGGGAGCCGGTAAGGTCAGAGCAAAGGCAAAGACCCGCTCCTCTCGTGCCGGGCTCCAGTTCCCCGTGGGTCGTGTCCACAGGCTGCTGAGAAAAGGCAACTATGCTCACCGCGTCGGAGCCGGAGCCCCGGTGTATCTGGCGGCGGTGCTGGAGTACCTGACCGCTGAGATCCTGGAGCTGGCTGGTAACGCTGCCCGCGACAACAAGAAGAGCAGGATCATTCCCCGTCACCTGCAGCTGGCCGTCCGCAACGACGAGGAGCTCAACAAGCTGCTGGGCGGAGTGACCATCGCTCAGGGCGGCGTGCTGCCCAACATCCAGGCCGTGCTGCTGCCCAAGAAGACCGAGAAGGTCGCCAAGAAGTAAACATCCAGACCGATTCAGCTAAACACAACGGCTCTTTTAAGAGCCACCCACTTCTAACTAAAGAGGAAACGTTCCACAATGAAACAAAATGTTTCAATCCTCGTTTAGGCTATTAACATGCTGAACCAATGTATCAAATATGCTGTGATCGTCTGTGGTAAATACAGTACAGAAAGGAGTCTGTTCATATAGCATATGTTTACTTTTTTTATAAAGTTTTAATAATCTTCGGTTCTGCCTGCTTGTGGTGGGATTAAAAGGCTAGGCTTCATAACTGACTCAGTAACAGATGTTCCAAGGAATTCGGTTGTGTCCATGTTCTCCTTCATTTGGGGTATATAAATCTCCAACTAATTGTCTCTGTAGTATAGCCTATATGTTCTTTCTGCAATCCCTCTAGTTATTACACGTACACCTTTTTTTTCAAAAAGTAAGGTGTGGTGACATTCTTTTACCACTAATCAATACAGCATTTTTACCAAATATTTCACCTTTCCAGTTTGATTCAATGTACAATGCTTTTCCACGGTTAATATATAGTTATACATAAAATAGTTGATTCAGATCAGGACATTTACTCTGTGGTAGTGGGTAGGTGGCTCTTAAAAGAGCCGTTGTTGTTTGTGTAAATGTTTGGCTTTAAGCTCTCTCTCCACGGATGCGGCGGGCCAGCTGGATGTCTTTGGGCATGATGGTGACCCTCTTGGCGTGGATGGCGCACAGGTTGGTGTCCTCGAACAGGCCGACCAGGTAAGCCTCGCTGGCCTCCTGCAGAGCCATGACAGCGGAGCTCTGGAAGCGCAGGTCCGTCTTGAAGTCCTGAGCGATCTCTCTCACCAGGCGCTGGAAGGGCAGCTTGCGGATCAGCAGCTCGGTGGACTTCTGGTAGCGACGGATCTCTCTCAGAGCCACGGTACCGGGCCTGTAACGATGGGGCTTCTTCACTCCGCCGGTGGCGGGGGCGCTCTTGCGGGCAGCTTTGGTGGCAAGCTGCTTCCTGGGAGCCTTTCCTCCGGTGGATTTACGCGCGGTCTGCTTGGTTCTGGCCATTGTAGTCGCTCTTCTCTGAGTTTACAGCTAAAGAAGGAATGAATAGCTCTGACTGCGAACAGCGTCTTTATAAAGGAACTGCAGGCAGGAGCTCAGCTCTGATTGGTCCAGACCAGTGGCGGATACAGAACGTCATTAATGGGTGGGCCCGGGAATATAGATGGGCCAGATGTTTTTTTAAAACACTTTTTATAAAGCTTATAAGTAACACATACACATAGGCCTATAGCCTATGTAAATGATTAGGATAGATAACTTGCAGATCGATAGTGATTATTAATTTGCCTATTCCTATCAGAATATAGGCTATCACCCAGTCAGATGAGTAATTCCAAACTTAAAATAAGAAAATATTGTACTATGAAAATACATCTTACATTTCTCAACTCTCCTACAACATGGGTTGTGCCGATTTGGGGAAGACGTTAATTTGACACGTCAAACAGGACAAAATCAAAGTAAAGCCCTCTTATACTATTGCTATTATTGTTGCTTATAGGCCTATACATTTGTTTTCATTTATTCATGTTTTCTCATTTTGAATTATAGGCTATCAAATTCATGTTTAATATCGTTGAGATATGTATTACTCCTTGTAAAGCCTAGTTAATATGATAGTAGCAAAATATCAGCAAGATTAATGCTTGTTAATCTGAACTGTTTGTTATGGTCACCAAGCAGCACAAGTCCCTGTGGCCAAACCAACTCCTCTCTCAGTTCCACATACTGAGTCAATAGATTGGACTTTGGTTCACTTTCAACCACTAAGCAATTATTATTTATAATCTACTTTCATGTGCAATATAAGCTTTTTTTTGGGGCGACAGTGGCTCAGTTGGTTGAGCGGGTCGGCCGATGATCAAAGGGTTGGAGGTTCGATCCCCGCCCTGCCACCTGTGTCATAGTTGTTGTGTCCTTGGGCAAGACACTTCACCCACCTTGCCTCGTGTGAATGTCGATAGTTAGCCTGCTATCGGTGTGTGAATGGTAACGTGTAAATGGGAACAGGTCTCCCTTGCAAAAGAGTCTTCGGACTCAATGGGATATACCTGTATAAATAAAGGTTAAAATCAGTATAATTAATTTTTACACGTCACTTATTAAAGCTGTTATATTAGGCCTATAGTTGTTATTGTAGGCCTTGTTATTTCCAGTAGACTACATAAACTGTGTAGCCTACATGTTGTTTTGTATTGTTCATACTTATTTACTTTTTTTTTATTAGCCCTTTATATTTGTATTGCTAGGCTATGTGGCATTGTGCACACACATGATATAGGAAGATCTCTTTAGTAGAATATGTGGTGGCTCTTAAAAGAGCCTTTGGTGAGTGATGTTGAATAAAGGAGCCACTCTACTTCTTGGCCTTCTTGGCTGCAACTTTCTTGGCCGGAGCTTTCTTGACCGGGGTTTTCTTCACTGCAGCTTTCTTCACAACCTTTTTAGCGGCGGGAGCCTTCTTGGGACTCTTCTTCGCTGCGGGCTTCTTGACGGCTTTCTTGGCCGCTGCCTTCTTCGGGGATTTCTTGGCTGCTACTGCTGCTTTCTTAGCTGCCGGTGCCTTCTTTGGAGACTTCTTGACGGCGGGCTTCTTGGCTTTAGCGGGGGCTTTCTTCACCACTTTCTTCACTGGTTTGGCGGCTTTGGGCTCCTTCTTGGCGATCTTGAAAGAGCCGGAGGCCCCGGTCCCTTTAGTCTGGCTCAGAGACCCGTTGGACACCAGCTTGGTCACGGCGATGTTGATGCGTTTGTTGGCCTTAGCCACATCGACGCCTTCAGCGGCAAGGGCCTTTTTGACCGCAGCCAGAGACACTCCCTTGCGCTCCTTGGACGCGGCCACGGCGCTGAGGATGAGTTTCGGGAGGGTGGGTCCTTCCTTCTTGGGACGGGGAGCAGCCTTCTTCTTTGCGGCTTTAGCCGGGGCTTTGGCCGGGGCAACTGCTGGAGCTTCTTCTACTGCCATCTTCTCTGTCTGCTGTGTTCGTTGAACGTTTGAGAGCTGAGTGCAAGAGGCGGGACTTATACAGCTCATGAGAACCGTGGAGAGTCAACCACACAGCCGCTCTGCTGCCCGGCTCAAATGTGGCGACACTTTGTGTTTTCTCCTCCACATTTCGGGGATAAAACTCATATAATATAAATGTTTTACACCATAGATGTGTTTCTATCAGAGAGAAAACGTTCTCGTCTTCAGACTGAGCTCATGTTTGAAGGCGAGGACACGTTTATTTAACTTCAGGAAGCTTCAAACCTCTCCATTACACCGTCACTTTCAGCAACTCACAGCGACTTTCTTTAACATTTCGTCTCCTAAAACGGTTTAAAGTTATGTGTAGTTAATGCAAATATGGTTGTACAGTTAGCAGAGATATATGACGAAATAAAAACAATAAAAAATCTGTAGTGGCGAGTTTAATTTGGTTTAAATCCGAGCTGTTTTGGGGTGAAGTAAACACACGGACGCTGCCGGTGACTCGGGCACTCAGCGGACTCCTGACAACATGGATCCGCTGGAAAATATGCTACACTGTTTCCACCAAATGTTTCCTTTAACACGTAGAGACTGACAATACACTATAATTAAATAATGATTATCCATGTAACATTTCAGTAGGCTACAGGCATTTATTCCTTCTATTGAGCAGAGACCTGAATGAATCACTTCTAAAATCATATTCAGTTCCTCTGGAGGTTTTCTTGTCTATAGATTTGCTCGGCTCAGTCCCAGGAGTTATTGCAAAATAAAAACACTTTACATTTCATTATTAAACTGTTTTAATTATTCTGGTCAGGCTTATAGCCCATAATCAGTTGCTACAGGACACATGTTTTGACCCATCTGAGGATTTTAAGACATGATGCATAACTCATTTTTAAGCTTAGGTCTCTTTGAAGTAGCCTATATGCCTAACTTCAAACACACTTAAGAATAACATGTTTAACCCAGCAGTTTTGTGTGTGTATCTATGTCAAATATAAGGTGATATATATAGTTTACATAATGGCTGATATGCTAATTAGACTATTTCTGATAACACATAGTGGGGGCATAGCCATGTATGATTATAAATGATAAATATGTTGTATTAGGCTACTGCTCTGAAAATAAATGCTGAATATAAAAAGATTCTCTTTATATTTGATCATGTAAACATTTCATCCCCTTTTCTATAAAATCAATTTAAAGCTACCTCATCCACAGTACAGGTGCATCTCCTCATATAATTAGAACATCATGTAAAAGCTCTATTTTTACTGTAGTTTCATTTTAAAAAGTGAAAAGTGAAAGTTCCATATATTCTAGATTCATCAGATATGAAGTGATATATTTCAAGCATTTTTACCCCGCTAATTTAGCAAATTACAGCAAAAATCCTGCATCTCAAAATATTATTATGTGTTGTTCAGGTCAGGAGAGTTGGCTGGCCAATCCTGCACAGTAATACATTGGTCTGCTAACCAGTTACTATTGGTTCTTACTGAGGAAATCCGCATCTCCATAAAGCTTGTCAACAGACAGAGGCATGAAGAGCTCTAAAATCTCCTGCATCTCCTGGTAGACGGCTGTGTTGACTTTGGACTTGGTACAGTATAAGACACAGTGGACCAACAGCAGGAGATGACATGGTACCCACAGTCATCCCTAACTGGTTGGTTGACCACGGTATTACTGTGCTCTTTGAAGTATATGGCCTTCTTCAAACAAACTTTAGAATGATATTTTAACCCTATATATACCACCAGACCCATAATAATGTATATTTGTTGTATTTGCATTGTATATATTGTAGTTGTTGCATGGCATTTGTTTGACTTAACATCATTGCAAATGAGGGTCACCCCTCAATTGATCTCTCAAATATAAATTAAGGTTACATGAAATGAAAAAAAATAATGGCTGATATGCCTTAGACTATTTCTGATAACAACCCAGTCTCTTCAATCTGCTCAGGATTCCCTAGCGTACAATACGTAAGCCTATAGGCATATCACATGTATTTAAAAAAAGTAGCAGGTTAAAGAGACTGGACTGGATCGCTGATTCATATGGATTTTGAAGATTACGTGATTGAAGAGAGTGGTGAATGTGGGTGACATATGCAGTAGGCCTATGTCATACACAGTTTATAAGAAGACAGTAAGTAAAAGGCATCTTAAGGATATGTATTTTTTTTTATAAAATTAAAATAAATAAATCCAATTGTCCATTTACAAAAGAGGAGCTGTACAATTGTGCACAGTGATCAAATGTGTACAAAGAAATACAGCTAAGACTGTGACACATAGGCTAGTGGGCGCAGTAGCCTAGGTTTTGTAGTTACGTAGTTAGTTTGTAGTTACATTAATAACCAGTTGGCTACTTGTATGATGAATGTGAACATTGAAAATACAAAATGATAAATATGTTGTACTGGGCTACTGCTCTATAAAATAATGCTGAATATAAAAAAGATGCCTCTCTTTTTGACCTGTAACCATTGAATCATTTTTTCTATGAAATCAATTTAAAGCTACCCCATCCAACAAGTATGTGCATCTCATATAATTAGAATATCATGCAAAAGCTCATTTTGTTTCTGTTATTTAATTAAAAAAAATAAAGTACCATATGTTCTGGATTCATTAGATATAAAGTAATATATATCTGGCATTTTCTTCGAGAATTTTGCAAATTAGTTTACAGCTCATGAAAATCCATAATCTCAAAATAGTAGAATATACCAAATGGCCAATCAAAAAAAAAAAATATAAACAGAAATGTCGACCTTTTGAAAATGATCTTGGTCGGGATCTTATTTTGCATGAAATGTTGCAACAATGCGGTATGGAGACGATCAGCCTGTGTCACTGCTGAGGTGGTATGGAAGAGGAAGATGAGACACACTAGACCTAACAACAGAGACAAGCTGAAGGCCGCTAGCAAAGCAACCTGGGCTTCCATAACACATCAGCAGTGTCACAGTCTCCATGCTGCATTAATGCAACAATTCATACATAATAAGATCCCGGCCAGGTATTGAGTGGATTAATTAACCATATTGTTTTATAAATCATTTTATTGATTGGCCATTTGGAATATTCAAATATTTTGAGATGCTACATTTTTGAATTTCATGAGCTGTAAACCAGAGTCTGCAAAATTACAAAACAAATATATCACTTTATATCTAATCTACTGCATCAAGAATATCTGGAACACTTTTTGGAATTACATTACAGAAACAAAGCTTTTCCATGATAATGACAATTCTAATTAATCGAGATGCACTGTAGTTGCACGTTCAGTCTCAATTTTACTATTGCGTAAATATTGTTGCTTGACATACACATTTTACTGGAGGCTATATTAATGGAAGTGGTAGTGCTTGGGACAGTTTTGTAATAAGTGTAAGGGTGTATTCACACATGCCGTGTTTAGTTCGGTTTGAAACGAACTCAGATGCACTTCTGCCTTCGGTGCGCATCTTTCAGGCAGGTGTGAATACAGCAATCGCACTCGGGGGCGGACCAAACAAGCGGTCCGAGACCCAGCTGAAGAGGTAGTCTCGGTGCGTTTCCAAACGCACTCTGCTGCAGTTCGTTTGTGGTGTGAATTTGTCCGAACTCGATCCGACCCAAATGCAGGACGCACTGTGCCTTTTCTTTCTTTTCTTTTTTAATAAATTGCAGTCAGCTTCACATTATGGGAAAGTGTGTGTGTTGTCGCCATTGTTAGGACGATAAGTTGTGGTTTGACCGGGAGCCCAGAACAATATATTACATTTGATCGAGAGGACACGTAAACATGCTGTTGTGCTCAGCGATCAGATGAAGGAGAGGGGAGCGTCTCCCACACAGTGACAACAGGTTCACGCTGCGCAAGAAGTGTGTGTTTTTATTTTGCTTCCCATGTACGGGACCGTCAATACTATCCCCGTGTCAGTTTGGAGCTGAACTGCGCCGACCCAGCTGATACACAACTTAATCAGCTGAGTGTCAGCTTGAGCCTATTCTTCTCGCGAGCCGCGCGTCCAGCACCAAAAATACAGTAAAAAATATGTTTCATATCGTAGGCTACAAGCCACATAACGTGGCATTGACATAGGGCTACATATTATAACCATATAGATAGATAGATAGATAATCTTTATTACAGACTCTAGGTCCAGATAATACAAAAGAACATAAAACAATACAAACAGCGACGACGACAACAACAACAACAACAACAATATGCAAGGTTGTCTAGCAACCCCTATTAAAAGACACTTATACCAGTGTTTCCAGAGCAGTGATGTGTAACGTGTGGCACTAAATGCAATGTTCGTCAGTTCCAAAACAATCAGATTTTCTGAGTTATTCAAACGGCAGATGAAACAACAATAATTTGATGTTTTTCCTCTTTATTTATAGGTTAGATGTAGGCCTTTTTATTATTTTTAACCCCATATTATATCAATGGTATATTTCGCTGTTTTAACTTCGTGCTTCCTGCTTCTCTCCACCCCAGAATGTCTGTCCAATGAATGAATGACCTCAGATCACGTGTGGTTTTGCTCCGTAATGCTGGTTCACTTGCAAAAGGGACAATATGAAAGTGGACCACACCAAACAAAAAAAATCAAAACTCAATTTGGTCTGGACCAAAGCAAGTGAACTAGCGGACTTTCCCAGTGTGAATACACCCTAACCTTCTTGGTCAAAGCCTTGTAGTAAAATTGTTTTCATTTAGAAAGTCATAACTTTTTGTTGAAGTGGATGGCTCTTAAAAGAGCCTTTGTGTTGTTGGACAACAGCGAGGTGGTTTACTTGGAGCTGGTGTACTTGGTGACAGCCTTGGTTCCCTCAGACACGGCGTGCTTGGCCAGCTCACCGGGCAGCAGGAGGCGGACAGCGGTCTGGATCTCCCTGGAGGTGATGGTGGAGCGCTTGTTGTAGTGAGCGAGGCGGGAAGATTCACCGGCGATACGCTCAAAGATGTCGCTCACAAAGGAGTTCATGATGCCCATAGCCTTGGAGGAGATGCCGGTGTCGGGGTGGACCTGCTTCAGGACTTTGTACACGTAGATGGCGTAGCTCTCTTTCCTGGACTTGCGCCTCTTCTTGCCAGTTTTGGTGGCTTTGGAAACGGCTTTCTTGGAGCCCTTCTTGGGCGCCTTGACGGTCTCTGCTCCAGGCATGTTCGTATCAATGAAGGATCAGCTGATTTTGCTGCCAACCCTACGTTGGATAGGCTGCTATTCTATGTTGCCTGATGCAAATGTTAGCGTGCTGTTGCTTGTACAGGATTGGCTGTCGATGTTATCTTGGCTGAGCATGCGCAGACACGCAGTAGGCTAAGGGTCCTTGGAGTCTCCAGAAAGTAAAATGAGAACATTGAGGCTATTGATGATGTAATTGAATCTGAAAAGAGTTTACGTTTTATTGGAAGATGCAGATTGTAATAATTAATATTTACATGAAAGTTGCGTTAAAATGTGGAGAAGACCATTTGATATAGATTAAGACAGATGAAGTATAGGCTACTGTCAACTTCATTTCATTAGAATTACGTCTAACTTAATTTGTGCTCACTGCCTACATCAAATAAAGTTAATCAAAAGTTAAATTGATAATGGTTGTGAGAAGTAGGCCCACAAACACATATTACATTTAAAGTTTTACTGGATAATTTTCCTAACAATGAGACAAACATAGGGCCCATTATTCTAGGCATACTGCTTCATTGTCTTATCAAAGTCAATTGACAATACAGGACCTTTATATTTATTGAAAGGAAGCTTATTAACTTTTCATTGAAGGAATTGTTAAGCTTGGTTCATATCATTTGATGCTAAAACAGGATTACTTTTCACAAAGGCCTAATGTTTTCTTATGGCATGTGTCAATGATTGACGCATGCTATTAACGGATGGGTCATGCATGGCAATGCTTAGTTATAAACAGTTTGTTGGGTAAGCATTAACTAGGGTTAGTTATCTTATGCCTAGTCAAGCATAAATCATAATGCTTTCATAGCATTAACAATGCAATCACCATTATCAGTGCACCCTTATTGTAAAGTGTCACCAAATCATTTGTCCTGTCCAGGTGGAATATATGAAACCATTATCTCACCATTATTGTTTGACTGGTTTGTTTGATCAACAGGGCTGATCCTGAAACAAACTCATGGTTGGATTATAGGCTAGGGAAAACTTGGCAAGATTGACATTTCTACCAAAACACTTATACTTTTACTATAATTATAAATAGGCTTAAGTTTTATAAATATAGGATAGGTGAGATATTCTTTAAACATTCTAATAGGCTACAATATACATGACTTGTTTGTGACAAATTGTAACAATTGACCTCCTGATGACAGCCAATCCATAAATGACTTCTCTTTGGCATATAGGGTGTGCCAGGTCATGTTTCAGATTATGGTATTAAGAAGTATCTCTTTATATGAAGTGGGTGGCTCTTAAAAGAGCCGTTGTGTTGTATTGTTTGCTGTCCTGGTTTAACCTCCGAAGCCGTACAGAGTGCGGCCCTGTCTCTTGAGAGCGTACACCACGTCCATAGCGGTGACGGTCTTCCTCTTGGCGTGCTCGGTGTAGGTGACGGCGTCACGGATGACGTTCTCCAGGAAAACCTTGAGCACACCACGGGTCTCCTCGTAGATCAGACCGGAGATACGCTTCACTCCGCCACGGCGAGCCAGACGACGGATAGCGGGTTTGGTGATTCCCTGGATGTTATCACGGAGAACTTTACGGTGACGCTTGGCGCCTCCTTTACCGAGCCCTTTTCCTCCTTTGCCGCGACCACTCATTCTGACAGAGACTGAGTTTGTGATTAGAGTTCTGATGGCTCCTCGTTGCAGAGCGGTGGTCTTTATACACAGTCTGCGGACGTAATAGAGAATAGGCTCGGATGGGCGGGACTGCTTAAAAAAAAACAATAGCCTCGTAAACTGTTGACGTCAAGCTTTCATAGAAAAAGCGGGAAACGAAAAAAGTTTCCATATAGAAGCTAGTGGATAAGCTTTAGTGTAGAGCCTAAATGTGTCTTTTTCTTCAGTCATTGCAAACACAGATCAGGCTATTTCATCAGCACCCCCTTTCTTATTTTCATAATTGTTTTGCTTTGTTTTCAAACTAGGAAGAAAACACAGATAGGCCTATTTAGTAGACAACACGAATACAAACACGAAGACATATGGTCTAGCATTTACATTGTATAGCCTATGCTTACATGTTCAATTAGCCTACTGTTAAACTAGAACCTTCAAGTAGCCTATATTATATTTTCAACAGTCATTTGAATAGATGTGAACCATGTGCGAGCAGTAGCCTATGCATTATCATATTTATGGTCATGTTAGTGCCTGTATGCAATCTATTCTTTGAGGGAATTTTCACAGCATTGTAATTTTTTTTTTAATTCGGGATCATGTAGCCTAGCCATATATTCAGTTAGTAATAAAGTATGCACCATGGACTTTTAGATCTAAGGGATAGGTCTACATTGTCGAAGGTCATCTATTTAGTGCTAAGTGAGTGTCTTTTAAGAGAGCCGTTGTGTTTGATACTTTATTAATGGCCTACACGAAGTATTGTTACATTGTTGAATGTTTCATCTTTAGTTAGAAGTGGGTGGCTCTTAGAAGAGCCGTTGTGTTTAGCTGAATCGGGTCTGGATGTTTACTTCTTTGCGACCTTCTCGGTCTTCTTGGGCAGCAGCACCGCCTGGATGTTGGGCAGCACGCCGCCCTGAGCGATGGTCACTCCGCCCAGCAGCTTGTTGAGCTCCTCGTCGTTGCGGACGGCCAGCTGCAGGTGACGGGGGATGATTCTGCTCTTCTTGTTGTCGCGGGCAGCGTTACCAGCCAGCTCCAGGATCTCAGCGGTCAGGTACTCCAGCACCGCCGCCAGATACACTGGGGCTCCGGCTCCGACGCGGTGAGCATAGTTGCCTTTTCTCAGCAGCCTGTGGACACGACCCACGGGGAACTGGAGCCCGGCACGAGAGGAGCGGGTCTTTGCCTTTGCTCTGACCTTACCGGCTCCCTTACCACGACCAGACATTTTGTAGAGGTTGGAGTTTAGTTGCTTCTTCGAGAGAATGGAGAAATTAATATCGGCTGTGTGGAAGTCCTGGGTTTATATTCCCTCCATGCTGGCCGTTGATTGGCTGAATAGAACCAATCAGAAAACAGCTCGTGTCGTATCCTGTCAGAGCCGGGATTTTCAAAATAAAGCCTCTAAACCATGGTTTTATATACTATCTATGGTTTTACCACAAAGTGTATTTCGTTTAAACATTTTCGGCCATTTCAAATCGAATTTAAACTTCAATTTGGTTATAGGGGAAGGCTAAATGCGGTTGACAAAGTTGCACAATAAAAACGTCAGTCACATAGCTATACACAAATAGGCCTATACAATAATCATATCCTAATGTAGGCCTATTGTTTTTAATTTACATTGTTATAATATAAGTTGAAAATATAAATGTAAGATAGGCTATATAATATACAATACATTTTACTATAGGCCTATAGTGATATAAATGTTTACATAGGTCTACTTAAATCCTCTGATGAATAATATAGATTTTAATGAGAGAAAGCTTATTTTGAATAGGCTATATAGGCCTACTCACTATTGTATAGCCTTATATTATAATTAACAAACACAATTTCCTTCATTTTAAAGACAAACATTTAACTTCCTAAACATTTCAAGTCTGTTCATGTATAATGCTCCTCTGTGATCCCCTCGTACAGCTGTGTGACTCAAAAGTCATATATTAGCGTTGTTGTTCCATTTATTATGTCCGTATAGAGCAGCATTGTCAATGTCAGTCTCAACAGAAGTTAAACATACAAATGCAGTATGTCATAGTGCACCATATATAGTCTGTCAAATTATATTGAAAGAGTTGGGGGCAAACGTGTTCCTGAAGAAGGCTGTATGTGGCTGGTTAACAGCTGGTGTAACCTACATGATAACAGCCTTGTGACCAGTGATATTGTGGCTGTTCAAAGTACATGGACTGGTCAACACTTCTCAGCTGCTGGCACTTTTCTAATATCGAATGTAGGCTAATTGTTGCGGTCAGTTTCATAGGATACTAAATTACATATTTATTCTGGTTCAATTTTAAAGTGATTGGTGTGTAAGACCTGCCACCTCACGGAGAGCAAAGAACGAAACTAGACTACTGTTAAATATGTTTATATCAGTTTGCATATTTAGCCTAATAAGGGCCAATTTATGTTTATTAGTGCAAGCAATCATCCTGTTAACATCTAAACGCAGTTAAAAAATGTAATGTTTCAGATTTATATTTTTAGGGGTAGTCTCTTTATGTTTGAAGTGGGTGGCTCTTAAAAGAGCCGTTGTGTTGTTTGTTTGCTGTCCTGGTTTAACCTCCGAAGCCGTACAGAGTGCGGCCCTGTCTCTTGAGAGCGTACACCACGTCCATAGCGGTGACGGTCTTCCTCTTGGCGTGCTCGGTGTAGGTGACGGCGTCACGGATGACGTTCTCCAGGAAAACCTTGAGCACACCACGGGTCTCCTCGTAGATCAGACCGGAGATACGCTTCACTCCGCCACGGCGAGCCAGACGGCGGATGGCGGGTTTGGTGATTCCCTGGATGTTATCACGGAGAACTTTACGGTGACGCTTGGCGCCTCCTTTGCCGAGACCTTTTCCTCCCTTACCTCTGCCAGACATAATTGCTCTTAGTTATGAGACGAACTCGACGATGAATGAAGTCATGAAAGCGCGTTTCTGTATTTAAAGCTTTTCTGCGGACGTAATAATAAGTACATGGGCAGGATCGAAGGTGGGAGGAGCCACTCAGCAGCTGTTCACAGTTTTTTCTAAGTGAACCTTTTTCATCAGTGATTTGTCTTTCTTTTTAACGTCATTTATTCTCAACATACATGATCATGCATGACTGTTAAGTTAGTAGTTAGTTGATTGGTCAGGGATGAAGCGTATGAGGTCCTAATCAGATCGCTTCCAATTACAAAATAAAATATGAAGTTTTATAGCCCATTCTATCCAGTGCCATTAAGCAATCAACCATATCAAACCCCATTTGTTGATCCCTACACAAGGAACGGGTTAGACCGCCACAGCAATATAGAGATCATATGGCTTTAACATCTGTTAAGTTAGTTCTATGCTAATGTTCATGCTGCACATAGTTGTGTTAACCAATCCAAAGTCTTAATTTAGCCTACATCTGTACATTTTGTTATTATAGGCCTATATAACAATTATATTCATATATTCTCTACAGTTATTATTCATATTGTAATAAAGGCCTACATTATTACAGTACAGTATTCTATTTTCGTCCCCATTTTGTAGCATTTTAAATTACATTATGTATGCACCTTATGTCTACACTTTTATCTGTACTGTGTGCTTGCACTACATTTGTGTTTATTTGGTGTTGCTCTCTTCACCTGTTTTTTTTTCCTTTTTTCTATTGCGTTGTTGAGAGGAGCCTGAGACCTAAGAATTCCTTTGCCAATGCTGTAATTGTTGTGCATATAAAAAAATAAAGGTTCTGATTCTTGAAAATATGTTGAATACATTTTACGCAGCATTTTAACATCTTATCACCTGTCTATGTCTCTTTACTTTCTATTTTCCTTTTTTATGTTTTTACCTGTTTTAGTTATCTTTCACACGCTAAACATAATCATGTTGTAACTAAATTCAACCATTAAATTGGATTAAATCTAGTAGAGGCTGTCCCAACACTGTTCGATCAGTCTTGTTAAATGTCCAAAGAGCCTAAAAGGATCAGTAGTCACCAGCAGGGGAGGAATAAGAAGGCCTGTGACGACATCTAGTGTTCAGATGACAGAAGGCAAGTTCATCTGTACAGCACCTTTCAACCACTATGGAGGTTCAGAACTTTAGATACCCGAAAAGCTAAAATAGAGTAAAACAGATACAATTAGAGAATTCAGTATGCAAGCAGAAAAAAGTTTTGAGCCTTGGATACTTTGACCTCATTGGGCGTCAGTTATTTGAATGAGACCATGTCAGAGGATCAGATAGGGTTGTGTAACTTTCAGTCAACACACATTACCAGATCAGAAGGGTCACTATGTATGATTCAACAGAAGCTCTAACAATGTGAGTGCATTGACCAAATCAACAGTTGGATGAGCCAGACCGGTAAGGTGGTTGTTGCCAAGGAAAATCTATTAAAATTCTGCACTTGGTTTCATTTGGCAATGTTTAAAACCTTGGACCAGGCCAGGAATCTTGGTGAACTCGTGGACACTTAAAACTCCTCTCTACATCACCTAAGAATGTAGTCCTCAGTTCAGAGGTCTTTACACTGGCTTCTGTCTACCAAAGAGTTGTTTTTCCAAATGGTATATAAAGCCAAAATACATTTCTGATCTCCTGCTATATAATGAAACATCTAGATCTCTCAGGAAGTTGACGATTAGTTCTGCTTTGCTCCGTTTTTATTATTCTCTTGGCTAATTGCATTCTACACTCTGTATTTCTTCAATTATTTTATGTAAAGCACTTTGAGTTGCCTTGTCCATATAAAATGGACGTGCCTTGCCTATGGGAGGGATGCAAACTGAGAACCTGGCTTGAAGCAACTTGTTTTGAAAGGGAAACTTTTACTTTTAATAATAACTAAATTCACTGTGTGAAACTAGAACACTGGAGGAAATCAGAACACACACAACACAACACTTAAGAGAAGAACGTTTTATATTGAAATGACAGGACTCTGCAGATACACAGGGTTGAAATCATGAATGAAAGAAGATGGTAGTCTGGTGGAGATACAGTATGTTTGTGATGGTGAAGGTCATTCAGGCCAGTCTAATCTCATTGAGACCACTAGTCTGTGTTGTAAAGACACACTGCGGGGTTTTTAAGGCGTTTTTCACAGCATCAGGGACTGGATGGTGGGACTGCTGGTGGCTTTAGATCCCATACTTCTGCTTCAGCGTCTCCACCAGGCTGATGTACTCGCTCATGGCGTCCTCTTTGCTCTTTCCTAACGGTTCAAACAAAGACAAATGAAGGATTAAAATGGATCAACAGTGACGTTCACTTTCTTGAAATAGTGTGTAGTCCTGAAGGTGTGTGTCTCATCAAGCTTCTTTACTGGACAGGGCCATAGTGGGACTTATTTTCCACCCTGGAGTTTCATGCCTCAGACCGGCCCACTTTAGTTCACAACCGACTATATTACCTTAGTATGTACGTCTGCAAAAGCGCACTTTTCTCTACAGTCTCGTAATTCTGTGTATTTTTCAAAAATATCACACTTTCCAATTCGGTGCAAATAAGTATTACTTCACAATGTAGATATATTGTAAACTCCTAGATCCGCACATTCTCCGGGTCAGATCCTCTGGATAAAAGAGTCTGACCCTGCCTATACCGATTTTATCTCTCTTAAAACGATAATTCACAGCATGCACCAACAACATCGGAACTTTTCTTATTTTAATCAAAAACCAAACAATAAGATATAGAACGTAAAGACATTAGTAATTAGTCGAATTTGTACAATTTAGGCTAAATGAACTTGGTTGTTGTACATGTCTTGAGATAGCTCCTCCAAGGCTTAGTTCAGACTGTGGACTCGCTACACGCCGGTGTGCGCTCAGGTGGTTGCCATGGCACTGCTATCTGCCCTTCGTAGCGTGTGTACATTAAACGCCACTAACGTTCATGAAGGGATCTGAGCAGTGATGTGAATTAAAAAGCTGTACAGACCAAATATAAATGTTTAAGAGCGGCGCCATCTACTGGAGTGAACGCGTACCTTTCTGCTTCTCCCAGGCGTCCCATTTAGCTTTCCCAGTGAAGTCAAACATTCCTGGACGATCTTCAGAGAGAAAAAGAGAGAGAGAGAGAGAGAGAGAGAGACACAGGTTAGTGAGGAGATTTATCTACATACAAATATAAAGTTGGCAGCAGATGAGAAAATTACATTTCTGTACACTTCCACAATTCTGTTAAACTATGACACACACACACATACACACACACGCGCACAACAAACACACACACACACACACACACCACACACACACACACACACACACACACACACACACACACACACACACACACAACACACACACACACACACACGCCGGTGCCGTCTCACCTGTGTTGACATCCCCCACGCTGGCCTGCTTGAACAGGGAGTAGACCTGCAGCATCTCTTCATCAGCAGGCTTGGCCTTCAGAGACTTCACCTCAGCTGCTGCTGCTTCAAACTTAGCCTGCAGGGGAGAGGACAACCACTTCAGAGCAATACCAATGGGATTATGTGTTGATTCTCTCAACTACAGGAGGTAGGTTCACAACACTAACACAGCAGCACCACACATTTTACAATCATACGTGAAGCTTTGAAACCAGTAGCTGAGTTAAAGGTGCAGTGTGTAATAAACGGAATATTTAGTGGCATCTAGTGGTGAAAGTTCCAGATTGCCATGTTGAGTTTTAAGGACAAGAAGCTAGTTACTCAAGATGGCATCATCCAACACTGCCTCAAGTGAAGTTGTATTGAGTTTTTTTTTTTATTCTATAGTACCTCTTAGTCTTCCAACAGGTGCATTTCCCCAAGACGCCCACTATAAAAACGCATAAGGCCTTTAAGTTTGTCAGCTCTGTGCTACTGTAGAAACATGGCGGTGCAATGGTTGCGCCCCGCTCCCAAAGGCTCATTCTAAAAAAGGTAGAGAACAAGAAACAACGTTTATTTTCTAATGAAAACATACTTAAATATGAATTAATATTATATTACATTTCTACCAAGTCTTTTCTCCAAAATGCCAATACATTCTACACACTGATTGCACTGTGGCTGTTTGTGAATACGATGCACAAAACACAAGTGAAATGATCTCCTGAGAAATACACAGTAAAATATTATACATTTGCTTTGGCATTTGATTTTTTATTTGTTTTAATTTCATTTAAGTACAAAAATAGAAAAAAAAAACTAGCCTTAACTAGCCTACAATTGTAATCTAAGGATCTAAGTGAGCTCTACACTTACATTTGGCAGCAGTATGAAACATGCTGATGAATCTATGGTTTAAGTTTTAACTTTGCCTATGTTGGAAATATTTCAGCTGTTGCAACCCATTAAACATTAGTAAACTCCAACCTAATTTCAAAATGAGGTTCACACTAGGTTATGTTTGAAGATGGTGCGACCAGCTGCTGGACCAGGTTAGTGTTGTAGCAAAGGCCAAGCTTATCTAAAAGAGGTTACCGACCTTGGGTATGCAATAGAACAATCAATGTTTTTTCTCTCCAAATGTAACACATGGAGCCGACCCAGTCTTAAATGAGTGAAGCTACAGTTAGGCCATCTACATTACCTAAATAGATTAAAGACGAGATCCATTAGTCTGATTATATTCATACATTCAGTTTGACATCATTACGTGAATGAAGAGTCTATAACTGCCTCTGCTGTTGTTGGTGTGAATGCTGAAAGCATTCACAGCATTGATATTCTACGTATTTATTATTATTATTCCGCCCAAATTCATGCACGTCCATATCTTCAACATGCTTCATTCCACAAACTATCTTCAACCATCTTCATATTCAGCCCATTTTTCACATTCCGGCTTTCATTCAAAATTTTCAAAAAAATTCATAACTTCATAATTAATAAGCAATTAAACCAAAATTATGAAAAGTTTCAAATCTCTTCTTCTCCCTGCAGATTCATCCTAGAAACTCCATTCTTACGTCTAAATGTTCGGCTCATTCCAGACATCAATATTCTGATAAAATAATTTTCATAACATTCATAATTTTAAATAAATTCGACTTTTTATGAAATTAATATTTCATGCAAAATTATGATTCCTCCTACTCGTTCATACTTCATCGTAGAAACTCGATTCAAAGTGTCCCATGTTCGTCTTGCACGGGAGCATATTTTCATAATTCACTATTTTTTCATAAAATTCATAACTTCAGAGATATTTAAAGGTGTATTACACCCAAAATCCCTATTGGGAATACATGGGGAAATCGGCAAAATGCAGAGCGTTTTGCACTGATTTCAACCACTTCAAGCTCACTGATAATTCATCCTACAAAGTTAATTTCTTCGACAAACAGTTCAGCTATCTTTCGTCTTTCATTGTTAAAATTCAACCTTTTAAAAAAAATGCACAGTTTTCAAATTACTTAGCCATGTTTGACGCATGTAACATCAATTTTAGTGATATTTAGAGTGTGGCAGAGTGGAGGAGAGGGAATAAAAAAGAACACCAGAAATCTAAACGTATATTGCTCTTGACTCGAAAGTTTTTACATTAAAGAAACACATTTGACACTGAATATTAATTGGAATCTTCTCATTCTCACGGTACGATCGTTTTTTTCTGTCAGACAAACGGTTTGCGAGATATGGGCAGCAGTTTAGACTTATGCGTTCAGTTGAAATAGCCTCTGTGTGATCCTTTGGGAGACAAGTGTCCGTACCTGTGTAGATTACCAGCTGTTTACAATTGACACTGATTAGCTGTCTGTAACCATGGTGACCCCTGCACGTGCAACTGCCTTTGACTCAACGATGACATCATAGACTCCATAGAGAGAGAGAGAGAGAGACACACACACAGAGATACACACACACACACACACAGAGAGAGACACACACACACACAGAGACACACACACAAACACACACAGACACACACACACACAGACACACACACACACACAGACACACACACACACAGAGACACACACAGACACACACACACACACAGAGACACACACAAACAGACAGACACACACACACACACACACACACACACAAAGAGACACAAACACAGATACACACACACACACACAACACACAAGACATACACACACACACAAAGACACACACACACAAAGACACACACACACACACCAAAGTCACACACACACACAGACACACACACACACACACACACAGAGACACACACACACATACACACACACACACAGAGACACACTCACACACAGAGACACACACACACACCACCACACACCATAGGAATATACAGTTCTTTCTATAAATTTGACCTGCTCTACGAATTTTTACCACAAGATTGATGGCTTAGTGGTTTAAGTCCAGGTCTCATAATCAAAAGGTTACAGGTTCAAATCTAGCTTGTGGAATAAAATTTTCACCTCAAATCTTTGTGTGAAGGGGAAAGTGTCTCATGGTAAGTGCATATGACACATAAGGCATATCTATAATTTTTTTTTTTTTTTTAACCCTGAGCTTAAAGTTGGCGGTTCAAGCCCCAGTTACCGCTAAATTTAGACTTACACGGATTTTCTTCTAACTTTGCACAAATGTTTATTATGACTCAATTATAACCCCAGAGGAGTTTAGAGGTCAAAGGTCAAGTTTCAAGGTCATAATTCATTAATTTTTCATTATTTTTTCACAAATTGTATTATTCAATCATTCTATTCATTCAGATATATTCATCCTTCGTTCTTCATCAACATTCAGCAGTGAAGTTTATTCAGCATCAGCTTCAGTACAGCAGCGCAGCATTCACACCGCAATTTCTTCAGGAATTGCATTTCTAGTTGTTATTTGTGTTACTATAATGCATGCAGTGCAGATCTCTGTTAGCTAAGATTGCAGAGCATATGCATTTTGTGTGTCAATGAGTGTAACCTTGGTCATCATGAGCCTCTACTACTCTAATACATCACTGTCCACTCATTCACACTATCTGTCTGATTAGATAAAGATAGTTGGCTGTTGAACTTTGAACTGTTGTGGCAATCTGCACACATTAGGGCTGAAACAATTCCTATAAAGTGATTATTAAATATGTTTAAAGATTGATTTCCATAGGACAACATATACTATGCTGTTAATAGAACGATGACACATTGCTTTTCACATAGATTGTCATAACACACCCTGCACACAACTGACTTATACAGCACAAACTCTCATTAGCCTCGTTCGACTTGCCCAGGTCTGAGCAAGACCTGCGCAACTATGACGCGCGTCTTGCTGAGCGCACAACAAAAATGCTGCAAAAATGCTGTGCGCTCAGCAAGCCGAGCGTCATAATTGCGCAGGTCTTAGCAAGACGACGACATCTCGAACGAGGCTATTGGCTTTTGTAAGATGTGGACAGGACATGGAAGCTCCTATTGGCTTAGGTTATCTGTCAATCAAAAGCTCAGGATGTTTCACTGAAAACCACTGAGATTTTATGCAGCAGAAGTGGAAAAAAAGGCCAAATCATTCCAGCACAATAGAATCATTATTGATTCAAGTTGGGCCCCTCCACACACATTCAATACCCCACTAGCTGTACCACTGTGTACCACTGGACCACAGCCCCATTCAAACGTTCTGTTATTGTTTTGAATGGTCTGCTCATTGCCAGAGAAGCGCTGCTTATGATGATATGAATAATAACAGCTTTAGTTTACTGACACTGAAGCCACAGCTCTCTTCCAAAAATAAAATAAATACATGTTTTAACCCTGAACATGGACGGGAATGTCAGGCTCTCAGGGACACACACACACTAAGCAATATTAAATCAAAACCAAAGATATGCATTACAACCTTGGCTTCCTGGCAAGTTTTTTTTGTGTTATTACACACATAGGAAATAGCAGGAGCCTTTAGTAAAAAATAAAAAAACACTCCAGATTTCGGCAGTAAAGCTCTGACACTGTTGTTTGTAACTCAAGCAGTCTCAGTCTCTGACATGGCTGTGTGTGTGTGTGTGTGTGTGTGTGTGTGTGTGTGTGTGTGTGTGTGTGTGTGTGCGCGTAACCTAAAGAAATCCTTGCAAGTATTTCTCACACATGTTGCAATGTGTGTGACGAAATCTGTCTGGAGGGCACGAAATCTGCAACAGATAGTGTGGGTGGGGCACAGATATCAGGAAGTTGTAGTAACATTGTAACAGTGTCAGTCCCGTTCCCTAACCTCTGGCTGTAGGTCAAAGGTCTACGGGGAGGGCTTGATGCCTACTACACCATATTGGTAATCTCCAAAGTATGACTACAGAGACAGCAGGACATGGTTTATGAACTTTCCCCTTACATGAAAAACAATCCTGCGCCTTGAGACCAGCTATGCATTACTACTGTATAGGCCTAGTTATAGCAGCGGACAGCTATTGCGTCTGTCTAAAAAAAAAACACATTCTTTACAAGTCGAGCTCTTTACTACCGCCTGTTCATAGTCCACCTGTCAACACTGAGGAAGTTAACAATAGGCAATGTCGATGAATATGACAAGACATAGCCTAATAGCTTACACAATGACGTGTAAACTGGGCTTGGTTCACAGGGGCGAAGGCGGATAACGGGAGATCCGGGATACCTCACTCACAAACACGTCCTTATCAACAACACACAGCCAATCGCTAGTAACAAGCCCTCACTGTACAACAGACTACTATCGTTTAAAAAGCCAACTCTCCGTGTACTTTGCCATGTGCTCACACTGGAAAGAAGAACCAAGGCTCGCCAGAATAACGGTTAGCTAAACCTACACCATCGCCAGCTAACGGCTTCCTCTATTCTAGTAGGGTTCACGGCAGGCATTGGTGTACAGTAAAGCTCTCTCAAAAGTCTATATGTTGCAAACATATCATACACACCTGGATATCAGCCATCTTAAGCTACGAGTCCCACAAGGAAAAGTACAGGCAGACGTTTCGAAGACAGACGAGGGGGCAGAGCAGAGTCCAATGTCCACTCGTGCAGCTGTAGCAGACCCCCCTCCGTCCGCCGGGGGACACGCCCTCCTCTTAACGCTATTGGCCGATTAAACGACTGACACAATATCACTCTCTTTCATTGGGTGGCGTGAAAGTTTCAACCAATCACACCTCGCCAGAGCGAAACATTTGTTCTTTTTTTTAATGATATTGAACCGTAGGGAACCCTTTTTAATGTATTTATTATACATTTGTTTTTGCAAGCCTATTCATATTTTTAGAATACAAATCGTAGAAACATTACTACACAGATATAGCCTACAATTTGAAAATTGAGCAGAATAGTCAGTAGGACAGGTCAACATAGGCCAACATAAGAATACAGAAAGAGACAAGGAAAGCAATATTGTTATTTAAGCTAAATGTTGTGCCGTGTATGTTTATCATAAAGAGCAGCATACTACTTGCATAGCCTACATATTTAATACTTAGGCTAACATGTTAGAAGCGATGAATGAATGCTGCAGAGTCCCCCCAGCTACTCCAAGTCGGAGACAACTGCCCTTACACAGTCCCATGCAGCGCTCCAAGTGGCCCCTGTGCGCACTATTGAATCAGCGATCCTACTCAGTTGCACACCATAAGCTGCACATTTTAAGTGATTAATATGTTTATATCGGTCCGAGCACACACTGCATTAGTAATATTATCTAGTAACAATTGTCCAACAAAGTCATCAGCTACATGGCACAGCCGGCACTGCAGGTCCATACTGTTTTAAATTTGCGTACACGATGTGAGAGCTGGCGTGGGATTAGAGCGTACCCTACGGTCACGTCCAAATTGATAAATGCCGAGGTTTGCGTGGAAATGTGCATACACCTACTTCTACCACGGTTGATAAATGAGGCCCATTGTCTATTTCCTGTTCTTTATTGGAAAGGTTTTATTTGAAAACTACGAATTTATTTCCTGTCGGGCTCAGAAGAGCATAGAAATGAACTAATAGTCACAGTTTGTGTGATTATAAACCAACAGTAACATAATTATTTTTTTTATTAAAAAAAGCCCAAATATACATTTAACCTAGCCATTACCTAAACAATACAAAATAACGTGTTAGTTTAGGTGAATAATAATTTTATGTGTAAGAAAATACAGAATATCATATGGTGTGACAGGCAAAACCTGTCACAGTTTATGTGATTATAACCCAATAAAAGTTAAAAAAAATATATATAAAAAAAAAATAAATAATATATAGGTCTGCATTCCGAATCGCATACTCTTTCATTTTTCTATTCTACATACTACATCCGACGATAAAAATAATCTAGTTAGGATGCAGTAGGCATACTATTGGGACATACTTTTACTCTCTAAATTTCATCATAACATTGCGCCTTGATCTTGCCTCTTGCTTTTGTATCCGTCGCATCCCCTGTTTTCATATGGAGGCTTCGTCGATGTAACGTCACTTCACATGCGCATTGGATTGTGGGTCAGGATCGCCCAAATAGGATGCAGTTTTCAACACTAACAATCTTGGCCGGATGAAGTAGAACATCCGGTAGCTACTTCTAACCATCCTAAATCTGGCCACAAGAATCGGGACATCCTAATAGGGCTGTCGCGATGAAGGAATACCCCGTGCGGTGAGTCAGGGCTAAACAGTGCGGTATGCGATATAATTGCTCCACCCCTTATTTATTAAGCCAACTTGTTTGTACCGTATTGTCCGAATATAAGACAGGGTTTTTCCCCCTGGAAATAGGTTGTAAAAAGTCGGGTCGTCTTATATTCGGGGTCTAGTATTCGTCGCCCCATTACCAGAGCGACCATTTGGCTATATTTAATATATACAGCACATTTCTCGCACTCAAAGCGCTTTACATAGCTTCAGTTGTGTTTATTCTATTTTTTTATCGGTTGGAACCAACACTGTCTGTGCTCTCGGAAGCGGCCGGGGCATGTGTGTGTGTGCATTGGGAGAGAGAACGCTTTGTGTGGAGAGAAAACAAGAGGCACGGGAAATCGCCAAAGCCAATGCAAAGCCTGAATCATTATGTTGCGAGTCAACGTGTCAAGGAGAATCGGCTGTGCGATCGACTTTTACTGCGGCAGTAAGGAGAGATCAGATTGCCAACTGTGCTTTTCCTTTTACGCACACCACAGCCGCCCTAATGTTTATATTTCATAATTTGCATCAAAGCCCTAATGACAATAAGAATAAGAGGCTTTATCTAAACGCTGTCCATGCGGTCGTTGTGATTGTAACTTTGTCGGCTGTAAACTGAAACTAACGGAGATCGCGGAAGCCTTCCAAACGACAACTGTAACGTGCCCCGGTTATCATTTCACCCTTAAACCACGGCGTTTATAGCTTTCGTTTCAGCACTAGGCTATGTGATTAACTATGAGCATTAAATAAACGTTGCGTCTCAGATGCCGAGGACAGCAGCGAGGATGACCGAACCAGAGCATAAAGGCCAGGACACACCAGTCCGACATGTTCCGACTACGCAAAAAATGGAGTCGGACGTTTCAGGAAGCTCCAGGCTTCCCGTCGCGGCCAGAGAACACACCAAACTGACTGCTGACTTTCCGTACGCTCTGTTGCTTGCGCGGGACGTAATGTCTCCATAACAGCAGGCGGCGCTAATCTGTATTGTGGCCCGAAAAAATACGAAAGCCGGAAATGATGGGACAGCTCTCTAGAGCATAAACATAGATAGAAATACGTATTTATATTTATGGACCATAAGAGCACAATTTTTAGCAGAGAGTGTCGAGCATGGTGTCGAGCAGTCAACAAGGGTTGATGCATGTGAGTACTCTCAAAACGAAACGAACAAACACATTAAAACGATGGCTAGCTGTTGTTAGCTGTTTGTGCTACACGCCTCACTTCCGGGCTTCACTGATTCGCTAGCCTTCCACCAATCAAATTGCTCCAAATGAAAGACGGTCGGTCGCCGATTGAACATGTTCAATCGGCTCAAAACAAGCCCGACGACCTCTACGTCGGCCGACGTCACGGCACACACCAAACAGATTCGTGTCCCGACCCCCTACCGACACTACGACGGCGATTATCTGGCCGGTGTGTCCAGGCCTTAAGAGAGATGACAGCGAGAGTGATCACAGCGGAGCAGAGGAATAAAGTCTGTAGTAAACATATCAGAGTTCGGTCTATTTGTACTACTGTTCATTTGCAATGAACGAAAGTGTTCGTATATAATTTTAATAAATACAATTAATTTCCCTTTAAAAACAAGATCTGGTCTTCAAATCTTTTTTCCAAATATGAGTTTTGAAAAACGGGGGTTAGTCACCTTTTATAACAGGTCCATGGACGTCACGTGCGGTTGTTGCGGTGACCGCCCATGCTCTGCGATTGGCTTGAAAATATTGCTGTATTTCATCTGTGTGGTTATCGTGACAGCCCTACATCCTAAATCTTTTTTCTACATACTATATAGTAGAAAGTATGCGATTCGGAACGCAACCATACATTTAATCTAGCCATTATCTAAACAATACAAAAATAACATGTACATTTAGGTGAATAATAATTTTATGTGTAAGAAAATTATTTTGTCATTTTACGATCAGAAAATGATGCCGGAAACTAGTTCCTACTCAACAGGCTGCATTTACCAGGGAGGGGAGGAGGAGGGGCAGGGGTTGGCGGAGTGATACGAAGCTACACCAAAAGAGACGAAGAAGAAGAGTGACAGGGGGCGGGAGCTGTGGGAGAGTCTGGCCGTGTCCGGACTGCCATACTAACGTCCTACTCATACTCATTTTGACTTCAATTTGAGTATGTGACGGTTGGGTATGCGACCCTAACCCTAACCCTCTAACCCTAACCCTAACCCTAACCCACTCAAAGGTACGAAACCTATTTAACTCTTTTCTACTGAATTGTTCTTTTACCCTATTGTTTTCTACCATTTTTTACATATATGGTTTAAAACATTTTTTAATTACTAAACCTAGTATTTTAAAACGTCCTTGGGGGGGCTCTGCCCAGGTTGTTTTTACCAACCTGCGGAGCCAACTATTCCTCGCTTTTTGTTGTATTTTTCCACACAAAAAAACTTTTTTATTCTGAGCTCAAAACAGGACTACCTGTCATCAAAGGACTAAACAAAGGACATTCCACCAAAACCACAACTTCCAACTGGACTATTGGACCCCGCCACCATCAACACCAGGTAAGAGCTCCCACACCATTGTGACGTTTTAAATGTTTTTTAATGAGTTAAAGGCCGTGCCCTTGAGTGGCAGGCCTGAGTGTTCACAGCTCACACACACAAGCATTACACCACCACCACTGATGTCTATTAACACACACCCAACACAAAAACATGGCAGTTACACCACACAAACAAACATAATTGCAGACACACAATACACACAGACACTCCACCACCCACCAGACACAGAGACCAGGAACACCAGTAAACAGTATTTTAAACTCATTCAAGCAATACATCACAAACAGACAGTTGACCATGCAATCACTACACAAACATTTCCACCCGGCATGTACAGACAGGTTCAAAAACTCACAGACTTCATCAAACCATCCCAATAGAAACAAGAAAACTGGTACAGGCAAACACAACACAATGGATGCATACAAACATGAACATTTTACAGACACATTACAACAACACAATCACCTCACTCACCAACACTACATTCAATTACCAAGCATTTAACATCGCAGTAGGCTGGGCACGGAAAAGGTACGGCCATCGACTCCGGGGTACCACACTCCACACAACACAACACCTCCTCAACACACACACCACTAACCCCCACACCAGCTCTCCACCTCTGCCCACATACCCCAGGTTGGACAGCTCTCTCCCTCCCATCCCGGAGGTGCCAGACGGAGAGGACTTCCCACACCTACCACCACCGGCCCCCAACCGAGGTTCCCTTTCCCTGGGTCAGCGCACCGCCCGACTGGAACATAACAACATCTATCAGAAGACCCGGTCCCCCTTGCTTCCTACCCCTACCCTGGCCATACCATTCAAACAGCCCCCCCGAGCCCCAGCAACCACACAATCATCCACACACCCCACTTACAGGCCCCAGTCAGCAGCCAGACCACCGCCAACCACAAACAGCTCCCTCTCACCCCCTCCCCTCCTAGCCAGCACCCCACAACCAACACGCAAATCCTTTAGCCAATTATTTCAAAAAACATTCCCTACCCAGAAGCCTCCTCAATTAAGGATGACTCAACGAAGCCCCATCTCCATCCTCACTCCTCCTCACTCCAAGCAACCCAAACCGGCCCCCAACCCAGCTACCCCCATCCTCCCCTCCCCCTTACAACAGAGGGTGAAACGAGTCACCTGGGGGCCCAAACCAGCCACCCAGGTGACCACCCACCCCAACCCAACCCGTCATCAGCCCACTACCACCACCTTCAGCCCAGTCCCAAGTAACTACAACCACCTCACTCCCCTGCACCAACCCCAAACCGACCCAGGGAACCATCAAAGCCACAGCCCAAGTCCACACCCCCTCTGAAAGAGACACCACTTCCCTAGACCTCCACTCCATCTCACTCACCACCCTCAGCAATTCCAACATCTCTGTTCACTGCAATGACTCCATTTCCTCCCTCTCTCCCACACCTGCAGGTGGCGCTGGCGACCGGAGTGGCGCGGCAGAGCGGCGCGCCCCGGAGGACCGGCGTGGAGGGCAACCAACAGCCATGATGACTGGGACTCCAAAGGCTAAACTTGCCACCATTCAAGCCCCCTCTGACGCCTCCTCGCCAGGCCCCTCTGGGGTCGCGTCGCCGCGCCCTGCCACTCCGGGAGCCAGCTCCCCTGCAACCCCAGGACTCCCCCCTAACCCCCCTACCCCCCACCCCCACATCGTCAACACATTTTCACCCAAACCCTACCTGGCCATTTCAAACCCACTCGCCACATTTCACGCCCCAACCGCAAGCTCCAGGACTGGTCTTTTAAAGGCAGAAGATCAGTCCTGGTGCTAGGCGACAGTAATATCAGTAGAATCCCCCCACACACCAACCCAGACATACAACTGGACAGTTACCCCGGAGCCAATTTCTATCACTTCACCGAACTCCTTAAAAAATCCACCCCAAACCCCACAACAAAGGTGGTCGTCCTCTCCGTCGGCATCAACAACCGAGACCAGGACCCCAGGCAGACGTCCTGCAAGCAACTCAGGGCCCTTTACAATCAGGCTGAGCATGCCTTCCCCAATGTCGACATTTACTTCCCCATCATGAATTTCTCTCCCAATCTCACCCCCAAACAACAATACAACCTTAAAATAATAAACAACACAGCAGCCACACATATCCCAGTTCTCACAGAAATACCACATGACACATTCACCACGGAACCGGACAACATCTCAACACAACTCAGCCAAGGTACCAAAACACAGCAACTCCAACTTAGAATCAATAAGCCTCAACAGTTCCATGTCCCATCACATGTCTAATGTCTCTGTATACAATTCTGACAACATATCTGCTTATTCACCCCCTTTAGAGCGCACTGCTGCCCGGACACGGCCCGGCGACGTGGCGGAGCTCCCCTTCGTCTCCCATGCTCCCCAAAAAAACTGCTAAGGCATCTCCTAACATGATGAGCGGGCCTCTGAAAGTCAAACTAGACCTTAGAGCCCAATCTGAGCCTAGCACTGGGGAGCATGGGACTGCTCTGTCACCTCGCCGGGTCCCTCCGGCGGCTGATGCGTCCACGGACCTGGGCCGGGACCCTATAGGGTCACCACCTCCCCCCACTACTACCACCCCCCCCTACTGCAGGTGAGCAGGTTGCCTATGCTCCCCCTCTTCCCCCTCCCCCTTTTCTCCCCCCAACTTACTCCTCATCCTATTCCGTCACCAATTACCACCCCACCCCCCACCACCACCCCTCTGCCAACTTTCAAACCCACCACCCACATAGCCAGGCCTCAGAGGAAATTAGTGGACTGGTTTATAACACCACGTACACCGGTCCTGATCCTGGGGATTCCAATATCAGTCGGATCCCAGCCCACAACAATCCACAGGTACAACTGGACTGCTACCCGGGAGCCAGTTTCTACCATTTACAAAAAATGTGCGAAAAAACCACACCAAACCTGAACACTAAGGTGGTGGTTCTCTCGGTGGGGATAAACAACAAGGACCAGGGCCTCATTTATAACGGTGTGCGTAGAAACCTTCCCAAAACATTGCGTTCGCACAAAGTCAAGAATGTGCTGCGCAAAAAAAAAAGTTGCGATTTATAAAACTGTGCTGCGCACAGTTGCACGCAATCTTCCCTTTATAATTACCCACCTGCGGTGAATTGTGCGCGGACAATCTCCGCCCGGTGTCATCCCACTACACCTCCCAGTTTCATCCCACAATCTACCATACATACACGGGGTGGGGGAGTGGCTGTCTACGTTAAATCACATTATTCTGTAACATTATTACATGCTGTCTCTGTTCGTAGCTGCTTTGAATTTATTGCACTGGAATTGTCTTTATCATCCAATGATTGTTTTGTTGTAATTGGTGTGTACAGGCCCCCGTCAGCGGTGACTAGCACCTTGATTAAGCTAGCACACTTAAACTCTCCATTTATAAATAGAGAAGTCATTGTGATGGGTGATTTTAACATTGACTGGCTTTCTGATGCCTCTGAACCCTTCAAAGAAATCTGTAGCAACCTAAATCTTACACAATTATTAACTGAGCCTACAAGACCCAACCTAAAAAACCCAGTTAAATCAACTTTGATTGATTTAATATTATCAAACCAAATCAATAAAATAGTTTCTGCTGGTGTCTTTGACCTTGGGATCAGTGATCACTGCCCGGTGGCCTGTATTAGAAGTATTCATCTTAAAAAATCTCAACCCAAAATCATCATTAAGCGTAATTTTAAAGGTTTTAACGAGCAAGCATTTTTAAATGAACTCTATCAAAGTGATATTCATCTCACAAGTGAAATATCTGATGTGGAATTGGCCTTAGAATTTTTCACCAATACTTTCTCCTCCATTTTGAACAAGCATGCACCCCTTAAAAAGCACAGAGTAAAAAATAAATCAAACCCCTGGTTCACAAATGAATTGTCCGATGTATTTGCAGAGAGAAATAAAGCATGGTCCCTAGCTAGACGCTCTGGTGAAAACTCTAAGTGGACTGCTTTCAGACAAATCAGAAATAGGTGCATATCTATGGTTAGGAAAGCTAAATCAGATTACTACCTCGAACTAATTTCAAACTGCTACTCCAACCCTGCACTATTTTGGAAGGCTGTGAATTATAACAAAAATAATTCTAGCACTATTCCCAGTCAGTTAAAAATAAATGATCAGACTTTAAATGATCAGAAAGAAATTGGTTTAGCTTTCAATAAACACTTTATAGCTGCTGGTAAACTATTTCACAATGGAGTATCTACGCCTTCCACCACCAGAAATAAAAATAGCATGCCACCTGTCTCTAAAACTCCTCTTTTCAGCCTTGTTCAAGTTCCAACAAGTATTGTTGTAGATGCGCTTCTTGCCATCAAAATACATGGGAGAGGACAATTTGGACCCATTTTCAATAAATCTCTCTGCACTTATCATATCAAAACAAATAACCCATATTTTTAATCTTTCCATCTCCTCTGGTATTGTTCCTAAAGTCTGGAAAAAAGCTCACGTCATTCCATTACATAAAGGGGGTGACAAAAGTGATCTCAATAATTACAGGCCAATTTCCAAACTCCCATGCCTGGCAAAAATTCTAGAATCAGTCATTAATACTCAGCTGAAAACCTTTTTATCCAGTGCTTCCATTTTGAGTCCATTTCAATCTGGTTTTAGGGCAGGCCACAGTACCGTATCTGCTGTCACTTTGGTCTTAGACAATATTGTTACAGCTATCGACAAAAAAATGCACTGTGCAGCACTTTTTGTTGATCTGTCAAAAGCTTTTGATACTTTAGATCACCATTTGCTTTTAGAGAGGCTGCATGAAATTGGTTTTGACTATTCTACATGTAGCTGGTTTAGGGACTATCTCTCTGACAGACAGCAGTCAGTAAAACTGGGAAGCTACCAAACTGAGTTTTTAACAGTTACAAATGGTGTTCCGCAGGGCTCAATTTTAGGTCCAGTCCTATTCACAATTTACATCAATAACATTGTTTCATCACTACAAAACTGCCATGCCCATTTGTATGCGGACGACACTGTATTGTATTGCATTTCTGATTCAGTGCAACAATCTGTTCAGAACCTACAGAGCTCTTTTAACACCCTGCAGAACTGTCTAGTGGATCTCAGGCTTGTCCTTAATACAGAAAAAACAAAATATATGTGTTTTTCCAGAGCAAGAATTACACATTTTAATGATCTTATTATTCACACAAATAATGGATCTCATATTGAAAGAGTCACTGAATATAAATATCTTGGCATCTGGATAGATGAAAAACTCTCTTTTACATTTCACATAAAAAATCTTGTCTGTCGTCTGCGACAAAAGATTGGATATTTTTATAGGAATAAAGCCACCTTCCCGTTGTTTAGTAGGAAAAGGATTATTGAGGCAGTATTTATGTCTGTCCTTGATTATGGTAATGTGGTTTATCGGCATGCATCTCGTTCATGCCTTAAACTCCTAGACTCTGTATTTCACTCTGCTTTGAGATTCATTACAGGAGATGCTTATGATACACACCATTGTGTTTTATATGAAAAGGTTGGGTGGTCCTCCCTTAAAGGGGACATATTATGAAAAACCAAACATTGCCGGTGTTTGGGCACACTGTTTAGGTTATTGGCGTCCCTACCAGCACACACAAGCTTCAAAAAGACAAATATGTCAGTTTCTTCTGGGACACTTATTTCGAAAAAGGGGGGATTTGAAGGTTTCCTCCAAAAAACACCGACCCGATGACGAAACCGGTCGGTTTTCATTATCATAAATACTCCCACGGGAAAGCTCACCAGAAACTCGGCAGTTGATTGGCAAATCAAGACGCCCCGTTGGTAACCACACACACCTGGTTGAGCCTCCACTCGCTCATGCAACAACAGAGGAGAAGCAAGCTGCAGTGTGAGCTCAATCTCAAGCTACCATCACACCCCAGCCTCGAAGCACACTAGGGCTGAATGGATTTACTTAATTTTTTGTTAGGCTATCTCCAGCAAAGGTTTTCAATCTGTTAGTGTGATCAAAGCCTTTTTACTGGAGTGTGGAGGAGACTGTGCCAGGAAGACTGAGAGACACCATCCCTCCGAAATGTAAGTAGTCCTATTTTAAAAATAATTCTGTCCGTTTGTTAGTTCAATGTCTGTAATGGGCTTTATTTTATCCCTCCTATAATAACCAACACCGACTGAAATGAGAGAATGCGGGGTTTAGTCGTTAGCATTAGCGCCTGCTAGCTTTACCGTTAGCTTTATGCGCCAAACCCCTTTCACAAATCTGTCTATTCAATGTTTACTTATGAATGTATCCATGTACGTAACTCTGACATGTACATAACTTAATTCATTGTTAATAATATGGTCTGTTTATAAATTCGGCATATGATTAAAGCATCTAAAAGCACGTAATCATGTTAAACCTTTACTGTTTTGAAGTTATTAATGCCACTCGCTCCCGCAGATACAAAGCACAGGGAGGTCTTATATTCAGCCATTGCTAAAGGGAGTGTTGTATTATTATGGAACGGCCGCTGTGGTACGAAATTCCAGTCTCAACAATGTTTCCTACACGCAATTATAACTCTAGCGTCTACAGCCCGTTGTTTTCATGTAGTGTAACTTGTGTAATGTGTTACATTATTCAGCTGTTGCCGTGATGTCGGCTAACGCTGATGCTAATGATAACTAGCTCTCAGTCGCACAATAGACTGTAGGTTGGTGTTGCAGCCCGCTGTTGGGTGAAGCGCTGTCCCACAGGTAAAAGCCATGGATTTATAAAGCCTGTCCAATATGCACTCTAGTCCAGCTTCTTGCAAGGTTAATAAGGACTTTATTATTTATGTAAAAATAATATTTAATGTTTCACTTGAAGCACAAAATGAACGGCTTTATTTTCTGTTATAGCCTATAGGCCTACCCAACAAATTTGTTTTTTCGCTTTTTTAAGCACTAAAACAGTGCAATGTTGTGATGTATTTTAAATTAAGCCTTATATCTGATTAAATTGTTAGAATATTATTTGTTCGCAATAATTAGACACTCGTTCGGATGACGAAATGAGTGTTAATTGTAAAAAAACGGAAATCATGAGATTAAAACGGAATTTGGAAAAAAATAAAACGGATTTCATAGGGCCCTAAAGTACACACCGCAATAAGTCTGCGGACAGTGTGTAGTAGAAGCAGCAGTGGGCCTATTACATGATCTCCAGTGTAATGTACACAGACAGAAATACTGTAAGTTGTCTCTGCTGCTGTTTGTTTCCTGTCCATTATATTTCAAAAAGCACACAGTATCACTCAGCACTTGTTGCTTATTGAGCCAGGGCTATACTGAATTTGTTGTAGCTTTGCCATAACAGATGTATGATGTAGGCCTATACATGTCAGCTAGGCTACATGATGTAACATTGAATGTGCCATGTTTTACAGGTGTCTGAGTGACCTGATGGAGCCGGACGGAGCCACCAAGACCGTCACACTATCCGTTCCTTCAGAGGAGGATGTGTTCACTGGGTGGGACAGGTGGTCTTCTTCAGGGCCCAACAACAACTGGACAGTTACATAAAAGTTATGGCTTTGCTTCTGTTTGATATGTACACTTCATATTTTCATTCCAATGGCTATGAATAAACTGCTTTATTTTTAAGGATGTTTTTGGTCTTTTTAAAATGTAATGATACTGTTTTATCAGAGAAAATCTTCAGCAAGATGAAAATGTGAGTTTCAAGTAATCCTTTGCTACAGGTGACAGTAAGCAACACAATACATTTTTTAACGGTAAAACTTTATTATGAATGAGTGATCACAATACAAATGATACATTATCTACTAGATATTGAAATGTTGTCAGATAATTTGCAGCTCTGATAAACCTAAAGCATAATTATTTCAACCATACATTTTACAAAAGATAATGCCTTTCCAGTGAATCTTGACATGATTCAGGATACATTCTTTTCCATTATGGTTACTGTACATTTTTACATGTCAACTCAGTATCGGTTCACAACCAAAGCTTTTTCACTCCACTGGGCTGTAGATCATTCCACAGACCTGTAAAGACAAATGTAAAACAGGGTGTATGTTACCAGTTTAGAGAGTTTATGCATAAATACTTAGCTCAAATTATGTTATTGACTGTGACATAATTAAACAGTATTTACCTGAGGATAATGTCAGGGAAACCAGAAATCTTGATGCCATTTTCACAGTTTTCAGCTCAGACTCCTGCCTGACCAGGTTCAGTTGTAAAGCTTTTGGTTTAGAAGTGGTAAGTGTGCTGACATTTGCTGTAGAAATGAAGCCAAACATGGTAACATCGATCTCCATGCTGCATTGGCCAAAAGTAAACAAAACTGACAGCTGGGCGTGTGCCATGCCCATGGAGGTAGGTATAGAGTAAATGAGCAGGGCGGTGCATGCACGCCCATGTAGATCTGACCAGTCAGAGCAGACTAGGCTTTCTGCGGAGGGGGGTAGATGTCAAAACCAAATTTTTGAGGGAGAGGCCAAAAAAGGCCTGAAAAGGCAATGAAGAAATGGGCATTGGTAGAAAACTAATGGGCTTTTTGTACTATAGACCATTAAAACCTTTTCTAGTAGACCTCGGAAATACACATTTAAACCCGAGTTTTTGCATAATATGTCCCCTTTAAGGAGAGACGTGATGCACATTGGCATATTTTTATATATAAAGCTCTGACTGGAAAGCTACCACTCTATCTGACAGAAATGCTGCTTATTTCAGATGGGCTTTATCAAACCCGCTCAACTGACATGATCATGTTATATGTCCCCTATGCCCGGTCTGAGCTTGGTAAAACCGCTTTTAGCCATAGTGCCCCTGACTCCTGGAACAGCCTACAACATACAATTAAAATAACCAATTTAAAAGTATTATTTTGAATCAACCCCTCTATACTTGTAACTGTTTTAATTAGGCCATTATCTCTTTCATTCAATTGATCTGAATGTTTTAAATTGTTGTTGTCTGTGTGTGTGTGTGTGTGTGTGTGTGTGTGTGTGTGTGTGTAAACTTGTTATGTATTCTCATTGTATATTGTGTATCTGTACAAACTCGACGTCATTGTAAAAGAGGGTCACCCCTCAATTGATCTTTCGAGGTTAAATAAAGGAAAATGAAATGAAATGAAATGAAATACATGGCGAATGCTAAATAGCTCCTGAATATGATAATAAAGTACAGCATTTTGACTGACATGAGGAAAAAAGGGAGGTAACCGGCCACAAAGAAAGCGACTGGGAAGGAAGAAAGCCCGTGCCATGCACCGCTGTAACTGCCTCACAAACACAAACGCGCGCGCGCGCTGATCACATATCATGATTGGCACAGTCGTTATAGTCTTTGTTAAGCTGTTTTGCCCAACTTTGTACTGTATGAAATATCACGTATTAGCGAACCTGTAGGACTAGCCTATATGTAGGCCTATATAAAATGTGTTGTGAGAAGTGAAATAATGCATTAGCCTATAGTATATTCCAAGGCATTGTTTCCCTTCCATGAGATCAACACATTTCCAACAACGTCAGATTATAGTTTAAACTTCGAGGGTTAGTTGTTATGGGAAAGAGATGCATAAAATAATTTGCTAAATTCATAACATGATATGACAGCCTAAAATATAGACTATTTGCTCTCCCGCTGGCCACTCAGGGACACACCTCCCGACGTATATGATATTATTATAGAGTAGAACAATAAGATTCAATTTAAAAATATAACCAAAATATGTAGGCTATAGACCTACTTAATAAGTAAATCAACCTACATCATTACTGCATGCCATAGACAACAGTAGCCTATATTCGCAACAATAGGTACGCACATATAATTGATGAAATATATTGGGTGCCAAGGATATGTGTGTTTTTCCGATGACAGAGCTTTATTTCGTGGTGTTGCCATTGAGTGTCGCTGATTCCCCGAGTCAGCAAAACCTTGCGTGAGCTCTACGCATGGTCAAAAGTTTGCGTGGGAATACGCACACTTCTCCGCAAAGAATTCTTTTATAAATACCACCGGTTTGCCAACGCACATTTCTGCCGTCTACGCAAGGTTTTTGTGCGTAGAAAGCTTTATAAATGAGACCCCAGGACCCGAAACAGACCTCCATCAAACAACTCAAGGCACTTCATAAACAGGCAAGGTCTACATTCCCCAACACAGACATATACTTTCCCAAAACAGAAATACAATCTCACACTCATTAATAACACCATTGCCACATACTTCCCCTTCCTTGCAGAAATCCCACATGACAGCTTTATTACAGTACAGGATAACATTCATTGGACCAAATCAACAGCAACCGACACATTTCAATACTGGTGCAAACAATTAAATTTATAATTTCAACAGAAAGCAACCCGGCACCCCCATCATACAAACAATTATGTAACAATAAAACAAGCATCCTGTCAATTCCCGTATCCGATAATCCTGTACCCCCACAACTGTCTACTAATAACCCTGTAAGTAATTCTCCCTCTCTTGACCCCCCTGTACAGGAACCTGCGGCTGGTGTGGACCTGGGGTGGAGCTCATCATCTAACATTCTCAATTTATCCCAACTATTTGTTCCCTCTGCCCCCCAAATAGCGCTGCTGGAGAGGGGACTGTCATTCATCCCACGCCCCAAAGCCTACGACTGGGAGGAACTTCAGAGGGACATTCACAAATACCATAGACGCATCAAAATACATCACTATTTTCACTCACTACCCAAGTTTCATTACACCCCATTCACACACCCCTCCAACTGGGAACCCAAAGACTCCCAACTGGACGCTAAAATACAATCACTCATTAAGTCAGACAGGCGGGCTCTGCGTTCATATCGGCCTCCGGTGGATATCTCAGATAATCTACCGGAGGCCGAACGCAGAGCCCTTGCACAATTGAACAATAATCCCAACATAATCATTAAACCGGCAGATAAAGGATCGAAAATAGTCATCATGGACCGACAGCATTATTTACTGGAAGCTAATAGACAACTCAACAACACCCAACACTACAGGCCAATACCGCACAGCATTCAGCTAGAAACACAGTCACAACTCAGAACCATCATTAACTCGTTATACCATAAAAACACATTACAGCTAAACAAAGAGATTTTTTATTCGGACCAGATAACCCACGCACCAGGCAATTTTATTTACTACCGAAAGAAATGGAGGCTTGGGGGCTCCAGATCTTAAAACAAGTCTCATCATTCCATTCATAAAAAATGTGTCCCATGCACTGAACAGAGATGCCTTTTGGACCCAAAATAACCGAGGCCATTGGAGAAAACAATATGGAAGAGCCAGGTCCAAAGCCCCATACTTCAAGATTATTTTTGGTGATTATGTTACAAAATATAAACAACTGAAAATTGCATGGACTGGCTCAGCCACCAAAGAAATATATAAAACAATAAATAACTATATTAATGGTGGATGTGTAGAATATAGAGACACAAGTGAGGATGATAAACCCCAAATAAAAATAAACATCTTTGACAAGGTACTGTCAGAACCCATAAGAGACAAAGTCTGGTTGATATCAGTATGGAGACTCCCATGTGAGAGCGGTAGTCAAGTGGAGCTGTTTCGTTAAAACAAAAAAACGTCCTATCCCTAATTGTGATGAAGACGAAACTCAAGAACATCTGTTGCTCCACTGCTACCGCTCCTCAGACATAAGGAGCAGAATGGCTGCTATAGGTTTCAACCCGCATTCCAATGTAAAAGCTGTAATGTATGGTCTTTTTCAAGAAACCTATACAAATAACAAAAGAAAGCTCTTCTGGCTGATAATTGTATTATAAATACACACGTGGAAAACGAGATGCAAATTAATATTGAACCAGACAGAGATAACGGGTGAAGCTGTTTTTAAAAACATTGTAAGTGAACTCAGGCGCAGGAGGACAGTCGATTATCAAATTGGAAGTCCCCTGCCCTGGGACATTTTACGTATTTAAGATTAACCATTGTCTGTTTATTTTTTTTATTTTTTATTTTTTCTCTTGGCGTGTTATTTTTGTTAGAATGTTTTTCTTTCTTTCTTTGTCAGTGTTGACGACATCTGCTGTTAATGAACATTTGTTAATGTAACATTAAGTATATGTATGATATTCCTTCTGTTTTTAAAATAATCTCATTAAATAATAAAATTCTTCTTGTCCACAGAAGGAATACAGAAAAAAAAAACATATAAGACTATGATGAAGGCAGCAAACGGCTAGTTTAAAAAAAAACTGCAACTGAGTCTTACAAAAAAAAAAAAAAAAAAAAAGTAAAGTGTTTCCCTCCTGTGACGAGCTCAAGTGTGAGCAGGGGAAAGATGCAACCTTAGCTTCTCTTTTTGACGAGGTTGTTTCTGATAATGAGATGACAGCTGTGTCTGGTTGCTATTTTGTAAACAATGGTGTGTTAATGAGAAAGTGGACTTCTCCTAAACTGTCCTGTCATGATGACTGGAGTAGTGTGTTTCAAGTGGTGGTGCCAAGTGTCTATCGTCTGGATGTCTTGCAGTTGGCTCATGATCATTGTCTTGCTGGTCATATGGGGATTAGGAAAACTTTAGACAGAGTGCTAAGACATTTCTTTGGCCTGGTGTGAAATCTGATGTTGCTGAGCATTGTAGGACATGCCATGTGTGCCAAACTATTGGTAAACCCAACCAGAAGATTCCCCCAGCTCCTTTACATCCCATCCCTGCCATAGGAGAGCCTTTTGAGCGTATCTTGATTGATTGTGTTGGTCCCCTTCCTCGTACCAAATCAGGTAACCAGTACTTATTGACAATCATGTGTACAGCTACCCGGTTTCCTGAAGCTATCCCTCTACGTAGAATCACCGCTTCAGCCATTTCGAAGGCCCTTATTAAGTTCTTTACAGTGTTTGGCCTGCCCAGAGTTATCCAGACCGACCAGGGTTCTAACTTCATGTCCCGCGTGTTCTCTCAGGTTCTTCAGCAGTTGTCCATTGAGCACCACACTTCATCTGCTTACCATCCCGAGTCTCAAGGGGCCCTAGAGCGGTTTCATCAGACCCTAAAGTCCATGTTGCGAGCCTACTGTAAGGAGTTTGAGAAAGATTGGGATGAGGGAACCCCTTTGCTCCTTTTTGCAGCTGGAGAGGTAACTCAGGAGTCCCTCGGCTTTAGTCCAGCTGAACTGGTGTTCGGTCATACTGTGAGGGGCCCTTTGAAACTGTTGAAAGAGAGATGGTTGGAAAACCAGCCCGTGTCCACAAATTTGCTTGACTTTGTTTGCCATTTTAGGTCAAAGCTTAACAAGGCATGTGAGCTGGCGAAGCAGAACTTGGGAGAAGCCCAAGAACGGATGAAGGCGTGATATGACAGAAAGGCCAAGCATCGAACGTTCTCTCCTGGGGACAAGGTGTTGGTGCTGCTGCCAATTATGGGGTCAGCTTTGCAAGCTCGGTTTAGCGGGCCATATGTGATTGAGCGTCAAGTAGGTGAGTTGGATTATTTGATAAAGACTCCAGAACGAAAGCGTAAAACACGTCTCTGTCATGTTAATCTGTTGAAACAGTACTGTGAGAGGAGCCAGGCTGGGCCTTCAGGGGAGAAGACTGTTGCAGTGCTGAGCACTTCGATTCCTGTGGGTGAAAAAGACAATGATGGTGTTGTGGAACGTGGGGTTTCTCATGGTAGGCTTCCAAACTCAGAAATCATAGCCAGCTTGAAGGTCCATCTGTCTTATTTAGAGTCATCACATCGGTCTGATGTTATTGAGGTTATCTGTAAACATCCTGCCCTGTTTTCTGATGTGCCTACTTGTACAAATGTTCTCCAGCATGACATTGATGTAGGGGATGCTGCACCTATTAGGCAACACCCTTACCGAGTAAATCCTGAGAAACGTCAGCTGATGAGTAAAGAAGTGGATTACATGTTGCAACATGGCATTGCAGAGCCTAGTGCTAGCCCATGGAGCTCCCCGTGTTTGCTGGTTGATAAGTCAGATCGCACCCCTCGTTTTTGTACTGATCTTCGCAAGGTAAATTCTGTCACAAAGCCTGATTGTTATCCTCTTCCCCGTCTAGATGATTGCATTGACAGAGTAGGGTCTCCTGCTTTCGTCACCAAGCTAGACCTCCTCAAAGGATACTGGCAGGTCCCTCTCACTCAGAGAGCTTGTGAAATCTCTGCTTTTGTGACTCCAGATGACTTCTGTCAGTATACAGTTATGGCTTTCGGAATGCGAAATGCCCCTGCCACATTCCAGCGTCTTGTTAACCTGGTGTTGAAAGGGGTTGCAGATTGTGAAGCGTACCTTGACGACATTGTTATTTATAGCTCCACCTGGGCTCGGCACATAGCTCAGGTGGAGGAAGTGTTTGGTAGGCTGGCTGCTGCCAATTTGACTGTGAACCTTGCCAAGTGTGAGTTTGGACAGGCCACTGTGACATACCTGGGGAAGGTTGTTGGGCGGGGGGAAGTCTGTCCTATCGGCGCTAAGGTAGAGGCCATTCGCTGTTTCAGTGTTCCTACTTCTCGGCGTGAGCTGAAACGTTTTCTTGGTATGGCAGGTTATTATCGGAGTTTTTGCAAGAACTTTGCTACTGTGGCTGCCCCCTTGACTAGCTTACTTAGCCCAAAGGTCTATTTTGTTTGGACAGAGATGTGTCAGTTGGCATTTGAGAATCTGAAGGCCCTTTTGGCTAGTGCGCCAGTACTGGCTGCCCTTGACTTTGGCCGGCCATTTAAACTAGATATTGATGCTAGCGATGCTGGGGTTGGTGCCGCCCTGCTTCAAGATGACCTGTCAGGGGTTGAGCATCCAGTTTGCTACTTCTCAAAGAAGTTTGACATTCATCAGAAGCATTATTCAACCATCGAGAAAGAGGCCTTGGCCCTTATCTCTGCTATCGACCATTTCCATGTTTATGTCTCTTCCAGTCAGGTCCTGGTGGTCTACACCGACCACAACCCACTCGTGTTCATCAGCAGAATGAGGAACTCCAACCACCGGCTGATACGATGGAGTTTGTTCCTGCAGGGCTTTAACCTGGACATTAGGCACATCCGTGGAAGAGACAACGTGCTCGCCGATGCTCTCTCAAGGTCATGAATGTCAGACGGTTATGTGCATTATGTTTCATTGATTTTGGTTGTTGTTTTGACTCTGTGTAACTTGGCGGTTGCTAGAGCAACCGTTTTAAGGGGGGGGATGTTATGTGAAGTTCTGTTCTCTCTTTTCAGGGCTCCTGAAGCCCCTCCCTCACCTCGTTAACTGCCACCTGTGCTGCCTATTTAAGCCTGGAGGCTTACCCGGATTTCCACTGGCTGCGGGTGCGGTGTCCAACGGTTTTGCTCCGTGCGCTCACGTCCGGCAATACCCACCGGCTCCGTTTTCAAACCAGCACGGCCAGCTCCGCTGAACTGCTGGGGTCGCGAGACCGAGGAGTTCCCGCAGTAATAAAAGTGACGGGCGATCGCTCTTGATAATATGATTCTCCTATATGGTATTTACACAACAACGAACGCACGGAAGGTTATTGTTCCCATCCGAACGAGTAAAAAAGCAGTGGACATGCTTGTATGTGTCTCTGTTTTGAGAATGTCACCTGCAGTGAACACCGAGTGTCTTATTTTGAAAATTAACTGGAGGTTTTATTGTTTTGTCGGCGCTTGTGTTCCTGTCTATCTCGATGTGTTCTGTGCTAAATTGATGCGGTGAGCTCAGGCGTCCGGCAGAAATAGAAGCAGTGCGTATTTCACCGGAGAGCTGGAGCAGCAGCGGAGCAGAGAGACGGCGCAGCGGCCGTGGTGGAAACTCACCCACTGACTGCTCTTAATTGTATTTTTGTTTCTGCCGTGCTGGAGCGGAGAAGGACCGGAGACGCAGCCGGTGGAAATCGGCCTTTAATTGACTCACTCTCTCCAGCCAGGGCCAGCAGCATAGCTCCCATTCACCTTTTTGTTAAACATTTGTTACAATAAACACAGTTATCTTACACCTTTAACTTGTTTTGTGTAGTCTATGTTGCTTCCCCGAGCCGGGTCGTAACACAGAGGTGAAATGGGGCAGAGAGGGGAGTGACATGCAGAGAACGACCGCGGGCAAGGAATAGAACCCGGGTCTGCTTCTGGGCCAGGCCCGGGGGGGGACGCCCTATCAACTGAGCTATGGGCACCCCAGTCTGTTTTTCTAATGTTCTTAAACGTCCAAGTTAGTCGGCATAATAATTTCAATTGTAAGAAGCAATAACTGCAATAATAAATGTGTCTTCACAGCAGAGGGGGCGCTTTAGGCCTACACTTGGCTGGGTATCGTTGGCTGCAGCGAGGTATTCAGTTCATGACGAGCCCATGCATGGGACCTTTATATGTCCATGTGAAGTGGCGAACCCTTTGTTCGCTCTACTTGTTCCTTAGGCAGAGATAGTCCGACACACATTTCTTGGGAAGCACGCACAGAGAGAGTTTAACTTGGTGTTGACTCATTTATTAAACAATAACTCCGGTTGACTTTCCATGAAATAACGAAACATAAATACTCCAAACAATGTCGCTGTTTTTGCGGCCAAAGCAGGGTTCTTACTATTGTGCAAAAATGTCTTTTCAATGTAAAATAATATGTCCAATAATGTGAAATAAAGCGAAGTAATGTGAAGTAATGTGCAGTAATGTGGTCAAAAAACTGTTGGCTCTCTGCCTTCCAAACCTGAACAAAAGCAATTATCCTCCCCTATATGAAGGCCTCCAATAGGCTCCAGGTAGAGCGTGACACCTCTATCTCCCCAGGTGAAAGGGGGACTAATCACCACATCCTCACAAAATGCATAAATATACATATGAATGTAAATATGATTAGTATTTCATAAACATAATTTATAAATCATAATTTTAGCCATTAACTAAACATTTATTTACTTAAATATATTAAACACAAAAAACCTCTAAATGGCTCCAACATACCGGCCCCTAATTGTGATGTTACAACAAAACAAGTACTTTAACTATATGGAGCCAGGTAAGTACAAATATTAATCAATTAAATCCTTCAACAATATGTCAAGTTGCTTTTTACCAACACATCACATCCAGCTTAAATATCAGATTCAATACTACACAATTTACATGATCCCCTCTTGAATTTCCCCAAAGTTCATGTTGCATGAATGTTTTTCCTTTAATGCAGCATATTTTGCCTGAAGAGCTGCTTTCTCAGCTGAAGCCAGCCGAGCAGCAGAAGTAGTTGATGCAGTTGTTTTCCTTGAGATGTTTGATATGCTGTCCAGTGGGTCCACCTTTAACTGTGCACTCTGTTCCCTTTTCCATGTTTTAACCTCATGTGTTAAGTAGTGGAAGTTCATCACTCTTGGCTCATACCAGTCCAGAGTGTCAGTTTCCTTTTCCTCTTGTGATAACAGTTCTTGAACAGAATTGTGCACCTTATCAAACTCATCCACAGCTTGTTTGAACATATGCATAGATTTGTCAACATCATCAATATTTCCACCTTCAGTCAACAAGGCTTTTGTTTCATGTATTCTCCTTGTGCACACTCAAAGTTTCACTATGCGTGTCGCAATCAGAGATTTTAAACGATCCTCCGCTTCCGCGGCCGTTTTAAGTTCAGTCATTGTCCCGTTTGTTATTGTAGTTTGATTTATTGATTTTCTTTTATTAGATCGCTTCCTTATTTATTTTGCTCCGTTCGCTTTTCCGCCGCGTCGGCGGGATGCGCGTTAATACAGCTTCTGTTGCCACTTTCCCTTTTGTCACTTTGTTTAGCGATCACATCATCATTCATTTCAAACAGATGTTACAACCTGGTTCAACGGTTGGCAACAATAAAGGGGAGGCCACACAGTCTTATATAAACATAAGGAATTGAATAAAGTGAACAACCAATATAAATCAAACAAAAGAGCAGGCTGCAGGTCAGGCAAGGGCAGAGTCAATCTCGCAGGGCTGCTTTATAGGCTCCTCATCAAGCCTGCTCAGGTGAGCTGCATCCCATTAACGATGGTGTTGCTCCGCCCACCAGCTCCCTGCAAAACACAGCACACCAGCAGCAACCACACCTCAAGACACACCCTGTGGCCGTCACACAGACAATTCATAGAACGGGGCTTTAAACGTTTGTCAGAATCGTGGAGTTTTTTGACTCTGAAGTGGCGAACCCTTTGTTCGCTCTACTTGTTCCTCAGGCAGAGATAGCCCGACACACAGTTCTTGGGAAGCACGCACAGAGAGAGTTTAACTTGGTATTGACTCATTTATTAAACAATAACTCCGGTTGACTTTCCATGAAATAACGAAACATAAAAACTCCAAACATAAAAACTCCAAACAATGTCACTGTTTTTGCGGCCAAAGCAGGGTTCTTACTATTGTGCAAAAAAATGTCTTCAATGTAAAATAATATGTCCAATAATGTGAAATAAAGCAAAGTAATGCGAAATAATGTGCAGTAATGTGGTCAAAAAACTGTTGGCTCTCTGCCTTCCAAACCTGAACAAAAGCAATTATCCTCCCCTATATGAAGGCCTCCAATAGGTTCCAGGTAGAGCGTGACACCTCTATCTCCCCAGGTGAAAGGGGGACTAATCACCACATCCTCACAAAATGCATAAATATACATATGAATGTAAATATGATCATTCATATTATAATTCATAAATCATAATTTTAGCCATAAACTAAAAATGCATTTACTTAAATATATTAAACACAGAAAACCTCTAAATGGCTCCAACACCATGCATGGGACGAGCCAAGCCAATGTAATACACTAACAAGAGAGTAATCATCATGTGAACTGTGTTTATGTTTCCACAGGTAAGCTGGTTAGATATGACACCCTGATATTAGTGAAATGTTGTATTAGAGCTTAGTCTTGCCCCTGTTACATTAATAGGAAACATTGAATTTGAACGTGGCTTATGGTGTTTATGTATGTGTAATCGCCAGTATTTATGATTGCGGGCGTCGATAGCAAGTATTAAGCTAGGCATGTCCTGTGTGGGGCCAAGACGTGTGTAATAACTGCTCGCAGCTATGTATGGTTGGGGCATGGGAGTGATGAGGTACTGTTTTGAGGCACGATAAACCGGGTAAATGTGTCGGTAGACGGAATAAGCTGTGGGTATTGATGAACGGCCGAGCTAATTCCCCTACTAGCATGCTAATGCCCTTAGCCGTTGCCGCATTTCCTCTCCATCACACCAGTTAAAGCTAGGGTTGCACCGGGTCAAAGGGCATTATAGAAGTGCGATTAATCTGCGTTAATTTTTTTAATCGCGTTAATTTTTCTGTGATTAATTAATCGAAATTAACGCGTTAATTTGACAGCCCTACTTATAACTCTTCTCAACGAGCAGCGGGAGCCTCCACAGCCCCTCCCCCGTCACAGAGCACCGACAGGCGGCCTCGGCCTGGTCCTCGTGCAGCAGTCCCTCCCAGCTGCGGTCAGAGCAGGAGATACACACCTCTCCGCTCTGTTACAGTTACAATTTGTTTGCTATCTTGCCTGGCTGTTACAGCTACTTTTCTTAGGCCTACCATCACAATTAAAATGATTTTAAGCTAACATACATGGTATGTCTGTGAGTAAGATGTAGATGCTCAATATGTACTTATGTAGTTATCATCACTAATGTTTAATCACCTCGGAATTGGACATGGTGTTTGTTATGGAGCAACCTGAAACTCACCCGGAAGTCGCCTGGCAGTCACAGCTTCACACAGCACATTAATCTGACTCGAGCACACAATTTGGTTTCTAGTGATTCAGATTGTGATTATTATAAGTCTAGACAAAGTCAGATCAGTGCTCAATTCATAATCATATTGATTGTCAAAGAGGTGACATACTCAGTCGTGTTTATTTGTTAGACATCTCAAAAAGCTAAGGGAGACTTTGACTATAATTGGTAAACAATTAGGCCACGGACCAAGGATAAAGTTACTACTTTTATGTTTTGTTTCATAAAGTCTTGTTCTGGCAAACACCTGAGGATTGTGGGTATTTTATCTAGTGCAAGATACAACATTGAAAATGTTTTCTTATTAAAATATCTAAGGGATTACACAGCTATACTTAGTTGGAAGTTTGTTATTTTGAGTGCATTCTATAGTGTTAAATTGGTTCATTTGTATTTTCCATGTTGACCATATACGTTATAGCCTAATCCAAAAATATATTTTAGAAAGCCCCAAATTTGTGATTTCTTGGTGAGGTAAGCTCTTACTCTACATTTCTACTGATTATGCTTTGATGTGATAACTGTAATTCATAAATATAAAAATACATTAAACGTTTGTATTGATATGCCATTTATTAGTCTTGCTTTTGCAGCATGAAGGCCTTACTTGTGATTACACGGAATATTTCAGCCCGGTGAAGGCACGGAATATTTCGGCTCAGTGAGAATGGGGACTGATTCACTCACTACCATCAGGTGTGTGTGTGGCACTGATTGGCTAATTGAGCCCAGGTGTGAAGAGGTTATATATGCCCTGAGACCCCTGCTGTCATTTTTAGAAATCATTTTAAATTCACTCCTGCTGTACAGAATTATTTTAATTCATTTAAACATCTTGGTTTTAGGATTAACTAAAAAAATCCAGTTTTAATCCTTAAAATTCACAGACCTCAAAAACCGAACAGCGTTTTTATCCAGGAGTTTTCAGAGTTTTTATCACATTTTATGTCTAAATTTGAAAGACTACAGTATGTTAGGGTATTTTCCCTCGCTTTGTTTGGGAAAGTGGAGAGGGTGGGAGGGCATGTTCGAGGGCTGTATGTGTTTTTATATTAGTGGTCTAACTGTTTTAATGTTTGGGGCAAACTACTATGTCACTGTGTGTGTATTATGGCGTATAACTCTGTATGATACTCGGGGTGATGATACAAGCAGGGGGGTTACCATGGTGAGCTGGAATGTGCGAGGCATGGGCCATCCAACTAAACGGGCTAAGGTTTTTACACATCTTAAATCTCTATCTACCGATATCGTGTTCCTCCAAGAAACTCACATTAGACCATCAGAGCAGAACCGGCTGCGCTGCAGATGGGCTGGCCAGATATTTCAATCCACATTTTCAAGCAAAGCCCGCGGTGTGGCAATTATTATTATTAAGAAAAACATATAAGCGATACATAACACTACAGTAAGCGACCCAAATGGTCTTATTTTAGGTGATTTTAACATCCATGTTTGCTGTTCCACTCAGGGTTTTATCACATATTTTTTTAGATTATTTTAATCTCACCCTAACTGTGAATGAACCTCACTCTAAAGGTCATACACTAGATTTGGTTTTATTCTGTGGTCTCAGCCAAAATCATTTTAAATGTATGGATATCTGTGTGTCGGATCACAAAGCGATTTCATTCAACATGGTTTTATCTGTTTTAAATGCAGATTTGTCTGCTTTTAAGTTTTCAGATCTTTTTAACTCTGCTTCTTTTACTGCTTTTAACCAACATTTTAACAGAGAGGAGCTGGTCTGCAATTTCAACCAAACTTGTCAATCTGTCCTTGACAACTGGATACATACCAATAAGATACACCAAATCAAGGTAATGGAATTCACAATTCACCATGACAATTCCTGACAGCAAACCTGTTTCTCTAAAGGCCAGGACACACCAGCCCGAAAATCGCCGTCGTAGAGTCGATAGGGGGTCGGGAGACGAATCTGTTTGGTGTGTGCCGTAACGTCGGCCGACGTAGAGGTCGTCGGGCTTGTTTTGAGCCTGTCGCCGCCGATTGGACAGGCTGGCCGACCGTCTTTCATTTGGAGCAATTTGATTGGTGGAGGGCTAGCGAATCAGTGAAGCCCGGAAGTGAGGCGGGTAGCACAAACAGCTAACAACAGCTAGCCATCGTTTTAATGTGTTTGTTCGTTTCGTTTTGAGAGTACTCACATGCATCAACCCTTGTTGACTGCTCGACACCATGCTCGACACTCTCTGCTAAAAATTGTGCTCTTATGGTCCATAAATATAAATACGTATTTCTATCTATGTTTATGCTCTAGAGAGTTGTCCCATCATTTCCGGCTTTCGTATTTTTTCGGGCCACAATACAGATTAGCGCCGCCTGCTGTTATGGAGACATTACGTCCCGCGCAAGCAACAGAGCGTACGGAAAGTCAGCAGTCAGTTTGGTGTGTTCTCTGTCCGCGACGGGAAGCCTGGAGCTTCCTGAAACGGCCGACCCCATTTTTTGCGTAGTCGGAACAAGTAGAAACAAGTCGGACTGGTGTGTCCTGGCCTTAACAGAACTAGAAACCTTTGCATATACAGAGCATAACACACAAGACATAGAAAATGACGTTGATCCGGAAAACAACTTACTTAACAACTTCAAAAACAGCTGCAGTTATTACACAGATGAGCAATGTAATATACATTTCCAATCAGTAAACAACATGTCAATTATCCACCTTAATAGCAGAAGTCTATATGCCAACTTCCACAGCATAAAAGAATATAGAAAACAATTCAAGATTCCATTTAACATTATTGCAATATCAGAGACTTGGATCAGCACTGAGAAAGGTGTGGACTTTGGGATTGATGGCTATGAACTGAATTATACTAACGAAGGCAAAAAAAAGTGGAGGAGGTGTGGCTATCTATAGCCCCTTTTACACAGCCAGTGAAAGCCGGGAATATGCTGGCCTTTCGGCCCTCCGCCCTGCTGTTTAAATGTGACGGTTGCGGAACGAGGGAAGAAAGGTGCGAGAGATTGTTCCGGGAATTTTACTACCTCAGGGGGTAGTAAGATTCCCGACACAATCAGTTCCGCCTCTCTGTTTAAATGCTCCAGCTTGTTGTTGCGGAACAGGGGGGCGTTTGACGTTCCATAGCCTACGTTCTAAACATGCGACCATGTTAGCAGTTTAAGGACGTGTGTTTAACATTAATCACGGTGGCCTGATGTCCAGTAAAAATCACCAAATAAAAGGAACGGCGTATAATCTATCTGATCATGAGGTACGTTGCTCAATCCAAACCACCGCGCTTCATTTTGCAGAGTGTATGAGTCTATTTCTGCCCAGGAGAAGTTGTACAATGGGAAAGCTAGGCTAGGCTAAGTAAGGGATAAAGTATAGCGAACGGGCCAAAAACAGTCCGCTACACGGTCGGAACTCACTCAGTAGCAACGGTTACTATGTCAAGCTGCGGCCAGTAGTACGCCAGTAAATAGGAACGACCAAGGATACGACCTAGTAACGGGGGTCTGCTCGCCCCGCTAGACTGTCTGCTTCAGCTGACTGAAGGCTCCGGCTCAGCTGTTAGCCACAGAGCTACTGTTTTGCTAACACAACTCAAGACGTGAAGAGGTGAAGCGGATTGATTTTGCCAGTTTGGTTAACAGTCCCAGTGATGTTGGACTCAGCGCGTAGCGAGATCAACTGGCACATCGTGGGGACAGTAAAATACGGCCTTCTTACTGCAAGCTCCAGCACTTCTGCTCTCAATTCACCTGCCAGTGTTGTTGTAAAAGCAGCTGACCGGCGCTGCGCTAAATGTTTACGTCACACCTGACGCTGTTTACAAGCACCTCTTTCATTCCGGACGCTGTGTAAAAGGAGCTACTGATGCGCCAGCAGGCCGGCGTTGCTTGGTTCTGTGTAAATAACACAGAAGCAAGCAAAGCCGGCATTTTGGAGTGATGTTGTTCCGTCAATACCCCGCAATCTCTGTGTAAAAGGGGCTTATGTGGACAAAAGACTGAAATACAAGGTGGTGGAAAACATGACAGCGGTTGATGATTTATTGGAATGTGTTACAGTAGAAATATGTATGGAAAAGACCAAGAATGTTATTGTCAGTTGTATATACAGAGCTCCCGGATCGAACATTGAAATATTTAAAGATGGGATGGAAAACATGTTCACAATATCATTGCAAAAGAATATGTTCATATGTGGGGATTATAATATTGACCTTTTGAATCCAAAAAAACATAAAATGACAGAGGAATTTATCAATACTATGTACAGTATGGGTCTATATCCTACAATAACAAGACATAGTAGAATTACTTCTCATTTGGCAACATTAATAGACAATATATTCACAAATATTATGGATAACAATACAGTAAGCGGACTGCTATACAGTGACATCAGTGACCATTTGCCTGTTTTTGTTGTTTATCACTGTAATTATACGAAACCAAAGAACACCAGTCATTTTAAATACAAAAGATTGAGAACCGAAGAAAACATAAATGCATTAAGGAATGACTTACTGAAACAGAATTGGAGGGTAATATATGAGGTAGAAGATACTGACAAAGCATATAATGGATTTCTTTGTGGAAAGTATTGCACACCTAACACAGATGTACACAACTGCATATTCTCATTGATGTAGTGACAGGTCAGAGCCAAGTAAGCCTCCATGTTCACAGATGTACACATGTCAGCTGTTATACTTACTGCCACAGCTTGCTGTACTTCCATTTTCACTCGGGCTCGTTCCTCCACATATTTCTTTGCCACCATTTCTTTCACAGTCTGAAAATGAAACCAAGTTAAACCAAAAGTTAATCAATATTCAAATTAAATATTAAATTAATTGGATATGTCAACTACTTATCTAGACATTCTCTGTACAAACCTTTCTGGTTGGCAAAACATATGATGGCTCAAGGACCTGAAGCAGTTCCCTGAACCCCTCGTTTTCCACAACACTGAGAGGTTGGCAGTCCTTTAGAATAAAATGCAGGATAGCCTGGTCCACCACCTGCTTCCTGGAAGCTTGATGGTCAAAAATGTAGTAACAACAAAATAATATGATTTAATTATCAATAAAGCGACCATGAGGACGTTTCAAAATATCTCTATAGGCCTACCTGTGTCGGTTGGTGTAGTCCTTTGGCTATTTGTGGCCTCATTCTCATGCTTAGCTCTATAATGCCTTAGCATTGATGATGTACTCTTTATGTACGACAGTTCAGTCATACAAATGCGACATTTCACCTGCAGAAAGTAAAATTATTTAAACTGAGTCACTTTGAAATGGATTTGAGTTCTGATAGATCAAGTGGGAACTGGGAAGAACCATATGAAATTACAAAGAAATAAAAACAAATACCATATTTGCAGATATATGAGACCCATCCCGTTGACAGATGTGCTTCCTTTAAAACACAGTTTGGCGCGCCCGGCGAGCCGCATGACAGGCGATACTGCAACTGTATTGGTGACTTTCTTAAAGCGATACGCGCACCGACACGGGGCTTCGCTCTATGAGCTCGACACATGCGCCAACGCATCGGTGTTGCCCGACCCATCACTACATGACACAAAGACCGGCCTTCAAGTATTTTATAACATGGAAAGACTCAATGAAAACAATTTCAATCAGCAGTAAAAGAAGCAAAAAATTCCTACTTTTCTAACCTGATCTTAAAAAAACATTCAAACCCTAGAGTTTTATTTAAGGTTTTAGATTCAGTCACCTCCACTTCTCCCTCTTATTTTAATGATGCTACACAAGAGACCTGTGAGGAGTTTTTACAGGCATCAAGTCGATTTTTATAGGCATCAGATCACCCCTCCAGACAGCATTTTATCCACCTGTAGCGTCATTTGTATATATTTTACCCATGTTCAACCTGTCTCGCTGTCGTTTTATCCACAACAATCCGAACATTCTCCGATTCTGTTGTTTGACAAAAGTGAAAGTTGTCGTGGCACAGCAGAGACGGGCTAGCTCAGATTGCTCCGGCTGAAAGACTGGCCGATTGAACTTGTTGAATCAGCTGAAAAAAAGCCCGACGACTTCTACGACGGCTGAACACACCCAAGAGATTTGTGTCCCCGCCCCGTCCGACGCACGATTATCAGGCCGCTGTGTCCAGGGGCCTCATTTATAAAGCTTTGCGTGGGATTCACGTGGAAGCTGGCGTACGGAAGAAATGTAGGATGTACGTGCGAAAACAAAAATATTCGGATTTATAAAACAGTGCGCACTCACGTCCTACGCCTGTTTCCCTTTATAAATCACAATCCACTCTAAATGTGGCGCAGCCTTTGCGGGCTTCACGTAACGCCCATATTTACCCATACATAGTCATTGACACGCCCAAATTAATATCATTTACTGAGTGCATGAAGGCGGTAGTGGCAATCGCCGAATGAAAGGGAAATGGAAAAATAGACTCCACACGGTGTGGATCACTGCGGTCACGCCGAAGTACCCGTTGGAGAAGTGGCGACCAGGGAAAATTTAGTTTGGTGGCACAGTGTGAGGTTAAGGCGTCAGAGTGCAGCCTGTGGCGATCTCTGTGAACGCTGTGGTCGAAATAAAAAGAAGCGATCCGACATAAAAGTGGACGCAAAAAAGTGCATATCCTCACACAGCAGTGTTTGTGCCACGAGCGGGGGACACTGAGACCCCCCATGAGATACAGATTCGGAGAATTCATCCCGGGGCAGTGACGGGCGGCGGAGGGTTAATAATAAACTTCACAGTCCCTTTCAAAACACAGTTACGACGTGCTTAAACACAAAGAAAAACACATAGATAAAACGGACTAAAAGCCGCGAAAAATTAGCACAGTAGGCTATGTAATGTACAGTAGGCTTATGATTAGTGTGTGGAACTGTGTACTCCTGTCTGCCTGACTGAGGCATCGAGAACAGCGTCAGTGTAAAAGTAGGCTAATAGGCTGTATTCCACCTCAATATTATCAGAATGAATCCAATAACATGCAGATAGGTTATTCTTTAATAGCCATAACTGCAGAGCTTATTCAAACGTTTTTTTTTGCACTCATATATCTCCGTTTGTAGGCTATTTAAGATCCTAATTCGTTTAGTTTTTGTTGGTATCACTCCATGGAAAAATCCGTGGAGGAATTGTTTTTATTAGTTGTAAGAATGGCTTCATCCGTTTTGCAAAGGAACTCCCTATATGATAGACCTACATGGCTTATAATAATAGGCCTATATCTGGATTCATTTTACACAAACACATTCGTTCTCGCACTTCATACATGTGCCGACGGAGTCGCCGTTTCTCTTTTCTCCACTTTCTGTGCGTACGCATGGGTCAGAGTTTGCGTGGAGGACCGCACTCTTCCCGTCAAGTTTGTTTTTTATAAATCCCAATATTTGCTTAGAAATTGGCGTGCGCCCTCTTCTGGGCGTACGCAAGCTTTATAAATGAGGCCCCTGGCCTTTAGAGGGGGGATCCTGTGAGGACACGGAATATTTCGGCTCAGTGAGAATGGGGACTGATTCACTTACTACCATCAGGTGTGTGTGGCACTGATTGGCTAATTGAGCCCAGGTGTGAAGAGGTTATATATGCCCTGAGACCCCTGTGCTCTGTGCTGCTCATTATCTCACCTTCAGAGCTAGTGAGAGGTTCTTTCTGAGTTTCTCTAGTGCCAGTGTATCTTCAAACACCTATTAGTAGTGATGGGTAGATGAGGCCTTGTGAAGCGTTGCGACACATTACCAAACTGTATTGATACTGTGTCGGTACTGTGTCACTGTGCTGCTCAATACTGACACCTGCTGGATCTTTAAAATTATTACCGGCAACCCATTGTCAGACTCAACTGATATAATGACCTAGTATAGGCTATACAATAATATAATTTAACTTATTGGATTTTATATTGTAATATTTCATGTCTTTAATTAATTAAAGGTTGAATATATTTGATATTGTAGTGAAAGTTGGGGTGTAATCAGAGTGAAGGTTTATTACAATATTTTAAAAGGTCATATGTGAAAATCAAAATGAAAGTGTTGTGAATGTGAGGACGCTTATGTACTTGTCCTTGAGGCAGGGAGGGGATTTGTTTTTTTATAGATTTTTATTGAGGAAAATAAGTTGTTCCAAAGTTTTGGGCTTTAGGCGGTTTCTTTTTTTTGATGCTAGTTCTCCGGCTTTGGAGAACACACGCTCACATGGCACGGATGAGGCTGGTGTACATAAAAACATGCGGGACAGGTGGAAGAGGTTAGGATATGTTTGCCTTTGGTTCTCCCAATATTTCAACGGATCCTGTGTTCTTGGAATGTTGCCCTCAGCCAGGTACCGCTGCACCTCGATTATTGCATCTGCTGTTAGGTTGCTTGTCTGCAAGCCAACCTCGTTGTCCAGATGCTGCCACAACAAGTTCTCTAAAAAAAATTGGCATTTTAGTATAAACAAATAATTGCACAAATAATCAGATAAAGCTGAATAAGATGCCTGAAGTTGTTGCAGGCTGCTGTTGTGAAGAAGGTCCAGGCTCATTTTCTGTGCGCCCAATGGCAGCTGCACACTCAGCTTTGAGTCTACTGACTGCTTCGCTGCATCTAGTGGGGCTACGGAACCCGAGTGATTTGAATCTGGGGTCTAGGAGTGTAGATAGGGTCAAGACACTCAATGACTCCAGATTGGAAGCAGTGTCTGTGACTCGACGCCTAAGGTGTTCGTGTAGGTGTGTTGCTGCCTGTGTGTGGAGGTGTGAAGCGTTACGCTCAAGTGCATGATACAGCATTTTCATCATCGGGATGACCTTTGACCCTGAAACTCTCTTCTCATCAGACAGCTCCACTGTAGCCTGGTGAAATGGAGCAAGCAGTTTGGGGTGCGGGACAGTGGCGCAGGCCCATCGCCCAACTGTCCCACATTTCTGTCTTACCAGTGCTCTAAAACAGTAGAGATTGAAAATATGAGTTAACACTGTCCCATGTTAGAGCTTCAATCAAGAAAAGTAATGTTCAATTAATACCAAATGTCAGCCAAATGAATAGTTAAGAAAATGTTATTCATTAAATGGTGTCCAAAATAAAGAAGTGTGCAACACAAATTGAATATGATTTTTCACTCACCTTGTGATGTCTTTGCATTGCTCCAGTTGGGCCTCATTAGCCCCAAACGGGTCCAAGTATAAAGCCCTGTTCTCTTTAAGATATATGATCTATGGAAATGAAATTCAAGCAATATAACCTCTGTACAGTGCATTGTAACATCCATATTAAACATTTAGCATTACTTACGATCAAAGTCCAGTGCCCATTGTGGCATACTGCCCCAGCAGCCCCGTCATGGTCCGACAGGTTGATCTAAAAACAAAATTAAGATTGACCCCACACAGATAGAACGAAAAAAAAAAATCGTTTAGAAAGCCACTTACTCTTCTTGAGCGGTTTTTCTTCCCCTGCCAGAGACAGGTCATGGCGTAGGAGTCTATTATGTATGTTGAGGTTTCCCTTCCAACACTCGTAAGGTATGCAGTCACCACCTATAACGTAAAGAGTAACTTGTGATCCACCATTTCTCAGACAATGTAAAGGCAACAAAAATATTGGAACATTAAATATACATGAAATAATTGATGTAAAGTACTTCGCTCTCCAAAAGTTGTCCTGGGGCAAAGTCGTTCAAATTCTCCGCATAAACCTTATAGGGCCCAAATTTGGCCCACAGTCGCGCTTTACCCCTCCTAGCCAATATGCTTCGTATTACTGTAATGGAAACAATGATAGTTTTCATAATGCATAATTTAGGGTGTACTACTGTTAAATAACTTACAGGTTTCTTCTTTGGACAGTGGCTCAGCCAGAGGAGAAGGATTCTGCATTTTTTAAAGTTTTGCAGGAATCCTCTCCTCTGGCTGGAAATAGCGGGTCAGGTGGTCGATGTTTACTTTCAGCTTTTTCTCCCCCTTCTCGGACACAAGGTCGGCACTTTTCCCCTCTGGTGGGAAATGATATAGGGCCCCAGCATGTCCGCCTCCATTTCCCCCCTTTCCTCGCCTCCTGCCGCTTGTTTTGGCGCAGCACCATGTCGCCAACAATGAAGTTGTCTTCCTGGCCCCTCTCTCCCTTTTGGCCACATTGGCCTTCACGTCATCGTACGTTCTCTGCTGCCGTTTAAACAGTCAGGAACGTCATCGTTGATGACAAGGTTGGCGACCTTGGATTCGCTGACCTGTCATAAATGACATTAAGATCGAACATAGAATTGGTACCATATGAGCCAAATTAAAACGTTTAAGAATAAAATGTATGAGAACATTAGATAATGCTACCTCGTACTCCAGTGGCACCTCTGAGGGATACCTCGCCTCCCTCCCGAACATCAAAAAGTATGGACTGTACTTTGTAGTCAGTTGTTTTTTAGTCCGCAGGCCGAACATGGTGGCCTGGAGGAATTTGTCCCATGTTTTGGGCTCCTTGGCCACCAGTTTGTTGAGGGATCTGCAAAATGCAGAGTTATAGAATATAAATGAGAATGCAGGAGAGCACGTTATTTGTCCGATACCATAATAACATACTTCTGAATTTCTTGTTTAGATTGTACGTGGAAATATTCACCTCTGTTTTAGCACCAAAGTGTTGGCATGCATTTAAAAATGAGTATAGTCATTGAGTTTTTTCAACAAGGCCATTGGTCTGGGGGTGGTAGGGCGAGCACAGGCTCCTTTTAATGCCCAGCCTCTCACACAATCCATAGTTGACCTTGAAATTAGAACAAAGTGTCAGCACAGTAGTAGTTGTATATTAGGATTCATAATGCAGCATTACTTTACCTTGTTCCGAAACTCGGAACCTTGGTCTGTTAGCAGTCTTTTGGGTGCACCAAATTTGTAAAAGAAATCAAGAATACAATTGGTGACCTCATCTGCTGTTTTGCTCTTTAGTGGGTAAGCCTCTGCCCATTTGGTGAAATAATCAACCATTACACAAATGAATTGGTTACCACCGTCAGTTTGAGTGAGTTTACCCACTAGGTCCATCCCAGCCAGTTCGAGCGGCTCTGTGACCTGTGGGAAGATAAAACATTAGCATTAGATAAATATAATTGATGATGTGTTGAAAGCTGACAGTGTGTGCCATGTTTCCTTTACTTCAATTGGCTGATACTCCTTTTTTTCTTTTATGGTGGCCCTCTTGGCCTGGCACTGTGGACACTGCAAAATCTAAACAGAAAGATAATGTTGAAAACTAAGTCTTTTGGGTAACACTTTACAATAAGGTACACAAAAAAAGAGTAGTTACCCTTTTGAAAAGGTTAGTTACCCTTTTCAAAAGGGTAACTACTCTTTTTTGTGTACCTTATTGTAAAGTGTTACCGTCTTAAGTTATCCACATAATTGCATAAGTTAGTAGGCCTAGTTGTATTTACAGACAAGAGTTCTACATTTTAAGTAATATATTTACATCAAACCTTTGTACTCTACAGCCATTGTAAAAACATCCAACTCACCCACTTCCTTATGTCATGCTCCATGCCAGGCCAGTAAAAGCGGCTGATAATGGCACTGTGGGTTTTCTCTCTCCCACAGTGCCCACCAATAGCGCTGCAGTGGAACTCCACAAACAGTGCATTCGCCTCCGCTGCAGACGAAACCACCTTAGCCAGGTGCTCCGGTTGGTTTTGTTTAAGCCTGCATACATAGTGCAACTCTCCATCTAGAATTGTAATGTTATATTATTACAATTAATCGTATTTTATCATATCTCCTTTTCCTAAGGCCAAATGACATGCACCCTTACCCTTTATCCTGAAAGAGTCCGCTCTCCTCTTTATGACAAAATGTCAAGTCATTAGGATAAGTGCCATGGAGTAGCACAGCCACGAGCTCACGCACCCGGTTGGGATCCATCCTCGCTTTCCCTTTTTTAACCTTACTACACTTACTATACACCTTACACACACCTGTGACTATACCCTCACTACCTTTCTCCCCTATTGTAAACACACACCTGTGAATATACCGTAATACCCTCACCCTTTAACACACACACAAACAAACAAATTTTCATCACTCTTGAGGGCACTTTAGTGCGCTTTTTCAACCATTGAGCCACGAGGGGGGCAGTCGCCGCCACTGGTCCTGGCCTTTAGAGGGGGGATTCTGTGAGGACACGGAATATTTCAGCCCGGTGAAGGCACGGAATATTTTGGCTCAGTGAGAATGGGGACTGATTCACTCACTACCATCAGGTGTGTGTGGCACTGATTGGCTAATTGAGCCCAGGTGTGAAGAGGTTATATATGCCCTGAGACCCCAGTGCTCTGTGCTGCTCATTATCTCACCTTCAGAGCTAGTGAGAGGTTCTTTCTGAGTTTCTCTAGTGCCAGTGTATCTTCAAACACCTATTAGTAATTTGTGTGTATTTCAGCTGCTTGGCAGCAGTGGTTAATTGTGTCCTTTTAGTACTTTGTTATAGGTAGTCTGTGTGGCCCTTACAGTTCAGTGTTTTTGTTTTCTCCCCTTCCCGATATTCGCATTAGCGATTTAGTAGTCATCCCTCCGGGGATAACTTCAGACACCCCTGGGTCCGCACCTGTGTCCCAACCCCCCCCCCCCCCCCCAGTCATTGCATTACTATTTATAAAGCATTTGTTCAAAATATAAATGTTCTAAACTGCATAAAATGTTATATGGTGTGACACTTTGATTAATTCATCACTGAAATGATGGATATCAAGTTTGTAAATACCCGGTTCTTCTGTACACAACACATAAGGTAAACTGTATCAGAACTGCCTGGGAATTGGCACACAATATCCACAGCTAAACCTGATATCTAAGTAGCGATAATATCACAGAAAATGTGAATGTGAAACAAAATTATTCTAATTCAATTGTAATGTCTCCTTTTTGCTGCTCTGTACTAGTACTTTACTAGACCAACAAGTGTATGATTTAAGAGCAATAACCTATTTGTAGATGCTGAATACTCAGCAACACTCATACTTATTTTTTAATTTTTCTGTACAGTGACTTCAATAGCGTTATTATAGGCCAAGCCTATTTATCGCCTACACTGTTTTTCATTCATACGAATCAATTTTATTTTCTGTAGTTTCTTACAGGATGTTATTGTAAATGCGTTTGTGAGTGCGCTAGTCTTATAAAATCATTGTTAGATATCTAACAGAACAGTGAATCCTATGAAACCACAAATCTCAGCAAGATAGCCTTCCTAACTGCTGCCTTCTGGCGTTCTGTGATGCTGCTTTTAATGCTCCGAAATGAAACTTTAATAATACTTTTTCTACTTTCGCTGTCAATTTCTACTTCAGAGAGGTTCCTCTTCTTTGCTGTAATGTGCATATCCATGTCGTAAAATCTATAGACTTGGCCTCTAAACTGAGAAAATATAGGGACGTGATTTAAATTACGATTGTTTTCAGCTGCCGTATTTATCAATAATGGTGTGGCGTACGCTGAGGTTGGCGAGATACCTGGCGTAGGGCTATATTTGCACCAGGATCTGCACCAGTTTTCCACGCAAGTTTGATAAATGAGGCCTATTGAACTGGCACAAGAAATGTCACCACTTAAATGCTGATTTCAGTACATCAGCTAACTTTTCACATTCAATTATTACCAGAAATTATGCGGCATGTTTCCAACATCTATGACGGTAAAGTGGTGACTTTGCAGTGATTTTAATGTCCCTAACCGCACCTATCACACAATGGTCACTCAGATCATTGGCAAAAACTGCTGTAGCAGAATATTTATGTGGCATGTTGGTAATTAAAAGATCAATAAGAGAAGATTTGGTTGGGCATTTGGGGTTAAGACGTGTGGGCTTTTAATGATTTGAGTAAGGTTAAAAGCTAAACACTGGGCCTTAAAAGGATCAGACACTGGTGAAGACCAGTCCCAATTAAAATCACCTACCAGAACAATGTCTTTGAATTTCAGTTCAGATAACAGCTGCATTAAAGAGGATAATGTCTCTGCAGTCGCAGAGGGGGGCCTGTAGCAACCAACAATAGTTAGGTGTTGACCACCAGACAAAGCAATACTTAAGGCTAAGATTTCAAACTGTTTCCGAATAGATTTGGCAAGCAAAATTTGAGCAGCAAGACTGGATCTGACATATATTGCCACTCCACCGGCCTTATTAGGACGATCAGAACGAAAATATTAAAACCCTGAATTGCTACATCCTTGTCCAAAACAGATTTAGAGAGCCAGGTCTCTGAAATAACAATTACATCTGCACCAGTCGACTCAACCCAAATTTTCAGCAAATCCATTTTCAGGTTGGAACGCAGACTGCGAGCATTTACATGTATGATATGCAGACCAGACACATTCTTAAAGAGGACCTATGATACTTTTCGACTTTTATGACCTATAAACGTTGTTATAATGATGTATAGTCATGTTTAACCATACTAAAGTATCAAGTAATTACGTACATGCATTTCGACGTATTCCCTGCTGACCGCCTGGGGTGGCTGTGCAGAGCACTAAAAACTATTGCAGCCAGTCGAGCCAATCTTGTTCAAATTTCCGGTAAAAGTGTGTCACCCGAACTTTTTGCCATATATGGTCAGGCAAGCTCACAGGTTGCTATATACAGCAGGGGGTGACAACATTACACCAGTGCTCGGTTACTCTGCTGATTGAGATTACGTTTACGAAGCAATAGACCCGAATTCGGTCCCGCCCAGGCTGACTCTTTGCAGACATTTAGAATCACGACTTCCCTTCGCAAGGTAACCAATCACAATGGAGTTGGGTTTGCAGGAAGGGGGGGAGGGGGCGGAGATGGCAGAAGCAAAGTGTTTACAGGGCCTGCTGGATCGCCAAAATAAGAGAAAGAGCTTCCCGAAAATCTACATAGTTTTTTGTGATGTGATTCGTGTCAGGTTGCTCTATAGCAGTTTTAACAAGAAATTAAGACCAGAAAAGTTATAATAGGTCCTCTTTAAGATCTGATTGCATGCTACATGTAACTGGGGGACCAGGATTTGGATGAATTCCAGATAGCAGAAGAAGCATAAAAACTAAAGATTTCCGCTTAATGCTCAGACCAATTGGGCCATTACAGGAATTAGTAGTATAGGCCCTACTGTATGGCACCTGTGTGGTTCCATAAGGTGAACGCATTGGGGAAACGACAAATATCCAAACCCCCCAAGCAAGCACAATAATCGGATTGAGCTATATTTAACTGCAATAGCCAATCAGCTGGCTCGGGTCCAAGTGAGGAAGTTGCACCACTTATGCTGGACAGCTGTGGGCAAAAAGAGTCTGGAATCCCCCCCGCAGGACCGCCAAGATGCCAGGCCATAGCGAGGCAAAGAACAAAGGGCAAAATCACCATGACAGCAGTTAAATGGCAGGTCAGATGACGAAAAGTGCGGAGCGGTAATTGCTCCCAACGTTAGCTCAGCCGATGTGTTGGCGGCGGCGGCTCACGATGTTCGGCTTCTCGGGGGCGGCGGCTCACGGCGTTCGCGTGTCGGCGGTGGGGGCTCACGGCGTACGGCCCCTCAGGTCCCGGTGTCAGCGGCGGCGGCTGCTCACAGTGTTCGGCCCCTCAGCAGAGAACGGCAAACCAGGAACCAGGTTAAGGCTAAGAGCAGGCAGGTGGTTCACCTCAAACTGTTTCAAAACCGTCTCCTACATCTCCCGAGATGCACCGCGCTGGGACATGACGTCGCGGTCCCACAATGAACTGTATGATCTTTATCCGTTGCAAAGTAACTCCGACGAGTGTTTCTCATTCACTTCGTGGCTGCTTAACATTGTGGAAGGAAAACAAAACGGCAACAGTTGATAATATCGACCGGGTTGCGTGCCTGGCCTGGACTCCCCTCCTATTCGCTTGAGCATCAAACATCAAGCCAGACCAGACACAACAGTCTGCTCTACAGTAGGCTAGGACTTTCAAAAAGTTAGAGAGATGACTAGAGATGCGCTGCTCTACAGCGTGGCTGCGGTTGGCATATGGCATCATGTAGTCTGTCAATAGGAACGCCTCATCAGCCACAACACAATATGGCGACAGCTGGTCAGAACCGGGAAGTGGTGCCGGGGCTGGGATGTTTGTAGTCTTGTTTACCAGGGCATCTGCTAACGTGCATCCACGAAAAACTCCACCATCGGAAATTCTTCCATTGCAGCCAACATTCACATAGAGAAACCTGTAATTGCTGTCGACGAGTGCCATCAGGACAATGGAGAAGTTGTGCTTGTAGTTGTAGTAAGTGGAACCGGTCCCTGGTGGGGGGGCGAATGATGACATGTTTCCCATTCAGAGCACCCAGGCAATTTGGGAAGTTCCACTGAGACATGAATCCACGGACCACCTGCTGCCACTCTTGAACTGTGTCATGGGCACTGAAAACAAGAAAAATAACAGTGACTACCAAAGGCTGACATAATGTAATCTCAAATTTGAGTCCAATGTGAGCGGGGTTGGTTGGCAAACAACCACAGTAAAATATATATGGTTTTATATACACAGTGTTTCCTGTGGATGAAAGATAATTTTAATATTAAATGCACCATTCTGGTGCATTTTAAAAGCAAATTATGAGATTGTATTCATGAGACACTGTGTACACCGTTTCTATTTTCTTAGAAAAAGAAACATTAGAAAATATACAGATTCATTTTCACAAAAAGAGTGGATAATTAATAATTAACGAGCTCAAATGATTTTTCAACTATTGAGATATCACTTTAAAGAAATGGGCATATGTTTCAACTTTAAAATTGAGGAGAATACATTAATAAGCACTGTCCTCTCACATAATTTGTTTTAGCATCAAGCACTCAATTCCCTGCTCTCTGGTGTATTTTAATGCACAAATGTTTGCCTTTTTTTTTTACATACATTCAACCAACCAACCCGGTCTGACCTACAGCTTATTGATGAATGATTCCGAAGCAATATATAAATCACACATACCTTCATGTATTTCTCTCTTAAGACCTGGTAGATGGCGTCACAGGGTTCAGGGACGATTTGCCGGATTGTAGAGATACCCATTCGGAACTGATATGAAAAATGAACGTATGAATTGGTTAATTATATGGAAGAGCCCCTAGTCGGGTTCCGAGAAACGAACCGAACCACTAAATAAAAATACAAACAAACAGCTTACCTGTTGCGAGGAAACGCAGTGTGACCATCGGACGTTCACCGACAGATATACAATCCCGGTAATTGGTGTTGCATCGCTGGATTTTTGGTTTGACTAGTTCTTCCAACATGTAGAACTGAGCAGGGAAGAGCCGAGCAAAGTTTTTAAAATCCCCTGGCTCGTCTACCTCCAGTTCCAGACACAAATTCGGGAAAGCTCCTCGAGTCTGTCGCTTTCGTAACCATGACTTCACCCACTTTGTGCGATTTCTCCTTATTCTCCGCCTGCAGGATCTGTCTTCCTACACAAGAAGAAGCCCGACAGCTGACAACAGCATTGCATCGCTTGCCATTGTTTTAATTTGTTTGTTTGTTTCGTTCAGCGAGTACTCGCATGCATCAACCCTTCTTGACTGCTCGACACTCTCTGCTAAAAATGGTGCTCTTTATGGTCTAGAGAGCTGTCCCATCATTTCCAGCTTCTGTATTTTTTTTGGGCCACAATACAGATTAGTGCCGCCTGCTGTTATGGAGACATTACGTCCCGCGCAAGCGCAGAGCGTACGGAAAGTCAGAAGTCGGCTTGGTTTGTTCTTGGATGCCTGAATCAGCAGACTCCATTTTCGGGCGACGGTCGGTAGTCGGACCGGTGTGTCCTGGCCTTTACACTTTCTGAAAATAAAACAAACATTTTGTATTTTTGTAATCTTAAAGGATTATATACATGACATCAAATATAATGATGTAAAGAGTGTTATTATGATCTCCAGAACAAATGAGGATAAACATATGGTTTTCCCTGACTTTAAGCTGTCGGGTCATGTTTTAAAAACCTGCAGTCAGGTGAAATATCTTGGTCATGTGATCACTGACACACTGAGTGACGATGAGGACATTCTGCGTCAGTCTCGCATGTTATATGTGCAAGCAAATGTACTGATACGGAAGTTTGGCTGCTGCTCTGATGATGTGAAGCTGACTCTATTTAAAGCTTATTGCACACCGTTATACACTGCACATCTGTGGTCAAATTATAAAAAAGCGAGCTTTCGGAGGTTGCAAGTGGCATACAATGACTCTCTGAGAATTTTGTTAAAACGGCCCAGATGGACCAGCGCCACCGAAATGTTTGTGACTGCTCGAGTTAACACTCTTCAATCTGTTTTAAGAAAAATCATGTTTAAGTTCATCTGCCGTTTGAATAACTCAGAAAATCTGATTGTTTTGGAACTGACGAACATTGCATTTAGTGCCACACGTTACACATCACTGCTCTGGAAACACTGGTATAAGTGTCTTTTAATAGGGGGTTGCTAGACAACCTTGCATATTGTTGTTGTTGTTGTTGTTGTTGTTGTTGTTGTCGTCGTCGCTGTTTGTATTGTTTTATGTTCTTTTGTATTATCTGGACTTAGAGTCTGTAATAAAGATTATCTATCTATCTATCTATATAGTACATATGAGTGAAACATACTTTGTTTTAAACTGTTTTCAAAAAACAACACTGAAGGTACCTTTTAATGTTCATTGATGATTTCAGTTGAATGCTGCGTTCCTTTATACTCGGAACTTGGAGATTTCCGACTTGGTAGTTCCGACCTGTCTGTGTTCCAGTGCATCTGCTCGCGAAAGTATGGACGCCGACAACCTTTCTCGTCCAAATAACTAAACGTTAGGCTCTAGCACGTTAACGTTGCCAGGTACCGGTAGATCCATAGACCACAATATGTAATGAAGTCGGAAATTTCCGAGTTCCCATTATAACTGGAACGCACTGTCAGAAGCCGGCTCCTGACATATGTCACGACCAACGTTATGCGATTGGTTGGCTGATCCAGAGTGGCACTGAGCAGATCCAATAGTTTTAAACTTCAACAGACACCCGCCTCCAAGTGAGTGAACGTTTGGCAAATAGAGCAGTTCCAGACCTTCTGTACAAATGAAATGAAGTACGATGGTCTGGTTGGACCAGGCTATCCATCTGGTCCATCAAGAGTCACTCTCATCAGTCCATAAAACCTTTGAAAAATCTGTCTTCATATATTTCTTGGCCTAGTCTTGACGTTTCAACTTGTGTGTTTTGTTCGGTGGTGGTTGGGTTTCAGCTTTCCTTACCTTGGCCATGTCTCTAAGCACTAAACACCTTGTACTTCTGAGCACTCCGGGTAGGTTGCAGTTCTGGAATATGGCAGCACTGGAGGATAATGGGTTCCTGGTAGCTTCACGTTTTATTCTTCTCAAATCTTTAGCAGTTAATTTGCGTCTTTTTTTCTTAATACGTTTCGTGCGACCCTGTTGGCTATTTGCAACAAAACGTTTGATGGTTTTGTGGTCACGCCCCAATATCTTAGCAATTTCAAGAGTGCTGCATCCCTCTGAAAGACTTTGTACAATTTTTGACTTTTCAGAGTCTGTTAAATACATTTTTTGGCCCATTTTGCTGCCTAATGAGAAGCTGCCTTATAATTATGCACACCTTGATATAGAGTGTTGATCTCCTTAGGCTCTCCCTGTCGTCTGGTTGACAGGGCTGATGGATTGGATCGTGTCTACAGCGTGTTGCTGACTTTGGTCGAGCTACTGTGGTCTGTTTTGGGAGGCTGGCATAAAATACAATAAAAAATAAAACGGCAACGTGTTGATCCATCTTCTTAACTTTTATCTTCCTTTCTTTTTTTCTTGTACTTTTTTTTCTTTTAGTCTGGTAGGCAACTCCTTTTTCTGTTTTCCTCAGTTGACAAGGCTGTTTCTGTTGGCAGCAATCAGGGTTGCTAGGCAGCACAGGAGCGGCGAGTCGTCACGCAAGGTGATACGGCTTGTAAAGCTGGGAACACACCGCACTGGCCCCCTGCGGCGGTTGGCCGCGTGAACGCAGGAGGCTCGCCGCTTGGTCATATTGGGCCAAGCAACATGACTATGCTTTGATCTAACCATACCATTGTAGATCTGGTTGTATGTTTAGGGTAGTTGTCTTTCTGGAAGGTGAACCTCCACCTAGTCTCAAGTCTTTTGCAGACTCTAACAGGTTTTTCTGCCTTGTATTTGGCTCCATCCATCTTCCCATCCACTCTAACCAGCTTCCCTGTACCTGCTGAAGGAAAGCATCCCCATAGCATGATGCTGCTACCACCATGTTTCACGGTGGGGATGGTGTGTCTGCATTCTGGGAGACAGTGGGTACCCCTGCCTAACTGGCCTCATGACACCATATCGGGCCCGTGCTCTGAATCCGGTGCAAGCCCTATTCAATGTGAAGCTGTCCAGAGCCAGGTCCATTATTGAGCGTTCCTTCGGAATGGTGAAGACCCGTTGGCGCTCTATCTTTTTGCGATCGCTGGAGGTGAGCCACACCTTTGCTCCTGTTGTGGTCACCTGCTGCACCATCCTCCACAACCTCTGCCTGAAACATGGGGACATCCTGGAGCCTGAAGAGGTCAATGTGGGGGCAGTTGGCCACAATTGTCCAGAACCTGGTCACAGGGAAGCAGAAACAGGGGAAGGTGTGAGGGATCTCCTGGCAGCAGCAGTATCTGCCCCCATTGATTTAGTGCCGGCCCTTCAAGACCACAATTATTTTAATTAGGATAGGATAGGCTTTACATTAACCCAGTGCTCTGTTTTTTCTTATTATTTAAAAAAAAAAGCAATTCTAATTTATTTATTAGTTGGTTGGATAGTGATTTATGTTGTGTTTATTCCAAGCTATACCAACTCATTAGAATTAACCTGGGTTATTAACCCTCATGCACACCTCGCACCATTTTCTGCCATTTGGCCTTTTTTTTTGTTTTGTTTTTTGAATAACTTTGGCTGTGCTTATGTTAGCCTAATACATTTTGGCCAGGGTTAATTTTTATGCAGATCATTTCTGAATTTCTACTCAGCAACTTCATAGCACCTATAATAAAGGCAGGACATTTTTTTGTTACACTTGACACCCTCAGACCATTTTCTGCCGTCATTCACTTCATTCATTCAAAACGGCCGTTTTTTCAAAATTTGATCCTGCTGACAAACCAGCATAAAATATATTTTTCTATTATTTTGTGCTTTCATCCTTGACAAAAGGCATCAAAATTTGTGATTTTCACCCCAACTACTAGTTGGTGCCCTTTAGGTATATTTTACATGGGCTTGAATGACAGGCTATTTTCCTGGTTGTCAGTCCTGCAATAGTGTTGCCCCCCAAAGGTCAATGTCAAAAAATATTTCAACCTAAATGGTGTTGATGTGTTGGTAGGGATACCAGTGTGTGGTGTATATGTAGATATTGAGAAATTATGGTTTGTGTGTGTGTGTACAGACAGCCAAACTTCAAACACCCAAACTTGTATGTAAAAAATGGCTCAATTTGAAAGCATTAAAATCTGTAAAAACCTATCTTTTTCAAACCATAGCCATGTTGACATACATATGTAAATGTGATGATATTAGGCATGCATCCCAAACTTAAGACACCAAAATTACACTTTTTACCCCCACTTAGCTGAATTATTCATTTACTTCACCTTTTACTGATAAGTCAAATTGCTCCCTAAAACAAAACAAGAAAAAAACATGATTTTTTTATAATTTTTGTAATTTTTTAGAGTTGCAGACCTATACATAAAAAAATGAGCAACACATGAAAGGTTAGGGTCCATATGGATACCTAAGGGTTGTGTCTGTGTGTTTGTTGTGAAATTATTGTGTGTGCGTATGTGTGTGTCTTTGTGTGCTTCCATATATATGCAGCTAAAAGGTGCTATTTTGGGGCTTTCAAGTGGCTGCTCACCCAGCATGCACAAAAGTTCACTGAGACTCTCCCAAAACTCTGTGTGTGTGTGTGTGTGTGTGTGTGTGTGTGTGTGTGTGTGTGTGTGTGTGTGTGTGTGTGTGTGTGTGTGTGTGTGTGTGTGTGTGTGTGTGCATAATAAGGCCACATTTGTTGTGGTAAAACAAATAATTTTTAGTAGTTTATATAGATTGTATTCATGTGGATAAGAATAAAGAACAGCTCAGAGCCTCTTTGATAATGGAAAATCCTTCGTTCGTAAATACTCTTTGAAGTGATGCGCACTCCTGCATCTTGCAGCGCTACAAAGATGCCGATGAAGTGAAAACAAAAGTCTGGGAAAGTCTGGGTTTGTTTACACAGGTGCAACATTGACCAATGTTTTAAGTATGGGTGTAGGGCACACTGCTCATTTACAGCATGGCCAAGCATTACCAATGTCACAGACACAATTGCAAAAATTGCCAGCGAAGTGTGTTCTTCTTCCATTGAATGTCTTTTTCTCTCTCTCGCTCTCTCTCTCACACACAAACAAACACACACACACACTCACTCATGCTCACACACAAACGCGCACATACACCCACTCACACACACAACACACACACACACACACACACACACACACACACACACACACACACACACACACACACACACACACACACACACACACACACACACACACTTTTGGGAGTGTCAGTGAACTTTTGGGTGAGCAGCCACCTGAAAGCCCCAAAATAGTACCTTTTAGCTGCATATATATCTATTCTAGCCTGTTCTACTGTTCGATTTATGTTTTTTGTGATATAAATGTTGTTGTTTCTCAAAAACTAAAAATGCAAGAATGTCAATCTTTTTGTTAATCGTTAATAGATCCTATCTCGTAAACATCCACACAAAAAAATCCATCTTGCATCTATTGTATGGAAAGGGTTCAGCTATTATCATTTTTATATATAGAAAAAGTGTCATTTCATCACAAAAACTAGCCTGAAAAGGGTAAAAAACAATGAAAAATCAATGAATATTAAATATGTATGTAAAGAGCACAAGTGGGGTAAATGGTTTTAAAAAAAAAAGTAAAAAAAAACATTATTGTATAGTGTTTTCATGGCAGTTAATTGGGAGTGGCTTCTTGTGGCCGCGAGGGTGTCAAGTGTAACAATTTATTTGCATCTGAGCATGCGCAAAAACTAAACATGCCTCAAAAAATGTTTTTGTGTAAATCATTCATATGCCCTAGACTCTAGTTATTCAACTTAAAAAAACCAACTCTGCATCTTTTATATAGAAAAAAAATCATTTTCTTCGTTTTTAGGGGGAGAAAAATACTGACTTTGACACAAAAACAATCATTTTAAGCATTAAAAGCAAATGAAAATCAACTAATATTAAATATGTATGTACAGAGCACAAGTGGGGTAAATGGTTTATAAAAAAAAAGTAAAAAAAAACATTATTGTATAGTGTTTTCATGGCAGTTAATTGGGAGTGGCTTCTTGTGGCCGCGAGGGTGTCAAGTGTAACAATTTAATTGCATCTGAGCATGCGCAAAAACTAAACATGCCTCAAAATTTTTTTTTGTGTAAATCATTCATATGCCCTAGACTCTAGTTATTCAACTTAAAAAAATCAACTCTGCATCTTTTATATAGAAAAAAAATCATTTTCTTCGTTTTTAGGGGGAAAAAAATACTGACTTTGACACAAAAACAATCATTTTAAGCATTAAAAGCAAATGAAAATCAACTAATATTAAATATGTATGTACAGAGCACGAGTGGGGTAAATGGTTTATCAAAAAAAAAGTAAAAAAAAACATTATTGTATAAGGTTTTTATGGAAGTTAATTGGAGTGGCTTCTTGTGGCCGCGAGGGTGTCAAGTGTAACCAAAATTTAAGGGTGGCACAAGGGTTAATAAACATCTAATTAAATCAGTTTTATCTCTATAGCCCAATATAACAAATAGCCATTTTCGTCAGTGGGCTTCACATTCCGTACACAGTATGCACCCTCTGCCCTTAGACCCTAAGCTTGACTGAAGAAAATCTCACAGCAAAAAGTGGGAAGATGTGCAGACAATAAAGAGAAAATAATGAATGATCAATTATTGTCTTGTGTACTGTGTTATGAATGTGCCAAATTGTTCCAGTTTCACCTGTTACTTCAATCATCACGTTTAAGTATACAGTATTTTCACTGATTGAGATATAAAAGCCAGAACAAAAGAAAGTTTCAACATTTATTGGGGCAAAAAAATAAATATATAAATAAAATACAAAATAAAACTATACTGAAATAAACTATTTTTTAATTAGTGCCTCCATTAACGCAAGGAATCTTTCCTCTCTCCTCCTTGCCTCTTCCTCTCTCCTCTCCTCCCTTGCCCTTGCCTCTTCTTCTCTCCTCTCCTCCCTTTCCATTGCCTCCTTCAACCTTTTCTCCTCGATTCCCTGCTGCTCAGCCTCTCTTTTTTGGTCCCTACTTTCCAAGTCTTTTAGGTAGCACATTAGTGTACCCTGCCCGTCCTCCTCCTTCTCCTCTTTCTCCCCACTGGTGAAGTCACAGGATCAGTGTCCTCAATTGGGTCAGCCACAGAGGAAGTGGAGGCCACAACAGTCTCCTGGCCTGCAGATTAGAGAAGCACTGGTGGGGTGATGGATGGCTTGCTGCCCAAAGCAGCATCCATCACCCCATACCACTTCCAAGAGGCTGCTGTTGCCTCCCCATCCTCTGTGCTGACCCCTGTTTTAGGACACTTCAGATCCTGCAAATTAGATTTTTAAAAAATTCATTAGTTTAGTGTGGTAAATGTTGTATCAATGGCAGACAGAGAGTTCCTCACTCACCTTGTACTTTTGTTTCAGATTTTCCCACTTCTTTTTTACCCATGTGGGCAAGACCTTTCCCTGGAGGCCGTATTCCTCAACAAACATCCTAAAGTGATAGGGAATCCAAAAATTGTCTAATATGTCCAATGATAAATGATCCTTTTATCAAATTTTCAGATAAACTCACTCGAAGCCCTTGATGGCAGCGTTTCGCCGCCCGGTGAAAAGCTCCTGCTTATCCACCCTCCATTCTATGAGCTGTTCAGTGTTTTCATCAGACCCTAACAATAAAAAACGATGTTCATAACATTAATAATAATCACTGAACATGTTAAATAAAGGAAAATGAAGGAAATTAATGAAATGTATCGTTTTTCATCACATACATTGTTTTTTATTATTATGCTTTTCATCTATAAAGTGACCTTCTGTACTCAGACATTTGATACTGCAATTGGACAAACCTTACTGTATACGGTCAGCCTGCGGAGCACACACACATTTGTTTGCGCAAACGTTTGCATATTACTTTTCCACCAGTGTCGCATCATTTCACAGGTTGGCTAACAAAGTTAATTACACACTATTAAGTTGTGGATTACATAAATGCTATGTAGTACATATTATTGTGGAACAGTGCTAACTGACAGTTTTTTGTTTTGATTAGTTTTTCTAACTGTATAACTACAAAACTCCTAATTAGGTTACAGTAGGCTATCAGCTTACAGTCACAGTAGTTCGACAGTGTAAACTGTCAAAAGTCTCCATAGGTAAACTACAAACCCATAATATACTAATGTATTACTTTTACTGATCTGCAACACATTTGTAGAACCTTACACTTGAATGGGTTGTCACTCCCTTCTTTAGTTATCGGTCCGTCCGTTTTGGTTTCTCCGTGGTCAGCGTCCATCTTTTTCTTTTCTTTTTGTTGTCAGCATGGTCGGCTGCTCCCGCTATTTAATGTCACTTCCGCTGCAGTGGATTGTGGGTCAGAATTGCCCAAATAGGATGCATTTTTCAACACTAACAATCTTGGCCGCATGAAGTAGACCATCCGGGTACTTCTAACCATCCTAAATCTGGCCACAAGAATCGGGACATCCTAAATCTTTTTTCTACATACTATATAGTAGAAAGTATGCGATTCGGAACGCAACCCTAGAGCGAGGCGATACCAAAAAAGCAGCCGCTACCAGGTACCATGAAATTGCGGTGGAAACGCCAAAAATGCGAGTTGAGTCGATACCATGCGGTGGAAAAGCGCCAAAAGAGACTCGCTCACAACCAACCTGTCACACAAACACAAACACAAACACACACACACACACACACACAGACACAGAGGTGAAGCGGATTGATTTTGTCAGTTTGGTTAACAGTCCCAGTGATGTTGGACTCAACGGCACATCGTGGGGACAGTAAAATACGGCCCTCTTACTGCAAGCTCCAGCACTTCTGCTCTCAATTCACGGCCAGTGTTGTTGTAAAGCAGCTGACCGGCGCGGCGCTAAATGTTTACGTCACACCTGACGCTGTTTACAAGCACCTCTTTCATTCCGGACGCTGTGTAAAAGGAACATACTGATGCGCCAGCAGGCCGGCGTTGCTTGGTTCTGTGTAAATAACACAGAAGCAAGCAAAGCGGCATTTTGGAGTGATGTTGTTCCATCGATATGCCGCAATCTCTGTGTAAAAGGGGCTATTGACTCCACCTTATGACTTTGTTACCAAATCACCCTTTGAACTCTGGGGGGGGGGGGGGGGGGGGGGGGGATTTTGTTTTGAAAGGTGGTGAAAGTAAACATGAGACCTCTAGCAACAGCTACCAAACACAGTAGGCTACTTAACATATACTTTTTTTTAAAGAATATTGTTTGCGTTTTTTCATTTGTTAGTATGAAGAGACAGAGATTAAAGGTCCCATATTATGCTAAATGCACTTTTTAAATGTGTTCCAACATATCCATGCATCCACAGTGTGCCTAGAGACTGCCAAAATATTTAAAAAAAATAACAATCTCTCCTTTTCTCACTCTCCCCTTTTCTGAAACCCCCACCACTCCCCCTCAATATACTCCAGTCAGAATTGTCCCAGTTTCTGACCTCACAAACTGGAAAGCCAGAAGCTTCCACTGTGCAGCCCACACCCCTATTTCTTATCGGTCCACGGCCCTGACAGACAGAGGGCGAGGCGTATCTGGCTTCGCTTCCGGACAGGGGGCGGGGGCAGCTCAAAGATTGTATATTTGCAAGGGGAGCTGCAGCTCTTTTTAAAAAATAGGCCATTGTGAGATTAGCTGAACATCAGCATAGTACAATAAATTATCTGAAAGTTTTTTTCAGCAAACAATTAGAGAAAAACGTATTAGGGACCACTAAGACCATATAATATGGTGTATAATAGTACCGAAAAGTGTATAATATGGGAGCTTTAAATAAGGTAGAGAGGGGGCTGAAATGCAGAGAACGACCCGGGCCGGACTCGAACCCGGGTCCTCTGCAACAAGGTCCGAGCCTCATGGCTAAGTTGTCAATCACAAAAGCTAGAGATTTTATTTTTGGGGTCCATGTTGCAACTTATAATGTAATACAGATTCATAATGTAATAATCGTCACATAATGTAATAAAATCACAGACGCGTAACGTAATAAGGGCTTTGCGCATAATATAATACTGTAATAACTTATTACATTAAGAACCTTATTGATACCGCTCATAATGTTATAACAGCTCATAATGTAATAATAGCACATATAGTGAGAAAAGTGTTGCATTATCATAATGTTTACTTCTGCCATTCCTGCAGGAGTGGAAGGAAATGCTTTCGAAAGCTCAAGCTGTCAAACAAGGTTCGGGTAGGCCAGAGATGTCTGTCTGTCTGACTCTGTACTTCATTAGTTATGTGTATATTTTCTTTGCGTTTTTTCAGCTGCCTGGTTGCATTATGACTTGTAGGGACACTAGTGACTTATATAGACAGCCGGTAACTTTACTAGCCTGATGCCTTCATCAAGCATGTTCGCACCTTCATAACTGCAAAACATTTTGTTAATGCAAGTGTTCCTCAAACATCTAAAGACGTTATGACGACAATATACATTTCTTCTCTACAATTTCAGACACCTTGTGGAGAACCATCGACCCCTGAGTCTGAGAAGGCAAGTTGAACCTTTACATGTCGGCCTCTGAGGTTTTAGATGTTGTTTCAGTGTCAGTATTGAACTTATCTGAATGTGGTAAAACTAGGGATGGCCATTTAGAATTTTTTCTTTAACCGGTTAACCACAAGAATTAACCGTTATTAACTGGTTAACTGTTAAGATTTAAAGTAGCCTATTTATAGTGAAATACATGAAACATTATAGCAGGGCTCCAGACCTTTTTTTGTTCCAAGGACGTGGACCTGCATAATAATTTAAAAACAATTCAGGGACCAGTAGCCAATTTAAATGCCTACATGTTGACATTCACACGGCACCTTGTCTGTTGTGAGAAGACGTTTCGTAAGTATGCGAATGTAGGAGCAGAAAGTGAAATAAGTGACTGAAAAGGGACATTTACACACACACACAGGCTTAGGGGATGGGTAGCCTACCGAAACCCAGTGCTAAGTAGTGCTGAGCACGGGGCAACATTTTGAAAGACCGTAGTATTGATAAGCTCTGACGTTATCAGAACTGGATAACGGTACTTTTGTTTATGACGGATTTTCGCTATTGATCCTCACACACAAGCATGGCAGACCTCTCTGTGTCTGTGCAGGGGCACTCACTGCCTGTCTGTCACTCTCTCACACACGCACTGAGACGGTGATAGATGCAGGACAGCATCCACCTCAAGAAGGCTAATGCTAGTGCTATGTTAAGCTAGCGGGAGCACACGCTGTTAAAATAAATTATACAAACACATGGCAGGGGAGTGTTGTGAAACAGTATTCTAATTCCAGGCACTGCAACATATGATGATTCTAAATATAAGCACATTGAATAAAAATAAGTCAATGTTGAAGTTGTGTCTATCTGTACTCTTTTACAGGGTCTCTTTGGAGAGAAAAGTGAAGCTGTGCCTGGACTTTGTTCACCTCCATACACAACAGGCAATGACATAGTAAGTTTTGTATAGCAAGTGTTCCTCAAACATCTACAGACGTTATGACAACAATATACATTTCTTCTCTACAATTTCTACAATTAGGGACAATAGTGTGCCGGTAACATTACTAGCAAATATAATGTTGATCATTTGATGTGTTCAGCTGTTAATAATTTGGGGTCCAAGCCCACACACAAACACACTATTATTTCTGTCATTGCTATTATTATGAGTATGCCCTAAAAGTATATTGAGAAATTTTACTCTTCAACCTCACTCTACAATTGATACAGTATATATTTGTTTTCTTACTTTTATGTTACATTTTGCATCCTCAGTGCCACCATGAAGTTACCAGTGCAGTTATCTCCAGTTTGGATAACTGTCAAGACTGTAGAGGACCCGTCTCAAGCCTAAAATGGATTGGTCTGACATGTAAAAGTCAGTATCTGTTACTGAAACTGTTTTTTTTTCTTTTAGACACTTTTCCGTTAAATCAGCATAATTTCAAAAGCATACCTAGGATTTCACTTCAGTTACTTTCATTTGTTAGTTATTTCATGTTTAAAACTTTTGCTTAAAAATATAACCAGCTAATTTTCTTTTGTAAATGTATTTCAGTATGTTCAACATCATGGCACAAAACCTGCTTCATCAGGAATAACGAGTCACTGGTACGTTATTGTATAACTTTGAATGAGAGATCTGTTTGGATAATGTAAAAAAATCTAAGTTGATAAAGATTCCTTCCGTCTTTTTATATGAAGGACACTGAACTTTCCAGTGTTGAAGGTTCCATCTGTGATGAAGACTACGTTCCTGAAACTGCAACAAGTAGCGATGTATGCAGCTCTGATGAAGACCAGGATCATATCCTTGCCATCATCAATGAACCACATTGTAAGATTGCAAGTCCAACTGTCTCAGAGTCTTCTGAGGAGAGGGAAAAGACTGTGCCACAACCTATACAATGTGTTGACCTGGAGGACAACACTGCTTCTGACTCTGACAATATCAGTTCTGATCATGAACCCACCACAAGCAATACTCAGAGGCTCCCAAGTTTTAAGAAGATGGTATTTACAAAGCCGCGTTCTTCTGATAAGAGGGCAACAACTGAGGGGGTACCAAACCCCAAAGACTCTTCATGCACCCTAAAAAATTACTGTTATGTTTGCAAGAAACCTCAGTCTAAAATTTCCCGTCACTTTAAAAAGCATGAAAAAGAAAAGCCTGATTTTGCTGAAGCATTCTTGTTCCCTAAACACTCTATAGAGAGAAAAGGATTACTTGAGAAGCTGCGGAACAAAGGTAATTACCAACATAATGAAGAGGCAATGCAGAATCAGTGTGGACCACTGAAACTAAAACGCAGACCAGGAAGAACAAACATCTCACTTAATGCCAACATGTATGTGCACTGTGTGTATTGTAAAGGCATGTTTGTTCGTAAAGAGCTTTGGCGCCATATGCGTAGATGTCCTTCAAAGGAAGTCGCAAACACTGAAGCAACTGGTAGGGCCAAAGTCTTAATTCTGGCTGATGTTGCAGAGTCAACATTCTCCCAAGCTATTTCTCCTGGGTTGTGGAAGATCCTTGGAAATATGAAGCAAGATGAGGTATCATCAGTATCTCGAAATGATTTCCTCATACTGCAACTTGGTCAGTCTCTCTACAACAAACATGGAAGTGATCCAACAAAATTGAATACATGAGACAGAAGTTTCGGAAATGGGCAGGCTCTTGTTGAGCTTGAGAAAAAAATGTTCTATATTTAGCTTTGAAGATGCTGTAAAACCGACCAACTTCTACAGAGTTATTGAGGCTGTGAAAGACGTCGCGGGTAACGATGAAGAGAAGCACTGCTATCGCACACCAAGTCTTGCTCTAAAATTAGGACACTCGCTGAAGAAGATTGGTGACATTATTCTCTGCAGAGCCATTTCAGCAGAAGATGAAGTGACGATAAAAGCAGCAAAGCGATTCACACGGCTGTGCACAAAAGAATGGACCGAACTTGTCTCCCACACTGCTCTTGCTACTTTGAGCAAGTCCAAGTTCAACAAACCTTCGACCATACCATTCACACGGGATGTGCAGCTTTTGCACCAGTTTCTGGAGAAGAAATCCTCTGATGCTGTTGAGAACCTTAAGAAACACGAGTCGCCACAGATGTATGCAGAACTTGCCAGAGTGACACTCACGCAAATAATTATCTTCAACAGACGCCGTGCTGGAGAGGTCTCTAAAATGACCCTTGAGTCATTTATGAAAATAGACCAGACTGAGCTCCATGAGGACATAGCTGTTGGTCTCTCACTGTTTGAGCAGAAGCTGGCAAAGCACTTCAGCAGGGTTGAAATTATGGGCAAAAGGGGAAGAAAAGTTGCTGTTTTATTAAACCCTGAGGTTGTCAGTGCAACAACCCTTCTTGCAGACAAAAGAGACGCATGTAATGTCCACAAAGACAACCCTTTCCTTTTTGGAAGGCCAAAGTGCCCCCCCACTAGTTTCTACCAGGGACAGGACTGCATCAGGATCTTTGCACGTCATTGTGGTGCAAAGAATCCTGAATATCTTCGGTCTACACATCTTCGCAAGCACGTTGCAACACTATCCCAGATTCTGAACCTCAAGAATAATGAGCTGGATCAACTAGCTAACTTTCTGGGCCATGACATACGGGTCCACAGAGACTTTTATCGGCTTCCAGAGGCAACCATAGAAATTGCAAAAATCTCAAAGCTTCTATTGGCCATGGAGAAAGGATCTCTGGCAACATTCCAAGGACAATCTCTTGAGGAGATTGACATTGAAGGTATGTGCCTTGTATGTACCCCTGTTTACAAAGCACGCACCCTCTTAGCAGCGTTGGACTACAACCATCATGTGCACAGACCAGTGAAGAGGATGGTTGATGGCTCAATAGAGTACTTTTTTCAATTATTTTCAGTTTATTTGATATTTTCAGGTATTTACAAACTTCTAAGCTGCATGACTGATGTGGATACATTGAGACACTATTTCATTCTGTCAGGTACCGCAAGCTCTATAATAAGAAGTCAAAGACTTGGAGTTTATACACAATGAAGGTGGAGAAGGACTACGGATACATCCAGGACCTGCAGAGTGCTGTCCTAGAAACCCGGCTGACTGCAGACAAGGGTTTGCCGAAGACCACTAAGAAAAGGCGTAATGACCCACGGCAATATGGGGTTCTTGCCAGCGTCCCACCTCCCACCACCCAGGAACTGTTAGAAACCCAATTTCGCAGAGGACAAGGTATGGAATAAAACCTGTTTGACATATTATCAACACATACAGTACATATCTGAAGTAAAGGGAAATGAAACACTTATGAAGAGTAATTACTTTATTCTTTCAACAGGACAAGGACTGCCGTAAATGAGCACAGATGAGATTGGAGGTCACACACAAAACAACACACTACAAAAAAAAGTGGCGCTGACTTTCAGCTGCCGGTGGAACAATATTACGCTGTTGACTCTTTTAAATTTTGATATTTGTAAATTTTCCTGTGTGAGATTTCTTATCGTTTTATTTTTTAATAAAAAAGCTTTTTACCACATCTTCACTCTTCTTTTGTCCAACATTTACACCTGCTGAATGTGCATTGTTATTATGATATGTTATAGTTATTTTGATGTCTGCTGTAACTGACAATGAAAAGGTTGGTCATAAAAACAGAGAATTGACTGAACATGTTTTAAACAATTGTTTTAATAATGCTTAAAGTTGCCTTGTGAGGAAGCCAACATATTGCCAAGTGGGTCTGGGTATTTGTCCCGTATCCTCCAGACACAACAGCTGGGAATGACCACCCTGTGTCCCTAGCCAGTGCTCCATACTGCCAGACAACAAACTGCCTATAGGCAGCAAACCTAAATTGTTTGTTGTCCTCCCCTGGGTCTGGACGGTCAGCTACAGCACGGACATCGTTCCAGATCCTCCTGGCCAGCCGCAAAACCCCACCTTGCATTATGTATACATTCATGTGAGGCAGCATGGAGACACAGGAGTTCAGGAGTTGTCCGCAGCATTTCCTCTCTATGTCGGTTGGCATCTCCTTGCATTTGGTGCAAATGCACCAGGCTGGCTGCTGTGGGTCACTGGGACCAGGCTGTTGTGGGTTAGATGGTTGCGGGGACATGGCCAGGAGGTCAAAGATGAGGGATGGTTCACGTTCTAAACAGAGCTCCAGCAGATGGTGGGAAGCTTCAAGGTTTAAGTTTCTAATTCGAACCTGGACAGGAAATATAAAATTACTTGTTACACATTTATACTGACATTTGGCTCCCCTGATTTTTTTTTTGTGTGAAAGTATGACATGAAATACACATAGGCCTACCTGCTCATTTGTGACCCGTTGAAGTCGGAGTGTTTCCACACGGGCCATGTCCTCTTGCCCTATCACGTCAAGACCTCTCCGACTGCGGCCTCGTCCCCTACTTCTGCCCCTAGGCTGCCTGCCTCTAGCAGCAGGACGTCCTCTGGCTCCATGTATCCCTCGTCCTGTGCTGCTTGTGCTTGGACCTGGGACATAATCGTCCCCAGAGCCGGCTGAGCTCTCTTGTACACTCTAATATGCAAAAGAAATAGCGTTATTGTAGTATAATTCATCACTTCAAAACGTCAGTAATATTGATGGTTACTAGGTTACTAGCTCTGGAAGCTTATGCTAACGAATTACAGTTGCAATTAGTTTGTTATCTTGCCTGGCTGTTACAGCTACTTTTCTTAGGCCTACCAGCACAATTAGCCTACAATGATTTTAAGCTAACATACATGGTATGTCTGAGTAAGATGTAAATGTTCAATATACGTATGTAGCCTAGTTATCATACCTCGGAATCGGACATGGTGTTTGTCTCCTGTCAATTCTCCTGAATTCACGTGAACGCGCGTAGCTGTCGTTCAGAGGGAGGAGCTACAGCAGGTAGAGCGTTGGGAAAACAGCCGTTGGGATCCCAACGGCTGAAACTCTCAACTGCAGCTTTAACAGCTTGAAGTGGCGGAATTATGGAGCATGGGACCTATCGGCTGAAAAAAATGAATGGGAGTCTATGGAAAGTAATCTTCTATTTTCTGGTCCCAGTCATTAAATGCCCTGGATTACATATATGTTTTGTATGGGTCTAAATGATAATTTTTCATGTGAAGAGTTTGACGGTATGTTGTATGATTATTCATCTGACGGCTTTTGAAAAAATGTAACGAGAAAAACTTCACGTCTTGTCGCCTCTGTGACGTCACCTCAACACATTCCCTCCACTTCTCGACTGACAGTGCTAATGCTGCGTCTTCTGCATGGATGTTTTACAGTATAAATGGTCTTCTGCCACAATTTGGTAAAGAAGGCATTTAAGTGCATTATTGACACAGCCATGTTTCGGAGCTAAGCGGGTGCGAGTGGTGGTGACGTATATCATAAGCGTCAAGAGCAGCGAAGAGCTGTAGTCCACAAAAGCGCTCTGCACAAAACCTGACCGTATCCAGCTTCTACTCGCTAAATTGTTCCATTCTTTGCACGAAAAAATACCATCTAAATCCATACAAAACATATGTGTAATCGAAGGCATTTCATGACTGGGACCAGAAAATAATACATTTCTTTCCATTGACTACCGTTGTAATTTTTCGAGCCGAGAGGTCCCATGTCCCGGAAGTAAGGGACTTCCGCTTAACAGCTCTATAAAAAAGTAACAACACGATCAATATATATAAACATATTTTTGAAGAGGAATTATGTTTTTTATTTTTATTCATAATAGGTGTGACCTTCGTAACCATTCCATTGCTGCTGTTCGAATGATTCACAGGGACAAGCTGGAGTTGCTCGGGCAACTCTCTGGGCTATATTAACAACTTTGACTCTTTCTCTAGACACACACTACTCAAATATGACGGCCTCCATCCCAATGCCAAAGGTATTAAAGAACTTACTAATCACTACATTCATCACATCGCATCTTGGCATAATTCGGACTGATATTTACCACAGCACGACCCTACCAAATCATCCCCCATTAAAAAAGATCTCCCCAGGGATCCTGCTGAAATATCCCCCAATTTAACTCATAACAACACCTCAAATTGTCCTTCATTCATCCCAGACATCACTGACCCCCTCTGCTCTAAACTAAATTCCCCACAAATTCTTAAATCAAGAAAGGGCTTGGGTTTTCTTCATCTAAATATTAGAAGTTTATTGCAGCATGATAAATTAGACCATGTAAAGATTTTAGTGTCCCAGGCAGATCCAGATGTCTTGATTCTGACTGAATCCTGGTTAAAGAAGAGTACAGATGACTCTATTGTGGCAATTAATGAATACAATTTATTCAGAATAGACAGAAACGCAAGGGGTGGGGGAGTGGCTGTCTATGTTAAATCCTGTTATTCTGTAACACTTTTACATGCTGTCTCTGTTCCAAATTGTTTTGAATTTATCGCGCTAGAATTATCTTTATCATCAAATGATTGTTTTGTTGTAATTGGTGTGTATAGGCCCCCTTCTGCTGTAAATAGCTCCTTAAACGATCTAGCACATATGCTCTCCAGTTATGTAAATAGAGAGGTAATTGTGATGGGTGATTTTAACGTTGATTGGCTTTCTGGTGCCTCTGAACCTTTCAAAGAAATCTGTAGCAACGTTAATCTTACACAATTAATAACTGAGTCCACAAGACCCAATCTAAAAAACCCAGCAAAATCAACTTTAATCGATTTAATCCTATCAAATAAAATAAATAAAATAGTCTCAGCTGGTGTTTTTGAGCTTGGGATTAGTGATCACTGCCCAGTGGCCTGTATCAGAAGTATTCATTTAAAAAGATCTCAACCTAAAATCATAATTAAGCGTAATTTTAAAGGTTTTAATGAGCAAGCCTTTTTAAGTGATCTCCGTCATAGTGACATTCAACTCACTACGGAAATTTCGGATGTTGAGTTAGCCTTAGACTATTTTATCAATACTTTCACCTCAATTATAAACAAACATGCGCCCCTTAAAAAGCATAGAGGAAAAAATAGATCAAACCCCTGGTTTACAAGTGAACTGTCTGATTTATTTTCTGAAAGAAATAAAGCATGGTCTCTAGCTAGACGCTCTGGAGATAATACTAATTGGACTATTTTTAGACAATTTAGGAATAAGTGCACAGCCATGGTCAGGAAAGCCAAATCCGAATATTACCTTGAATTAATCTTCGACTGCTACTCTAACCCTGCACTATTTTGGAAAGCTGTGAACTATAATAAAAACAATTCTAGCACAGTTCCCACTCAGATCAAATTAAATGGTCACACTCTCAATGATCAAAAAGAGATTGGCTTAGCTTTTAATAAACATTTTGTAGCTGCTGGTCAACTCTTTCAAAATGGAGGTTGTACACCTTCTACAACCAGTAGTAACTTACCGCCTGTCTCTCAAACTCCTATTTTCAGCCTTGATCTTCTTCCCACAAGTGTTGTTGTAGATGCGCTCCTCGCCATCAACCCCAAGAAGTACATGGGAGAGGACAATTTGGACCCGTTTTCAATCAAGCTTTCGACACATATAATATCAAAACAAATAACCCATATTTTTAATCTTTCCATCTCCTCTGGAATAGTTCCTAAAATTTGGAAAAAAGCTCACGTAATTCCTTTACATAAAGGTGGTGACAAAAATAATCTTAATAACTACAGGCCAATTTCCAAACTCCCATGCCTGGCAAAAATTCTAGAATCACTTATTAATAATCAGTTAAAAACATTTCTAACTAGTGCTTCCATTTTGAGCCCATTCCAATCTGGTTTTAGGGCAGGCCACAGTACTGTCTCTGCTGTGACTTTGGTTGTAGACAACATTGTTACAGCATTAGACAAGAAAAAGCACTGTGCAGCACTTTTTATTGATCTTTCAAAGGCCTTTGATACTGTTGACCACCATTTGCTTTTACAGAGGCTGCATGACATTGGCTTTGATCATTCTACATGTAGCTGGTTTAGGGATTATCTCTCTGATAGACAGCAGTCAGTTAAACTCGGAAGATACCAATCTGAGTTTTTAACTGTTACAAATGGTGTCCCACAAGGCTCAATTTTAGGTCCAGTTCTTTTCACAATTTATATAAATAACATTGTTTCATCGTTAAAAAACTGTCACGCCCATCTATACGCTGACGACACAGTACTGTATTGCATTTCCGATTCGGTGCACCAATCTATTCAGAACCTACAAAGCTCTTTTAACACCCTGCAGGACTGTCTAGTGGACCTCAGGCTGGTTCTAAATACAGACAAAACCAAATATATGTGTTTCTCCAGAGCAAGAACTACAAATTTGAATGATTTTAATATTTTTACAAATAATGGATTTTTAATTGAAAGAGTCACAGAGTACAAATATCTTGGCATCTGGTTAGATGATAAACTCACTTTTAATTTTCATATAAAAAATCTTGTTCGTCGACTACGACAAAAAATTGGCTATTTTTATAGGAACAAAACCACCTTCCCTTTATTTAGTAGGAAAAGGATTATTGAGGCAGTTTTCATGTCTGTCCTTGATTACGGTGATGTGGTTTACCGGCATGCATCACATTCATGTCTTAAACTCCTGGACTCTGTTTTTCACTCTGCTTTAAGGTTCATCACAGGAGATGCTTATGACACACACCATTGTCTTTTATATGAAAAGGTTGGGTGGTCCTCCCTTAAAGAGAGACGTGACGCACATTGGCATGTTTTTATTTACAAAGCCTTGACCGGGAAGCTTCCTCGTTATTTAACTGAATTGCTGCAAATCTCAGATGGGCTTTATCAGACCCGCTCCACTGACATGCTTATGCTTTATGTCCCACAAGCCCGGTCTGAGCTAGGAAAGACAGCTTTTAGCTTCAGTGCCCCTGACTCCTGGAACAACTTACAGCAACAAATTAAACTAAATAACTTCATATCCTTTAACCAATTTAAACAAACTATTTTAAATCTGCCAAACTCTACCTGTAACTGTTTTAATTAGGCTATATTACTCTCACCCATTTAATTTTAATTGCTACCACTTAATTTCACCACTGTGTAAATGTTTCAATTGTTTTTCTCTTCACCTGTTGTTGTGTATTTGATGTATTTGCGTTGAATATTGTTAATGTATTGTTGTTTTTCCTTTGAATTTGTTTGAACTCGACGTCATTGTAAATGAGGGTCACCCCTCAATTGGTCTCTCGAGGATAAATAAAAGTTAAATGAAATGAAATGAAAATGGATTGTGCACTGGACTGGTTTTTATTCTGGGATCTGGGACATGGAAAAGCAACATAACCAGTATGCCATTAGTTGAAAGTCTGCTATCTCGTCTTGCTCGCACCACAGCGTGACAACATTTTACTTCTGAACGTGATCGTATAGATTTTGGAAAACATACTTGTAAATAAAATATAAAAACATACTTGTAAATAAAATATAAAAACATACTTGTAAATAAAATATAAAAACATAACATCGCATATGAAACAGCACAAATAAACATACCTGGGACATGGAAAAGCAACATAACCAGTATGCCATTAGTTGAAAGTCTGCTATCTCGTCTTGCTCGCACTACAAATAAAAAGAGGAGCATGGCATGAGCATAGAGGTCACGTGCACCCCGTGCTGAAAGTAACTAGCTAGTACAACCTCACACATGTAGGCTGCTAGCCCAAAGACTCTTCAAAACTACAGCAACAATTCGTCACAAAACAACAAAACTACTAGTTTTACAGATGCCTCATTAATCAAGCATGTTATACAACAAATACTGATATTTTACACATATGAACCGTAGTTTTCACTTATTACTATACTTAATGTCTGTGCGAACAGAGCAGCAACTTACCCACAGCGTGACAACATTTTACTTCTGAGCACAAAGCAAAATGCCCAGCATTAAGTATGAAACCAACTTCCGCTGTAGACTTTCACAATAAAATACACAAAGAACCTTTTGTTGCAGTCCCAGGTTTGACAGGAATTTAACATTTAAGACAAGTCATTATTTACACTGTTACATAGGCTTACTGTTATTTTTTATTGTTTAATTTATATTTATATGTCTTTATGTTTGTATGTATGTATGTATATTATTTTATGTAAGCAGATAAGATATATGGAGTACATTTTTCTTTTATCTTTTATGTATTGAGAATGTTTCAATAAAGTTCATTGAAAAAAAAAAAAAAAAAAAAAACTCCAATACTAAGTGCATGATGGCGGCGGGACGCGGAGAGTTTTTTCGGAGTTTTTTGACAGGCTTGGACCGGGCAAGTGTGTGGTCCCCGCCCGATGAAAGGCGACCTGTTCGGGGGAGAGGAAAGCCAAGTCGGCCTGGTGGTAGCGGAGGAGACAAGAGGAGTAACAGACGCCCGAAAGGGTTGTGTGTTAGCGGGCATGATTCCAGGTAAGAAGAGGATCGTGTAGTGAGTGGAAGCGAAGGCACCTGTAGCTAATACCGCACGTGCTCCTCCTGTCAAACCAAAACATTGACATTGTAGACCTACTTCTACACGGGATATTTTTTTCCTTATAACATCTATTGCAGTATGTCCGTCCTGGGAGAGGGATCCCTTACTCTGTCAACTCTCCCTGAGATTTCTCAAATGTTTTAATCCCATTAAAGGGTTTTTTACTGGGAGTTTTTTCTCAGCTGAGCTATGGGTCTAAGGGCAGAGGGATAGATCGATAGATAAGGGCAGAGGGTGTCATACTGTATGGAATGTAAAGCCCACTGAGGCAAATGTCTATTTGTGATATTGGGCTATACAAATAAAACTGATTTGATTTGATTTTTTGATAAATAAAAATTGGATTGGAGATTGAAAGAGCTTTGCATGTTTTAATCTGACCGTATCTGTGTCTCAGCTGGCCGCCATTGGAGATGAAAGCAGAATTTCCCAAAATGAAAACGCCTTCATCCAAAGAAAACCTATTGGAAAGGTAAGACACATCTCAACATCCTTAACATTGTATCTTAAAGGTGCAGTCAGTGATTCTGGAGAACGCTTGTTATCAAAATCATGAATATATCTCCTCATGATCCGCTGCTACTTGTCTGTATAAAAACAGGTCACTGATTTTTTAAAATGTTTTTACCACGCCAGCTGTTGTTCCTGGGTGAGCGTATACCCATGACAAAGGCATCAAGAAAAAACTATATAAAAATACATTCTTTGCACTGATGGTCTCGTTTGCTGTTACATGTAATTTATGATCACCAGAGGAACAATGAGACTGTTTCAGAAATGCAGGCAGCTTCTTATTGGCTGATCATAGAGGTGGAATATAAACAAAGGTATTTTGAGTTCTTTAAAGGAATACTTCAATACGGAACCGGCGTTCTATTATAAAATCACTATTATAATATAATATAATGAATGAGGTTTTTCTTCCCTCAGTCTTCCCTTGGCCCAGCTGTCCTGTTGACCCTAACCCTACATTTTTACTATTGGATTTCAAACTAGTAAAATGTAGGGTTAGACAGTGAGACCATATAACACTCTTTCTGCCTTTTCTCAGGCTAGGATGAACTGATTTCATACTACATAGGATCTCAGAGTTCAATACACCTTCATATTCCTGCTGGTGAAGTAGGTCTTTAACCTTTTTGTCCCTTCCAGGTTGCCGCATGAGATTCTGATTAAGATCCTGTCCTTCCTGGACGTTTCCTCCCTGTGCTGCGTCAACCACGTCAGTAAACTCTTCAACCGACTGGCCAACGACGAGTGAGTGTGACAGACAGGACAAACACTTTATTTTATATAGGAAAGTTAAAGCATTGCCACGTTCAAAGTCACTTAAAACCCCTTTCTCCCCCATTCTGATGCTCGGTTTTAACTTCAATAAGTTGTCCTGTCCAGGTCTACATGCCTGAATGCATTCAGCTGCTGCCACGTGATTGGCTGACTAGTTATATGTGTTAACAAGAAATGTAACCGCTGTACCTAATAATAAATAATAAATCCCTTCGATTTAGAAGTGAAAACCAAACTTTTGTATTTACTTACTTACATATAACTTTCTACTGTCATTGTGTGTCTTATAAATTACTTTTTAAGTGGCGTTAAAAAGTCTTAAAGTTGGTGTGTGTGTGTGTGCGTGTGTGTATATGAAAAAAACTTACTTACTTACTGCTGTAATTGTAGAGTCCGACTCAAAAGTCTTAAATGTCCCTTGTAAGTCCCTGTTTCTGTCCTGATAGTGTTCTTGGAGTCACATCTACACGTCAGAGTTTGGGAGTCAGTCGTGGAGGCCCAAGGCGGCAGTAGATGATGTTGGGTCGGACCCGGACCGATCCCCGGGACGCTGGAAGAGGACGTACTTCAGGAGCATCGAGGCCCAACACCTCAACAAGTGGAAGAGACAGCTGAGAGACATCAGCCCCTGCACCGGCCTCCCCAGGCAGACTGAATGGGTGCTGAAGTAGGACCACACTAACAAGCCAAATATATTGCACTTTTTTATTTATTTTTATTAGACAGTTTACACAAATATTCTCTTTTTTTGTGCTTTATTGCTTAAAAATAAATAAATAATTATTTTACTTTACCCCAGAAATGTTTCAGTTGTTAAATTTCTTTGTATTTCTCAGTATGGCAGCATTTACAAACTGTACAATACATTGTGGTGTTTATTCCCCCCCCCCCCACCCCCCCAGGAACCTGAATGTGTGCTGGGAGCTGACGGTGTGTGACAGCTACGGGCGGGAGGCGACCATGGAGCAGAGCAAAGTCTATTTCTTTGAGTCTTCTGCGATCGTGCGTTGGAGCGGAGGAAGCTTCCCTCTGTATCATCACATCAACAGCATCCAGGTCCACGGTGTCCGCAAGGAGCCGCAACACAGCCCCAAAGACAGAAAGTAAGTAAGGGCACACTTTACCTTTTCTGTCTGTCTGTCTGTCTCTGTCTGTCTGTCTGTCTGTCTGTCTGTCTCTGTCTGTCTCTGTCTCTCGCTCTCTCTGTCTGTCTCTGTCTGTCTCTCTTCGCAAGGAGCCACAACACAGCCCTAGAGACAGCAAGTAAGTAAGTGCACACTTTACCTGCCTTTCCTCTGTCTGTCTGTCTGTCCGTCTGTCCGTCTGTCTTTCTCTCTTTCTTTCTCTCTCCCTTCCCCCTCCCTCTCCCTCTCCCGTCCCTCTCTCGCTCTCTCCCCTTCAATTCAAATTCAAAAAGGGCTTTATTAGCAGGAAAGTTTAAAAAAAACGATATTAGCAAAGCATCAAATATAATTCAATAAGTCCAAATATTCAGAGACCAAATATAGATCTCTCTCTCTCTCCCCTCCCTCCCCACCCCCCGTCCCTCCCTCTCTCCCTCCCCCACCAGCCTTGCTGGCGCTCCCTGATTTCTAAGTTGGACGTAAAGACTTTTCCCGGCCGCTACGTTGGCAAAGACCGTGTGCTGAAACTGATGCAGCTGAACTCTGGCTTCAGCGTAGGAGTGTGGAGGGTAGGTCAATGTTAAACTGTGCTTATGTGTGTGTATCATATATTTTTATGTACAAACACTGGCACAATTTTAGCTGATCATACAGTGGTAAGAATGCTGTTTGAATGTTTGTGGTTGACTATTTTTAGCTCATTTTAATCTTGTTGTTTATTGTATACTTTTCTATTCTTTTTTAATTTCTAAATTATTTCATCAAATTAAAATATAATATCGGCCTGAACAGAAGTTAAAATGTGCTGTGTGTGTGTGTGTGAGCGTAGTTTGTGTGTGTGTGTGTGTGTTTTTTTTTTTTTGCTGCGTGTGTGTGTGTAGGGTACGAACGGCGTGGCTTTCATTATGGTCAGTCCTGCATTTCCACAGGCTGGTGGAGAGAAGTCTGCTGGGCTCTCCTGTCTGGTGCGTTCACTTCATTAAAGCTACAGTGTGTAGTTTGTCCCATTGTTCTGTTTGTGTGCGCGGTGTGTGCCTGCTGTTATTGTTCGTCTTTTTGTTGTTGTGCTAGTCTGTTCTGTAAAAAAATGTGCTACGAGGAACTTTTTAAAATGTTCCTCTGATGATCATAAATTACATTTAACAGCAAACGAGAACATCGGTGCAAAGAACGTTTTTTTTTATATAGTTTTTCTTAATGCCTTTGTCATGGGTATACGCTCACCCAGGAACAACAGCTGGGCTAGTAAAAACACTACCGCTTTTGTCCAAAGGGAGCGCTAGAATGAACACAAACTGAAAGTTCCTTGGAGCACCTTTTCAATGAAAAGAGAAAAAAAAAATTGTTAAACAGACCTGGTTGAAATGGCATTTAATATTCAATAGTATGTTTTAAATTTCTGTATATAAAAGCTTGAAATCATATATGTTTTTATATGCCTTTTAAATCTACATAGGAGCAGGGCGCTGAGGCCGCCATGTTTCTATAATGTTTAGGCTCCCTCTGCTGTTCACTGCACATCACTGCAGCTTAATTAACCCTGTTGATAACATGTGTATATAGTATACAAACAGTTGATGATTTTTCCTCTCTCTCTCTCTCTCTCTCTCTTCTCTCTCTCTCGTCTCTGTCTCTTCTCTCTCCCCCCCACCTTCCCTCTCTTATATAGTATACAAACAGTTGATGATTTTTCCTCCCTCTCTATCTCTCCTCCTCCCTCCCTCTCTCTCTATCCCCCCCACCTTCCCTCCCTCTCTCCTCCTCCCTCCCTCTCTCCCCCCCACCTTCCCTCCCCTCCCTCCCTCTCTTATATAGTATACAAACAGTTGATGATTTTTCCTCCCTCTCTCTCTATCTCTCCCTCTCTCTCTCCCTCCCTCCCTCTCTCCTCCTCCTCCCGCTCCCTCCCCCCCACCTTCCTCCCCCCCCCACCTTCCCTCCCTCCCCCCCCACCTTCCCTCCCTCCCTCTCTTATATAGTATACAAACAGTTGATGATTTCTTTTGGACATGTCGAAAGTAAAACCTCAATAGTCATAAATAAAATTAAATAACGAAGCCGAAATATCAATACAATGGAATTCAGGTTAAAAGTTTAAACATTTAAATACATTTTAATAATAAATGATTTTAGATTGTATTAATAAAAAAAAAATATATAGTTCAAGTAAAATAATTAACAATAAAATAATATGAAAAAAAATATATAGGGGAAAGTGGGGTGAGTTGTGCAACTTTTTACTCAAAGTGATTTTAAAGTGAGGCTTTGACAGTTATGTCTCCAACTCAAATATGTACATATATTTCAGGATGTTGTGCATCCCTGGCAATAAAAACTTTGGATCTGGATAAACTGTTTAAGAAATATAGCTTTCGGAAAAAAAGTTGTCTTGTCGCACAAATCACACCACAACGTGGGGTGATTTGTGCATTTGGAGAAAATAAGATGGGGTGAATTGTGCCAATTTATATATATCTCAAAAACTGTAATGCAAGACAAATCCATTAGACAATCACTTATTTAAGGTGTATTTAAAAGTAAATAGTTGACAAAGATTGAAGGTACATTTTCTTAAACAAGGCCTAGCAGATCTAGGTGGTTTTGCCTGCAAAGCTCACAATGACAAAGTCACCATCATCATCTTTCTGGCCATCTGAACTCTCATCAGTGGTGTCGTTAAGTGGAATTGAGATGTCACTCTCTTCTGAGCTACTGTAGACAATCACTTTCTTTTGGTGACCAGCGTATACAGCCATGCCACTGGCACAACTCTCAGAAATGTACTTTGCACTAGTTGCTCCGTGCTTGTGGAACCAACTGCCACCTGACAAATGTGATTCCCCCTACATTTCTGCCTTTAAATCAAGGCTCAAAACCCATATGTACACCCTGGTGTTTCCTCCCCATTAACCTCTGCACTACTTACTTACCTCTGCACTACTATCTGTGTTTATGTGGATGTATGGGCTTTACGTCTTTTATTTTGGTTATTGTTATTTTACCTTCATTGTTTACCTACTGAATGCAATATGTACAGCACTTTGGACAGTGCAAACTGTCATAAATGTGCTTTTATAAATACATTTTACTTACTTACTTACTTATAACTCACCTCCCTTTGGCACAAATCACCCCATCCCCAGAATTTTGGATAATAGGCATGATGCAGCAATTTAGGGTTGACATTGTGCTAACTATATAGCCTCAAAGTGTAGCATACCAAAGCACTAAAACATGTGTCAAATGTTTTCAAACGTGTCTATAATTGTTCAGACACAATAATCAAAAAACCTTGATCATGGAAATTTTACTTTGAAAGGCAAAACACAGTTTTTGAGCTTAAATGTGCTTATATCTTATTCCTTGTGTCTCCCTTCTTTACAGGATGAGTCAAATGGATGGCTCTTCTTAAATATGTGGTCACATTTCCAATTTCTTCCACGGTTTTCTAGAAACAAGGGGTTTTGCAACTTCCAAAATGCACAACTCACCCCACTTTCCCCTACATAAAAATTAAACATAAATAATAAAAAAATATATAAGTAAAATAATTAACAATTAAATAATATAAAAGAATAATTAATTATATTAATATAATTAATTATATAATATATATATACACACATATACATATACACATATATATATACACATATAAAATAAATAAATAATAATAAATACAATTAATTTTTTTTTTTTAATTCTTGTGGTTTTTTGTCCCTCCCTGCAGCCCGTACTCTGAGCCCGTTGACATTCCGCCGGTGGATGACGCGGACCCTGAGTTTGGTCTCCATGGTTACGCTCTGCACTTCGTCCTTCACAGCACGGGAACCGAGATCATGTCGGGAAACTTCAACCTACTGTCCTGTCGCAGAGGTAAATCCAAGGCTGCATTCCAATACCCATACTTCACTAGAATCCCTACTATTTAGTATGCCAGGAAAAGATTTAGGATGTCCCAATACGTGCAGGTCAATTGTAGTATGCTGAAAATACATAAATGCCCCACTTACTCCAATAGCATTTTGGAGTATTCCTGTTTATTCTTGACATTTTCTGAAAAAATAATCTTCCTGATCTGATTTTTTTTCTCTCTCCTGTCTGTGGTCCTAAAACTCTTCTGTACTTTAGTACGTAGTGTAGTAAAAAGAAAGAGTATGTGATTTGGAACGCAGGGCAAGTTCTTCATTTACACTTTCAACTTAAATCAGTGCGCCGAGGAACTTTCAGTGTGTGTTCATTCTAGCGCCCCCCTTTGGACAAAAGCAGTAGTGCTTTTACTACGCCAGTTGTTGTTCCTGGGTGAGCGTATACCCATGACAAAGGCATTAAGAAAAACTATATAAAAATAGCATTCTTTGCACTGATGGTCTCGCTTGATGTTACATACAATTCATGACTGTTCAAAAATGACTGTTTCAGAAATATTTAAAAGTTCCTCGTAGCACCTTTTAATCAGTGTTTTTTAAATTTTTCTATGTATACTCAGTCTGCAGCTCATGGTAAAGCCCTTATACTGTACACCATACATGTCAGAGTCAAGGCCCGCGGGCCACATCCGGCCCGCGAGAAGGTTTTTTACGGCCCCTGGGATGATCTTGATTTATTATTAGAACCGGCCCGCAGACCGCAGCAAGCCGGGTACCGGTAGTTCCATAGACTACAATATGTAGTGAAGTCGGAAATTTCCGAGTTCGCTGAACGCACCGTCAAAAGCCGGCTCACGACCGAATACGTTATGCGATTGGTTGGCTAATCCAGAGTGGCACTAAGCAGATCCAATAGTTTTAAACTTCAACAGACACCCACCTCCAAGTGAGTGAACGTTTGCCAATTACAGCACTTCCAGACCTTCTGTACAAATGAAATGAAGTACGATGGTCTGGTAGCGCCAGGCTAGTCGTCAGCATCACAGTAAAATTAACTTTCAGATACCCATCAAAAATGGCAAAACGGAAGGTGGACACTGAGAACCGGGGGTTTCAAACAAGGTGGGAGTCGGAGTATATGTTCACGGAGGTAGCTGGAAAACCTGTGTGTCTTCTGTGTGGAGAAAGTGTGGCGGTACTGAAAGAGTATAATCTGAGACGACATTATGAAACGAAACACGCGGACAAAAACAAGAATATGGACATGGAACAAAGGCTACAAAAGGCAGAGGAATTAAAACGAGGCCTCAAATCTCGACAGGGTCTGTTCAAAAAAGCCAAATCACAAGGCCAGGCTGCTGTCAAGGCCAGTTTTATTTTGGCAGAAGAGATCGCTAAATCAGCCCGGCCATTTACGGAGGGGGATTTCATCAAAAACTGCATGATTAAAGTTTGTGACGAAGTTTGCCCAGAAAAAAGGCAACTCTTTTTAAATGTGAGTCTGAGCAGAAACACCATTGCCGAGAGAGTAGACCAGTTGTCCATCAATCTAAAAGAGCAGCTTGTGAAAAAGGGAAAAGATTTCATTGCATATTCCTTGGCTGTGGATGAGAGCACCGACATTTCTGACATTGCCCAGTTGTCAATTTTCATCCGCGGAGTGGACTCCAGCCTAAGCGTGACAGAGGAGTTTTTGGCTTTACGTCCTATGCATGGCACAACTAAGGGGCAAGATTTGTATGAAGAGGTGTCAAGATGTGTAAATGAGATGGAGCTGCCTTGGGAAAAACTCGTGGGTTTGACAACCGACGGAGCACCTGCGATGTGTGGACACAGGAGCGGACTGGTGGCGAAGATACGGGAAAAGATGCAAGAGGAAAACGCGACAGGTGAGCTGACAGCTTATCATTGTATCATACACCAGGAAGCGTTGTGCGGTAAAGCCTTGAAAATGGAGCATGTAATGAGCATCATCACGCGCACAGTTAACTTTATCAGAGCCAAAGGTTTGAATCACCGCCAGTTCAAGGCATTTCTGACGGAGTTAGAAACGGAGCATGGTGATTTGCCTTATCACACAGAGGTGCGATGGCTAAGCCAGGGAAAGGTGCTTCAAAGATGTTTCGAGCTTCGTGAGGAGATTTGTCTGTTCTTGGACAGCAAAGGGAAAGACACAACACAACTCCGAGACGAAATGTTTCTGTGTGAAATGGCTTTTCTGTGTGACATTACGAGTCATCTGAATGCAATGAACTTGCAGCTGCAGGGTCGGGATCATGTCATCTCTGATATGTACAGTACAGTGAAGGCATTTAAAACCAAACTGACTCTGTGGGAGACGCAGATGCGGAAAGAAAATTTGAGCCACTTTCCCAGCTGCCAGACCATGAAAGAGAAGCTCTCTACCAGTGCGTTCCCGAGCGCACAGTTGGCTGATAAAATAGGTATGCTTGCCGCTGACTTTCGACGCCGATTTGCTGACTTTGAAGCACAAAAAAGCAGGTTGGAACTGCTCGGTAACCCATTTGCTGTTGACGTGGAAAGCTCACCACCAAACCTCCAAATGGAGTTGATTGACCTCCAATGCAATGATGCACTGAGGGTAAAATATGCGGCAGTGGGTGCTGCGGAGTTCGCCCGTTTCCTCCCCGACACAATGCCCCAGCTGCGCATCCAGGCTGCTCAAACGTTGTCTATGTTTGGCAGCACATACCTGTGTGAACAACTGTTTTCTTTGATGAACCTGAACAAAACATCACACAGAAGTCGACTTACTTCTGAACACCTCCACTCAATTCTGAGGATTTCCTCAGCTCAGAGCCTTACCCCGAACATTGATGAACTTGTGGAAAAGATGGGACACCACCAAGTATCACCCTCAACCTCAAACAAGTGAACATTACTGTGCAATCACATATTTAGAGTTTTTACTCAGTTCAAGTTTAAAAGTTAAAGTTTAATATTTGTTTTCACTGCATGTTACTTCTCCTTAAACAAAGTGTTGTTTTTGATTAATAGATTTTTGCACTTTATTTTATTGTATTTCAATCCAATTATATTTTAAAAATATTTCAGTTGAGTGGATGATAGAAAATTGCTATTATTGTTTTTTTCTTTGAAGTAAATTTAGCCCACTTTTGCTAAAATAGAAAATATAGGCTATTGATGATGCCTTGAATACCGGTTTCTTTCATTTAATGTTCATGTTATGGGGATTTTTATATAAAGGAAATTTGTCTTTTGTGTCTGTTGAAAATTAAAGATTACTGACAGAGCCATAAGAAAATATTGCTTTATTTATCTGATCATATTGGAATATATTTGTTAGGTTTTCAGTAGGTTCAATTAGGTTCACTAGACTATAGGCTATGCGTCATTTAAAAAATTTTCAATGAACATTCGAACAGTCCGGCCCTCGGCTTGTAGCTAAATTTTTTATTTGGCCCTCCGTCCATTTGACTTTGACACCCCTGCTGTACACTGTACATTTATTCAGTTTACTGCATATTTCACATATTATAATTAATGTTCCTCATCTTGCACATTTCAATTTATTTTCACATGTGGTCTGTCTGTCTGTCTGCGTGTGTCTGTGTCTGTGTCTGTCTTTGTAACTTTGTGTGTGTGTGTGTGTGTGTTTGTATCTTTGTTTGTGTGTGTGTGTGTGTTTTTCTGTATCTGTGTTTGCCTGTGCGTGTGTGTTTCTGTCTGTGTGTCTGTCTGTTTCTGTGTTTGTCTTTTTCTGTGTGTCTCTGTCTGTCTGTCTGTCTGTCTCTCTTTGTGTGTGTGTGTGTGTGTGTGTGTGTGTGTGTGTGTGTGTGTGTGTGTGTGTGTGTGTGTGTGTGTGTGTGTGTGTGTGTCATTGCTGCCCTCAGTTAATATCCGTAATGGCCTGGTGGAGCTGAAGGTGATCGACCGGTTCATCTTGTCCCAGCACAGACCTCTGTCCGGCAGCATCAAGCAGACCTGGAAGATTGAGTCTCTGGAGGGCGCCGTGGAGGTACACCACATTACGTCTGTCTGTCTGCCTGCCTGTCTGTCTGTCTATATGTCTGTCTGTCTGACTACTCAGCAATGTCTGTTTCGTTTTGCCTCAGTTGTGGTAAAAAAAAAAAGCAAGCATCACATCCCTTTTTCTTGTACTTTCTAATTTCTAATGATTTAAATGGTTTCTAATGGTTTTAAACGGTTGTTGTCTTTTCCACCACATTAGAACAGCTGCATCATAACGCTGACCCTTCTGGACGAGTTCCAAAAGCCGTTCTGGTGTGTGAGCGCTCCGGCCTGCCTGTCCAGAGCCAAGAGGAGTCTGTCTCTGGACTACAGCGGGGAACAGTTTGTCATGGAGCACCGGGAGGCGGACGGACAGGTCAAGATGGCGCTGGTCTGGCTGAAGGAGCAGAAGCAGTTCTTCATCATCAGTCTCACCGTCTACGTGTCTGTCCGCAAAGTCAACCGGCACTTCAGCAGGACGTACTAGAGGATAAATGGGACACACACGGCAATTTTGATTTATGATTTTCTTTCTTTTTTATACATTTAAAATATAATATATATTTTTTACAGATTTAAAGGTAGATGGCGTTCGTTGACGTTTTATATATATTTTTTTTTATCAAAATGAGAGAGTATTTCCTCATGATCTGGCACTAACAGCAGAACGTTCTCAAGCTAAACGGGACTGCACGCAATTTTGATTTTAACGATTTTTACTCTCGACCATAGTACATGTTATGGAGCACCACACATTAAAATAATAATTAATAATACATTTGATTTATTTTTCCTTTTGAATTTTGATTTGATTTGTTTTGTTTTACAGATTTAAAGGTAGATGGATGTTTGTTGACAATTTACTTAGTTTTTTTTAATCAAAATGAGAGAATATTTCCTCATGATCTGCTACCTGTCTGTACTGTGTGTGCTGAAGAGTCCAGTGTTAATACACATTAAACTTTATTTTGTTTATAATAATACGAAAATCAAATTAATTTTTTATGTTTTGATGCTTGAACGGTTGAAGTTTCAAAGTTGGAATACAATTTAAAGTAAACATTTTAGATGAACAAATAATGCATCTTTTTAAATGATATGAGAGTGGATCACAGGGAAAGATTTTTAATTTTATTTGTTTACACCATCGTTATAAGCTCAAGGCCTGAAGAGTGCAATTTCTTGGTGAGATAGCATTGGCAGCATCTAGCCTACATCATAGACCAATGTAATGAGAGATCTGTCGGGAAGAAATTGAGTGGCACTAGATAAAACAGAGATCAAACCAGGTCAGTTTAGGCTCACCAAAGTGAACCCATACAGGTCAAACATGCCAAAAGGGAAAACAATCTCAGAGGATCTCAGAAATAGAGTTGTGATGCTGCACATTTGTCTGGGGACAGCTATAAATTAATTAAAAAAAGTTTGAGCTCCATCGGTCCACCGTGAGGCAGATCATCTACAAATGGAGAGCTTTAAGAGTTACTGAACATCTGCCTAGAAGTGGTCTTCCTTAAAAAATATCCACAAGCACCACAAAAAAAGTAATTTTTCAGTTAAAAGTCAACCCAAACATTACATCTAGTGATTTGCAGACCTCTCTTGCAGCATCTGGGACAGATGTGCATGGTTCCACAATAAGGAGAAAACTCAGTCAACATGGCTTTCATGGGAGGGTTGCTGAAGAAGCCTCTGCTCTCAAAAAAGAACAAAACTGCTTGTCACAACTTTGCCAGAGAGCACCTGGAGATACCTGAATAATTATTCTGTGGACAGATTAGTCCAAAATGTAACTGTTTGGTCATAACCAAAACCACCATGTTTGGGCAAAAACGCAACTCTGCCTACCACCAGGCCCAGTTCTAGACAGTTAGATTAGGGTGGGCCTGTAGAAATTTTAGGTGGGCACACTGGGCAGAGAGACCGAAGATGCGAGCCCTTGTAAGATCTCTGCGTCTGCTTTTTGGCACATTTACTGTGAATAGTGTAGAACACAATATGCAAATAAACTTTGAGTGTTGCCAAAATGTTTATGAATAACATGTAATATACATTATATACAACATAATGTATATATTTTTTTAATCGCAGTATTAACTGTAGGCAGCCTGAGCTGATTGAAGAGAAAGCTTTGGGACTGGGCAACCTTGATGGTGGTAGTCCAGAGCTATATACTATACACACCGGTCCAGCTGGGTGAAAATAGTAGCCAGCCGAGGTCACGACCCTGCTAGGGGAGTCCGGGGGTATGCCCCCCGGGAGATTTATTTTTACCTTGTTAAAGTGAAATGCATGAATCTGGTGCACTTTGAGAGGAGGAGGCTAAATGAATTAGAAGCTATTGAAATATATATCCATAGAAATATAAATTTGAAATAAAATATTATGCAGGGTCCTCTGGGACTTGGTGCTCTTTTTCTTTTACGGGACATATTTTTCTGTAATATAATGAATTCATTTAAATGCAGTGAGAGGAACGAAGCAGAAGAACTCTGTTGTCCAGTTATCTTTTTTTCCACAGACGAGGCTGAAATAGGCTATTATACAAATATTAAAATATTTAAAAAAAAAACTCAATGCACACTGTGCATGCCATGGACTTGAACGTGATGTGATCAGTTAACCTCGGATTACCTCCCAGATGAACTGATTCAATTATTAAGCTATTAATTTAAGATATTAACCATCTACCAACAGGTTGTATTCCTTGTATTGTATGATAATTTACATTTACACAATATGATGTTGATATCAAACACACAAACTAAAAAAAAAAAACGAAAGAAAAAAAAATTGGGTGGGCCCCCCTGGCAGTCGGGACCCTAAGCAACCGCTCATTTTGTTTATGCCTCAGGCCGGCTCTGCTGACCAGTGACCACTATAAGCGGGTGGGTAACTTGGAGGCAGGCTGTCCTGCCCACCCAATAATACAATTAGAAGCAATGCATGGTAATGGTATATTCTTTAGTATTAATTAATTGTCTGAATTTTATTTGACATTTTCTTGGACAGCGAATGAACAGGTCTGTCCGATAGTGGCTCTGGGCTTCCACCAAAAAAAAAAAAAAAAAAGGTTTGATTGGGTGGGCACAGCTTCTAGGCAGATGTTAAGTCACTCTTAAAGCTCTCCATTTGTAGATGATTTGCATCACGGTGGACCGATGGAGCTCAAACTTTTTTCTATGAATTTATAGCTCTCCCCAGACAAATGTGCAACATCATAACTCTATTCCTGAGATCCTCTGAGATTTTTTTCCCCTTTTAGCATGTCTGACTTGTATGGGTTCACTTTGGTGAGCCTAAACTGACTTGGTTTTTTCTTTGTTTTACCTTGTGCCACCCAATTTCTTCCCTAAAGATCTCTCATTACATTGGTCTATTTCATCAATCAGTTTGGCCCACCTGGTTGTTTTTACCTGCTCGATTTAAGCAATGCTCAGGGTTCACACATTTTTGCACATACAACAGTTGGCAAATACAGTACAGACCAAAAGTTTGGACACACCTTCTCATTCAATGAGTTTCCGTTCTTTTCATGACTATTGATATTGTAGATTCACACTGAAGGCATCAAAACTATGAATTAACACATGTGGAAATATGTACTTAACAAAAAAGTGTAAAACAACTGAAAATACTCCTTATATTCTAGTTTCTTCAAAAGCAGCCACCTTTTGCTCTGATTACTGCTTTGCACACACTCTGCATTCTCTTGGTGAGCTTCAAGAGGTAGTCACCTGAAATGGTTTTCACTCCACAGGTGTGCCCTGTCAGGTTTAATAAGTGGGATTTCTTGCCTTATAAATGGGGTTGGGACCATCAGTTGTGTTGTGCAGAAGTCAGGTGGATACACAGCTGATAGTCCTACTGAATAGACTGTTAGAATTTGTATTATGGCAAGAAAAAAGCAGCTAAGTAAAGAAAAACGAGTGGCCATCATTACTTTAAGAAATGAAGGTCAGTCAGTCCGAAAAATTGGGAAAACTTTGAAAGTGTCCCCAAGTGCAGTCGCAAAAACCATCAAGCGCTACAAAGAAACTGGCTCACATGAGGACCGCCCCAGGAAAGGAAGACCAAGAGTCACCTCTGCTGCGGAGGATAAGTTCATCCGAGTCACCAGCCTCAGAAATCGCAGGTTAACAGCAGCTCAGATTAGAGACCAGGTCAATGCCACACAGAGTTCTAGCAGCAGACACATCTCTAGAACAACTGTTAAGAGGAGACTGTGTGAATCAGGCCTTCATGGTAGAATAGCTGCTAGGAAACCACTGCTAAGGACAGGCAACAAGCAGAAGAGACTTGTTTGGGCTAAAGAACACAAGGAATGGACATTAGACCAGTGGAAATCTGTGCTTTGGTCTGATGAGTCCAAATTTGAGATCTTTGGTTCCAACCACCGTGTCTTTGTGCCACGCAGAAAAGGTGAACGGATGGACTCTACATGCCTGGTTCCCACCGTGAAGCATGGAGGAGGAGGTGTGATGGTGTGGGGGTGCTTTGCTGGTGACACTGTTGGGGATTTATTCAAAATTGAAGGCATACTGAACCAGCATGGCTACCACAGCATCTTGCAGCAGCATGCTATTCCATCCGGTTTGCGTTTAGTTGGACCATCATTTATTTTTCAACAGGACAATGACCCCAAACACACCTCCAGGCTGTGTAAGGGCTATTTGACCAAGAAGGAGAGTGATGGCGTGCTGCGCCAGATGACCTGGCCTCCACAGTCACCGGACCTGAACCCAATCGAGATGGTTTGGGGTGAGCTGGACCGCAGAGTGAAGGCAAAAGGGCCAACAAGTGCTAAGCATCTCTGGGAACTCCTTCAAAACTGTTGGAAGACCACTTCAGGTGACTACCTCTTGAAGCTCATCAAGAGAATGCCAAGAGTGTGCGAAGCAGTAATCAAAGCAAAAGGTGGCTACTTTGAAGAACCTAGAATATAAGACATATTTTCAGTTGTTTCACACTTTTTTGTTAAGTATATAATTCCACGTGTTAATTCATAGTTTTGATGCCTTCAGTGTGAATCTACAATTTTCATAGTCATGAAAATAAAGAAAACTCTTTGAATGAGAAGGTGTGTCCAAACTTTTGGTCTGTACTGTACATTGTTTTATCTCTTAACAATTGATTTCTGGAAAAGAAAAATGTTGAATTGATAAACAAACATCTGTTATTTCATGTAAAAAATACTGGCATTGATAAAAATGAATTAATAATGGTTGAACACAATAAAATTCCAAAATGCTCAAGGGGTTCACAAACTTTCACACAGCACTGTATATATATATATATATCATTTACTACGTGTGGAATAGGGTAGCATGCCTACCGGTGACAAGTAGAGATAGTAAACTTAAGTAATTTGGAAGATAACCAAGTTCAAGATAATCGTTATTCTCAATGTCCAGAAAGTGGAAAATGTTCTTCTGCTTCACCACAAACAATATGAGCAAACAAATAAATATGATTATAATGATAAACTTTATTTGTATATTTTAAATCAACAATGGGGACTGCACTGAATAACAATGACATTGAAATGAACTAATTATTAAATTTACAATGACAGTGAAATGCTTTTTGCAGGTTTACTGCTAATACAGAGTTTTCAAGTGAATTAAAACATACATTACAGAGCAACAACATCCGAGCTCTCCGGATTGATCTCCAAGTGTACGCACGTCTCTGTCGTGCTCGGCGATTAGCGTCATGGATCTCCAAGGCAACCATCATTTTGAAATTATTTTGAAGTTTTCAAATTTGGCGGATGAACTGCGACGGATATGGACGGATATAAGCAAGAAGGTCAAAGTTCATGTCGCATTGTTATGACGTCATAGTATGTCCCAATTGTGTGCTTACTGCATCCTAAATAGATCTTTTTATTTTCAGATGTAGTATGTAGAATAGTAAAAAGAAAGAGTATGCGATTCGGAACGCAGGGTGAGTAGGAGCTTAGCTCAAAACAGCCACTTTGCTCTCGGAATCAACATTCTTAGGTTTTGAAAAACAAAAACAATCCTGCATATTATTTTTCAATGGGCATGTCCATAATAGATTATGTATACATCTAGAAATATTTGTAACTTCCAATACGCACTTTAACAATAAAAAAATAAATATATACACTAATAATTATTTAATTTCTCTCATTTCTAACATGCACACACGCCTATCTCAGTGAGACTCTAAATTAAAGCATGGCTTTGGTGTGATCGGCTTTGTACATCAAAAGTTGCCCGTATAATACAATATTGTTGATTGTCAAGGCAACACATTTGTAACTGAATGAGCACATGTAAACATTTATTTCCTCATACTGACTTAACCACAGCTCGTCCTCCTCCAGAGAGCAGAAATACAACTGTGTTATTAACACCCTTAAATACATCCAAAAAGCTTCAAGTCTCAAAACTTTATTTGGTTTATCTTAAAATAACATTTTGAAACAAGATGATCAATGTCCATGGTCAACATTACCAGAAGAAAAGCAAGTGGATAATAGAAAATAAAAAGGCAGACCAGTGTGGCGGATAATAAGTTCACTTTTAAACATATTTAAATAACGTCCTCTGCGATCAAATAACAGTGCAGCAGTCACCAATCAAATGTTTGGGGATTTGCTTTGAAGATTCCATAGTCTTCCTTCCTGAAGAAGGCCACTTCTGTTTCATTTTCTGAAACCATAAACAAAACAAGATATTACAAAGTTACAAATGTTAAATAACAAACTGTTTGACTTAATATAAAGCTCTCAATATCAGTGTTATTCATAGATTTAATGCTTAGTTATTTTATTGGACACATATTACCGGCCTCATTAGATCATTACAGGACCAGCAAACACATGATTAACATACTCAACGTAAGCCCTGATATTTACAGTATAGGCACAAACGTTGTAAACGGAGATTCAGAACAAAAATATTGTTGCACATTGTATGACGAAAAAGAAATAGTTTAGGAGATTTAGCTGTAGCCTCTATCCCTCTCGAATTATTAACAATAAATTAATGTTGCAATCATTTACATGTTTGCAACGTGTCACCATTAAACGTTTTCTGATTAAGCTATGAGTTGTTCTGTTTGAAGTGAAACCATCAATTTACAGACTACTACGACAGATTACAGAAAGCGCTGCTCCAACTGCTGACCATGTTGAGATGGACATGTTGCTAGCTATGGTTGGCCCCCTTTCTTTACATAGATCAGTAGAGATGCAATGATCCACTATTTTTAAATTCTGACCCGATTCAGAAATCTGCCCACAGTGTTTTTCGGAAAGTGTTTTCCCACCAGTGCATACATTGTCTAGCTGGTTGGAAATAGTAGCCGGACCGGGGTGAGCATGTCTAAAGGTATGTCTTTCTATATTTCCTTTAAAGTAACTTCCTCCGCTCTTATCTATGAGCCTGCCTGCCTGTACATAGCCTATAATGCACTATAATGTTGTTGTTGTTGCTGCTGCTGCTGCCACCTTGTGGCAACAGACTCTAATAGGCCTTTCACACCGCCGCAAAATCGGCGCTAGTTCGGAGTTAGAGCCAGTGTTTTGGTTTCACACCGCCAGAAAGCCAGCTCCGGGCCGTAAAAACCGGTTCAACTCATACCCTAGGACTGAGCAGGGTTTGAGAAGAACCGCTTGCGCCAGCGGCCAGGGGAGGGATTATCCTGACCAACCAGACCAACTCAAACCTCATGCCCGCCATGTTTAAAAACACCGCTACTACGAGACGTAAACATAACATAATTACCGAACGTAGCGATCAAATTGACCGGCGAGAATACGCTGTATGGGTCCGGTTTGGTTAAGAAAGCAAAGCGAGAGCTAACACGTGTAAAAATAAGACGTATTCGCCGCTGTTGTTGTGCTTAAAGCTAGCGGTAGCTTTAGCGTTAGCCACAAGAGCAGCGGCGTCGGGCGACGTACACACGTTTACAGTGACGTCATGACGTTGCTCTCTTGCCGGCTCCATGGCTGTCTCCGGTCGATGTGAAACCAACCGTTCATAACTGGGATAAGGCTGTAACCAGTTTTGAACTGACCCCAACACCAGCCTGGAACTGACTCTTGGTTCATTTTGGTGTGAAAGGCCTATAAGGAACAGGTAGTCTTATCAATGTAGCTAGTTGGAAAAGAAGGATGGAAAATGCACTTTGTTTGCAATAATAAATGCTGCCTGCTGCAATAACCAATTAAATGCTATTGTTTTTTTTTCTATATTGTCATCCATATCATCATCACAAAAAGTCCTAGAAATACCGTGATATCATTTTGATGCTATACGGCCCACCCAAACTTCAGACACCTGTCCCCTTTCACCTCACGCAAAATATCTGCTACACAACTTTACAGAGGCGGTGACTCTTACCGACTTAATGGTCATTTTCAAAGCTATAGTTATATTGAGGGGTGTTTTTCTAATATCCGTCCATAACATCCGATATTCATGAAGGTTGTGCTGAATAGGAGAAAGCTGTGGGATCAAGTGTTCCCCTGAATGAAGCTTAATGAACCGTCAATGAGAAAGTCTTACCAACTCCAGCAGCTCGGAGGGTCTGGCCGTCCTGCAGAATGAGCTTGTCATCATCCTCTAAACTCATCACCAACTCATTATCCTGAAAGAACAGAAAAACATAGACCAGGGTGAAAAACTTCTAGTGTAATGCTTGATTTTTAACATTCATACTCGTGCAGGGCCATGGCTGCTATCAAGTCACCAGGGGATATTTATTCCACAGGTGGTTCACTCACTCATTTCTGCCTTTGTTTTAAAAAGGTGAAGTCAGTTATTCTGGAGTTCGCTCGTTGTCAAAATCACTTTTTTTTTCTTTCTTCAAATTGCGCTTAATTTCTTTATGTTGGTGTTCTGGTGTGTTAATACACAGCCTAGGCTCTGAAAACTGGTACACAAAAGGGTATGTCAACAAAGGGGCACACAATCCCAGAATTGCTGACTGGACCTTTAAGCCCATTAAAAAGACATGTCAATCAAAAGGAGCAGAAACTATGCAGTCTTTACGTAGGTAACATTTGTTTTTAAATAGGGATTGGATGACCTATTTTGACACAGTCAGTTAACTACAGCTATCTATCATATACACCGGAAACAAGTTAGATACCTTTGCTCCATGTGCTTGGTGGATGATCTTCATTGTGTCTGGAAAAGCAAGGGATAAAATAATAAAATAAATAATATAAAGAAATAGAACACCTCAGCTGTGTCTGTGGCACACCAAATGTATTTGAATGCCTATCATTGTACACAAGATGCCTTAAGATCTTTGGACTGTTGGTTGAAGTCAAGCAAACCATTTTGAATGAATGAATGAGCAAACCATTTTTAGTTATTATTTTGAGCTCTGCTAGCTTATTTTGTATGTTAACATTTCAAAATATAGTTAATCAAAATCAAACCCTGTATAATTGCTAGAAGAGGTGATAATGAAAATGTTTTGTTATTAGCGTCAACATGCTCAACACTTTTGGACACTGTTTGGCAGGACATAGGCCTACATCAGCTCCTTCCTGATTCATAATAATCACTGTATTGTTTAACAAAAAAAGTACGGTATACATTCAGAAATGTATTAAAATTCTGTCAGAGGAATGTCAGGAAAATCATCTTGGGAATTAGGCCTACATACATACCATAGGCATATTTCTTGAAAGGAGGAGGAAGCCCTGGTCTTTTTGCAACGTCTGAAAGAAATGTTGGATTATAATTAATGGCGTCATTTATTTTCCTAATAAAATACATGAGCGTATAATCACAGCAGGCTATGTCAGGAGACAGTGAGCTCTGCTGCTTCCTCACCGTCTCTGACAAACAGTATGAAGTCGTGTACAGTCTGGTCCACCCTGACTCCATGGAACACCACTGGTTTGAAGTTCCTGTGTTCGAAGGACCGGACCAACCGAACTGTGAGCACCGCTTCATCACCCTCCATGTCACTCTCTTAGCTCGGGGGGGGGGGAAATACGTATTTTAACGGCACGCTGGCGAGCTGCGTAGTCAAAAACAGCTAGGTGCTAAGTGTTTAGCATGTGTTGTGAATATCAGACTGAGACGTGATCAGTAGAAAAGCCCTCCAGACCCGATGAGTCGATAACAGAGCGTCTTCTTCTTCTTTTGATTTCCGGCAGGCTGTAGACCTACGCTGTAAAGGGTAATGCTGCCCTCTACCGTCTATAGATCAGAATTCACCCAAGTCTATATTTAGCCTATGAGAAAGATAATGCTATGAAGCCTAATATTTTAAGACTGATTTGCCCACAAGCTGACATTCTCTTCCGAAGAGACATGTATGGCATGTGCCTACTTTATTTTTTAAACTTTTAACTTAAACTTTTTATTCTAATAACGTTTGGAAATCTAGGCCACATTTCGAAAGATATTAAGATGATACACTGGAAAACATTTTAAATTAAAACTGCAAGCAGTGATGACCGGGCCCTCGCACCTCCGTGCTGCTCGCCGTCCTGGCCGTCCTCGGCACTCCGGCAGTCGCCGGAAGCGCGGAAGTTGCCGCGGCGCGCTTGATGCGGATGCGAGGACGACCTCGGGCCTGGCCTCTTACTAGGCGGGTGAAGTTTGGAGCGCGTGGGACAGCGCAGAGCGAAATTACAGCGACTTCCTGCTTCGTGGCGACGCCGCCAAGAAACTACGAAGGCCACGGAGCCGATAGAACCGGCTTCCCGTGTCATCGTTGTCTCTGGACCTCCCTGAGCTGCTTTGAGGTTGATTTGATCGAGTGTGCAGGACGTGGAGGTAAATAAGTAGCATGCAATATTTACTTGACCCAGCAGTTGGCGCTCTCACTTTATATGAATATTAGCGTGCGGGCTTCCTCAGGCCTTGGGTCTCATTGACCATAAGAAATTTGGAGAAGATGAGACAGAGTATGGTGGAGTTAGGGCAACTTCCTGTTTTTTTGGCGAATATTTCAAAATAGAACACTTCCTGTTGATTTTGGGGCGTCAAGAGGCTCCTGTTAGAGAAATAAAGTCACATTACCCAACATAGCATGAAAGAGAAGTCTTCAGTCCCTCTATTTGTAATGCAATACTGCCATCTAGTGGGAGTAGGATGTGTAGGTAAATGATATCCAGCAGATGGCAGTCTTTTCCTACTTAATGTAGGAAGAGAGTGCCATCTGTATTCTAGTGAGCAACCAACTTCCTGTTTTTTTGGCGAATATTGCTAAAAAGAACACTTCCTGTTGATTTTGGGGCGGGGCGTCAAGAGGCTTTTTTGTTCGTACTGGGATTGTACATTGCTCTATGAAATTGTGTGGTTCTAAGTACAACACAGCCTGAGCTATGATCAAGTAAAGGGTTCATGGCGTTCGTTTTTGAGGTTTTTTGGCGAATGAGGCTCCGGTGCTGCAAGACGGTTATTCCGATTAAAACAAGCTTTCGGGTATATCATCTTCCATGTCGGAGGACGTACCCTATTATATTTTTTTTTGCACAAAAAGTTGTTATGTGTGCACTTTACTCTGCAATCCTGCAGAGTAATGTGGAGTTCTGACGTTTGGCGCCATGTTGGCGAATATCGGCTCTCACCTCGTCATAGTTATTCGGAATCAAACAAAATTTTTTTTGGTATATCTTCCATGTCTTGTGAGTGTCCCTATTCTGGTCGTTTTGCTAAATATGTTCCTGCTAGGAGTTATTAATTTTTTAACTTTGTGAGGATTTTCGAGTCAGAAATTCACATATTTCACTTAAAAAAAAAATTCCTGTTGATTTTGGGGCGGGGCTTCAAGAGGCTTTTTTGTGGGGCCTGCAAAGATACATTTGGGTATAAATTTGGTGCAGCTAGGTATAACACAGCATGAGTTATGATGAATTAAAGTTTCATGAGGTTCGTTAATTATGATGTTTACGTCAACTTTGACCCCCAATAGCTCCCTGGTACTATGGACTTCTGGAAATCTTTCCGCAATCTAACATCGGGCAAGCGTTTTGAGTACTTGAGCAGTGGTTTGACGTCCCTGGCGTAAAAACTCTAGGAGCCTTTCGTCGAAATGCGAAATTATGGTTTGGGCGATTTTAGGCACTAAATCCAAAATGGCCGACTTCCTGTTGATTTTGGCTAATGACATACAATTGCATTCATGTGCGCCTTGGGCCATTACATGTTGTCCTAAAATTTCAGGCTTCTAGCCAAATTTTTGAGCATGCATTTCCTGAAAAACTGTTTGTGGCCATAGGGGGCGCTATTTTTGAGATCAAATCCTGAACCACTGATACATTGCAATTTTTTGCAGGTCTGATGGGTACGCAAAGTTTTTCAAGTTATGCATGACGGGAAGGGGGTGAAAAGTGCCAAAAATGACTAAAAATAATAATAATTAAAACTGCAAGCAGTGATGAACGGGCCCTCGCCCACACATGCTGGACGCCGGAAGCGCGGAATTGTCCGCGACGCGCTCGATACGGACGCCATGACGAGAGGGCGATGGCCCGTTCATCACTGCTTGCAGTTTTAATTCTTTTCCTTTTTATTCCGCCGCATCTTTGTCACTTTTGACCCCCTTCCCGTCATGCATAAGTTGAAAATATGTGGCGTACCCATCAGAGTGGTGAAGTTTGGAGCGCACGCGACAGTGCAGAGGGAAATTACAGCGACTTCCTGTTTCGTGGCAATGATGCCGAGAAACTACGAAGGCCACGGATCCGATAGAACCGGCTTCCCGTGTTATCGTTGTCTCCTGACCTCCCTGAGCTGCTCTGAGGTTGATTTGATCAAGTGTGTAGGACGTGGAGGTAAATAAGTAGCATGCAATATTTACTTGACCCAGCAGTTGGCGCTCTCACTTTATATGAATATTAGCGTGGGGGCTTCCTCAGGCCTTGGGTCTCATTGACCATAAGAAATTTGGAGAAGATGAGACAGAGTATGGAGGAGGTAGGCCAACTTCCTGTTTTATTGGCTTATATTGCTATAAGGAACACTTCCTGTTGATTTTGGGGCGGGGCGCCAAGAGGCTTTTTTGTTCGTACTGGGATTGTACATTGCTGTATTAAATTGTGTGGTTCTAAGTACAACATAGCCTGAGTTATGATCAATCAAAGGGTTCATGACGTGCGTTTGTGATGTTTTTTGGCGAATCAGGCGCCAGTGCTGCAAGACGGTTATTCCGGAAAAATCGAGCTTTCGGGTATATCATCTTCCATGTCGGAGGACATACCCTATCATGTTTTTTTTTGCACAAAAAGTTGTTATGTGTGCACTTTACTCTGCAATCCTGCAGAGTAATGTGGAGTTATGACATATGACGGAATGTTGTCGAATATCGTCCGGCATTGCGTCATAGTTCTTCGGAAAAAATCAAAACTTTTTATGGTGTATCTTCATTGTCTGATCAGTGTCCCTAGAGTTTTCGTTTTGCTAAATATGTTCCTGCTAGGAGCTAAAAATATTTGAACCTTGTGATGATTTTCGAGTCAGAAATTCACATATTTCACATTCAAAGACTTCCTGTTGATTTTGGGGCGGGGCCTCAAGAGGCTTTTTTGTGGGGCCTGCAAAGATACATGTGGGTTTGAAATTTGGTGCAGCTAGGTTTAACACAGCCTGAGCTATGATGAATTAAAGCTTCATGAGGTGCGTATTTACGCGAACTTTGACCCCAAAAAGATCCCTGGTTCCGGGCTAACTTCCTGATCTTTTCGCAATTCCTTATCGGGCAAGGGTCTTTTGTATTTGAGAAGTGGTTTGACGTCCCTGGCGTGAAAACTCTAGGAGCCTTTCGTCGAAATGCGAAATTATGGTTTGGGCGGTTTTAGGCACTACATCCAACATGGCCGACTTCCTGTTGATTTTGGCCAATGACATACAATTGCATTTATGTGCGCCTTGGGCCATTACATGTTGTCCGGTAATTTCAGGCTTCTAGCCCAATTTTTGAGCATGCATTTCCTGAAAAACAGTTTTTGGCCATAGGGGGCGCTATTTTTGAGATCAAATCCTGAACCACTGATACATTGAAATTTTTTGCAGGTCTGATGGGTACGCAAAGTTTTTCAACTAATGCATGACGGGAAGGGGGTCAAAAGTGCCAAAAAAGAGTCGGCATGAGAATAAGAATAACAATCGTACCGATTACAATAGGGCTTTCGCACATGTCTGTGCTCGGGCCCTAAAAAGAAGAAGAATAAAAATCCTAGCGGTTTCAATAGGGCTTCGCACCGGTCGGTGCTCGGGCCCTAATGAAGCCGTTTTTGAATGAGCAAGAGATTGTCTCGTTAAAAATATTTTAGAGCTCAAATCCAACTGTAGGTCAACTTGAATTGTTCAACACATAAATAACATCCTACAACACTTTATTTGATCACTTTACGTCATATGAAACAACTTTTTCCCTTATTCCGTGTTTCAACCAATTTTTTTTCTCAATTTCTTTATTACCACTACAATGAATCGTATTAGACTGTATCATAACACACCATTGAAGTTTAGTGGTGTGTGTCTCCCTCTAGTGGACATTGAGGAGATCTACAGATGAAAATGCTTTTTGTCATTTGTAAAAGACAGGCTTGCTATATCTTCTCTGAATATTCCTCAATGAGAAAATACAGAGAATAACTGGACTTGTGTTTATACCAGCAGCAGAGGTTACTGACATAGTTTGCATTATTGACTTTCTCTCTTCTGAGCCAGAATTACATCTTTAAAATAGGTTTCATTGAAGAGAGGATCCTGAACGTATTATTTTTATTATTTTATATATATATATATATATATATATATATATATATATATATATATATATATATATACACATATATAATTGACCCCAACATTTGAATTTTTTAAAACTATAGGCCTAAATCTTAATGTTTAAGTTGAGTGTATGGAGAGTTGAGTCAAAGATACCATCACTTGTTACGCAGGCTATATTAATTGGTTTCTTGACTTATTTACCGGGCTAAATGAAGACTATCATTCAAACTAAAAAGCACTGCACTTTTTTCACGTGTATACTAAATGAACAATGGTCAAACAAAGGCACTTCTAAAGACACTTCGATTGGTTTGGTTTGAAAAGTATTTAATTCTAGTTCAAAAGTTGCTAACAACGATCCAGAACATAACTCAAAGACATTGATTGAAAGAAAGTTATTATGAACTATATGGATGAGAAAGAAGTTTTATGATCTTCCCAGGCTCTATTTAACTCAGGCCACTCCTCCACCCATACAGATCAATGTTCTCCCAGTGTATCAACTGATCAGGGATCAGCTGCTCTGTGGGCCTTGTATTCAATGGATGTTAAGCACGTTTTACTTTACTGAGACAGAGAACACGGTTTTCAATATAATATTGGTGTAGCTTTAGCTGCCATGCTAACAAGGACAGAAGTGACAGACTGTGAATGTATTAAGAAAATCAGTAGATATTTCTTCTCTCTTCTATGTTACAAATAATGGGTGGATACACATCTTTTCCATTTGGCTGGAATGAGCCTTAAAACGTGAGGTGTTGAACCATCTTGACTTTAGTCTGTTTGAAATGCTTCTTGGATAGACTTAAATGCATTTACATTTAGTCTCTCTGACCTGGTTAAGCAGACAGGATAGCTGATCTAAAAAAAAACAGCTAATAAGTGTAAACTAAGTAGTTTAAACGTCAAGCTCCTGATTAATTTGACTTGTAAATAGTTTGTGCGGGCTTCTGTGTGTGTGTGTGTGTGTGTGTGTGTGTGTGTGTGTGTGCATGCATGTGCGTTTTTTTTGTGTGTGTGTGCGTGCGTGCATGTGTGCGTGTGTGTAGAGGGGGTTTAGAGGACATCCGAGTAAGGGAAAAAAAACTGTCTAATGGGAATTAAGAAGCTTCAAGGGTCTTTGTGGAGACATAAAGCTGTTAGACAAACCTCAGAGCTCAGCACTAATAGACTGGGGACATGCTATCTGAACAAGCTAAACAAACAAGGGGGTTTTCAACATACTTGGTCTGGACACACAGGTACAGACCTTTCAATCTATATTGAACAGTGCCTAAAAGATAGAGGTGATAACCTAACAAACAATACATAGAAATGTCGATAAGTAAACACAAATTAGAATCAGTCACTGTGCATGTGTGTGTGAGTGTGTGTGTGTGTGTGTGTGTGTATGTGCGTGTGAGTGTGTGTGTGCGCGTGTGTGTGTGTGTGTGCGTGTATGTGCGTGTATGAGTCTGCAATCAAAAAAGAGGCTGCAGAAATGTAAGCGATATGGGAGGTTTGCCAGGAGGAAAACCTTTGCTTTCTCTGAAAAAGAACAATAGATCCAGACTAAAGTTTGCCATTTGAGGACTACCAGAACAATGGGCCTCTCAACAGAAGATAGAGTTATCTGGCAACCAGTACCAGAAGTTATGTCTGCCGCTAACTAAAGCACAGAGCATTTGAACTGAAGAAACTCATACCAACCTGCAGAGCATTGGCGGTTGAAATTGTATCGTCTGGGATTGCTTTGCTTTGCCTCAGGGCCAGGCCAACTTATGACCCATATTTTTCAACTATATGAATTCTCTACCAATACCAGAGAGTGTGTTCTAGAAACAAAATGTCAGGCATCTGCCCAAAAGTTGAATGTGATCCGGAGGTTGACCTTTGAACAGGATAATGGTCCTAAGCGTACGAGGAAATCCACCAAGGAATGGCTCTAAAGAAAACAGAGACATTAGGAGTTTTGGAATGGTCTTAGTCAAAAGCCAGATTTAAAACCAATTGATGATGTTTCTTAAAGGAGGCGAAAAAACAATTTATGAGGCCCCAGGGGTCATTCATTAAAAGGAAGGAGGCTTAGCATGTCTCCTTTCATACTTGGTTTGGATTGTAAAATATTTTTTTTATCACTTAAAAGTAGGCTAAGGAGACATACTTTTTTTTGTTTTTGTGGTTTTGTTCAATTATATCACCATATTAAAATAACAAGAACCTTAAACTTGAGTTAGCCTTATTAAGCATCTGCACTTTAGAAACAACTGACCAACCAAATAACCGCAACCCGCAACATCCAATATTTGTAAGCAATTTAACCAAAAAAAATGAAGCCCAAATTAAGCACAATTAAGTCGCTTATAAAAAAGCAGACGTGGCAACACTGACTTAAAGGTACCTTAATGGGGGCAAAGTCCTCCTCCCCTTCCACACTGGACCGTTGGAGCCCCCCTCCCTCCCTGGCCCTGGTTCCCATGTCTGCGTTTGGGATTAATCCCTGAACCACAGGTGTGATAATCCCAAACAGAATGGTGCTGCTGAACACACTGGGACTGACAGTGTTTCAGGCTCCAGTCTGCTTTGATCAGAGGCCCAACAGCTGGGTCCATGTCGGGCGCACAAACTGACCCTGGACCTGCCACCTCCGACCAGACGCAGACAATACAAAAGCACTGTTGTTCTATATACAGAGAGTCAGGATGCTGTTTGGCAGACGGACCGGAATGCAGAATAAAGTGTATAGAGAAAGCTCTTTACAACACATTGCATACTGATTCCATGAGACATGCATCAGAAAAGATCAGACCATTCCTTTCAACTTTGTGTTGTGAAGGATTCCACTGGTACCTTTTACTTTGATGCCATCAGTTGATACCATGTTAGTGATAAGAACACTAAAGCCTGAACTTCTGAACACTTGAAAACAGAGGAAACATTAAGTACAATTTGAGTAAACCCTTTTTGTCAAGACTTTATAATTTCATTAATACTAATAATAATTTAAATCTTCCTCAATTTGAAATTAGTACAGTACATTTTAAAATGGAGCCACAACAGTAAACTGTCTGACTGTCCCATCATTGTACTTAGGGTTGGTTCATCTTGTGAAGATTATATAGGATCCTATGTAGGAAATATTAAGTTTCTGTTTCTATCCGTCTCCGAATGAAGAAATATATTTAAAAAAAACTCAGATTTTATTTTCTATATCTATACACTTTAGTTATGTAGTCATGTAGTTATTTGGTTCCCAACCGTTTTAATAGAGGGAATCAAAGTGGTTGGAAGTAATGCCCCACACGTGCCACACATTTTTACCGTGCTTTCTAAACAAAAAGGCACTTGTGACTGTAATATGATGAGACTGTCACAATCAGATATAGATATGTCACTACCATAACATAGTAAAACAAACACAATAAAGACAATATATATTTACCTGTTAAGTTTATATTTTCACCCCTTGCGGAATAATGATGGTTTTCCTTTTTTAATTCTAGAACATTTTCGCAAGTAAATGAAATTAAAAAGCAGCCTTTAACACATTTCAGTAAGTTCAATTAATAAGATTCATCAAATTCTAAATAGAATGTTCCATAGTAAAATGCATTAATCCGACCATATCGATTACAGAGTTATGGATTTGATGAAATTGAGCATAAATTTAACAAACCATAAAAAGCACAATGGTAGTTAATAACTCAACTGATAACTTTATTTTTGATAAAACACCCAGTGCTTCTGTAGTGACACCATTGACTATGTCTGATGTAGCCTTTGTGTTTTTCTATAATATATGTTCTTCCAGTGCTGTTGGTGGGGATTCATTTGTGGAAGTAAAAACAGTTTAGTATTATTCCATCCTCTGACTGGGTTTTTTTTGGGTCAGATATTCTGCAGTAAATGAAGACTGTGCACTCATAGGTTTAAATATGTGCCGATAGATGTATCTGTAATGCCAGCAGCAGTTACTAGGAAAATGTTTTGTTTTGTTTGTATATTTGTTCAGAAACATAAAATACATAAATGAATATATGGTGAAATGGGCTGCATTGAAGCACATGTATGGGCGACTACAGAAGACACAAACAGTCTGTCACTTGACATAGTATTGGCTGTGTGCGTCTCTGATATTAAACAGTATTTTCTTTCCTAATTTTAAACCTTAAAAATTGAATAAAGTGAACAAGGTAACAAAGCATGTCTGATTTAGAAATACAAAGAAATGGTATCACAAGTAAAAAATGTGTTTGTTGTCCACTGGAGGGCAGCGTTTACCAGATAATTTCTAAAAGCGCTTCCCACCTTATTATAATGTGTGTGTGTGTGTGTGTGTGTGTGTGTGTGTGTGTGTGTGTGTGTGTGTGTGTGTGTGTGTGTGTGTGTGTGTGTGTGTGTGTGTGTGGGGTGTGTGTCTGCGTGTGAGCTAATACCAACGTGTCTCTGGCTGCTGAGAAGTCCTGTGCTCATACTTTCCCACTCTACTTTCCACGCTCTACCTAACTGTTCTGAGATCTGTTTAATGATCAGATTGTTGCCTGAGAACATTGTTTGCATGAGGCTGCTGCTTGATATAAAGCTGCTGTATTGAGAGCAACACCCGTGGTTCAGTGGTGAGGAGTCCAGCTCACAGAGATTCCACACACAGCGGTGTTGTGACTTTGTGGTTAATATTCCCTTCCAGTTGTCCTGTCAACTTGTGTTTCACACTGTCACACTTTCCCTTTATGCCCAGGTTTAAGCTTCTCTCTTTCATTCACAGGCCCACTAACACACACTGCTATCAGATTAAGAGCCAACCACATGTGTCGTCTTGTGCACTGTGTGTGTGTGTGTGGAAAAACACAGGATGCGAACACACACTTTCGTACACACACATTGAAATGGATAGATGCATGCTTGCCCTGCTCTCTGACAAATACACACACACACACACACACACACACACACACACACACACACACACACACACACACACACACACACACACACACACACACACACACACACACACACACACACACACACACACACACACACTAACACACTTATAAATCCATTAAGGAGAGACACAGCAGGCAAAACATTTTTTTTCAAGCACTGGTTAATTTTGAGATTGTGTCTATTTTGCTTCCATAGCATGTCTTCTTTCATACTAGTATTGCAAAATCAGTTTCTCCATTGTATAAACTGGACATATTTTGCATCAATCCTTCTTTTTCAATCGATGTCCTCACCCTGCCAGTATCCCTTGAGTACAACGTTAACAAGAGGAATACGGCCCAGGTTGTAATACACCACAATTACCTTTTAAGCTACTACCACTAGCTCTCCTAAATAATTAAACAGAACTTTAAACCACTCTTTTTACCATAAATCCCAGGACAATGCTGTTACCACATTACCAAACATCAACCATTACCGATCCCAGTGGACGGCAGCAGCAGCAGCAGCCAGCCTCCCTGCCCCGGGCTGTCACCTCTGACCTCTGTATGAATAGAGGAAGATATTGACTGACAGTCCTCGCTGAATGGGAAGGCAGGTTAGCTCCCAGTTGAGCGCTGGGGGTAAGCTGATACCTTTGTGTGTGTGTGTGTGTGTGTGTGTGTGTGTGTGTGTGTGTGTGTGTGTGTGTGTGTGTGTGTGTGTGTGTGTGTGTGTGTGTGTGTGTGTGTGTGTGTGTGTGTGTGTGTGTGTTGTGTGTGTGTGTGGTGTGTGTGTGTGTTGTCTGCGTGTGTGTGTGTGTGTGGTGTGTGTGTGTGTGCTCCAGTCCGAACCCAGTCCGGTGTCACAAGGCCAAATCCATGCGTCTGACCCCCCTTTTCTTATGTGAGTGAACCTTCACCCGAGCCTAACAAAGCCAGAGGGCCAAAGAAAAACTTTTCCTCCAGAGTGTGTTTTGAGTCTGTCTTTAGTGCTGTACAAACACTGCTCTCGTCCAATCCCAACAGCCACTTGAGGGTGTCTGTGTGTCGTGTGTGTGTGTCTGTGTGTGTGTGTGTGTGTGTGTGTGTGTGTGTGTGTGTGTGTGTAGCGCTGTGTGATAGTGAGATGGATAGATGGGCTTTTTGCAGCAGGACGTCCCTCCGTAAAAGAGACAAAGTGATGGTGAAAGGGAAGTGTGTGTCTGTTATCTTACCATGGAGGAGAGAAGGGAATGTTTGGCACATATACAATGGTGCACTATGGTTAAGGCAAGTTCACTTATATAGCACAATTCAGACATAAGGCAATGCAAAGTGCTTTACAAGGGCCATACAGATACATAGAAAAATATTATATCAGAAAATATTGAATTGCATTCAAGAGATAATAAAAAAAGAGCAAAAACTTTATTATGTCGGTTGTGTGTATTCTTGCTTTGTTCCTCTTTAAAGCCCAATTTCTTTCAAACACATCCAGCACCTATCTCTCCTTAAAGAACAAATAAAAGAAAAATCTTGGATGAAAAATGGCAGCATATTTGCATCCTCGAAAAAAAGCAGTACATTGCCACCAACTCTGATTGAGACTCTATCAACAACAGCACATTTGTTATACAGCTTTGCGGGATTTGAGACAATTTCTAAAATATGATCCGTGCCAAAACAATGGCATGAACAATCGATCAAAAAATATTTGGACCTTAAACCCCTGGTGTTTCATATTGCTTGGTGCCTGTGGGCATGGTGGTCTGAACTGAAACATATTGGCTCACAACTCAGTGTGGAGAGACATTCGAACACTGTGCCCTGAACCTACTGTGACCTAGCACAGACAATGGTGCGTACTAGGATTGTATTTGATACAAAATAAGAACAACGATACAGGGTCAATTTTCGCTAAATTCTGTAATAAGATTCTTAACATCTGGTGAAAAAGAAATCAATGTGTGTCTTTCATAGGTGTACTGAAAATTGGGAGTTTTCCCCCTCACGATTAGCAAAAAAAAATAGCATAGCATGATTATACTTGGAGCTTAATTGATTGACCAAAATGTGCAAATTTGTCGTCTTACTATGAATTGTTTATGCATTTAAGCACTTGTAAACACAATGAAACATAGCTGGTATAAAATGCATAAAATGTTATGACACTCAGAGAGCCTTCTGTGTGTGTGTGTGTGTGTGTGTGTGTGTGTGTGTGTGTGTGTGTGTGTGTGTGTGTGTGTGTGTGTGTGTGTGTGTGTGTGTGTGTGTGTGTGTGTGTGTGTGTTTTGTGTGTGTGTGTGTGTGTGTCTGTGAGAGCAGGTAACACTAAAACATTGTGTAACCCATGAGAAAAGCCACTAGAAGTTCCCTGTTCCCATCCGTGTCCCAGTGGAGAGGAGGTGGGAGCGGGGACAGGCAGCATTCCCACATCATCCCTGCAGGGAAGGAAGAGGAAACTGTGAAGAATGGCATGAGAATGGGCTGGTACAGACATAATCGGTGAGAACTGAGGCAATACTGAAGTATAGGGGGGATGCATATTGACCCTGATGACATAGTGGGCTACTGACAAGTCAAACTTGTTTAATAAAGCAACAAAACAATCATACAGTATAGGCCTCACAATCTCACATATAGGTATCATATGCGTAGGCAAATTTGAGAATATGTTTTGATGTGATAGATAGACCTTTTATATTGGTAGCTTTTGAGTGGTGTTCTCCTCTTAAAGTATGGGCTATAGATGTTCAGTCTATAAATATCTGAAAATGTATAATAACTAAGTTGGTACACATAGGTAAAGTCATGGATGATATTTTCAACAATTTAGCAGTTTACATGTAATAACATGGGGCAAGAAGAACTGCCCTCAGAATATAATTATTAATTTCCGGACATGTTGAAACCAATGACTGTATTTTGAAATTGTCCAACGTTTGGGGCCTGGAAGAAATAAAAAAATTAAACTGATTGAGAAAAAGAGCTGGGACACTGCTTGCAAAGAATAAAAAAAAGTTTTGATTTATGATAAAATAATTTGTATTTTCAATACTAAGAAATACATGTAGAGTAAACCTGTTTCGTAAACTAACTGCAGGCCCTGCGAATGTACACAAATCCCCCTCTTCTGAAACTGCATAGTGCACCTTTAAGAGGACAATCAATGGAACTAAATTGTAAGCTATGGATTATCTATTTCATTTGTTGTATCACTCTAATGTTCTGAAGGCAGGATGGGCAGAGGGTCAGTGGGTCATGAGCAGGGCAGCTGCTAGCCCAGACTGTGTGTCCATGTTAAGGGTCTATAGGAGGACATCTGTCCAAACAAGTCAGTCTCACACTCAATCCTCCATGCATGTCCTCATCCAGTAAACAGCAGTTGACTGGCCCCTGTCGGACATTAATGTTAGTATGAGTCTCTATGTGCGTGTTAAGTGTGTGTGTGTGTGTGTGTGTGTGTGTGTGTGTGTGTGTGTGTGTGTGTGTGTTGTATTTCTAAAAAAAAGCTATGGATTTTTGTGAGTTTATATTCCCCTCTTTAAAATGAGATAATTTCAGTTTTTCTCAATTATTTTTTAGGGTTCACACAAATGTACATAGAAAAGAAAAGTGTCCAATATTAAGACAATGAATAAATAAAATAATTAACATTGGATTTTCAGACACCATTTTGCCTAAATATAATTCAAACTTGATACTTGATGCCTATGTGTGAATTTGGTTTTATAATGCAAACATGCACGCACGCACGCACACACACACACACACACCACACACACACACACACACACACACACACACACACACACACACACACACACACACACACACACACACACACACACACACACACACACACACACACACACATACACACACACACACACACACACACACAAAGCCTCCTTGAGATAACAGGTGAGAGGATGTGTGTGTGTCAACAGAAGCCACTTGACAACGTGCAGAGCTCAGCCATAAAGCAGTAGACAGTTAATACAAGCTGTTTAACTCATTGAAACTAGAATGGCAGCCTCAAACAAAGAGTGGACGTCTACAAACAGCACGAGTAATGTAGTGGTTTAGAAAGCAGTGGACTGTGCAGGTGATAAAGGCATTGTGTAAATGTCACATCCACTCTTTATTTGCACACATTTCATTAGCAGGAACTCTCCTTCTAAAACAAAAGAAACAATGACATTTGTGTGTATGGTGGATGCTTAGCTGAAATTATGCTAAATATTTGTTTTATTTACAACAAATAGCCCACAATAAAAAGACCATAACTAACACTTTGTATCAAATTCTCTGACTTCACACCATGTCTGTGCCCACAAGCCCATAATGGTTCATAACTGTTCTTATAAGAATAATACAATGTTACAATAACTACATGACCTTATGTCGTGCAAGGCCATTGATTATGTTACAAGATAACAAAAGAATAACATTCCATTTTTATTTTCCTAATGTCCACACACCCGCACGTGCATGCGCAAACACACACACACACACACACACACACACACACACATGGAAGAATTTTAACTGTCTTGTGTACTTCAAGTACTCTTTGTTAACTACCCAGACAGTAGGTAAATAACAAACACGGGCAATATGTGTGTGTGTGTGTGTGTGTGTGTGTGTGTCTGTGTGTATGATGCGTGCGTCGGTGTGTATGGTGCATGTGTGTGAGTGTTTGCCCCATTGGACATTAAACTCCTCTGCTGTCTTTATCTCATGCTCTCTCTCTCTCTCTCTTCTCTCTCTCTCTCTCTCTCTCTCTCTCTCCTCCCACTCTTGCTCATATCTTTTGGTTATTGATTCGGTTTTACAAAACATAATTCTTGGAGCCAGAGAAGTATTAATCTCCATGGGAAAGTTAGATTTTGCATTGAGGAGGATTCAGCTGAATAACAGGTGCTTCACTGGCTTCACTGTCTGCTTCATGTCACTGAGGTGAACCAGCCTGGCAACAGTGACATCTCCAGTATAGCTGTGCCAGTTGTTTCATCAATTTTTTTTTATTCCCGGTAAAGGGTATTTACTGGGAGTTTTTTCTCAGCCGAGCTAAGGTTGTAAGGGCAGGGTGTCATATTGTTTCATATTGTATCATACATCATATTGTATGAAATGTAAAGCCCACTGAGACAAATGTATTTGTGATTTTGGGCTATACAAATAAAACTGATTTGATTTGATTTTGCATTAAAGGTGAAGTCAGTGATTCTGGAGAAGGTTTGTTGACAAAATCATCTTTTTGTCAAATCAGTGAATACCTCCTCACAATCCGCTGCCTGTCCATACTGTGTGTGCTGCACAAAAATCAAGTGTTAATACAAAGCCTAGTCTCTGTAAAAAAAAGTGGTATGTCAACAAAGGGAATGTAAACAAAGAACGCCCAACGTAATAAGCAAAATGCCTGTGTACAGAGCCTAGGCTGTGTATTAACAGCTGATTTCTTTCCAGTGCAGACACAACAAGTAACAGATTGTGACGAGAAATTCACTGATTTGACGAAAATAGATTTCCTCAAAAAAACGTTCTCTGGAATCGATGACCCTATACCCTCAAGTGCAAAATCGGTATTTGTGTCCTTTCTTTCCCTGAACAATTCAAAGCAGTGACTTAACAATGTGAATGGAATCAGTCTTGTCAGTTGTTTACACGCCGGCTTCTGTTATTGATCTGGTGACATTGAAGACGCTTGATGCACAATGTGAGTTCAACCTCCCAGCCCTCTGTCCACAAGGCTCTGTTAGCACCAGGCACATATACAAAGACAGTGGCAGCATTGTGAGGAGCAGCACGGATCGTTTGATCAAGTCAAATATTTATTTAGCTTCTCAGACAGTCAGGTTTTCTTCCTATAGAGATTAGGAAAATTCACTCAAAAAAAGATCAAGTGTGTTTTCGATTTTGCAGAGTGTGTGCATTTCATGAAATTCGTAATACATATATACAATTTGTGACATGGCAGAAGTTGAAAAAAAACTCCGGCTCCCCTTTGTGAAATTTGCTGAGATTCCAAAAGGTTTTGAGGGTAGAAAATGTCCCTTCCATACGCTTGTCAACGTTCGAGTTTCTGAGTTATCTTAAATGGCTTGACGTCCAGCCCAGCTGCCAGTTATAAGGCAAATCCAGCCATACTGTATATTATATCACATATACAGAATGTTTAAATGTGAAATGGTGGAGCTTTACAATTGCTTGTCGTAACTGAGCCTGGCTTGAGTAGCAGCAAGACGGTCCATCAGGAATATCCATAACCATCGTCTCAGCGAAAAAAATTGTCATGAATGATTTGACTATTGGCCCTTCCAACCTCTCTGGTTTTTGGCAACCCTGACTCCATATCCTCCGTTTTATCCATTACCAACTTGTTGCATTTCTCCAGTGCCTCATGCTTGGTTTGGAGTGTAATAATTCTGTCATCACAATCTGGCAGTGAGGTTTGAACCACAGTAAACCAGAAGAGTCCATAGTGGACTGTAGAGCGCTTATTGACCAAGCGCTTCCAGCTCGGAAAGATTTAGTACGTTTGAGAGGTATGATGGGTCTCATTCTTCATCACTGCCATGTTTGGGCGATAGCAGAGAGGGTTAGCCTTCTTGCTAACGTGTGCGGTCCTGATAAGAAGCATTATACTTAGATGAATATTTAGCAGTCTCAATATAAAACATAGTAATGACAGCTAAACAATGAACTGCATATTCTGGAAATTGTTTGGCTAAGTTCATGAATTTCATGAGCCCTTTGGCATTGTCACTTTGCTGATACATTCGTATTGGCTGTAGCCACTTTAAGCAATATTTTTTCCTACTTTTCAAAAATGTTTTGTCTACAAGCCTCTGAAAACCTGGCATTAAATCTATTTTCTCTAAGGAAATGCCAACGACTAAGTAAGCAGGATACACTGTTAAAATATATGTAGCAAATCTGCTTCATTAAGACTATGGGGTTGTGTCTGACCATCCGATTTTGAATAAAATCTTACAAAATCATAATTGGTGCGTAGAAAGTATAATGACTTCGCCAGTGAAAGGGACTGCAATACACATATTTGTGGAAACAACCAAAGCTGTGTGTGTGTGTTCATGTATAATCCCATCACGCATAGAGAGACACTGACTGAAAGGCTCAAGACTTTTTTCCATATAATTTACATGTTTAGGGTGGCCAAATGTCAACCCTGGACCTTATTGGTATTCTGTATCAGACAGTGTTTGGCATCATCAGCCCTCCGATCAGGCAGATATTTTGGCCTAAGAGACTGTTTATTTTGAATGTGAACCATTAGTGGTTTCCCCCCCCCCCCCCCCCCCCCCCCATGCCAGACATGAAGCACCCAAACCTCAGAGTGTGCTAACAATGCCCAGCCTGTCCGTAGCGTATAGCCTGGCCTCAGCTGACGCCTGTGAACCCTGTGTGCTGCTCTCTCACATGCCTGGCTGTTATTCCCTGCTCCACAGCGGGGTGCCGTGTTATGACCGAGCACTCGGAAACAGGATATGGTGAGAGATGGTTTTGTGTGTGTGACTCTGACGGTCATTTCTCACCTACTGCGCTGGTGGGCTGAGGTGATAAGGAAGAAGCCTCACCCCAGGGTGTGGTGGAGAGAAGTACATGCTGTGTTTGTGTCATTATAGGTTTTTTTCATAATATTTATGTACTTTCTAAGGACTGTGCCTGTGTTTCTTCTAATTTAAGATCTTTAACCACAATTCACTTTTTTTTGGTAACACTTTACAATAAGGGTACATTAAGTAACTGTTATTTAGTTATAAGTAGTTATAGCAATTTATGGTTAGTTAAGATCATTTTCAATTGCATTTGAATCTCAGCTTTGATGTATGTCCCCTGCTCTTCCAGACAGCTATTAGAGAATCAACTGGCAAACTTGAAACGTTCTTCAATTGAGTTGTTGACATGACAGTCCCATTACTGCAACATGACCAATGGCCAAGCTTGTCAAAGGCACAACATGTAATATTCTGCGGTCGGGGGGCGCACGGCTCATGTTCAAAACGATAACCGAAAACAGAGTTTGATGAAGTCATAGATCATTGGAACCGCTTCGGCAAGATAATTGATCTGATTTTGGAACTGATTGAAAACATTTGTGACATGTTTAGTACACAACTCAAATATATTGGTTGTGTCATTTTGTGAAGTTTTGATGGGAAATCATTACATAATTCCCCTTTAAACTATGCTAATTGGAAGTCTAGCAGAACACTTTACAAACAGCATGATAGACAATAGGATGCTAAGGTGAATCACAACCTCACAAGTCTATTATGCTAAAAGGGAACGGATGGGGGATATAGACACAGACCGCACATAAGTTAACCTCCAGGTGACAAGTAATGTTTCCAAGACATTAACATTGGATTTCCAAGTTCAGCTTTAGGATTAACATGGATAAGAAATCCCAGAAGTGCTCAGAATCATGACAAATGACCAGGCTAGCTAAGGTAATTCATTCTGCTGATTAGGACCATGTGATGTGATTTTAAAGTGGCAGAACAAGCAAACAGGTAGACCTTGAGTTCAGATGGTCATTACAATGTCAACTCATGCAGACCTGTTGGTCACTGTTATGAATTACATAACTTCAGTATCTAGACAGTAGATTTATGAGGCTGGAGGAAGGAACTTAGTATGCAGGGGGCCATCTGTCAGTGTGTCTTATGACTAAACACATTCTAGAGATTCAAAGGCTGAGTGGGCTAATTCTGCATCTGTGTTTTGTGTGAACCATTTTAGCTGTGAGGTATGTGAGTCAGAGAGAGCATTTGTATGTGTGTGTGTGTGTGTGTGTGTTGTGTGTGTGTGTGTGTGTGTGTGTGTGTGTGTCCTGCACTTTGCGGCTGTCTGACTGTCTTGCCTGAGAGCCAGACTGGATGGCTTTATCACGGCCTAACAACACATCCGACAGGCAATGTGGAATGTGTGTGTTTGTGTGTGTGCCCACATGCTTGAGGGTTTTGTGTGTACAAGTGTGTGTGTGTGTGTGTGTGCTTTTGTCTGTGTTTATCTGCAGGTTTTGCTGACTAGACTAGGCTGAAACAATGGATGAAGTGGGGGAGGATAAAGGACGTGGCCACCGGTCAGATTAATGAAGCCCATGCTCGTCGAGCCTAATTGTTCCTAATCACCTGGACTTCTCGTGCATTGAATTTCCCTTCAATCTTGGGGATAACTTTTTCTAATTTGTTGGTCAATTCTGTTAACCCCATTGCAACATAAAAGGGGAAAGTACGTTACAACCCCTAGGATCCGGCTTTTAACTGCACCACAACAGTGTGTGAATATTTAAAGCGACATTTATTAATTCTCTCAATTCTCTCGGAGGCAGTGGAATAAGTTAAAGACCTGACACTTGACATTTTATGAGCGTATAAAGTGGTTTTCTGTAAGCATTAACAATTCGATCCATATAACAAGTAGACACAGAGCAACGTTAGCATTCATTCGGAGCCCTGTTATTGTCCAACTGATGAATGTAATTCCAATATGAGGGGCACTTTACACGGTGAAAACGTGAGTTTTCCCGTTTTTGGTTTAAAAAAAAAAAACCCGTTCAGACACAATTTATCTGACATCTTCACCCGTACACAAAGTTTTCAGAGGAAACGGGCCGAAATCGCTGAAGTAGCAGCCATGCCATGCCAAGCCAATAGTCAGCGGTGACACAGCCTAGTAGATAGCTCTTCCGGTACAATTTGATGCATAAAACCTTACTGTAACCGAAAATTAATGCCACTAACGTTCATAAAGCGGTTGGTGTAAGCTTGGGGTTACAAATATTGTAAAAGACAAGCTTATTTCACCGCATTGAACTCGGAAAAACAGCAGACTTGCTGATAGTGAAGGGGTTTCGTGAGCAGTATACCTTCCTGTTAGGCGTACTTCAGAATAAAAGTCAACTCACGTGTGTCCAGCGAAATGCTATGAATGTTTAGCCAGTGAAATGCTTTTACTGTGAAGCCGTAGCCTTAATGCTCCTTTTGTTGAACAGTAGCCTAACTTAACCGCTGCACGCTGATAGTGTTTTTTTAATGTAGAGAGAGCCGTGTCCCTGGCATATAGAAGTGACACACGTTTATTTAGCTAGAAAAACAGGCAGAGCACAACTCTTTCCCTATTTGCTTGTAGGAGCGATTGGTGGCACGATAACAAATTCATCAGCAACAGCACAACGTCCATGAGCACAATGAATACAGCTCGGTGATCCGCCATTGTTGTTGTTGTTTTCCAACTGGCGCACATGGACCATGGACAATAAAGAAAGACATGGACCTACAAAGACGGCGCATGCCTATTTATATCCAAACGCAATGCGCATGTGTGAGGGCGGAGCCGTGAGGTCAGCGTTATCAGGGGAAATGGTTTCGGTGTTTACAGGAAACAAAACCGTTAAGTTTTCCAAAAAATCCTCCCTCGGAGGTGATCTCAAAAATCTGCGGTTCATGCCTGCGTTTGCGTTTGCGTTTGCTGTTTTCCTGTAAATGATATAGTGCAACCGCAGAAATTTTTCTGCGTATGCACCGTTTTGCGTGGCCGTGTAAAGTGCCCCTAAGCCTTTTTAATGGCTGTCTATTGGTGTCGACACCAGAACACTGGGCCTATTTAGATCTGTCGGCTTAGATCTTTAGCTGATTACGACCCCCTGCTGTGGGGTTGGAAATGGTGTTGTTAAGAGCGGAGTTATGAGCTGGAAAACAAAACTCATGAGCTCAGAAGCTAAAACTTAAGCTAATTCTCCGTAAGGGTTTGTCGGTAACAGCCATTATACCATTACATTTGACATTACATATCATCACTTGAACGATTTGTAATATAACTTATATCGGAATTAAGAGAAACTTAAATCACTAAAGAATGAACAATATAAATAATCCAGAGCATGGGAGTCTTTGGTGATTAGAGCCCCATTGTGAGGTCTTCTGAAAGGGGTTTGGTGAAGCCCCGGGTTGTGCAGAAGAACCCCCCGATGGAGTGTTAAGACAAAGGTGGTGGTGGAGAGGTGGAGAGCAATCTGAAGATCTGGGTGGATGTGTGAGGAGCATTGTTAGAAGGAGACCCTGGGCTCTGAACATGATGTGGACTGGAGGTGAATGGGTTAGGGATGAGACAATTAAAATAAGAATTCGGTAACAGGATTGGGAACGGTTAAACCTCATTCAATCACACACAGGGTTCCCGCACACCTTAAAAAGTCTTAAAGGTCATTGAATAAGTGCATTTACACATAAGGCCTTAATTTGTATTAAAAAGTCTTTAATGAAGCCTATAAAGTGTTAAAATTTTTACAATTGAAGTGTTGCCTATCTCTTTACTTTTTAGCTGGACCAAAGAAGTCATGTTTTACACAACATTTTCCACAAAACAAAGATTCGTATTGTTGTGTTTTTCCTTCAGTTTCTGTTATTGTAAAATTGGTCTTCTATTTTATTCCGGGTGACATTAAATAGTCTTCAAAAGTATTACATCTAACTTTCATTAAGCTGTAGGAACCCTGATGTCATTTCATGGAGGAGAAATATAAGACTGAAAATAGTCTATAGTCTTATGTTATGTTCCTAAGCAAATTAGCCTCCTTCTCCTATGAACTATAGATTAAGTTCATATGCTCCTAATTTGTTTCATCAAATATATTTTGGATGAGAAATGACTTGCTTGTGTGCAGCTAATTTCCATACATCACCCAGCTGCTAGCAAGTGGTGGGATGGATGGTGAGTGTCCATAGCACATGTTTTTGAAATCCAGGACCAAAGTTCACTTTATGAGTTACAGTATTTATCTTTAAGCGGCAACAGTACTGCGGTAATGGATGGTAATAGATAAAGCTAGATGTAGTCAACAGGCAGCTGTGGCTGGCTAGGAAGGTAGAGTATTTGTCCACTGATTGCAGGGTCAGTGTTTCAATCCCCGCCTCCATCCACATGTCAAAGTGTCCCTTGGCAAAGAGACACTGAACCCAAAATTGCCACCGATGGTTAGCTTGCACCCTGCGTTTAAGTTGCTGATGAGTGTGTGTGTGAATAGGGGATTTAGACAAACTATGAAAAGCGCTTTGTGAGTGCCACCAATTTAGTCCATTTGTCCATTTAGACAAAGTGGTGTTTCTTGCTTAACGTCGATGTGGACTTTCAAAATTCATTATAAGGTGCACAATTATTCCCCTTGCCTTAAGACATTGCTGTAAACAAAAGCATACAATTAGGCTTTTGTTCTGCTATTCATTGTCCAATGTTTCATTATATGCACCACACTTCCTTAAAAAACTTAGCAATTGAGAAGTATACTAGTTGCCACATATACTCTTTAAGTACATATTACACTGGATAGTTCCAAGTCCTTACCGAGTTATCAAAGATGATAAGATTTGTTGATGAAACAAATGATCTATAAGCACTTAAATAGCTTCAAGAGTTATAGCCATTGCTCACCAAATATCACCTATACAAATTGTTCACATGTTTGCACACACTCAATCAATCCAAATGACAAACGACTCCAATCAGCCCTGATCTTCCCACTTCCAGTTTTGTGAATAAAGGGCATTAAAAACAGCCGTTAAAAAAAAGAAAAGTGGAAAAGTTGAGTAACACATCCCCTATGGTTACCACTCCTCCCTTTCTTCTCACCATAGGAGCATCCCAGGGCCAAACAAAGGTCCCAGGAATGTCTGCTCCCATGTCCCCATCAGGCCAAAATGCTCCGGCCTCAGGAATGTGGAGGAGGTTGGAAGGAGAGAATACAATGAAAAGAGAAAGAGAGAGAGAGAGAGAGAGATCTTGGAGCAATCATTTCCAGTTGTCTCCAAGCGTGAGAAAGAACAAAGCAAGGAGTGTGGGGAGTGTTTGGTTTCTTCAGGGAGCACCCCCCCCCCACACACACACCATGAGTCGTGTCACTGACTGCAGGAATGAGAGGAATGCTATGATGCTAGTGTTGTTGGGAGTATGCTAGTCTAATTGACAGGCTGGTTGGTTAGTAGCACAGCATATTTGAACACAAAAGCCAACAGCGTTTTACATGTTATATCCCAAAATGATTAAGTCACATCCCAGTCAGACAGAGGGGCGACTCACGTAAAAATACACTCGCAATACAATCAATGGAGCTGATTGTGTAGAATTTCAAAATGCACATCATCAGGATTTAGTGCAATTATATAAAACAAAGATTACAAATATGCATTTTACATTAAACAAAAAAACACTTTTGATGACAAAATATGATTATTTTTTACCAGTTAAATGTCTACAAAAGTGTGTAATCCTTAAAAAAAGAAGTAATTATTCCTGAGCAGCATACAAAAATGACATTCATTTTCCCATCTGCACACCAAAACTAGGAACCTAAAACTATTTAGATGAAAAAAACATAGTTTGGGGGTTCAGCAACATGCAGTCAGCTGTACTCTTTGCTTGCACACGTCTGTAGTCTAATCTGTTTCTCACTCTATCAGCATATCTTCCCTCAGTCAATCCCCCCTTTATTGAAGACCCTCCTCCACATCTCCCTCTCCATCTTCTCCTCCCTATCTCCTGCTGATTCATTTAACTTGCTGAGACATGAGAAATGTTTGTATCAACAGGAGTTTGGCTTCAGGGGCCTCAGCGTGCTCGGCCTTTGCTGCTAGTTGGTAAAGCCATGCAGATAAAGAAAGGACCCAGCATGTGTATCCCAAAGAGTAGGTGTGTGTAGAAGTGTGTGTGTACGTATCTGTTATATTTATCAAGAGGCCTAACGACCAATGGGATCCATGATAGGCGTAAGATGATAAGAGAATTGACGGAAATCCCTAAATGACTTACTATAGGCCATTTTTTTCATTTCTGTTTATCATTTGTTTGTGTTTGTTTAACGATGCCCACTTTGCTTGCTTTTTTAACTTCTGTATAACTTTGTGGGTGAATAATTTTTTTTCTATTAAATTTTTTACGACCTTTGAGTTGAGATTTCTTTTACAAGCCTCTAGGTTTAAAATGTATATTTATGTATATTTGTGTTGCCTTTTTTATTGTGCAAATTAATAAAATAAAGGAAGAAAAAGCGTGATGATTTGATTAGGTGTACATGAGGACTCTGGGCTTCATCTTGGGGCCGTATCTTATGCTGCGTTCCAGTTGGAAAATTTCAATTTTCAAATTCAAATTTCCCAGTGGTGGAAACTCCCCTGAGTATGGAGGAGATGACTTTACTATCAGTGCCTCAGGGAACACATTACATAACAAAAACTATAGAGGCTGTGTTGCTTTGAAAATACTGTGTGTGTGTGCGCGTGCATGTGTGTGTGTGTGTGTGTGTGTGTGTGTGTGTGTTTTTCTGTGTGTGTTTTGTTGTGTGGGTGTGTATGTGTTTGTTTGTAGTTTTCTTTGGCCAAAGAGAACACTTTTCATCTGACCACCACTCCCTTTCCTCGACTGCTCGCCTTCAGGGACAGATTAACCTATAACCACACACACACACACACACACACACACACACACACACACACACACACACACACACACACACACACACACAACACACACACACACACACACACACACACACACACACACACACACACACACACACACACACACACACACACACACACACACACACACACACAGCTCCTATCCTACATAAACTCAATCATCACAAATACATACACCTACACACAATGCCTGTGTGCGTGTGTTTGTGTGTGTGTGTGTGTGTGTGTGTGTGGGGGGGGGGGTCATGACAAACGCCCCAGGTTCAGTGGTTCAGCTGAGGTCCTGAGAGAATTCACCCAGCTGCCCCTATCTCTGCCTGATAAGACCCAAGTAGAGCAGCTGTGTATTATGTGTGTTTGTTTGTGTGCCTGTGTCTTTGTATGTGCGTTTGTGTGTGTGCGTGTGCGTGCGTGTGTGTGTGTGTGTGTCTGTGCGCTTGTACAACTATTGTTGTGAGAACCAATTTGAGCTTTTGACCTTAGAAATTAGGACATTGCTGTTTGAGTGTTAACACTAGGTTATTAAGGTTCATGTAAGAATTGTGTTTATGTTAGGGTTAGTGTAAGGGTTGGGGTTGGGCATTTAGTATTGATGGTCAGGGTTAGGGTAAAGGGCAAGGGAACGCATTATGTCAATGAATGTCCTCGCAAGTAAAGCTGCACAAATGTGTGTGTGTGTGTGTGTGTGCATGCGCATGCGTGTGTGTGCGTGTAAGGAGCAGGGTCACTTTGTAACTTCTGTCCTTTCCCATTCTTGTATATTCGGCTGTGGAAGTACGGTGGCAAGACACTATTACACCCCACGCACACGATATGGACATATGAAGAATTCATGGTGTTAATAACCAAAGTGTCATTATAAACACTATAAAGCACCAAATCATGTTTATCTCACAACCAAACTGCAGTAGTATCCTCCAAAGTGTGTACGCAGCCAGGAATAACATTGACAGGTTACCAGGTTAACGAGCGCTGAGTCTATTGTCTGACTACAACCTGATGAGCCCATGTGGACCTGAAGTGGTTCTGAAGTTTGACATGTACAGGAAGTTGTGAGGGCGGCACATAGCACATAGCTGGCATCACGCCATGACCCAGCATGCACCTGTTGGTCACGCAACATCATGGCTGTGTTTAAGTTGGGTCACTCAGCGTACTCAGCGGGTGGTGTATTAAATGAGTGATTATTTTAGGTTAGGTGGAGTCTATTTTGCATATATCCAGGTGCATTAACACTGGCCTGAATCCCCTTACAGAAATAAAACAATAAAAAAAAAACTGTAGGAAAAATGAAAAAAAATAAATTAACTCTAAATGACCCCATGTCAAAATAAAACACAACCTATATGGCTCGATGCATGCGTCATGTGGGAATGTAATTTGAAAGGACAGAGACAGGAAGTGGGGGCCACCCTCTGCAGCAGTCCACGGCAGTTAAGCGTTGTTGCTTGCACTGATGATGTTGTACGGCAACTGTATACACTATACTGACTACTGTATACTTCATCCTAATAGTTTTGCATTGTTATAAGCACGGGGACGTACACAATGCACATTGTATCAGCTGAGTGCTCATGAAGCTCAGGCCTCCTGTCCTGCTGATTTGACTGATTTTCCTTTCTTTCCATTCCACACAGTTTATGGGAATTTTTCACGTGACTTGTTTTAACTGTGTAATGTAATATTATTATTATTATTTATTATTAGTAGAGTAGTAGTTCCATGGGAAAAAAACATGTCCGCCAGTATGGTCCCTCATACAGATCCAGACAAAGGATGTCCTCTCCACTGCCCTGCACTCCTCACACACTATATAAATAAGAACACTTACATCAGAACCAGCATTCAGTGTAATAACCCGCATGAACTTAACTGGAGCACTCACCCATTCTTACATACAATTTAGTACCATGCCAGAGAAACATTTAGGATGTCCGGAAACATCCTTTGCAAATGCTGTATGCCAACATTTCCCGGATACATAACATTGCATTTTGTAGTATGCAAACTGCATTCTAAAGTTTGTAGTATAGTAAAAGTATTTGATTTGGAACACAGGGTTAGTAATCTGGGATGTATCACTACACTGCAACTGGATATGAGACTTCCCTTTAAAAAAACAGAGCCCAGACAGTTCAGGTGAGCAGACTGTCACAGGTTTGCAGATGATACTCGGTTGGTTTTCAAGCAATGAACGTCAACAGTTTTAGCTTTCTGAGAGCAGCGTCACAGATATTGGTTAAGAAAGCGCAGACACACCTGTATATTACATAAAGGGAACTTAAGAAGGGGAAATTCCATTGCAAAGTTCTTGTTTTACAATTTTTACAGAGATGCAATAGAAAGCAATCTCACTGGAATTGGTCACTGGGACCCATCGACTGAGTATCAGTTAGATCAGGTGTCAGATATCCCAAAGGATACTAAAGAGACAACCCCCCCACTCCTCTGTCTACGTGATACAGTAGAATCCTCTGCTCTGCCAGCAGACTTCAGAACATCTTCTTCTCCCAGACTCCTTCTCTTCCTGCACGTATCAACATCATTTAATGACAATGACAATGAATGAACGTTCTGATTTTGCAAATGACATGACTATGCCAATAGTATACTATTATATTTTAACAGCGATTTTATAATGATAGAACGCCGGTTCCGTATGGATGAAGTATTCTTTTTAGTAAAGGAAAAATAACAGATTTATAAAAATATTAAAAGTACATAAATAAACTATATGCATTACTACCCCCTGTGTTTATACTGGGGGTTATATAACAGCTGAAGATAAGCAATGGAGTCTAAGGGGTTGATCTACTAAATGACTGCATGTATAAAAATGTGTGAAGAAACTGTATTTAACCCGCAAAAAATAACATGTAGCTATAGTATTTTCAGTATTAATAAACAGCACACATAAACACTTTTATCTTGGGAACAGAAGTCAGATAGCTTACTTTCCCCATAGTGTTGTCAACATATGTGTCAGCTCCTTTGCACTTATATTTGTATTACAGAACAATTCAATTATAAACTGTAACTTTCTTTGTGGTTTTGTCTTTATTTTCCCCTTCATTCATTCTCCATCTTATCTCTGTGCTCGTGAGCTATACAGCATTGCACACGACCAATTCACACTGACGCCACCATGCCAGCTCTCTGTCAACTGAGGATTGTTCTCTTCCCATAAAGTTTATGTTTGCCCACAAAATCAGGCACAAATAATGGCTGTGACCTTATCAACAAAACACAAACCTGCTTCACAATTAAAGGCACGGTGCCACTGGGGGAAAAAGAGCTTTTTTATTCTGCCATGTTTAGAAATTAAAATAACTTTCAGGCTGGTATACTTAGTGTGGCATTTTCTTTCTCATGCGACTAAAACTCTCACTCTGACTATGAATTCAGCCCACTGTGCAGTCACTCACAGCATTTGTTATTTTATGGTGTTTATCCGTACGTATTAATGTTGTCAGGTATGCTAGTTTTGCTATTTTGCTGCCATATAACATCATGTCTTCTTTCATACTAATATAAATGAAAGGTCCAAAATGTACATGTAAGTGTTTATTTGACTTAACCTGGTCTGTTTGCCAACAATCTCAACATCTAAAGCACTGACATTACACTTTCCATAATCATTATTATCCATTCTGAAGGTATAGAATAATTTGTTCATGTGTTTTTCTTTGTTCGGAAATATGATAGATTTTTGTCATGACACAGATGCATGTAGCCTACATGGTATTTTTTGTGTTCTGGACACTAATATGTTGTAAAAAAGAAAAAATAATTCAACTCTGGGTTCATCCAACATCTAGATATTTGTGTTTTAAAGAGATGCAAATGTAGGCAGCTTAGTAATAAATGGCAACATTCGCACGTGTATTCAAAAAGTTATGAAAAATAGATAAAAAAAATAATATTTTGTATTAATGTAATTAATCAACTGACAACGTTTCATGATGATATCTTTAAGTTAGGAATGTTTCCCCATTCACCTGCAGTGTGTGGCCTCAGAGCCGTGTGAGTTTGAACCCTGGGGTGTTTCTCACACTAGCGGTGCCACTCTCACACAGCGTAACTAAGGCACAATAAAGTGCAATAACACAATTAAAGTGCAATAACAAGGGGGCCTTGTTTTCTTTGGCCTCCTCTTTTCTTTCATAATTGCAAAACAAAGAGAGGTAAAGAGATTTGGCCTGACCCCTCCCTCGCTTTCTCTATCACCACAGCACAGCCAGGAGAAAAGGCTTGGAGAGCTAAGGTGCCTGTGTGTGTGTGTGTGTGTGTGTGTGTGTGTGTGTGTGTGTGTGTGTGTGTGTGTGTGTGTGTGTGTGTGTGTGTGTGTGTGTGTGTTTGTTGTGCGTGCGGAGCTTCAAGGAAGGCTGCTCACATGACAGATCAGGAGGAAACAAAGCTCATATTGGGCAGACTTTAGGGATCCTCGTAACATCCATATCTCGGCTACAGGTTCCACTTGAAAAATACACCCTGCGTTCCAATCCCCATACTTTCTGCTATTTAGTATGTTCCAATTATTGTAGTCAGATTTAGTATGCTTGAAATTCCCAAGTGCCTAATACATCCGATCGAGATTTTTAGTGTTGAAACCAATATGCTATTTGGGCAGGATTAAATAACATCTC